>OY997271.1:18188921-19388921 GCA_963921465.1 Triticum timopheevii
TGGAAGGTTGTCATATCTTGGTCCTGGATTACACGTACACGGCTAACAATACAAGAATCATCACATGCCCGGCCTTTTTTGGTAGGAGAAGAACACGACACTGCATACAACTCAACAAAGCGGATAGAGAACTTTTTTTTCTTAGCATAAAGAACCAACTTTGTCATTCCTTGCGTCTGCATCATATATCATTCAAGGCAAGCTAAGAAGTGTCTACGCCACCAAAAATAAGCGTGCACTGCACAAAACATTTTATTCACTTCTTTCCTTTCAAGTTTATACTACAACATCCTTTCACATAAGTGTTCACAAAAATATCTTCATGTTCTATCTTCAAATGTAATAATTTATTTATTTTATTTTTGAAACAACCAGTGAAGGTATCTTGTGTACTAGATTCAAAAAAATAGTATACACAATAAATTAAATTTTTTCCTACATGGACATACTACATTATTATGTTAATGGCATAGTTAGGTAATTTTTTTTGAAATGTTAATATCTAGCCATTTTTTTGGTATATTTCAAATTTTAGCTACATGTATTTTACTAAGGACACTAAGTTCAAAAAAAGTAAGTATTTATGTAAATTTCTAGCTTGTATCAGAAATTTATGTAAAAAAAATCAAATATTTTTCTTTTGCAAATTAAAATGTTTATATTGTATTAGTCCTTAAATTACTGAATCTACGACATGCTCTAGTGAATTTAGATGTGTCTTCTCGCAAAAAGTTTGAGCTGGTGTTGGGCTTAGTTAAATATCTTTCAACGTGTTTGTGCACACGGGCACATATGGACCCTTAGCGAGACGAGAGCTCCTAATTGCCTCTTGCGGGTGGCAAATTGTCGATCTTTCACTGAAGGCAGGCACGAATGTGCCGGCCCCTTCTTCCGACGAGCTGTATTTTTATTCGTGTTTTTAGTCATTTGTCTGAAAACACAGCCTGTTATTGTTTGGACCTACATATTTAAAACCCTATTAAAAGCCAGAAACATATATTTTAGAATTTGATCGCCTGTGTTTTAAAAAAAAGTTCAGTGCATATTAAAAAAAGTTCAACAATTAATAAAAAATTGTTCAATATGCATAAAAAATGCTCGACGTATACAGCAAAATTAAAAAATGTTCTATGTATACAAAAATTGTTCATTGTATATCAAAACAATTGTCAGTACATTTTAAAAAATATTCACCATGTATTAAAAAAACTGCTGAATGTGCACAAAAATATGATCGATTTGGATGTATACAACAAAAATGGTCATCATATATCACAAAAATCTTCTACATTTATATGTAAAATGGTCACCATATGCTAAAGAGTTTATTGTGCCATTCATTAAAATCACCATAGATTATAAAAAATGTGCACCATACATTTATAAAAAGAAAAGTGCAAAATACAAAAATAAATCAGAAAAAAGAATCTACTCTCCCACACGCCTCCTCGCCCAAGAAAAGGCAAGGTTTCCTCTGTCTCGCGCCAGCTCCACCACCGGTTCGCCTAGTCTACGGTGGACTTAGGGCCATGGCGGCGCAGTGGATACCGGCCCTTGCTGGCAAGAGTGCTCCATCTTTAGATGTTCCTTCGAGTTTTGTTAGGGTTTGTGTCCTGCTTAGGAAGATGAGACGGCGGCGGCTCCCTGAAGATGGAATAAGGTTCTCCCCTCCTAGTCCCCGTCCCGGTGGTGCGTCTAGCATCTTCGGTGGGCGTGTGGAGGTGTATCCCTGGCGGATCTGTGCTTGGTGGGTTTGCTCCGATCTTGTCGTAGTTCATCTACGGTCCGTGTGTTTTCAGGTTGGATCCTTCTGATCTACGCTATTCTTCAACGGCAGTTGTTGTTCTGGTGTACTGGTCCTATGGGGTCTTAGCACGACGACTCCCTGACTGTCTACTACAAAAAGTTCTGCTCGGTTCTGGCAAGGGAGGGGCGATGACGGCGGCACACTTTCGGCTCGCCTCAGTGCTTGTAGTCGTCGCTAGACGGTCTACAGTTCAGGATGTAATTTCTATTATTTTTAGTGTTTGTTGTACTATCATGATTGAAGATGAATAGATTGTAAGTTTTTCGCAAAAAAATCAAAAAAGAAAACAAAAGAAGAAAGAGAAAAATAGAAAACAGCCAGCGAAGCAAGGACACTTGGGCGGGCCCATTCGTGCCATCCCTTATGTGAAGGCTCAGACTATTTCCCATGCGCTGGTGGGAAATATTGTTAAAATGTAGTTGTATCTCGTTTTATTTTTACTTTTTTTATACATTTTTAATATACTCTAAATACATATATTGAAAAATGAATTTGTTTAATTCTTAAAAAAAATTAAACACAAATCAAGAAATCAATTTAGTGTAACAAAATGTCATGCAACTTCTATAAAAGGTTGATAATATTCAATAAAAAATTGTGTGCCATTTCAAAATATTCACACGTAAAAACATTATATTGAACTTTGTTGAAAAAGCTTATATAATTTTGAAAAATCATCGCGTAATTAAAAAAATGTTTCATGAATGTGCGTGGACACCATTAAATATAGCAATCATGTGCAATAGATAGTAATAATACAAACGGTTTGAGTAAAGGATGCGTGTGCAAAGATCATCTTAAGGTACGCGTTCCATAGGGAAATAATCATGTGCAATGAATGGCCAAATCGCAAACGTTGATGCAACTTCCAGCAGAGATAAAGGAATTGTCGCACAGGATTAGCTTTACCAAATTGTGTGTGATTGTCCCCTCAATCGCCCACGATTGGCGAGAAGGCAAACATGAGTGTGGGAACTAGTGGGCTAGCGATTGGCGAAAAGGCAAACATTAGTGCTCCCATTGGTCTCCTATATAAAGCAATGACCACATACAAGCATTCGGACACCCAAGTCCAGGTACACAGATCCTAAAGATCGGCTACACCCTAGACACCACCAAGCACACAAAGGATAAGAAATAAAGTAACACTTGAGGTAGACAAGGATAAGCCGATCGTCAACGAGGCTAGGCCTCCACCCCTGATCCAGAAGATCAGGGTTTTCACCGGGAGTGGTTTGGGGGGGGGGGGGGGGGGGCGAACAGCCGCGACAGTGCCTTCACGAAGGAGACGAGGACCGTAGGCGCCGCCACCATTGGTATGCCGAGCCAGACAAGACTTTCACCCCAGCATGCATGATTCACGCCTAAACACATGCTACGAGCAGATTGCCACACCACCAACGCTGACCGCCGAATGCCAGCCACCACGCCGTCCTCACGACAATGGTGGCCAGCCACCATCCGAGCCACGGGCTCCTATCATAGGTTTTCTGATAGTTCCCTTCTATTATACCAATTCATAAGACATTGACTTATCATATATATAGCTAACTATTTGATACATGATATTTCATTTCTCTCAACGTGAACACATGACACCTCATCACCCACTAATTATTTCCCTTAACATATATTAGAAATGGTATTTATATTCTCTCTCAGCATGCACACATCTCAACTCATCACACACATACCACCTCATCAATCACACTACTTGTATCTCTCTTAACATGCATTAGAAATGTCACTTATTTTTAATATATATTTACAACTATATAATAGTCAAATACAATATATAATGTCTATCTTAATTTCATGTAAATTTCATCAAAAAATATTGTAACCAATTCCCGCAGCAATGTGTGAGGTTCCATCTAGTTAATCAAAATGCTCAGGTTATTCCTTCTTTTGAGAAAATGACTCGAGTCTATTGAAAAGGTTACCAGAAGTACAATGGACCCCAACCATTATAAAAATTACATCGAGGTCTTTGGACCACCGAATGACCATTCTTGCCGCTAGACCAAGCCACCTATGTGCCATTGTCGTTGCTCCCATACTGGAGCCAACCTGAACATGTCGATGACAACCGGAAGTCTTCGTGCACAGGCCCTAAAGTACCAGCACCCCGGAGCTGCAGTCACCTCAATTGAACCCTTGAATCAATCTAAAGAACCTAACAACGAAGTCTTGTTGTCGCATACGCATGATGAGAAACCCTAAAATCACCGCCCCGAAGGGTTGGCAGGAATCTATGTCAGAGCTCCATTTGACTTGTCCTGACTCGAAGAAGAAGAAGAAGTGTCATCATCCTTGCCAGCTCTGCCACTGCTAGGACTAGAATCCTAACCTATCTACTAGCCGGAGCCAAGGCACCAGAGTTGCCCTCCCCGCCACCGATCGTTGTTGCGGCAGATAGAGGGGAGACGAATTCACAGGCTCGCCAGCGGAGATCGAGGGAAGGAAGGCATTGGCCTAGTTGCATTGCAGGAGGGGGACAGCAAGATGGGAGACGATTGCCTTCACGAAGGAGACGAGGACCGCAGGCGCCGCAGGTTTGGGGGGGGGGGGGGGCGAACAGCCGCGGCAGTGCCTTCACGATGGAGACGGGGACCGCAGGCGCCGCCACCATTGGTATGCCGAGCCAGACAAGACTTTCACCCCAGCATGCATGATTCACGCCTAAACACATGCTACGAGCAGATTGCCACACCACCAACGCTGACCGCCGAATGCCAGCCACCACGCCGTCCTCACGACAATGGTGGCCAGCCACCATCCAAGCCACGGGCTCCTCTCATAGGTTTTCTCTTAGTTCCCTTCTATTAGACCAATTCATAAGACATTGACTTATCCTATACATAGCTAACTAGTTGATACATGATATTTCATTTCTCTCAACGTGAACGCATGACACCTCATCACCCACTAAATATTTCCCTTAACATATATTAGAAATGGTATTTATATTCTCCCTCAGCATGCACAGATCTCAAATCACCACACATACCACCTCATCAATCACACTACTTGTATCTCTCTTAACATGCATAAGACATGTCACTTATTTTTAATATATATTTACAACTATATAATAGTCAAGTACAATATATAATGTCTATCTTAATTTCATGTAAATTTCATTAAAAAATATTGTAACCAATTCCCGCAGCAATGTGTGAGGTTCCATCTAGTTAATCAAAATGCTCAGGTTATTCCTTCTTTTGAGAAAATGACTCGAGTCTATTGAAAATGTTACCAGAAGTACAATGGACCCCAACCATTATAAAAATTACATCGAGGTCTCTGGACCACCGAATGACCATTCTCGCCGCTAGACCAAGCCACCTATGTGCCATTGTCGTTGCTGCCATACTGGAGCCAACCTGACCATGTCGATGACAACCGGAAGTCTTCGTGCACAGGCCCTTAAGTAGCAGCACCCCGTAGCTTCAGTCACCTCAATTGAACCCTTGAATCAATCTAAAGAACCTAACAACGAAGTCTTGTTGTCGCATACGCATGATGAGAAACCCTAAAATCACCGCCACGAAGGGTTGGCAGGAATCTATGTCAGAGCTCCATTTGACTTGTCCTGACTCGAAGAAGAAGAAGAAGAAGTGTCATCATCCTTGCCAGCTCTGCCCCTACAAGGACTAGAATCCTAACCTATCTACTAGCCGGAGCCAAGGCACCAGGGTTGCCCTCCCCGCCACCGATCGTTGTTGCGGCAGATAGAGGGGAGACAAATTCACAGGCTCGCCAGCGGAGATCGAGGGAAGGAAGGCATTGGCCTAGTTGCCTTGCAGGAGGGGGACAGTAAGACGTGGAGACGATTGCCTTCACGAAGGAGACAAGGACCGCAGGCGCCGCAGGTTTCGGGGGGGGGGGGGGGGGGGGCGAACAGCCGCGACAGTGCCTTCACGAAGGAGACGAGGACCGCAGGCGCCGCCATTATTGGTATGCCGAGCCAGACAAGACTTTCACCCCAGCATGCATGATTCACGCCTAAACACATGCTACGAGCAGATTGCCGCACCACAAACGCTGATATATTTCAAATTTCAGCTACATGTATTTTACTAAGGACACTAAGTTCAAGAAATAAAGTAACACTTGAGGTAGACAAGGATAAGCCAATCGTCAACGAGGCTAGGCCTCCACTGCCTGATCCCGAAGATCAGGGTTTTCACCGGGAGCGGTTTGGGCGCGGGGGGGGGGGGGGGGGGGGGGGGGGGGGGGCGAACAGCCGCGACAGTGCCTTCACGAAGGAGACGAGGACCGCAGACGTCGTGACCATCGGTATGTCGAGCCAGACAAGATTTTCACCCCAGCATGCATGATTCATGCCTAAAGACATGCTACGAGCAGGTTGCCACACTAGCAACACTGACCGCCGAATGCCAGCCACCACGCCATCCTCACGACAATGGTGGCCAGCCAGCATCCGAGCCACGGGCTCCTCTCATAGGTTTTGTGATAGTTCCCTTCTATTATTCATAACACATTGACTTATCCTATATACAGCTAACTAGTTGATACATGATATTTCATTTCTCTCAACATGAACACATGACAGCTCATCACCCACTAATTTTTTCCCTTAACATATATTAGAAATGGTATTTATAATCTCTCTCAGCATGCACACATCTCAACTCACCACACATACCACCTCATCAATCACACTACTTGTATCTCTCTTAACATGCATAAGAAATGTCGCGAATTTTTAATATATATTTACAACTATATAATAGTCTAATACAATATATAATATCTATCTTAATTTCATGTAAATTTCATCAAAAATATTGTAACCAGTTCCCGCATCAATGCGTGAGGTACCATCTAGTTAATCAAAATGCTCAGGTTATTCCTTCTTTTGAGAAAATGACTCGAGTCTATTGAAAAGGTTACCAGAAGTACAATGGACCCCAACCATTATAAAAATTACATCGAGGTCTCTGGACCACCGAATGACCATTCTCGCCGCTAGACCAAGCCACCTATGTGCCATTGTCGCCGCTCCCATACTGGAGCCAACCTGACCATGTCGATGACAACAGGAAGTCTTCGTGCACAGGCCCCTAAGTACCAGCACCCCAGAGCTGCAGTCACCTCAATTGAACCCTTGGATCAATCTAACGAACCTAACACGAAATCTTGTTGTCGCATACGCATGACGAGAAACCCTAAAATCACCGCCCCGAAAGGTTGGCATGAATCTATGTTAGAGCTCCATTTAACATGTCCCGACTCGAAGAAGAAGAAGTGTCGTCATCCTTGCGAGCTTTGCCCGTGCAAGGACTAAAATCCTAACCTCCAAGGCACCAGGATTGCCCTCCCCGCCACCGATCGTTGTTGCGGCAGATAGAGGGGAGGCAAATTAACAGGCTCGCCAGCGGAGATCGAGGGAAGGAAGGCATTGGCCTAGTTGCCTTGCAGGAGGGCGACAGTAAGACGTGGAGACGATTGCACTGGTGTTTCCTACGCTGCACAAGGCAACTAGGCATTTCAAATAAAACTTTACCAAACAATTTTTGCATGGAAAGTATTTTTCTTCAAAGTTGCATAAGCCAGTGACAGTGCCTTCACAAAGGAGAAGAGGACCGCGGGCGCCGCCACCATCGGTATGCCGAGCCAGACAAGATTTTCACCCCAGCATGCATGATTCACGCCTAAACACATGCTATGAGCAGATTGCCACACCACAAACACTGACCGCCAAATGCCAGCCACCATGCCGTCCTCACGACAATGGTGACCAGCCAGCATCCGAGCCACAGGCTCCTCTCATAGGTTTTCTGATAGTTCCCTTCTATTAGACCAATTCATAACACATTGACTTATCCTATATATAGCTAACTAGTTGATACATGATATTTCATTTCTCTCAACATGAACACATGAAAGCTCATCACCCACTAATTATTTCCTTTAACATATATTAGAAATGGTATTTATATTCTCTCTCAGCATGCACACATCTCAACTCACCACACATACCACCTCATCAATCACACTACTTGTATTTCTCTTAACATGCATAAGAAATGTCACTTATTTTTAATATATATTTACAACTATATAATACACAAATACAATATATAATATCTATCTTAATTTCATGTAAATTTCATCAAAAAATATTGTAACCAATTCCTGCAGCAATGCGTGAGGTACCATCTAGTTAATCAAAATGCTCAGGTTATTCCTTCTTTTGAGAAAATGACTCGAGTCTATTGAAAAGGTTACCAGAAGTACAATGGACCACAACCATTATAAAAATTACATCGAGGTCTCTGGACCACCGAATGACCATTCTCGCCGCTAGACCAAGCCACCTATGTGCCATTGTCGTCGCTCCCATACTGGAGCCAACCTGACCATGTCGATGACAATCGGAAGTCTTTGTGCACAGGCCTCTAAGTACCAGCAGCCCGGAGCTGCAGTCACCTCAATTGAACCCTTGAATCAATCTAAAGAACCTAACATGAAATCTTGTTGTCCCATACGCACGATGAGAAACCCTAAAATCACCGCCCCGAAGGGTTGGCAGGAATTTATGTCAGAGGTCCATTTAACATGTCCCGACTCGAAGAAGAAGAAGTGTCATCATCCTTGCGAGCTCTGCCCCTGCAAGGACTAAAATCCTAACCTATCTACTAGCCGGAGCAAAGGCACCAGGATTGCCCTCCCCGCCACCGGTCGTTGTTGCGGCAGATAGAGGGGAGGCGAATTCACGGGCTCGCCAGCCGAGATCGAGGGAAGGAAGGTATTGGCTAGTCGCCTAGCAGGAGGGGGACAGTAATACGTGGAGATGATTGCACTGGTGTTTAGTTAGTGCTCAGGAAATTCATCTTGAACACATTTCAAATAAAACTTTATTAAATAAATTTTTGCGTGGAAAGTATTTTTCTTCAAAGTTGCATAAGCACACTATTTGATATACATAAACATCTTTTTATTAGAGTATATAAACTTATTTTAAGTAAAAAAAATCTTACAAAATATGTTATGTATCTTACTTGGCACGCGCACCGTCTCCCCAACAAACTAGTAGTCCGTCGGTAGTCTATGCCTGTATGCTGCACACACAGTCGTGTCGTCCATTAGTTGTTTGGGCACAAGCAAAGAAGCTATTAACCTGCGTTGCGTTGTGCCATGGGTGGCACATGGGTCTATGGGTCTGTGAAGGCCGGCTGATGAGTGGTGGGGAGTTGCATACAATATAAGATTCCTCCTTGATTGGCGCTAGCTGCTGCCGCTGTTCTACACGCAAATGGTGGAAATCTTCACACTATGCTCACTTCGCATTGGCTCGAAACAACTGACAACAACTATGCGCTAGATGAGCTCTAAGAGCCGGGTGACAACAACTGACAACCTCCGCTTTAAGTAAACATCCACATTAGCCAAAGGACACAGCAGAGACATACATGCATGCATGGAGCACTCAACTGCTAGCTGGGTTTAGATCTGACCTCGGGGGTTGCTGACTGACTACGTGCATGCCGACACAGCGAGTTTAGTTTATGACGCCTTAGACGGCATCCAACGTAGTGATCGCCACCATCCTAATAATCTACGAACTGCCCATCTAGCTAATAATGCATCATACACACCACTGACTAGCTTACGCTTCTCACAGATCTGAGCACTGCCCACAAGCAACCAACTCCACGCATCGATCAAGCAAGAAAGCTAGCTGCTCGTGGCAATGGAGTTGGTGGCTGGTGCCATCTAAAACATGCCCCCCCCCCCCCCCCCCCCCCCCCCCCACATCCCCATGCTGGTCGAGCTGCTCACGGAGGAGTACAAGTGTACAACCCACACAAGCGCGTCAAGAAATATGTTGAGTTTCTCCGGAAAGAGCTTGAGACAATGCACGCTGCCCCGATCATGGTTGGTGAGGTGCCCTGGCATGAGCTCGACAAACAAATCAAGCATTTGAAATAGGCTTTCGCACGATTTTATATATAAAGCACAACTACATGGTCGAACGATACAAGGTAGTGAGAAAGCGCTCTTACAAAGGAGGCAATTAATGTTATAACTAGAAAACAAAAATCGCACCGAAAACACAGAATCGACAAATAACACAATTACGCTAAGACTCGGGTGACAACAACTAACAATCTACGTTTTAACTAAACCTACACATCAGCCCAAGAACCAACAGGCATACATGGAGCACTGTGAGAGGCCAGGACTATGAGTTCACAAGGAGCATGGGGGTGCCCGTGGGACTCAACCGCTAGCTGAGTTTTAGATCTGACCTCGGGCCTTGGTGACTAGCGACGCGCATGCAAACACAACTAGTATATTTATGACGCCCGAGGCGGCATCCAACCCGCATCTTTTGAACAACGTATTGTACGTCCCAAGATGCACCACATGGCGTGCACCGGCCATGCCATGAATGGAGAGTGAAAGTTTGTTGGAACTCAAAACCCAATTCCCCGCAAAAAATACCAATGAATCAAATGAAAAAACACAATTAATCCAACAAAAAGTTCAGTTTCATGCCAACAAAGTCGCAAACGAGGCATGCTGACATGAATGATGTGTGTGAGGTGGTGTGTAGTTACAGGAGTGTTGACATGGATGATGTCCGTAGCAAAATCTAAAATCTTAGTTTTTTTATATTTGACTCATTTTTGGGTCTGCTGTTGAATATGCTCTTAGCATAGTGGAATATGATATATTTTTGTTAGTTTGCTCTATGAAGTTGTCTTGGTGTTCATGTGAAAATATATTTTAGGAGATTGACTAATTAAGATTAATTTCATTTTTTGAATGCAAAAGATAGGTAGTTAGTGATCGGTGAGGATTCGCTGGAAAAAGTTGTTTGGTAAAGAGTTAGGAGTAATGCAGGTTTAATCACATTTATCAATTAACGACACTAACTCCGATCATAGGAGCAGGGCGTTATCCTTAAGCTCGACTTCGAGAAAGCCTATGACCGCGTAAACTGGGAGTTTATACGCGAGGTCCTCCTCAAAAAGGGTTTTGAGGCAGGGTTCGTCCACCGGATCATGAGCCTGATCTCAAGTGGCAATACCTCGGTCATCGTCAACGGTGAGATGGGGAAATTCTTCCGTAACAGGAAAGGGCTTAGACAGGGCGATCCCATATCCCCCCTCATCTTCAACTTTGTGGCGGATGCCATGGCAGCCATGCTGACCAAGGCCAGGGAGGCCGGTCACATCAAGGGGCTTGTCTCACACCTTATCACGAATGGCGTGACCCATCTACAATATGCAGACGACACCCTGCTGCTGTTTAAGCCTGATGACCATAGTATTGCGACGATTAAACTTTTGCTTCTAGCCTTCGAGCTCCTATCCGGACTCAAAATCAACTTCAGCAAGAGCGAGGTCATAACCATGGGGATGGACGACCAACTTAGCCAACGCACCGCAAATCTCCTTAATTGCAAGCTTGGGAGCTTCCCAATTAAGTACCTTGGGCTCCCAGTATCAAACCGCAAACTCTCGATCCTAGAATGGGAGCCCCTGTACGGAAAAGTGGCTAACAGAGTAAGCCCGTGGAGAGGGCGTTTCATGTCCTCCGCGGCTAGGCTCATCCTCACAAACTCGAGCCTTTCTTCCCTTCCCCTTTTCACTATGGGGATGTTTTTGTTGGCGGATGGGGTTCATGCCAAATTAGATACTCCTAGATCCAGATTCTTTTGGGAAGGAACTGGCATCAAAAGGAAGTACCACCTCGTTAAATGGGCGGCGGTATGTAGGCCTAAGAAATTCGGTGGTTTGGGAATCCTAAACTCCAAACTCATGAACGTGGCCCTTTTAGCCAAGTGGTGGTGGCGGCTGACCCAAGATGAGTCGGGGCTCTGGGCAAAGTTGCTAAAAGCCAAATATTTCCCGCACGGGAGCCCTTTCACAGCTGCGGCCAACGGCTCTGAGTTTTGGAAGGGGCTCCAAGCGGTGAGGCCAGCGTTCGACTTAGGGGCTAAGTTCCAGACCAGCAATGGATTATCTACTCGGTTCTGGCTTGATCATTGGCTGGGCGATTTCCCCTTGTGGCAAAGCCATCCCACCCTATTCAGAATCGCCACAGATACTAACATTTTGGTTGGGGAGGCGCTACATGTAAACCCTCCGGCGATCCACTTTAAGAGGGCCCTAACTAGTGATGAGCGCGCTTCTTGGGAGGGGCTGTCTCAGCAGTTAGGCTCCGACTGCCTACAGACCGAGGCTGACACGGTCAAATGGAGCCTGACAGCGTCTGGGAAATTTACAGTGAAGTCCTTATACAACAAGCTTACTAGTGGGCCAGAGCTTGACATTGTAAAGGGACTGTGGAAGGCAGGCCTGCCTCTGAAGATCAAGATCTTCATGTGGCAAATGCTTAGGAATAGGCTGCCTACCTCGGAAAACGTGGCAAAACGTAACGGTCCAGCCGATGGCTCCTGTGTGATCTGTGGGCAAGGGGAGGACGCGAATCACGTTTTCTTTCGGTGCCACTTGGCCAGGTTTGGATGGAGTGCAGTCCGGGAGGCATTCCACATAGATTGGAATCCTGCCTCGGGGACACAATTAGTCTCGTTGTTAAAATCCACTAGAGGGACCTCTAGCAGAATAGCCTGGCGTTGCGTAGGGGCGTTACTCTGGGTACTTTGGACGACGCGGAACAAATATACGATTGAAAAGAAATTTCCTAACCACCCTGCAGACGTGATCTTCAAATGCCATTTATTCCTGCAGATGTGGACACCGCTGGGGAAGGAACACGATGCTGAACGTATGACAGAAGCCATGGAGTGTATCAAGTCCATTCAGACGAGGGCAAGACAAAATCCGTCGAGTTAGCGGTGCTTCTGGAGCCTTCCGCGGTTTGTTTAGTTGACTAGGTCATTGCTGTGGCTGGTTTGTGATGTGCACCTTGTTGCGATGAACCTTCGTTGTGTTGCCCTTTGGGGTATGTTGCTGAACCTGATATGATGTAACCGTTGAACCTTGCTGCCTTTCGGGCTTTATTAATTTAAAGCCGGACGCCTCTAGCGTCTTCGTTCCAAAAGAAAAACGTCAAATTCAAATTCTTGATCCTTTCCTTCAGAGCATCCGTACGTGCTCAACGAACCCCGTTCACGTGGCAGTGCATCATCCCTCAGACAATCTAATACATACCAAGAACCGGATTGCTCGGGCAGCTACTCAACTAGTGCTTCATACATACCAAGAACCGGATTGCTACAACTACTGAGTTTTAACAAAGTCTTAGCCGACGCATAGGCCGTTGGATTGTTTGATGCTTCGATCAAGAGTTCACACAACTTTTTTTTTTGAGGCAATGAGATTTGCGCAACTAGATTTCTTGTTTAGAATCGACCTGTTTAGGTGCGCACGGCCCATTTCTTTCTTTTTTGTTCGTTTGTTTTTCTGGAAAACCCTATTGGACGCGGCAAACCCTAAACGGCGCCCTCTGCGCCCGTTCCTTCGGTGTACGCAAACGGGCGCACACCCCCAGCGCTGAGATGGGCCGGCCCATATCGCGTCCCACATTCCGGGGATAAGTGATTCAAAAAAGAGTGCGAGCAGCGGGTTTCGAACCGGAATATCCTATTTGACGCATATTGCGTCAAACTGTCGGTCTTTCGCACAGGCTGGTGATCGAGCGCTGAAACTGGGCCGGCCCGTGATGTGTAACAGCACTTCCGGTTTTAGGAACTTTCTAGAGATTCCCAGCCGGTTTTTATCTGTTTTGGAAACCTTCTAGAATGTTCCTGAACCGGATTTTCTTTACTTTTTAGTTTTACTTTTTTATTTTTTGGTTACTTTTTTTTATTCTTTCTGTTTCTTTTCTCTTTCGTATTTTTCTTTTTCCTGTTTTTTCTGTTCAGAAATTTTAAAAAAATGAGAGTTAAAAAAAGTTCTCGTCTTCAATTTTTGTTCATACTTTTTGAAAACTGTTCATGGTTGAAACAATCTTAAGGAAATTCAAAAACAATTTTCGTTTTCAAAATTGTTTGAAATTCAAAAAATGTTCTCTTTTTGAAATTTTATTCATGGTTTCGAAAAAAAATGTTCTTTCTTTCTTTCGTTTTTGTTTTTTCTGTTTTCAAGTTTATTTTCGTTTTTTCAAAAAAAGTTTGAGTTGATCATAAATTGTTCAAAACTTCAAGAAATGTTCCTGTTTTAAATTTTGGTCCCAATTTTTTTTAAAATGTTCACACTTTCAAAATATTGTTCAGAAGATCCAAATATGTTATTTCATAATTTTGTTCACAAATTTCAAAAATGTTCTTGATTTCAAATTTTTTTGTTCACCTAGTTGATTTTCTCTATTTCTTTGGTAATTCTTATTTCTTTCGATTTTTATTTTTCAGAATTCCAGAATTTGTTCAAAATTTCAAAAAATGTTCTGGAGTTTAATAATTGTTCCTGTTTTTTTGTTCTGTTCAGAACTTCCAAAAAACTTAGTTATTTTTACAACATGTGCACATATTTGAAAAAATGTTCACCTTTAAAAAATGTTCATAAATTCAAAAAATCTTCCTATTTCAAAAAATGTTCGTAATTTTCAGTAAATGTTCGCCTTTTCAAAATATGTTCATAACTTTAAGAAATGTTCTATTTTTCAATTTTTGTTCACATATTCCATTAATGATCATAATGTTGGCTTTTTTCTAGATTTTTTTAGAGTTTCAATTTTTGTTCAGAGATGCAAAAAATGTTTCCTTTTGTCAAGAATGTTCTTGTTCTAAAATTGTCTCATTTTCTGACCTTTGTTCATAAATCCGAAAAAGTTCCTATTTTAAATTTGTTCACAAATTAAAAAATTGTTTGTGTTTGTCAAAAAATTGGAATTGAAAAAAGGTCCCCTCTTTTCAAAATTTGCTCACAAATTCACAAATTCTTTCCATTTTAAATTTTGGATACAATATAAAAATTGGGCATTTTTTCAGTACTTGTTCGTGCTTTTTTGAAAATTGTTCAGAATTTCTTTTAAAATTATTCAGATTTTTATGTAAAAGCTCACAAAATTGGAAAATATTATGATATGTCGGTTTTTTCAGTACTAATAGATTCCGGGGTTGAATGTTTGTCAGTAGGTTTGATCAGCTCGGGTGGTTAGGTATCTTTTTGTTGTATTTTTCCACCACTGGCTGCTCCACGTGGGCCGGCCCAGACGACGACCGCCCCTATGCGAAGCCCCACCAATCTGCCGCAAAATGCGGCAGATAGGAGGTCCTTTTCGAACCTACGACCTCGCCGTGCAACGAAGCTGCGTTAGCCAACTCAACCAGTAGCATACACGTGCTTACAAACAACCTTTCCACTGCTTTATCATTTCTACATTTTTATTCTTCCTTTTCTTTTTCCTATTATTTTTTTCCTTTCTACCAACAAGCAAATGCAAACTTTATAAAATTCGTGAAATTTTTAAAATTGAATGAACTTTTATCAAAGCGATGAACTTTTTTAAAAATTCGACGAAAATTTTAAAATTACATGAACTTTTTAAAACGTGAACAATTAGTGAGAACATGAACAAAAATTTATATACGACGAGCGATTTTGAAATATACACTGAACATTTTTTCAGTGTACGATGAACAATTTTTAACTACACAGCGAACATTTTTGTGATATACATTGAAATAATTTAAAACATATTATACATTTTTTTGATATAAGATGAACAAATTTTATACATTGAACATTTTGTAATATAATCTGAACAATTTTTAACTACACATTGAACAATTTAGTGATATGCGCTGAAAAACCATTTAAATACCCATTGAACATTTTTGTAATATAATTTGAACAATTTTTAACTACACATTGAACAATTTTGTGATCTGCGCTGAAAACCATTTAAATACCCATTGAACATATTTTGATGTACACAGAACGTTTTTATTAAATTCGTGAACTTTTTTTGAAGTTTTTATACTTTTTTTCAATACCAATGAACTTTTTTTTCAAAATCGGTGAACTTTTTTCAGAATCGATGAACTTTTTTCAAAATTGATGAACGTTTTTTTCCAAATTTGATGGACTTTTTGTAGAACCGATAAACTTTTTTCAAATTCGATGAACTTTTTTCCTAATTTGATGAACTTTTTCAAATTGATGAACTTTTCTTTCAAATTCGATGAACTTTTTTCTAATTCACTCAACTTTTATTAAACATCAATGAACTGTTTTTTTAATTTCGTTAAGTTTTTTCAAAATTTGATGAAGTCTTTTTCATAAAAAAATCAAATTTTCCAAATTGTTTGCAAATAATTCGCAAATCTAATAAATAGCGCTGATACATTGGTTCATAATTATTTCGCGTTCTTTGTAGTCACTAGTCCTCACAAGCCGTAGTGGTTAGCAAAACAGTTCCTTTGTTGTAGCCGCAAGTCGTGAGGTCGAGTCCCTGTATCAGCACTTTTTTTCGCGAGACGTTTTTACCTTCTACTGCGCGCGGTGGGCCGGCCCATGGGGTACGGCATGCGAGCGCCAGCTGCCTGAACCGGCGCTTAAGGCGCCGGTTAGGAGCTCCCATTGGACGCTCGCTGCGTCAAGTTGTCGTGCAAACGCACAGGCAGCGCGACGCGAGCGTTTCAATGGGCCGGCCCATTTGCATTACACTGATCCCGGTTTTGGGAACCTTCTAGAAGGTTCCCAACCGGTCCAGATCTGGTTTTTTTCGTTTTTCTTTTTTTCCTGTTGTTTCTTTTATGGTTTTCTTCAGTTTTTCATTATTATCTTTATGTTTTATTTTTCGTTTTTCTTTTCTTTTACTCTTTTTTTGATAGCTGTTTCCTTTTTTCCCTTTTCTTTCTTCTTTCTTTCTAAATATTTATACTTTAAAAATTCAAAAATGTTCAACTCTCCAAAACATGCTCAGGTTGTCAAATTTTGTTCCATTCTATTAAAAAAATGTTCAAGCATTACAAATTTTGCTCCCTTCTATTCAAAAAATGTTCGAAATTTAAAAACAAATTCGTTTTCACTATATTTAGGGTGTGATTTAAATTTTTAAAACGTTTGCAGCCTTTTTACCAATTCATACAATATTCATGAATTTCAAAAAACTTCCCACTTTGAAATTTGGTTCACAAATTCAATAAATATTCATGTTTGCATAATTTGTTCTAAAATTAACTTTTTTTGGAATTTCAAAAATGTTCTCACTTTAAACGAATTTAACAAATTCGAAAGATATTGATATTCATTAAATTTATTGAGAAATTACAAAAATGTTTGGCAATTTCAAAAATTGTTCCCAATTTCAAAATTTGTTCACTAATTTGGAAAATGTTCATGTTTTAAAATTTTAGATTTTTTTGGTGAATTTCGAATTTTTTTTGCATTTTCTAATTTTTGGTTCACAAATTCAAAAAATGTTCGTGATTTTCAAAAAATGTTCCTGCTTTCTAAATATGTTCACTAATTCGATAATGGTTCTTATTTAAAAGATTTGTTCACTAACTGAAATTATGTTCGGGTTTTGCAAATATTGTTTGTAAATTAAAAAAATTGGTGTTACCATTATTTGTTCGTGTTTTCAAATTTTGTTCCCTTCTATTCAAAAAAATTGGTGTTACCGGATTTCAATTTTTTGTTCACGTTTACATAAAATGTTCGCGCTTCCTAATTTGTTTGGGATTTTTAAAAATTGTTCTCCATTTGAAAATTTGTTCTCAAGATTCAAAAAATGTTCGTGCTTTAAAAAATTGTTTGCGCTTACAAATTTGATCGGGATTTTTCTCAATTGCTCTCCCTCTCAAAATTAGTTCTCGCGATTCAAAATGTTCGTGCTTTAAAAAATTGTTCGCGCTTCCAAATTTGTTCTCCGTTTCAAAATTTATTCTCAAGATTCAAAAAATGTTCGTACTTCCAAATTTGTTCTCTCTTTCAAAATTTGTTCTCAAGATTCAAATAATGTTCGTGCTTTAAAAAATTGTTCACAAATTCCAAAAAATGTTTGGGGAATTCAAAATTTGTTCATGTTTTCAAAAATGTTCCAATATCAAAAGAATGTTCATGATCTCAGAAAATATTCAGGAATTTCAAAAAATGTTCGCATTTTTTGTTCCTGCTTTTTATAAATCATAATTAGAAAACGGTTCACTTTTCAAAAAAGAGTTTGGAATATCAAAAAAATACTGCATTTCAAAAACTTTTTGCAATTTTCAGAAAGTGTTTTGAATTTCTTTCCAAAGCTCAACGCGTGATGTGTGTTCTTATAGTGTGTTGCGCCATTTTTCTATGTAGCTGATGTCTAGTCTAGTGGCTAACGCCTCATGGTTGGGACGCTTCTATGTGCGAGGTCTGTGGATCGATTCATTCTCCTCTTGTGTTTCTTTTTATCGCGCGACAGCAACTAGCGGCATGTATGTGGGCCGGCCTAGGCTGAGGTCCGCCTGTGCGAAACCACGTCCTTCTGCCGCAGAATGCGGCAGATAGGAAGTCCCTGTTTTTCTTTCTCATGTCAGCGAATCTTGCGCAAATGGGCTGGGCTTGAGTTTGTCGGGCAGGGGCTTTTACGTGTCTGGTTGGGTTTTTCTTTTTGGACTACAGTTTTTTTTAACTGTTTTGGACTACCGTTTTTGCAACAGGGGGAAAGTTCTAATGTGACCCGTCTGATTAGTGTTCGCCGGTGTTTTTTTTTTTTTGAAGTTAGTGCTCGCCGGTGTTGTCACGTCGACGTAAACCTGTTTGTTAGTATCTCCTTAACAAACTAGTTCAGCAGGCCTGTCAAATTCCCTGTTTCAGGTTGCGTTTCGCTGGTATATCACGAACAGATCCCATTTTCCTGCTGCCCATGTCCCCTTCACTGGATCTAACACTACCAAAACTGCTAGCACTGCTTGTTGGCCCTCTGTAGGATCCTTCCTTTCTCGATCCCGACCGACCCGGCGAGGCCCGAAGCCATTCACCCCATTGTTGATCCGACTCCACCGGGGGAACACATCCTCCCTCTTTGTGCACCAACCCTCCACACTCTCGCCGGTGTTGTCATGTCGAGGTAAACCTGTTTGTTAGTATCTCCTTAACAAACTAGTTCTCCTAGGTAGATCCATGCATGTATGATATGTGTATCGCCAAAACACCATGTTTTTGAGGGAACCACGGCGGGCAAAGCCAGTCTGAACATTTTATAAATTTTGAGGTTTTTTTTTGCGAGAAAATTACCAATCTATTCATCTTCAAACATGGCAGTACAACGAATACCATAAATATTAGAAATTACAACCAGATCTGTAGACCATCTAGCGACGACTACAAGCACTGAAGTGAGCCGAAGGCGCACCGCCGTCATCACCCCTCCATCGCTGGAGTCGGGCACAACTTGTTGTAGTAGAAAGTCGGGAAGTCGTCGTGCTAAGGCCTCGTAGGACCAGCGCACCAGAACAGCAACCACGCATTTGAAGAATAACGTAGATCGGAAGGATCCAATCCAAAGACACATGAACGTAGACGAATAACGACGAGGTCCGAGCAAATCCATCAAAGATAGATCCGCCGGAGACACACCTCCACACGCCCACCAACGGTACTAGACGCACCGCCAGAACGGGGGCTAGGCGGGTAGACCTTTATTCCATCTTTAGGGAGCCGCCGCCGTCTCGCCTTCCTGAACAGGACACAAACCCTGGCAAAACTGAAAGAAAAGACTAAAAACGGAGCCCTCCCGCCGTCCCTTGCCAAGATCCACCGCGCCCCCATTGCCATAGAGCCACCGGAGAGGAGGCGGACCTGCGGCGGCACCGCAAAAGGCAGAAACCCTAGCTTTTTGTGGAGGAGGAGGAGGTGGCGGCTAGGCTTGTAGATCGGGGTCCTAGCGTATGAGCCCAGATTTCCAAACCCTGTCCTAAAAAAAGAAAAGAAACTCATATGGAAAGATGACTTCAAATGGTGGAATCGACCGCAGCTGGCGGGCAGTGAGGGAAGATAGGAGAACAGTGACTACTTGGTTAAACTACAAGCGCAATGGAGGAGATGCGGAAGAAAAGTGGAAAACGCGCCTGCTTATAGATTTTGAGGTTTGACAAAGAGTATATACAGAGAAGGCGAAGAGGGGGAGAAAAAAGAAAAAAAAACTGATACTCTATGCTACATCTAGCCGGGACAGCATGATTCCCCAATCAAAAAGAATTTGCTTTCTAGTCCCTCCGTTCCTAAATATTTGTCTTTTTAAAGATTTCAAATGGACTATCACATATGGATGTATATATACATATTTTAGAGTGTAGATTCACTCATTTTGCTCCGTATGTATTCACTTGTTGAAATCTTTAGAAAGATAAATATTTAGGAACGGAAGGACTAGCAGCGATTACACATCTACTGGACCAAAGAAAAATGTCTTGAGCTGCACGTCGAAGGACAAGTCCTATGGATTCAGCCTCGTTTCTGAAGACTTTAGCGTTTCTAATAATTATTTCTTGCCTTGTTATAAGCAAAGAAGCAACTTTTTTTGAGAAGAAAGCAAAGAAGCAACTAATCGTGTGTTGTGCACTAAACGATTATTACAAAGTCCTGAAATGTTGTCCAGTGCACATACGGATCTTCCAAGGCAGGCTGACGAGGCCTTGCATAAAAATACCAGTGCCGGTAACTTAATAATTAAGCAATAGCCCTTAACGTTTATGTAGGATTCTTCCTTGATTAGCGCGTGAAAGCGCCACCCTGCTATTGCTTGTCCTCTCTGGGGACATAGTTGATGACGGCCTTTCCTCTCACGAGACCGAGGCAGCATCCAACGCGTGAAAGCAAAATATCCCCTGCGGAAAACAACACTGGTTTTCTGGACTCCCACTTTCCTCTCATTGATTTTCTTCCAAAATCGAGTGCGGCGACCATCGTGCAGAGAGAGAGAGAGAGAGAGAGAGAGAGAGAGAGAGAGAGAGAGAGAGAGAGAGAGAGAGAGAGAGAGAGAGAGAGAGAGAGAGGACCCCGTCGTTGTGTTCTGCTCTACCGCAAGGCATCAGGGTAGGCTTGGTCCAGATCTCGTTAACTTTTAGTTTAGCAAATTGCAGTATATTCATCGATTTACATGTTTCCTGCTGATTGATCAGGGGAGCTGCCACTACTGCTCTTCTTTTTTTTCTTTTCTTGTGGGGTTGCTCCTCCTGCTCTCGATCTACAAACGATCCATCTATACATAGTCACACTCATACATACTAACCTCTGACAAATTTGCGCTTCCCACAGATCTAGAGAACTTCCCACAAGCAACCAACTCCACACATCGATCAAGAAAGCTAACTGGTGGTCATGGCAATGGACGTGGTAGCCGGTGCCATGGGAAGGCTGCTCCCCAAACTGGGTGAGCTGCTCATGGAGGAGTACAACTTGAACAAGCGTGTCAAGAAAGACATCGAGTTCCTACGAAAGGAGCTTGAGAGCATGCACGTTGCCCTCGTCAAGGTTGGTGAGGTACCGCGGGGCCAGCTCGACAAACAAGTCAAGCTCTGGGCCGATGAGGTCAGGGACCTCTCCTACGACATGGAGGATGTGGTTGACAAGTTCCTCGTACGTATTCACGGGATTGCACCCCATGGCAACACCAAGAGATTCAAGGGTCTCCTGAGGAAGATGATCGGCTTGTTCAAGAAAGGCAAGAATCACCATCTAATAGCTCACGCCATCAAGGACATCAAGGAGCAACTCCAGGAGGTGGCTGCTAGGCGTGACAGGAACAAGGTCGATGCTATTGCTCCTAGTCCCGCAATTGCTATTGATCCTCGTCTTAGGGCTATGTACACAGAAGAGACAGAGCTTGTTGGCATCTATGGGAAGAAGGATCAGGACCTCTTAAGGTTGCTCTGCATGGACAACGATGACACATCTAATAAGAGACTGAAGAAGATATCCATTGTTGGATTTGGAGGATTGGGCAAGACCACTCTTGCTAGAGCAGTATACGAGAAGATCAAAGGTGGTTTTGATTGTCGAACATTTGTCCCTGTCGGTCGAAACCCTGACATCAAGAAGGTTTTTAGGGATATTCTTATTGATCTTGGCAACTCTAGCTCAGATCTTGCCATATTGGATGAAAGACAACTTATCAACAAGCTTCGTGAAGTCCTGGAGAACAAGAGGTATGCATCACTTACAGCCCAAAAAAAATCACACTATTATGATATATGCTTGTTTCCTATGCTAGTTGTACAATTAATAGCGTCTAAATATATTGTATCCTCGCGAGGAAGGGTCTGGGATCAATTTTTTCCATTAGGGTCACCTTTGCTGATATATGTAGTTCGCACTAAATTGTAAATGTTAGGATGCTCCTTGTGTCCTGTAGCATAGTAGAATAGATCGGTAATTTAGTATTCCTTGGCTAGTAGCAGCAGCCAACTCTGTTTTTGTTTTCACGATAATATGTATCTCATTTATATCAAAAGAATGACAGTACAAGCAAGGTACACACCGACCTGATAAAACTGAAACAATAGCAAAATGCTAACCTTTGCACGAAGGAACAACGGCTAAGAAGTAAAATTACAAACAAGAACGAAGAAACCTCTGAACTTGACACCAACGTCTGTCACCTGCCTTTGACACCACCACGGCAGCCACCAAAGGAAAAAAATGACGGATCACCTCCATACCCGAGCTTGACGCGGCTCCTTTGCTGATATGCAACTTTGCGGACCTCCAAGGTGGCTCGCCAAAGGCGAAACCGTTACCGTTGAATGAGTCAGACCGGGGCAACACCCTTGACACGTCATCAAACCCCAGATCTGGCACCCCCTCATGAATAAGACGTCGGAGGAGTAAACCATACCTGCCATCCACGTACCACGAACCCAGCACACGATCCACCATCTTCCTGATGCCGCTGATGCAGACCACAATTTGCATCCGCTCTTGGACTACCTCCCAAGCTCCGAGCCAGCGCTGGAGCAAACATCATCGCAACGGCGGAGCCCGAGGACACACGTCCACCACGGGGATGCCGTCGTCGTGACACAATCATTGCTTGAACAGACTGGATTCCAAATCCATCCCTGACCATAGGACCAATCGCCTCATCGGAGTAGGATCTGAAGAATTTTTTTCCAGCGCCTCCATCGCCGTCGCCAAAGCAAAGGCGATAAACCACCTCAAACTAAACAACTTTGGTGTAAAACTATCGATACACGTGGATCTGGCGACCCCCCTATCGCCGACGGCAGAGGTCATTGACGAAGGGGAGCCGCCGGGGGACGGCGGCGGAGGAACTCCTTGGAGGCGCGGGCGAGATCGCCTCTTTCTTTGATAGGAAAAAAAGAACGATAAGCAATTGTGAGTTAACAATAACCAGGAGCAGCCAACTCTGTTTTGTAGCACTAGTCTGTCCTAGCATGGTAGAATACTAGAAGGGTTGGACGTGCTTTGCTACGTCGTTATGTTGTTGGGTTTCTTAAAAGAAAATACCCAATCTATTTCAGAATAAAGGGGTATTACTAGAGTAATGTTTTATTTTTATTTACAATACGGTGATTTAATGGGCATTTTGTGATGTGGTTCTGTGTTATCCGCTAGCCAACATATATTTATGTGGGATATTTCTACATCAGTTGCTGCATATACTATATTGGTGCTACACTATCACATGTTGGTGCTTCTTTTTTCTATGTGGTGGGAGGGTGCGTAGAATTTATATGTTTTTATAGACCGTTTGTTGCTGATTGATTTTAACAATTGTTGGCCCGGACAAAATCGTACCTCAATTGAGTGAAAGATCTTTAAAATTAGGGAACATAGGAAATTAAAAAATTGAATGGGAGGGCTACTTGAGAAATTATTGACCCGTTCAAAATTAGTTGACCCAATTTTAAATACAAGGCCTCAATTAATTATTAGGCATTATAAATTAGGAAGCATAGTCTATGGTATAAAAGAACTGAATGAGAGCACTTTGAGAAAATTGTTGACCGGATCAAAATCGGATGACCCAATTCTAATTGAAGACCTCAATTGAATATGGGCTCTCTAAAACTAGGGAGCATTATATATATATATATATATATATATATATATATATATATATATATATATATATATATGTATGTATAGTCCAAATCAGAGAATTTATATATATATAATATAGGTGTGAAATTTCAGGACTATACAACTATATATCCTTGACCCTCCCCTCCTTTATTGAAGTAGATAGTGAGAGCTTCTCGTTACAGTTGTTACGGTGGCTGAAATTTATTATCACTCGTTTAAGAAATCCATCTCAACATATTGTACATTAGACATACCAAAGATACTAAATAATGAGCATAATGAAAGTTGAAGCAAATAATGCACCGAAAAGTAAAGGAAGGGGAGGTAAACTTTACAATCTCAGAAACTATGCAAACGATGGAGTGCCGAACGAAAATAGTACCACACTCATGATCGACGGTTGTAGTCCACTGAACGATACACATACATGCCTACAACTATGTGTCATGCGGAAGTCGGCCATAAAATATCATCCGTGTACTCCCTCCTTCCATCTATATAGGGCCTAATGTGTTTTTTAAGACGGCCTTTGACTATTGACAAGATTAATAGTACATGACATGCATAATGTGAAAATTATATCATTGAAATCTCCTTTCACATACGAATTTGACGACATGCTTTGTGTAAGTTGCATGTCATATATTGTTGCTCTAACATTTGGTCAAAGTTAGCCTCGGAAAACGCATTAGGCCCTATATAGATGGAAGGAGGGAGTAGCAATGCTCTTACAATATTTTACTTCAAATTTCTTTCTTTCTCCAGCCCAACAAAATAAAGATTTTAAAGTGTGCATATCGCACCAAAGGCTACCCTAGAATTTTCCTAAGATATTATATGTTGGAACGATTACTCAACAGTTAAATGTGCTATTCACTATTGCACTCTATTTTCTCTTTACGCTCTTTTTGAAAACATACTATCAACAATATACACGAAAGGATAAGGCCATGCAATTTGAGTCTCCAGGAGGTTTATTAGCGTCCATATAGTAGATTGGTGGCCCAATCGGTACTCGGGTCTTTCCAATAGATCTACCTAAACTATTATAATATTTGAAATGTTCATCGATTCAGCAATTTGCTCTTTCTGTTTACTCCTTGAATCTTAAATTTGTAATTATTTTGTTTATCATCTGATTGGCACTTCGCAATGCATGCTTCTAAATCAGATTGTCTGGATTGAGACTCATGTTTCTTATTAGTTTGTTTTTGAACATACACATTGTAGATACATAGGTCCATCCATATATTCATAGAGCCCATAGCTTTGCCAGTCCAATAGACTTTACACTAATACTCTGAGTGGATGTAGGTACCTCGTCATAATTGACGATATATGGGATGAAAACTTGTGGAAAGACATCAATGTTGCTTTCTCTAACACGAACAATCTAGGCAGTCGGCTAATCACCACAACCCGCATTTTCAATGTCTCCAAATCTTGTTGCTCGTCGGCTGATGATTCAGTTTATGAAATAAAACCTCTCTCTACTATTGATTCCAGAAGGCTCTTCCATAAAAGAATATTTCCAGGAGAGAGTGGATGTCCAAATGAATTTGAACAAGTGTCTAAAGATATTTTGAAGAAATGTGGTGGGGTACCACTAGCCATAATTACTATAGCTAGTGCTTTGGCTGGTGACCAAAAGGTGAAACCAAAGCGTGAGTGGGATATTCTACTCCAGTCTCTTGGCTCTGGACTAACAGAAGATAACAGTTTAGCGGAGATGCGGAGAATACTATCTTTCAGCTATTATGATCTACCTTCGCATCTTAAAACGTGTCTATTGTACCTATGTATATATCCAGAAGATAGGAAGATTGATAGAGATACACTAATATGGAAGTGGGTGGCCGAAGGATTTGTCCACCGTGGAAAGCAAGGGACTAGCATGTTTTTGCTTGGATTAAATTACTTCAATCAGCTCATTAATAGAAGTATGATCCTGCCAATATATAATATTATAGGCCAGATATATGCTTGTCATGTACACGATATGGTTCTAGACCTTATCTGCAACTTGTCATATGAAGCAAAGTTTGTTAATGTATTGGATGGCACTGGGAATAGCATGTCTTCACAAAGTAATGTTCGTCGTTTGTCCCTTCAGAATAGAAATGAAGATCATTCAGCCGAAGCTCTCACAAATATCATAAGTATGTCTCGAGTGAGGTCAATTACTATCTTTCCACCTGCTGTTAGTATCATGCCAGGTCTATCAAGGTTTGAAGTTCTGCGTGTACTTGATCTGTCAGGCTGTCATCTGGAAAAAAGTAGCAGCCTGCAGCTTAACCTCAAGGGTGTTGGACACTTAATACACCTAAGGTACCTAGGTCTAGCACGTACTAAAATTAGTGAACTCCCGGCTGAGATAGGAAACCTGCTGTTTTTGGAGGTGTTGGACCTTGAATGCAATTACAAGCTACGTGAACTGCCGTCCACCTTTTGCAAGTTGAGAAGATTAATCTTCCTACGTGTTCATATGTGTGAGGTTGCTCCGGGTGTGTTGCAGAATCTTAAATCCATCGAAGTGTTGTGGTATATCAAGACATCTCTGAACATTTTTGTGCAAGAGCTGGGAAACCTAGCAATGCTTAGGGAGCTTGGTATTTGCTTCAAGGATGGTAGTTTGGATTTGTATGAAGGTTTTGTGAAGTCTCTGTGCAACCTACAGCACATCGAAAGCCTAACTATTTCTTCCAATTTCAGAAAAGCATCTTTTGAACTGATGGATCTCTTGGGAAAACACTGGGTGCCTCCTGTACATCTCCGTGAATTTCTGTCACACATGCCTATTCAACTATCTACAGTGCGAGGGTTGATAAAAAGAGACCCCTCGCATCTCTCGAACCTCTTTGAGTTAATCCTCCGGTCAGTCAAGGAAGTGCAGCAGGAGGACCTGGGAGTCATTGGGGGGTTGCTATCCCTTCGTCGTCTCTTCATACAGACCACCCAACAAACACAACGGCTGCTAGTCATCGATGCGACTGGATTCTCCTGTCTGTTACAGTTTGAGTTGAATTGTGGATCAGCAGCGCAGATAGTGTTTGAACCAGGAGCTTTGCCAAGGGCGGAAGATGTTAGGTTCAGCCTCGGCATGCGGGTGGCGAAAGAGGATGGTAACTGCAGATTCGACTTGGGCGTGCAGGGAAACCTGCTCTCTCTTCGGCGGCCCGTCTATGTTGATGTGTATTCTGCTTTTGATGTGGGCGTGCGGTTCCTGCGTTATGTCTGTTACATGTATTGTGGTGGAGTGACGGTTGGGGAGGCAAAGGAAGCAAAGGCTTTGGTGAGGCACGCGTATCCTAAGCATCGGGATATTGATATTCTTATGAGGCCAGATATACTGGAAGGTATTTATCTGCTTGTGTCTCGTGCTCGGTAATATCCTGATTATATAAGAACGTTTCTCTTTTTTTCTTGTTCGACCAAAATTTTAAATCCGCCCAGACGCTCCTGATGATGATATCTGTGAGGAAGAAGAAGAGGAATGATTCTCCAGGCAGTTTGTACATGGATCGATGCACACCTGTATCAGGTAATGTTTCCGTCTTCTCGTTTGTTTACATGGATGCATGCTTGGTATGCTTTATGTACAATATCCTGGCTTAATCTCTAGATTATTGACATTTCCTTTCCCATTAGGAGCCGAGAGGAATGACGAATAAATGTCCATCAGATCGAATGAAGTGAATTCATTTGCTGCTTGTTCAGGTTTCGACTTTGGGAGAAATGCTCTGATCCTTCCTCTCTCATGTATAGTATGTGCACTGTGCTCACCTGGATTTGTTTCGCAACGTCGATCCTTTTGGTATGGTATGTTAGTACAATGTAATGAGGTCAAGTCAGGGCGGTCATCAGAACTTCTATCAGTGTTATCTTGGGTCTATGCTTTAACATGTGAATAGTTTGTTACTTGATCGTGAGAAGTTTTATGAGATGAACTACTGTTGTGACATATAATGATGCTAGAAAAGGTGATTGAAATTATCATTGATCAAACTTGTCCACCAACTAGCATTCACACTTCACAAATTCTTTCTTTTATCATTTACCTACTCGAGGACAAGCATGAATTAAACTTGGGGATGCTGATACGTCTCCAACATATCTATAATTTATGAAGCATTCATGCTATTTTATTATCTGTTTTGGATATTTACGGGCTTTATTATACACTTTTATATTATTTTTGGGACTAACCTATTAACCAGAGGCCCAGCCCATATTGCTGTTTTCTTGCCTATTTCAGTGTTTTGAAGAAAAAGGAATATCAAACGGAGTCCAAACAGAATGAAACCTGCAGGAGCGTTATTTTTGGAAGCAATCCAGGGGACTTGGAGTGCAAGTCAGGGAAGCTTCGAGGAGGCCACGAGGCAGGGGGGCGCGTCCACCCCCTGGGCGCGCCCTCCACCCTCGTGGGTCGAACGTGGCTCCCCCGACCGACTTCTTTCGCCTATATATTTCCATATACCCTAAAACCATCGAAGAACACTGTAGATCGGGAGTTCCGCCGCCGCAAGCCTCTGTAGCCACCAAATACCTCTCGGGAGCCTGTTCCGGCACCCTGCCAGAGGGGGAACCCATCACCGGTGGCCATCTTCATCCTATGCCTCCCACGGATTGATAAACCTTAGGTCATCCACCTGAGGAAAATTTGCTACTGTCCTACAAACCTCTGCACTTGGAGGCCCAACATCGTCTACAAAAAGAAGGTTGCGTAGTAGACATCACCCCTTTGCCAGATCCAAACGAGCAAAATCTGAACAAAACGGACGTCCGTTTGGGGTCTTGCGTTGGAGTTGGTCTAGATGCACCAACTGAGAGAGATTTAAGGGAAATGAGAGGAGAGTAAATGCAGTAGTATGTAGTTGTTTCTCTAAATCCCTGTCACTCTGTGAGCCACTCAATAAACACATCAGCCAAAAGCAGTGTTGTTCAGAGGGATCGTGGGGGCTCTGTACCTCGCTAGTACAAGTAATTTTCTCTATTGTCTGACTGTTGTTGTTGGTCTTCCTCTCTTGGTGTTCCTCGTCTCCACCGAGTGCTACCTGCATCTCGTCTAAGTCCCGTCCTTCATCGCTGAGTGCTGTTGTTGGGGATCTCATCCAACCTCCGAGCTTGCCAGTGGAGGTAGCAATGCTTAGAGCATCTCCAGCCGTTCGCCTCTCCAGGGGCTAGAAAAAGCTCCTCTTGGGAGCGAACCAGCGATAATTTAACCATTGGCGCGATTAGATTCTTAGCTGCCGCCTCCATGTCACCCCAGACGTCTTTTTTGTAAACATTTTAAAAAAGATATTTGGCCAAAATTCGGCAAACACGACATAGATTTAGCATTGATTCGGCGATATTTAGGTGTTTCATAGTTTCTTTACATCAAGAAAACATAAAATCTACTAAAAAAGAAAACAAAGGGCTACTGCCGTGCCTACAGGTCGAAGAACTTACTGAACGCGGCGTAGTCGCCGTCGTTGCCGCTGTCATCGTCCTCCTTCTCCTTCATCACACGGCCGTCCCTACTGGACCCCTGCCCGGGGTCACTCTGGCGGACTGGTTTGGTCTCCGCTGTCCTCAAGCACGATGACGCCTCCCTCGTCGCGACCAAGGCGGCGCACGGCGATCTCCTCCAGGGCGTGGCGCTAGCGCTCCATCTCCAGCCGGGCCCAATCCTCCTGCGCCCACATCATGGTGGCCTCGTCGTCGAGCGCATCATCGTGCTCGCTCTTCACGGCGGCGAGCCCCGGCTCTGTCTTCGGCTTGACGAGGCGGGGGGGGGGGGGAGCGGAGGAGGAGGCACGACCGCCCTCGTTGATGACGAGGGCGACGCTATGGGTGCGCCGGCCTATGCGATATGCGTGAAGCGTCGTACCATGTTCGGGGCGCGCCTTTATGTTATATAGGCTGGGGCTTATCCCTGGATATGCATACAAGTAGTTGGAGAGATTACATCTTGACAAGCAAGGAAAGGATAAGAGATAGAGATAGATACATGCGGTTGAGAGAGAATCTAAACTATCTCGTAGCTAACCTCCTGCCGAAGCCTAACGTGACGTGACGTGATACATGACGTTTAACACCCTCCCTTAATCATAACTTAGACAAGTTGAGATACGCTTAAACTCTTCCAAGCTCCGTGTAGGTAATGCTTTGGTGAAGCCATCTGCAAACTGATCCTTTGAGTGGACAAACCGAATTTCCAACTGTTTGTTAGAACACGTTCTCTGACAAAATGGAAATCAATCTCAATATGTTTTGTTCTAGCATGAAAAATTGGATTGGCAGAAAGATATGTGGCACCAAGATTGTCACACCACAAGCATGGTGCTGGGATTCGTCTTATGCCAAGCTCTTTGAGTAGAGACTGGACCCATATAATCTCTGTAGTTGCATTTGCTAATGCCTTATACTCTGCTTCTGTACTGGATCTGGATACTGTAGCTTGTTTCTTTGCACACCAAGAGATAAGGTTGGGTCCAAAGAAGATTGCAAACCCACCTATGATTGCTATGATCCCTTGAATTTGTTTGAAATACCCCTTTTTGATGATGCTTGCTATGCTTGTGGCCAAGATGCCAATATGAATTATGCTTATGGAGATGAACTTGCTATAGTTCCTTATGTTAAATAAGAAATTGTTGCTATTGCACCCACGCATGATAGTCCTATTATCTTTTTGAATTCTCCCAACTACACTATATCGGAGAAGTTTGTGCTTGTTAAGGATTATATTGATGGGTTGCCTTTTACTACTACACATGATGATTTTGATAGATATAATATGCATCTGCTTGCTGCTCCTACTTGCAATTATTATGAGAGAGGAACTATATCTCCGCCTCTTTATGTTTCCAATATGATAGAATTGCAAAAAACTGTTTATACTATGCATTGGCCTTTACTATGTGTGCATGAATTGTTCTTTTATGACATGCCGATGCATAGGAAGAGAGTTAGACTTCATTGTTGCATGATATATGTTACTTTGTGCTCACTACTAAATTACAAATCATTGTCAATTAAAATTGGCTTTGATATACCTTGGGATCCAGGTGGATTCATTACTTGAGCACTATTTGCCTAGCTTAATGGCTTTAAAGAAAGCGCTGCCAGGGAGACAACCCGGAAGTTTTAGAGAGTCATTTATTCTGTTGAGTGCTTTCATATAGTTGAAAAACAAAAAAATAATAAAGTGGGGAACCTAAAAACTTTTCAAAAAGGAAAGTGAAAGTGAGAAGGAAAGCATTGTTGAAGTGGGAGCTAGCCTTGAACTTTGTTCATGCTCACGGAAACTTTGTAAGTCTTGATTACAGAAACTTTTCATCAAAAATAATTATCCCCTTGTATAATTCCTATCTATTATAAAAATAATGTGCAAAGGTTTGCCTTTAGGATGTTTACAATGCTTGTTGGTTTGTATGGTGCAGGACATAAACTTTGGTTGTAGTGCGCAATTTTACATTTTTAACTGGAACGTCAAGTGGTCTGATTCCTTTTGCACTGTCTTGCTGTACAACTTGTTTATTTTTCCTAATTTGGTAGAATTTTTGGGGTAACATAAGTATGGTGGATGTTCAGATTGCTATAGACTGTTCTGTTTTTGACAGATTCTGATTTTGATGCATAGTTTGCTTGTTTTGATGAATCTATCAATTTATATCAGTGGATTAAGCCATTAAAAAATTATATTATAGTATACACAATGCAAAAACAAAATATGAATTGGTTTGCAACAGTACTTAGAGTGGTGATTTGCTTTATTATACTAATGGATCTTACCGAGTTTTCTGTTGAAGTTTTGTGTGGATAAGTGTCTAATCGAGGAGGTTTCGATATGAGGAAAAGGAAGAGAGTCAAGAGCTCAATCTTGGGGATGCCCAAGGCACCCCAAGTAAATATTTAAGGAGACTCAAGCGTCTAAGCTTGGGGATGCCCCGGAAGGCATCCCCTCTTTCTTCAACAAATATCGGTATGTTTTCGTATTCGTTTCGTTTATGCATTATGTGCAACTCTTGGAGCATCTTTTGCATTTAGTTTTCATTTTTCTTTTATGCACCATGCTGGTATGAGATAGTCCTTGGTTGATTTATAGAATGCTCATTGCACCTCACTTAAATCTTTTGAGTATGGCTTTATAGAATGCTTCATGTGCTTCACTTATATCATTTGAAGTTTGGATTGCCTGTTTCTCTTCACATAGAAAACCGCCATTTGTAGAATGCTCTTTTGCTTCACTTATATTTGTTAGAGCGGGGGCATACCTTTTGTAGAAAGAATAAAACTCTCTTGCTTCACTCATATCTATTTAGAGAGATGACAGGAACTAGTCATTCACATGGTTAGTCATAAAATCCTACATAAACTTGTAGATCGCTGAATATGATATGTTTTTTCCTTGCAATAGTTTTGCGATATAAAGATGGTGATATTAGAGTCATGCTAGTGGGTGGTTGTGCATTGTAGAGACACTTGTGTTGAGGTTTGCAAGTCCCGTAACATGCACGTATGGTAACCATTGTGTGACAAATTTGAAGCATTCGGTGTTTCTTTGATTGTCTTCCTTATGAGTGGCAGTCGGGGACGAGCGATGGTCTTTTCCTACCAATCTATCCCCCTAGGGGCATGCATAGTAGTACTTTGCTTCGAGGGATAATAAACTTTTGCAATAAGTATATGAGTTTTTTATGACTAATGTGAGTCCATGGATTATACGCACGTTCACCTTTCCATCATTGCCAGCCTCTTCGGTATCGTGCATTGCCCTTTCTCACCTCGAGAGTTGGCGCAAACTTCGCCGGTGCATCCAAACCCCGTGATATGATACGCTCTATCACACATAAGCCCCATTATATCTTCCTCAAAACAGCCACCATACCTACCTATTATGGCATTTCCATAGCCATTCCGAGATATATTGCCATGCAAATTCCATCATCATCATATACATGACTTGAGCATTCATTGTCATATTGCTTTGCATGATCGTAAGATAGCTAGCATGATGTTTTCATGTCTTGTCCATTTTTTATGTCATTGCTACGCTAGATCATTGTACATCCCGGTACACCGCCGGAAGCATTCATATAGAGTCATATCTTTGTTCCAGTATCGAGTTGTAATATCGAGTTGTAAGTAAATAAAGTGTGATAATCATCATTACAGAACATTGCCCCATAAAAAAGAAAAAAAAAGAAAAAAAGGAAAGGCCAAAGAAGCCTAAATAAATAAAAAGGGGGCCAAAGAAGCCCACCGAAAAAAGGAAAAAAGAAAAGAAAAGAAAAAAAGAAAAAGAAAAGAAAAGGGGCAGTGTTACTATCCTTTTTCCACACTTGTGCTTCAAAGTAGCACCATGTTCTTCATATAGATTGTCTCCTATGTTGTCACTTTCATATACTAGTGAGAAATTTCATTATAGAACTTGGCTTGTATATTCCAACGATGGGCTTCCTCAAATGCTCTAGGTCTTCATGAGCAAGCAAGTTGGATGCACACCCACTTAGTTTCTTTTGTTGAGCTTTCATACATTTTAGCTTTTAGTGCATCCGTTGCATGGCAATCCCTACTCCTCACATTGACATCAATTGATGGGCATCTCCATAGCCCGTTGATTAGCCGCGTCGATGTGAGACTTTCTCCCTTTTTGTCTTCTCCACATAACCTCCATCATTATATTCTATTCCACCTATAGTGCTATATATATGGCTTGCGCTCATGTATTGCATGAGGGCTGAAAAAGCTGAAGCACGTTAAAAAGTATGAACCAATTGCTCGGCTCGTCATCGGGGTTGTGCATGATAGGAGCATTTTTGTGTGACGAAAATGAAGCATGGCCAAACTATATGATTTTGTAGGGATAAGCTTGCTTTGGCCTTGTTGTTTTGAAGAGACATGATTTCTTTATTAGTACGCTCGAAGTATTATTGTTTTTTATGTCAAATGATAGACTATTGTTTTGAATCACTCGTGTCTTAATATCCATGCCATGATTAGACATATGATCAAGATTATGCTAGGTAGCATTCCACATCAAAAATTATTATTTTTATCATTTACCTACTCGAGGACGAGCAGGAATTAAGCTTGGGGATGCTGATACGTCTCCGTCGTATCTATAATTTTTTTATTGTTCCATGCCAATATTATTCAACTTTTATGTACTTTTGACAACTTTTTATATTATTTTTGGGACTACCATATTGATCCAGTGCCCAGTGCCAGTTCCTGTCTGTTGCATGTTTTATGTTTCGCAGAAACCCAATATCAAACGGAATCCAAACGAGATAAAAACGGGTGGAGAGTTATTTTGGAATATTTGGGATTTTACGGAGGAAGAATGAACGCGAAACGGTGTCCGGGGTGGCCACGAGACAGGGGGGCGCGCCCTCTCCCCCCCCCCCCCACCGCCATGGGCGCACCCTGGACTCTCGTGGGCCACCCGTAAGGCGGTTGACACTCTTCTTTTGCCGCAAGAAAGCTAATTTTACGAGAAAAATCTGGGCGAAAGATTCACCCCAATCGGAGTTACGGATCTCCAGATATAAAAGAAACGGTGAAGAGGAAGAATCAGAGAACGCAGAAACAGAGAGATAGATCCAATCTCGGAGGGGCTCTCGCCCCTCCCAAGCCATGGGAACCAAGGACCAGAGGGGAAACCCTTCTCCCATCTAGGGAGGAGGTCAAGGAAGAAGAAGAAGAAGGGGGCCTCTCCCCCCCTTGCTTCCAGTGGTACCGAAGCGCTGTCGGGGGCCATCATCATCACCGCGATCTTCACCAACACCATCGTCATCTTCACCAACATCTCCATCACCTTCCCCATTCTATATCCAGCGGTTCACTCTCCCGCAACCTGCTGTACCCTCTACTTGAACATGATGCTTTATGCTTCATATTACTATCCAATGATGTGTTGCCATCCTATAATGTCCGAGTAGATTTCCATTGTCCTATCGGTGATTGATGAATTGCTATGATTGGTTTGAGTTGCATGTTTTATTATTGGTGCTGTCCTATGGTGCCCTCCGTGTCGCGCAAGCGTGAGGGATTCCCGCTGTAGGGTGTTGCAATGCGTTCATGATTCGCTTATAGTGGGTTGCGTGAGTGACTGAAACACAAACCCGAGTAAGGGGATTGTTGCGTATGGGATAAAGGGGACTTGATACTTTAGTGCTATGGTTGGGTTTTACCTTAATGAATCTTTAGTAGTTGCGGATGCTTGTTAGAGTTCCAATCATAAGTGCATATGATCCAAGTAGAGAAAGTATGTTAGCTTATGCCTCTCCCTCAAATAGAATTGCAATAGTGATTACCGGTCTAGTAACTTAGTCAATTGTTTAGGGACACTTTCACAACTCCTACCACCACTTTTCCATACTCGCTATATTTACTTTATTGTTTCTTTATCTAAACAGCCCCTAGTTTATATTTACGTGTTCTTTATTATCTTGCAAACCTACCCTATCACTCCTACAAAGTACTTCTAGTTTCATACTTGGTCTAGGTAAAGCGAACGTCAAGCGTGCGTAGAGTCGTATCAGTTGCCGATAGGACATGAGAGAGTGTTTGTTCTAGCTTTAGCTCCTCGTTGGGTTTGACACTCTTACTTATCGAAAGAGGCTACAACTATCCCGTATAGTTGCGGGTTATCACGCCACTGTCAACGTACCAGTTGGTGTCGACTCCGTACGTGGCCTCCGCCCCGCCAGCAACTTTCTCATCTTGAGGGGAGTCTTCATCCTCTTCGAAACGGTACCAACAATCCTTTGCTGAGTGCCCCGGTTTACTGCAGATCTAGCACCGGATGGTGTCAGGGCGTGACTTGGGAGAGTTGCGACGGCCCTTGGAGTTGGTGTAGGAGGGCCGCCCGCTGCCGTTGTTATTGCCGGGGCCGTGGGAGTTGCTGTTGTTGGCGTTGCCGCCGCTGCTGGTCTTGCCCTTCCGTGATGGCCCGCGGTAGCGTGATCCGCCGCAGCCACCACCACGGCCACGAGTAGCGGCGTTGGCCGACGACTTGAAGCCGCCGTTCCCCTGGAAGAGCACAACGCGCTGATCGAAGTTGCTCATCTGGGAGAAGAGCTCGTCGAGGGTGAGCGGCAGTGTGCGTGCATCAAGGGCAAAGACGAGGGGCTGGTACTCCATGTCGATGCCGACGAGGATGTAGGAGACCAGCTCGCCGTCTTGGAGAGGCTTGCCCGCAGCATCAAGTTCATCCGCAAGCGACCGCATGTATGCGAAGTGCGTCGCCACGGACTGCGTTCCCTTCTGTGCATGAGAGAGCGCGATGTGGATGTTGTTCACCCTGGACAGAGACTGTGAGGAAAACATCCCTGCTAGTGCTGCCTAGAGCTCATGTGCATGATTGATGGTGGTAACCTGCACTAGCACTTATTTGGTTAGATTGTTCAACAGATAACCCAATACCTGTTGATATTCTCGGATCCAAACCGAGTGGAGAGGATCGGGAATCATCTCTTCTTTCCCATCCTTGTCCTTGGTGACGACTTGCTTGGCCGGCTCCGGTGTGGTTCCATCCACGTATCTGAAGAAGACCGCTCCTCTGATCCGTGGGGTGATCTGGGTGCGCCAGAGGACGTAATTGGTGCGTGATAGCCTCTCGATAACTTGGTCTGAGAGGTTGGAGTTGGCGGCGGCAGAGGAGGCCATGGCGGTGATCTTTGGTTGTAGGAAACCTACCGAACTAGATGTAAGGGAAGAGATGGGCTTTGTATACCATGTACGATATGCGTGAAGCGTCGTACCCTGTTCGGGGCGCGCCTTCATGTTATATAGGCAAGGGCTTATCCCTGGATATGCATACACGTAGTTGGAGAGATTACATCTTGACAAGCAAGGAAGGGATAAGAGATAGAGATAGATACATGCGGTTGAGAGAGAATTTAAACTATCTCCTAGCTAACCTCGTGCCGAAGTCTAACGTGACATAAGCCAACGTGACATGATACATGATGTTTAACACGGCCGAGTGGCGTTTCCACGGACTCGGCCTTGACCCTGATGAGCGCCGGCGGCCCGGAGGAGTGGGAGGAGGATCGGGAGAAGGAGGAGGAGACCGCCCTGCATTCGCCTCGGCAGCCACGGGCCTCCACTCCGACGGGAGGCCGGGGTCGCCGGGTACTCGAGCGGCGGATCGTTGCCTCCCTCGAGGTACTCGAGGACGGCGTGGAGAATGCGGCCGGGGGCGCCCCACCACAGGCGGCGGCCGTCGCTTTTGTTGCGCCTCCTTACCACCGGCGCGTTGTGATGCAGGTGAGCCGCTCTGCCTACCGGTGTTCGAAGTATGCCGCCCACGCCTCGTGGTTGCCGGCGCTAAAAACCGGCGAAAAATGGGGACGCGACTAGACCGTTTTTTCAGCGCCGGCGCTAAAAGATGGCACTGGAAGGGCCTGTTGAGGCACGGCTGGAGATGCTCTTTAGATCTAAAAAGTGGAAGCCCATGATCCGTTTGTCAGCCACGAGCAGGTTCGTGCATCTTCCAGCGCTTTGCCACGATGATGCCGGCCACCAAGCGATGCGTTTCCTTGCTTCTTTCCACGCCCACCCACCGAAAGCACTCCCTTTCTTCTGTACCTTCTCCACATCCAACGCATCGACCACTGAGCAAACACATGAGCCAAAGGCGTTACTGTTCCGAGGCAGGATTCGTATCTTGACTGCTGTTGTTGGTCTTCATCTGCTCCTCGCTTCCACTGAGTGCTACCTTCATTTCGTCTTAGTCCTCTCCTTCATTTCAAGTTGTGAATTGAAACTATGTGTTTATTGTTACAGTATAGCGTATGTTGATGATCGCTCGGTTTTGTAGGTATGGTTTCAGGTTCTGTGACAGTTTAACGTATGCTCGTGAACTGAAACTGTGCTTTCCCTAGTACTAGTACGGTAGTACCCAAAGGCATTGAGTATTCACTACCAAACCGAAATTTTCAAACTGAACGGAGGGATTCAATTCTTTACCAGTTGCAAAGATGAACGCTAGTGTGTAAAATTAATAGTGTGATTAACTGATAAATGCATGAAGGAGAGAGAGATGGTAACTGATAAATGCATGGGGACGTACAATTATTGTCTCTGAATGACCCACTAAATAATTACATGTGCCAAAAGCACTACTATTCAGAGGCATCTTGGGGGCCAAAAGTGTATCTCTTGACTTGCTGTTGTTGGTCTTCCTCTGTATCTCAGTCCTCATCTTCACCACCGACAGAGTGCTCCCTCCCTGCCTCTCGTCTCAGTCCTCCTCTTCTCCATTGCGAGCTGCCTGGAATAAGGTCGATCCGCCTTGTTGTTTGGTGAGCTCATCCAACCTCCGAGCTCGCCTCCGAGCTCATTCTGCTCTACTGAAATCTTTCACACCCGCATGTTCTTGTTAATCTTCTGATTTCCTAGATTATAATTTCTTATTCTTCCAGATCGAGTGAAGCGGCCGCCGTGTTGTCCCATCTATATCCAGTGCACGCATCTGGCCTCTGGTACACCGCCGCTGTGCTCTGCTCTTCTGTGAAGAATCAAGGTGGGCTTGGTCCAGATCTCGCACTTCTATTCTGGTCACTTCTATAGCTCGATGAAATTAAAGCTTCACACAATTTCGATTGGATCACGGCTCCCCTTATGCTAAGCTTTCATTTGGCAGCTCAGTTCTAGAGCTCGTTCACACAATTTGGATTGCATTACAGCTCCCTTTATTCAACGACTTACAGGTTTCCAGCTGATTCATCTAGAAAGCTCGTCCTCCTGCTCTCATGGATATTGTCACGGGTGCCATTGCCAACCTGATCCCCAAGCTCGGCGAGCTGCTCGCGGAGGAGTACAAACTGCACAAGGACGTCAAGAAAGACGTCGAGGACCTAAGGAAGGAACTTCAGAGCATGAATGCTGCCCTCATCAAGATTGGTGACGTCCCGTGGGACCAGCTCGACAGACAAGACAAGCTCTGGGCAGATGAGGTCAGAGAGCTCTCCTACATCATTGAGGATGTCGTCGACAAGTTCCTCATACGGGTGGATGGCATTCAGCCTGATGACACCACCAACAAATTCAAGGGGCTCGTGAAAAGGACAGCCGAGTTGTTCAAGAGAGGCAAGGATAAGCATGGGATAGCTCACGCGATCAAGGACATCAAGAAGCAACTCCAGGAGGTGGCTGCTAGGCGTGACAGGAACAAGTTCAACGGTATTGCTCCCAATCCTGCTGAAGCAATCGATCCTCGTCTCCGTGCTCTGTACACAGAAGCGACGGAGCTTGTTGGCATCTATGGAAAGAGGGATCAAGACATCATGAGATTGCTCTCAATGGAGATCGACGACGATGCCTCTAACAAGAGACTGAAGAAGATCTCCATTGTTGGATTTGGAGGGTTGGGCAAAACCACTCTTGCTAGAGCAGTATACGAAAAGATTAAAGGTGATTTCGATTGTCAGGCATTTGTCCCAGTCGGTCGGAACCCTGATATCAAGAAGGTTTTCAGGGATATCCTCATTGATCTCCGAAAATCAAACTCAGATCCTGGCAACTCTAACTCAGATCTTGTGATACTGGATGTAACACAGCTTATCGACAAGCTTCGTGAATTCCTTGAGAACAAGAGGTATGCATCACTTGCAGCAAAATTGTGCACTATTATGACATGTTTATTTCCTATGCTAGTTGTACAAGTAATACAGAAAGTGTATCAACATATTGTAGCGGGAGGGTTCAGAATAATTTTTCCATTGAGGCCACCTTTACTGGCATATGCAGTTCACACTAAACTGTAAACCTTCTAGGTGATAAATTTCAAGCATGTAGAAGTATATACTATGTTACTATGGCTGAAACTTATTGGCATTGGTCCAAGAAATCCATCTAAACATTTTGCATTACACCAAAGTGAGTGTAATGACAACTGTAACAAGTAAGGAAAGAAAGAAGAAGTTAAATGTTACAAAATTTTAAATCAAACTTATTACTATCTTTTTCTTAACCCACCCAGTTCTAAAACGCATATTTTAAAGGGTGGCAATGCGTGCCGAAGGCTACCCAATAAGTTATACTGCATATTGGATCCAAACAAGAAGTTAAATTGTCCCTTCACTAACTCATTATATTCACCATGTACGCCTTTTTTCTGGAGACATACTATCACCAGAATATAGATGAAAAGATAATGCCATACTATTTGAATGAGTCTCCAAGAGGTTAATTAGCTGCCATGTATTAAATTTGTGGGCCAATCTATACTAGGATCTTTTCGATATATCTACATGACCATTTTAACTTCTGCAGTTAATTGTATTCTCCATATGGTCATTGATTCAGCAATTTGCTAGTTGTGTTTTACTCCCTTGAATCTTATATATTTATTCATTTTGTTCGTCATTTCATTGGAGGATCATAATGCATTCTTCGTGAGGTAAGGTTATCGAGTTTAAGATGCATGCCTGTTACGATTTTTTTTCTGAATATATGCCCTTATAGAGGGTTAGTTCCACCCATATATTCGTATGCCCTCAGTTTTTTGAAATGTGTAGACCTTACGCTGATGCTCTGAACTAATGTAGGTACCTCATCATAATTGATGATATATGGGATGAAAAATTATGGAGATACATCAACCTTGCTTTCTCTATCAATAACAATCTAGGCAGTCGGCTAATCACCACAACCCAAGATTTCGATGTCTCCAAATCATGTTGCTCATCAGCTGATGATTCAGTTTATCATATGAAACCTCTTTGTACCGATGACTCCAGAAGTCTTTTCTATAAAAGAGTATTTGCCGACGAGAGTGGATGCCCAAATGAATTTGAACAAGTGTCTAAAGATATATTGAAGAAATGTGGTGGGGTACCACTAGCCATCGTTACTATTGCTAGTGCTTTGGCTAGTGGCCAGGAGGTGAAACCAAAGAGTGAATGGGATATTCTGCTCCAGTCCCTTGGTTGTGGACTAACAAAGGATAACAGTTTGGTTGAGATGCGGAGAATACTATCTTTCAGCTATTATAATCTACCGCCTCATTTGAAAACTTGTCTATTGTACCTATGTATATATCCAGAAGATAGCGAGATTGATAGAGATCGACTGATATGGAAGTGGGTGGCCGAAGGATTTGTCCACCATGGAAAGCAAGGGACCAGCCTATTTTTGGTCGGATTAAACTACTTCAACCAGCTCATTAATAGAAGTATGATCCAGCCAATATATGATGATCTAGGCCATGTACATACTTGCCGTGTACATGATATGGTTCTTGACCTTATCTGCAACTTGTCACATGAAGCAAAGTTTGCTAAGTTATTGGATGGTACTGGGGATAGCATGTCTTCACAAGGCAATGTTCGTCGTTTGTCCCTTCAAGATAGAAATAAAGATGATCAAGGCACACCTCTCAGAAGTTTCACGGGTATATCACGAGTGAGGTCCATTACTATCTTTACATATGCTATTAATATCATGCCAGCCTTGTCAAGGTTTGAAGTTCTGCGTGTACTTGATTTGTCGTACTGTAGTCTGGGAAAAAGTAGCAGCCTGCAACTTAACCTCAAGGGTGTTGGACACTTAATTCATCTAAGGTACCTTGGTCTGGCAAGTACTGGAATTAGGGAACTCTCGGCTGAGATAGGAAACCTGCAGTTTTTGGAGGTGTTGGATCTTGGAAGGAATTATGAGCTAGATGAATTGCCTCCCACTATTTTTAATTTGAGAAGATTAATCTACCTAAATGTTACTGTCAATAAGGTGGTTCCAACTCCTGGTGTGTTGCAGAATCTAACATCCATTGAAGTGTTGAGGGGGATCTTTGCCTCTCTGAACATTATTGCACAAGAGCTTGGCAACCTGTCAAGGCTGAGGGAGCTTCAGATTTGCTTCAAAGATGGTAGTTTGGATTCATATGAATTTTTCGTGAAGTCTCTCGGCAACCTGCATCATATCGAAAGCCTAAGTATTGGTTACAATTACAAAGAAACATCATCTTTTGAACTGATAGATCTCTTGGGAGAGCGCTGGGTGCCTCCTGTACATCTCCGCGAATTTACGTCTTGGATGCCCACCCAACTCTCTTCACTGCGAGGGTGGATAAAGAGAGACCCCTCACATCTCTCGAACCTCTCTGAGTTACTCCTCTGGCGAGTGAAGGAAGTGCAGCAGGAGGACGTGGAAATCATTGGGGGGTTGCTTTCCCTTCGCCGTCTCTGGATAGAGAGCACCCACCAAACACAACGGCTGCTAGTCATCCGTGCAGATGGGTTCCGCTGTATGCTCGACTTTGCCTTGCGTTGTGGATCAGCAGCGCAGATAATGTTTGAATCAGGAGCTTTGCCGAGGGCGGAAACAGTTGCGTTCAGTCTTGGCGTGCGGGTGGTGAAAGAGGATGGTAATTGTGGCTTCGACTTGGGCCTACAGGAGAACCTGCTCTCCCTTCGGCGGTTTGTCTCGGTTAGTATCTGTTGGGGTGGAGCGAGGGTTGGGGAGGCCAAGGAAGCGGAGGCTGCGGTGAGGCACGCCCTCGAAGCCCATCCCAACCATCCCCAGATTAATATTTATATGAAGCCGCTTATAGCAGGAGGTACTCATACTTCACCTAACCAATCACTTGTGCACGTATGTATGTGTTGTCTCATGACCGGCTTGACCTTATTGCTTTCTGCTTGGATTTGGTCTCTAAATCTCCCAAGGTGCTCATGATGACGATTTATTGGAGTACGAGGAGGTGAACTAATTTCTGAAGCAGCGCTACTCACATTATATCAGAAGTTCTCTCGGTATGTAGTACATATTTACCTATTATGTTCTCCATACTACCTATTATGTTCCATTGACCAACTACGCTCCATAGCCCAGTATCTGATCAAAAAAAGTGAAATGGGCACAGTGTAGTGTGAAACTTGCCCGATCTCTTTTGTGGGAAAGGCCGATGAAAGCTAAGGCTTGTTTTCTGCAATTTTTTGAAGGATAGTTGGTAATGGGGAAAGAACTAGATATTGGGGAAATTTATGGACAGGGGATGCTGTTTTAGGTGCCAAGTACCCCAGGTTATACAATTTATTTATCTTTATGTAAGCATATCTCTGTAGCTAAAGTGCTAGGCACTAATTTCAGTGCTCTAAAATTTCGAAGGAGTCTATATGGTCGAACTGTTGTGCTATGGCATCAATTTCTAGCTGATTGTGAAGGTTTTGGTCTGTATGTGACTTTTAGAGAAAAATGGTTAGAATTCAGAAATAGTATCTTAGCCAGAATAATTTGAATCATAGAGGTAGTGTTGTACAGGAAATAATATTTTCCGCAGTAGAAAACAGTCAGTGGATTATATCTTGTTTAAGTGTTCAGTTGCCCGTTACATTTTCAACACTGGACAATGTGCTTTTGGTTTTGATACGTTCCTGTTAGCATGGAGGGACTTTGTGTTTGGGTGATGAATGTGAGGGGTAAAGATAGGAATCTGGTTTCTGCTGGGGTAGCGGCAGTTTTTTTGTCTATTTGGTAAAAAAAAAGGATAATGCTTGTGTCAGAAATATTTTCCCATGGATCCCAACTGTTTAGTTGGTAAAGTTTCATATTCGATGTTTTATTGATCTAGCTGAGAACACAGTAGTCCTATGGTTAACATTCAGAAATAGTATCTTAACCAGAGGTAATCTGAGTCTTATAGGTAGTGTGGTACATGGAAATTGTCTTCTTTTGCAGTAGAAAAGACTTCTTCCAAGTGTCTATATAGTTCCTGTTAGTACTGAGGGACTTTGCGAATGAGTGATGAATTTCTGCTAGGGTGGTAACAGTTAATCGGTTTGTTTGGAAAACGAGGAATGATGCTCGCTTCAGAAATATTTCCCCTGTAGATCACAGCTTTGCAGTTGCTAAAGTTTAATAGTACTGGAATTGACTTGCGCAATGTGCAGGGTAGCAGGGGCGCGCTGGTGGCATCCGAGATGTTTCTTCACAAATAATGGGTCAGCAGGCCAATCGTGGAAAGAATTCAATTTCCTGAGCTTTGCTGGAAGTTGTGCGATGGCTTCTTTTAAATGATAGCCGTTTGCCGAAAGAAATACTGCTTGGTTTTGTAATGAATAAGTAAGGGCGTCGGAATGAATTGATCCTTACAAGGATAGCATTGCTTTGCTTAAGTTTTGGACCATCGTTGCTGCTCTGTTTTGCATGTTGTTGTTACATGGGAGGGCCAGCCCCATGTCATGTTCATGTTTTTTGTTTTTGTTTTTAAGCTGAACCTGACAAATCTGAAGTTGTATTATCAGTTTCGTGATGACTGGAATAGGGTGCGCCGCCCGGGTTCCAAGAAGAAGAAGAAGAAGGGCCCTCCGCGCCCCCAAGCCGCCACCTCCGCCGCTCCCGTGGCCCCTCCTCCGGGTACCTCCACCGTGGCCGTGGCTCAGCCGTGCTTCAACTGCGGCCTGACCGGTCACTTCCAGGTGGCATGCCCCAACCCTCCATCGTGCTACTTATGCAAGGAGACCGGGCACCCCGCTATTCTCTGTCCGGATCGCCCGGTGACGGAGGAGCTCATGATGTATGGGCACGGCATTGAGGACTTGGCCTTCTTCCACATCGAGGTGCCTGAGCTCGCTCCCCCATCCCCCTCGCTTCTGGCTCTGGTGACGGTGGTGGGGGAGGTTGTCGCTACTCCGGAGCTGATTGAGGCGGAGCTCAACCATCAGTGCTCACCTGAGCTCCATAATTCGACTATAACCTTTGGCTCACTGTTGGGATTTGTCACTTGAAAAATGTGTACTAGTTCTACTAACATGTCTCGGTTACATTACATACAGATGGAAAGCTGAACACTGATGATGACCTGAAGTGAAATTTAGTGGAAGAAAATTGGGAAATGTTTCAGAGAAATTTAACTATGCGGCTTGCAGGGATGCAGGCAGATTGAGAGAAGGACGTGGCCAGCCGCGGGAAGGAGGTCGGGGGAGAGGACAGGCGTTGGTCGATATAGGTGGCCGTCTTCCAAGGGCGCCGCCGCCTAGCAATCGTGTGGGGTGATTCCAATGATTCGACGGCACCTTGCTGGGATCACCTTGTCCTGGGTCTGCTTCGCTCGTCAACTGAACATGAGGATCTCCACTGAAGATTAACATTTTACTTTCAATACGTGGTCAATCTTTTTTTATACACATATAATATTTTTTCAAATGCTTGATTATAAAAATTTTAAATACAAGATTAACATTGTTTTAATACATGGTCAACATTTTCTATACACATTTAATATTTTTTTAAATGCTTGATTGACATCTCTTAAATACAAGTTCTTCATTTTTAGAAAACATAATCAACAATTATTGAAAAATATTTAATATTTTCTAAATACTTGATTAACATTTCTCAAAGACGTGTTTAACATTTTTTTGAATACATGATCATCATTTTTCCTATACACATTTAACATTTTTTTAAATGTTTGATTAACATTTTCAAATAATTTTTTTACCATTTTTTGCAATACATGATCAACTCTATTCACACACATTGTATATTTTTTAATACATTTTCCCTATACATAAGAAACATTTTCTTTATCCATGTTTAACATTTTTCAAATGCATGGTTAACATTTCGTTCTAATGTTTTATGTAAAGGTTTTTTTTAAATATATTTATGTAGAATATTTAGAAAAGAAAAGTAAAAAACGAAAGCAAAAAACAAGAACAAAAAAACTTGAAAAAATGAGGCTATGTCCACCCGCTTGCCTGGGCTGACCCATCTCACGCTCGCTTTCACCCAAAAACGAGTTAAGGTTTCTTGTTCTCTCGGGACTCGGGGCAATCTCGCGGTTGTCTAGTTGCTCAGAGCATCTACACCCACATATGACAAATATGGCCCTTCAAATGTCCGTCGACGCACGTGGGCGCGTCCGCGGGCAGTGACCAGGCTCGCCTTAAATTTCACTTGCTGCATCCGGACATGTCATATTAGATTCTCAAATCCATACAAAGACATGCAAATTAAAATAAACCTACATACTACGTCGATCAACTAGCAACTCGTCGTTGGAGATGTCGACGATCTCCGTGCCCGGCTCCGGTAGCACGGGCGGCAGCTGCAGCTCCACCTCCTCCGGCTGCTCCGCTCCAGCCTCCTCCGGCTCTATCTCCGCGTCGAGCTTGGTGAAGAGCGCGTCGGACTCCGCCTGCTCCCGCCGGAGGAACGCCCGGTTGGCCTCCATGTAGGCCTCATCCTGGATGGACTCCAGGATGGCCTGCTGCTCCGCCATCTCGTCGGACTGGGCGACGACAAACTCCGCCTCCACCTGCTCCATGTTGAAGGCCGACACCTGCTGGTCCGGCACCTCCGGCTCCTCCACCTCCATCGGAGCGATCTCCTACTCCTCCTCTTCCGGCTCTGTCGAGTCCGAAGGCAGCCCGACAGCGATGCGGGCGGCGCGCGGAGCTTGCCTCGCTCGGATCTCCTGCTGGATCTCATAGCGGCGCTCCAGCGTCAGCATGGCGTAGTAGGTGGTCTTACTTCGGACCATGGCGGAGTGCCGGAGCATGGGGCGCGAGCGTCTGACCATGGGCAGAGCGCCGGAGCGGAAGAGGAAGGAGGTGAAGGGGCTCGGACTGGCGGCGCGGAGAGGAGGAAGGGGGATGGGTTAGGGTTGCGGGACGCCGGCCAATTTAAATAGCCGGATTTCGTCTTGGGCGGGGAGCCAGAGCGGCGCCATGCGGCGTTCACACCGCGGCGACTGACACGGCGTCCGTCGGACAACCGGGTTTCCAGGCGTTTCCGCGTGGGACCCCGGAGTCAGATCGACGTGGCGGACGTGCCCGGACGCCCCCATATCCGCCACATATTTAGACCGGATATGGGGGTCAGTGACCGGATGGCCCGTCCCGAGCGTATGAGGCGTGTTTGAGAGGTCCCGCTGTAGGTGCTAGCTCTTACCCGTGCTGCCGTTCTGCCCCGGGACCTTGCCTGGACTGACCAAGGGGTGATATGAGCCATGTGAATTTAAGTTATTTGACCACGCTCAACTCTAGTTTGAATTTTCTTTTTGCCTTCATAATGGTGCAACTCCCTCCTGCACGGTTCTCAATGTTTCACGCTGCTTCCCACCACGGAACTCTTTTCATCAAGATAATAACATTGTTAAGTACTAATAACACAGTATAGACCTATCAGCTTATGCAATGTGTTGTACAAGATAATTTCCAAGATGTTGGCTGCTAGGTTGAAAGGAATTCTGCCTGATGTTATTTCTCCTACCCAGAGCGCGTTTGTTCCTGGACGGTTGATCACTGATAATGTTTTTATTGCATATGAATGTATTCATAAGATAAAAAATACAAGAGCAGCACAAGTGGGCCTGTGTGCAGTGAAATTGGACATGCACAAGGTGTATGACCGTGTTGAGTGGATATTTTTGAGAGGCATGATGGAAAAACTTGGATTCCATGCTCTCTGGATTGACATGATTATGGCTTGTGTATCCCCTGTTAGATACAAAGTGAGGTTCAACTCTCAGGAAACAGAGATGTTTACCCCTACTAGGGGAATTCGACAAGGAGACCCCCTCTCCCCGTACTTGTTCCTTCTTTGTGCAGAAGGGATGTCCAGTATGTTGCAGTATGAAGAAGAAGTTAGTGGCCTGGATGGGATTCGAGTGTGTAGAAATGCACCGTCAGTATCACACCTTTTATTTGCTGATGATTCTCTAATTCTCATGAGAGCAGATGTGTTGAATGCAACTTCCTTACGGCATGTACTGGATACCTATTGTGCAAGTTTAGGACAAATGATGAGTCTGGCTAAGTCTAGCATATTCTTTAGTCCCAATACCAGTGTTGTTTCAAAAGCAGAAATTAGTCAAATTCTTCATATTGACACAGAAGCTTTATCACATAAATATCTTGGGCTACCAGCTATTGTTGGAGCTGATAGAAGTGATTGTTTTAGGCATTTCATTGACAGAATTAAAACACGATTGATAGGATGGATGGAAAAACAACTTTCTGTTGGGGGTAAAGAGATATTATTAAAAGCTGTGTCACAGTCTATCCTAGTTTTTGCTATGTCGGTATTCAGTCTTCCCAAGGGGATTTGCAAAGAATCACAGATATTATTGCTCAGTTCTGGTGGGGTGATGATGAAGAGCATAGAAAAATGCACTGGATGGCATGGTGGAAATTATGCATCCCAAAGAGTGAAGGAGGCATGGGTTTTCGTGATCTATACTCTTTTAACTTAGCTATGTTAGCTAAACAATGCTGGAGACTCATTACCGACCCAGATTCTTTACCGATCCAAGGGAGTATACTGGGTGCTACCCAAAAAATGGTTCATCTTTTACATGGCAAAGTATACTAAAGGGTCTTGATACTTTTAAGAGAGGATATATTTGGAGGATTGGTACAAGTGAAGAGGTAAACATATGGAGGGACCCTTGGATCCCTTCGAGTTCTGACATGAAGGTCATCACACCGAAAGGCCAATCAATACTTACTAGAGTTTGCGAGCTTATTGACCCAGTGTCTGGTGAATGGGATGAAGAGCTTCTTCAAAATATTTTTTACCCCGTTGATGTTAGAAGGATTCTCCAAATCCCTATTAACTTCCAAGCTTTTGACGATTTCATTGCATGGCAGCCAAACAGAACGGGTACCTTTTCTGTCAAAACTGCTTATCATTTGCAATGGATGCACACTTATAGGGCGCATGCAAATATGATGGAACGGCCGGGTGGATCCACGCCTCTGGCAGTTTGGAATACTCTTTGGAAATTACCGGTTCCACGTAAAATCCAGATTTTCTGTTGGAGAGTTTTACGAGGGATTCTTCCTCTTAAAGCTATCCTGACCAATAGGCATGTTGGCTCTAATGGTGCATGCCCGATCTGCCACCAGGGCGCGGAAGATATTCGGCACCTCCTGTTCCAGTGTGTGAACACGAGGGACTTGTGGAGGCGTCTAGGAATGTCGGACCTCATAGATAAATCCTTGCCAGTGGACAAGTCGGGATCTATTATTTTTGAGCATCTGCTATCACTTCCGGATGATCATCTAAGTATACACCCAAGTGTGAACTTCAAACAAGCATTAGCAGTAGGAGGATGGTATCATTGGTGGGTTCGGAGACAACTAACACATAATGAACCTGTACCGCCAAGTTGGAGATGGCCAATATCTATTCTATCTATTGCAAGAAACTTCCAGAATGCCTCGACAAAATCATATGACATGCCTGAAACACGATGGTGCAAGCCATACCCAAGATTCACAAAGTTAAACGTCGATGCATCTTTTCTTTGCAGATGATGGCAGTGGTGTGACGGCTGCCATTCTCAGAGATGATAGGGGAAACTTCATCGCCGCGCAATGTAAGTTCATCTCTGTAGGGGAACGCAGCAGAAAACAAAAATTTTCCGACCTACGCACCAGCCCAGGACCACTATGGAGACTGCATACATGGTTTGATCTTTTTCGTTACCGACTCGTAGCGCAGCGGGAAGTAGAGTCGATGACGAACGGCGGTGCAGATCCCCGCAGCTAGGATTTACAACCTCCCAACCGCGAGGATGTATACCCTCATCTGCTCCTCAGACAGCCCTCCGGGAGGCGGTCGAACAGCCCTCCGGACGGTGTAGCGGACAGCCCTCCGGGAGGACCTTCGAAACTCGAACGGTCACTCGGACAGCCCTCCGGGAGGACCTTCAAAACTCGGACGGTCACACGGACAGCCCTTCGGGAGGCACTCACGAACTAAGACCGAAACTACGATCTCTCTACAAAGTTGCACACATACGGTGTCATCTATCCGGCAGGGCTTCGCCGTCCAGAACTAGTTCCTGCCGGAACCCAGACAGCCTTTCGGCTCTACGAAACTATTTCGCTGGGAGGGAGAGAAGAAGCCAGATCATGCATGGCACTTGTATGTGAGAAAGAGTGAGTGTGGAGGGCTGCCCCTCCACCTCTATTTATAGGAAATCCCAAGGGGTAGGGTACTTTAACACAAAAACCCAAAATGCACATGAATGAAGTCCTTCCTCAAGGGCATAAGAGTGAAAACCAAGGAACAAGAGGGGCTCCAAGGTGGAGCCCCAAGTGTGGCCGGCCACACCCCTTGGGGGGCCCCCATGAGGGCCTCTCAATCCATCCATGTCATCCCTAGATCTTTTGGGTAAAGCCCCAAAAGTGGCTTTCCATAAAATATCCCAAAAAGCACTTTCACTATTCACGACGACATTTTTCAGCATCCGTTCGAACTGAAAATATTTATGTGGGCTTAGAATATTTCCAATACCCACCATAATAATTTTCAACGCGTTTTGGAACAATTCCAGTTTAGTGATTTTCATCTGCGAAAAGCATCTGAAGCGGTTCCGGCAGCTCCGGAACATTTCCGGTTTTTATCTCAGAAAATTCCAAAAAGCTTCCAGAATAATTCTGGCACCCTTCAAGAATTATCAGGCATTTGCCGAAACCAAATTGACTTAATGGTATATCCCGAAACAACTTTTCGGTATCATCGAAACTCATCCAATGACTTCTCTCTGCGGTACGATTCCGCTGTCCGAAACTTTTCCGGTGTCCGAAACTTTTTCGGTGATTTTCTCTCAGACTCCCTGTCTAGTATTCAACAGATAGATGACCCTTAAGTGTGTGACCCTATAGGTTCGGTGAAGTATAGACATGACCCGGAACCCCTTCCGATCAATGATCAACATCGGAGCCGTGGACACCCATATTGACCCCTATACCCACACGAATGAATATTCGAGTGAACCTCCAGTTGCCGTGTGATATTCCTGTTGCTTCGCGATATGTTACAAAGACCCTAGGTGAGATTTACTTGCGTCCCCGTGGATCAACAATTTGTCCACTATGCTAGTTACCTCGTTACTGGTTTTGTTCTCTTTTCTCGTTTCCGTGTTCCGGCATCCCTGTGATCAAATAACACTGTGTCTGGCCAGACGATGATGGATACCGTAACACCGAGAGGGCCCGAGAATATCTCTCCATAGTTGGAGGAGAAAATCCCAATCTTGAGCTATCAAGTTACTTGACACACTTTTCCATGAACCCGTAAGCCGCCGTAATAGCCACCCATTTACGGATGACGTTTAACAAACCCCAAAGTTCATGAAGCAAGCATGAAGAAACTCGATACTCTCATGGTCTAAGGAATCATGCAAACGTTAACCATCTCTGTGTTATTTACCATTAACTTGTGACGAATGAATCTCATTGCTTAACATCAAACCGGGTCGATTCAACACAAATGTTCTCTTAACATTGTGCCCTCAAAGTTGCTGGCATAGACATGCCCATGATCAGGAAAACAGAACCATCATGCAACACTTGAGCTAGTCTTAGAGGCTAGACTAGGAATACTTCTTACCGTTTATTATTCCACACATGCATATGAGTCTTCCTCCGAGCCTCGTGGATATTGCAGACTCGAGAATCATTGCAGTTATAGCATGGAACATAAACATAACTATGAACTCGGAGATAAATAATAGCATTTATTATTGCCTCTAGGGCATATCTCCTACAGACTCCCACTTGCACTAGAGTCAATAATCTAGTCAATGCTAATGCACTTTACACCTATGGCACATTGGTGTAAATATGCTTCGCATGTGGTATAGCCTGATGTCCATCAGATCTGACAACTTCAGCTCCGTGTCTATCTCTGCATATCCTCGCGTTTTTACGCTTTCACAAAATTCATATTTTGTGCGGACTTGGCTTTGTATAAATGTGAATCCCAGGTTGAACCTGGATTCCTCAGACTGAGTTATGGAGAAACTACCTGCAGTAGTGTCCCATTGACAAAAGCCATCTTGGAACCATACTAAGTTCATGAATGAACTATATGATTCAACATCTTGTTTGTCGCTTCTAAAGCATCAACATACTTAGCCATTTGTTATAGAATTCGCCACAGTATCCTGTTGGGAACAATTTCCAACTACCGTGCCACCATATTGTGTATTACACAAAACCCTTAACTTAAATCGAAAATCGCATGGAGAAAAGATGAATACTGTATCGATGTAACATTTTACAACGAACTCTTCATGATCTCCGCTTGCGAGAAAACATATCATCAGTACTTACTCTAGTACTCAATGACATCTTTCACTGTTGTCCCATGATCAGTACTTTGATCACTTTAGTATCCATACTCGCAACATCTTGGGAGTATCGGACGTATCTGGTTGTTTTACATACCATGGAATACATGATTAATCCAAACACAAAAGTGTGTGGAATCTGCATCATGTATTTTGCTCATCAGTGTTTTGGGACATCGATTCTTGCAAAAAACTCTTCCATGTGACTCTGGCAAGAATCACTCCTTGGCGGTTTTAAATGCTAAAAGTTCTTAGCACCTAGTCAATATGTATTCATTGCTTAGCCCTATTAGGTAAATCTATCTCCATAGATCATTATGCCTAATATTGAGGCTATTTAGCCTAAGCACCTCATCAAAAAACTATTTTCAAATGAAGTCCTAATTCGTGTCAAGAAATTTATTTCCGATTGACAATGTGTCAAGCACACAAGGTTTTTAGAAATATTTTTACGCTCCCACTTACTTTCTTGAATTACAAGCATCTTCATTACCCATTGCTGAAGTCAAACACCTTTGACCATTTCATCAAAGCACGAAGATTCCAACTCCATTTTGCTGTCTTCTGTCCATCGCTGGAACTCTGAAGTTTGCACCCTTACTAGCATCCTCTGGATAGACAAAATGCCTTGGACTGTAACACATGCAAGTCCTTGGTTTCGTTTCCATCAGATGGAAATCCTATTGTCATCCATGTTTCATATCTCATGATTGAAATATGTATTAATTGCTAGTTCAACCCGAACCGACTTTAAGCATCGCTACGATGAAAACAACCTCACCGTAGTCAACTCTTGAACTTGTTATTTCAACAAGTCGAGCTTTATGGATAAAACATTTTTATCCATATAGGTTTTAAGTTCCATAAATATTCGTTAGACTCTATGTCTTCCGAAAGGTGTAGCAAGGTTTTAATCTTGAATCACTTATATGGAAACTAACTCGGGTTGTATTGGCATTTAGCCAATTCCGGAGTCAGGGCCCATCAACGCTTCCTTGTGCATCGTAGGTATAAAGTTGTCTAACAACAATATCTCGTTTGCGCACCTCAGAGGTTTGCACGAGCCTTGCCTACGTGGTTCAACTGCAAGTTCGACCGAAGTTCATACATTTTATTGTAGAGACTTCCATATCAGTCGCAGTAGGAAACTCTGGAATTACTTCCAAGGTCTCTTTCCTTTGATCTGATGAGAAGATACTGTTTATCTCGTCGAGTTGCACTATTCTCCCACTCACCTTTTTGAAAGAACCATTCTCTTTAAAGGCATACCGTTTCGTGGCAAAACTATTTGCCTCGGTATAGTGAGGGAGGAGTACCCAATGACTTGGGATAACCTACAAAGTAGCACTTGTCTGATTTGGAATAGGTCTGTAACCTTTGCACAAACCCCATATTCCAAATGTTTAAGAAAAGATATAACATGGTTGGGCGTACCATACCATGGTGTCATTTCAACAAACCCGACGGAGCTCTTTTCAGTGTAAAAGCCGCAGTCTCTAAAGCATCACTCTTTAAAAGGGATAATGGCAATTTTATTTATGTCATCTTTGATCTTACCATGTCATAAATGGTTCGATTACATCTCCACGGACTTTCCATTTGCAGTGGTATTCCGGGAGGTGCAAGTTTATGAAACCCCTTTCACAACTCATCAGACATTCGCTAAACTTGTAACTCAAATATTTCTTTCTGCAATCAAATTGTAGAAACGTAATTTTCTTGTTACAATAACTTCTACTTCATTTTTGCAAACCTTTTGAATGATTTCAAAAGATCCAGACTTACGCCTCATCAAGTAAATATTCATATATCTACTTGAGTCATTTCTGAAGATAGATAAATCCACTACTAACAACACTTATCAGACTACACACATCAAATGTATGATCACCAATAAGTTTGTTGTTCGTTCCTTATGGCCTATGAACGGTATTTTAGTCACTTCACTTTTCGGAGGAAAGTTGCAAGTGTCAGATGATTCAAAAATCAAACGACTTCAAAGTCCATCATAATGGAATTTTCCATGCGGGTTTCTCCAATGTGACCAAATGTAGTGCCACACTTGTGTGGTATTCTTTTAGTCTTGCGACATTTAGCGTCAGTGTTATGGATGTATCATATTACCATCAATATTCATAACATACATCCCATCTTGGATGGAAGCATGGCCCTTCGTGTTATTCATAATACTTAACAACAGTTGTTGTTTTTATGAACAATTATTTTGCAACAAACATTGTACAGTGGGCTAGAGTGTATGAAACTCTAAAATGAATCATGAAAGTAAACCCAGAGGTATTTGTATTATTATCAATATTCATAACATACATTTCATTCATAATGAAAATATGGCCCTTGTGTTATTCATAACATCGAACATAAAAAAGTTCTCTTATGAACAACCTTCTTGCAAGATACCTTATGCAATGGGCTAGAGTTTGAAAAACTCTAAATGAATTATGAAAATAAATACAGACGACAATACACCGGTATAGTAACATTTACTATGTTCCCTGTGTATACCTTAACCTCATTTCTGGCTAGCCTTTTAGGCCATAGTAGCTCTTACATTGATTCGTAACAGAATGCAATCGAGCAGGTATCTTTGTGATTAACTCACAATACCCAAGAATTAGTGATTAACATGTTTAACCATAATTCCCAAGAACTATATCTTTGACCAGCCTACTATACATCAAAAACTTGTATGACATTCATACATGAGCTGGATATTCCAGACTTATTTTCTTTTTGCCATTTTACTTCTAACAGTTTAACTTTTAGTATTTCTCCTACTTCCAGAAAAAGCATCCAACTTCATCATATGAAAGGCTTTCTTCTGGATCCCTCTCTTATCAGTCAAATGCCTAGTAAACACTTTTACTAACAGTTTGCAAAACAAACATTGCTTTGGATATCACATATCTGTTAGCCTTTGTTTGTGTCTGAAAATGATTTTCAGATTCCATGAATATCACATAACTATCCAAACCTTCGAAGTTCGGGTCTCATGGAAGCAAACATATTGCACTTGACTGAAAACGGAATTCTAGCTTTTGGATCGAAGGACGAGAGTCACATGATCCATAGCATTAGCGGGAGAATACCGAAAGTATGCGATAGGACAAAGTCCTTCTCGGCACTCTTGAGGACAATCCTCGCATTACATTACCAACCGTAAAGTTTTAACCAGATATTTAACAGCTATTCAATTTTAATAGGGAAGGTGGAAACGCGAGCCATTATTCTATAACTATTAGCAAGAAACACTTAGACCGTGTTCATAATTAATTGCACTGAGAATTAAACATGTTAATTCAACAGTGCGCTCCCACTCAAATCAATATCTCTCATAATTAATTTTGAGTGATACAAGATCCAGACTTCAACTCATCGCCATAGAATCATCATCTCATAACGGGAATTTTAATCGGTAGGCCAACTTGCCGATCACATCTCTATGTGACTCTTGCTCATCTTTCGATGCGTGTGTTCCGAGGTCAGGATGATCCTGCCATGAACGTCAAGACAACCAAGTGATCTTGCTGCGAGGTCTGACCTCACCCGCCTCACACTTCTCTAATCGTTCGTACCCATGCATCCATGGCGCACCCCGAAAAGATAGGTGCCGTGACGGTGCTACACTTGGGAGAACACTAACTACTTGATATTTTAGTGAGAGATCACCCTAATAAAAAGCGACTACCACGCAATCAAGAAGGGTGCATCATAAGGGATAAACATCTCAGGCAATTCATAATAGCATGATATGGTATAGCCCTTTCTGACGGAGAAGTCTTTCATTTCTTCGTCTTCGGCAGTCGCGTCGGTGTTCACCTTCGTGAAGATTGACACCACCTTGTCGATGCACCAAATAATATTGCTATCTCTATAGCTAATAAAATAAGTGCATTACTTAAGGTTGACACGCAGGTCACTAAAGTGACAATCATATGGCTCCAGCCATCATGCCGAATCATGACACGCAGGTCATGTTAATCAATTTACATCATATAGTCATCTCATACATAATCAAATTGAATATGAGCATTGCTATACCACATCACATGCACATGCAAACCCTCCTGCAAAACCAAGTTAGACGTTTCTAATCGGTTCATGCAAACTTGTTTTTCGTGGCTTCTAAGGTTTCGACTTAAACCGTAGCTACCAACGTTTTATCATCAAGTATGATTATTCAAGTTGCTAGATTAACATCTCGGGGTGTATGAAACACGAGATAATTAAATCTCGAGCCCCATACTAAACTTCGTCATACGCATGACCCCCGTGCAGATCATATCTGCAATGCCCTTTCATCTGCGAATTTCATCTTTCTTTTGACTACGGCAGAACCCAAAGAACTGATAGCACTTCCATGATCAATCAGGATCACGGATTGCCAGAACTTTGTCAAATTCCACCATGCTGTCTCGAGAATGAGCAAACGCAAATTCTAGGGAAGCAACAAGAAAGTCGGGTAACAGATTTCATCTGTCACCCGCATAAATAATTTTCAGCAATAGATCTCATCTACTCCAAAATTATATTATGCAATACCCATACATCTCCATGTATTCTAGATCGCAACCTGCATCTACGCATAGCACGGCTCATGATGCCACTGTAGGGGAACGCAGCAGAAAACAAAAATTTTCCGACCTACGCACCAGCCCAGGACCACTATGGAGATTGCATACATGGTTTGATCTTTTTCGTTACCGACTCGTAGCACAGCGGGAAGTAGAGTCGATGACGAACGGCGGTGCAGATCCCCGCAGCTAGGATTTACAACCTCCCAACCGCGAGGATGTATACCCTCATCTGCTCCTCAGACAGCCCTCCGGGAGGCGGTCGAACAGCCCTCCGGACGGTGTAGCGGACAGCCCTCCGGGAGGACCTTCGAAACTCGAACGGTCACTCGGACAGCCCTCCGGGAGGACCTTCAAAACTCGGACGGTCACACGGACAGCCCTTCGGGAGGCACTCATGAACTAAGACCGAAACTACGATCTCTCTACAAAGTTGCACACATACGGTGTCATCTATCCGGCAGGGCTTCGCCGTCCAGAACTAGTTCCTGCCGGAACCCAGACAGCCTTTCGGCTCTACGAAACTATTTCGCTGGGAGGGAGAGAAGAAGCCAGATCATGCATGGCACTTGTATGTGAGAAAGAGTGAGTGTGGAGGGCTGCCCCTCCACCTCTATTTATAGGAAATCCCAAGGGGTAGGGTAGTTTAACACAAAAACCCAAAATGCACATGAATGAAGTCCTTCCTCAAGGGCATAAGAGTGAAAACCAAGGAACAAGAGGGGCTCCAAGGTGGAGCCCCAAGTGTGGCCGGCCACACCCCTTGGGGGGCCCCCATGAGGGCCTCCCAATCCATCCATGTCATCCCTAGATCTTTTGGGTAAAGCCCCAAAAGGTGGCTTTCCATAAAATATCCCAAAAAGCACTTTCACTATTCACGACGACATTTTTCAGCGTCCGTTCGAACTGAAAATATTTATGTGGGCTTAGAATATTTCCAATACCCACCATAATAATTTTCAACGCGTTTTGGAACAATTCCAGTTTAGTGATTTTCATCTGCGAAAAGCATCTGAAGCGGTTCCGGCAGCTCCGGAACATTTCCGGTTTTTATCTCAGAAAATTCCAAAAAGCTTCCAGAATAATTCTGGCACCCTTCAAGAATTATCAGGCATTTGCCGAAACCAAATTGACTTAATGGTATATCCCGAAACAACTTTTCGGTATCATCGAAACTCATCCGATGACTTCTCTCTGCGGTACGATTCCGCTGTCCGAAACTTTTCCGGTGATTTTCTCTCAGACTCCCTGTCTAGTATTCAACAGATAGATGACCCTTAAGTGTTTGACCCTATAGGTTCGGTGAAGTATAGACATGACCCGGAACCCCTTCCGATCAATGATCAACATCGGAGCCGTGGACACCCATATTGACCCCTATACCCACACGAATGAATATTCGAGTGGACCTCCAGTTGCCGTGTGATATTCCTGTTGCTTCGCGATATGTTACAAAGACCCGAGGTGAGATTTACTTGCGTCCCCGTGGATCAACAATTTGTCCACTATGCTAGTTACCTCGTTACTGGTTTTGTTCTCTTTTCTCGTTTCCGTGTTCCGGCATCCCTGTGATCAAATCACACTGTGTCTGGCCAGACGATGATGGATACCGTAACACCGAGAGGGCCCGAGAATATCTCTCCATAGTTGGAGGAGCAAATCCCAATCTTGAGCTATCAAGTTACTTGACACACTTTTCCATGAACCCGTAAGCCGCCGTAATAGCCACCCATTTACGGATGACGTTTAACAAACCCCAAAGTTCATGAAGCAAGCATGAAGAAACTCGATACTCTCATGGTCTAAGGAATCATGCAAACGTTAACCATCTCTGTGTTATTTACCATTAACTTGTGACGAATGAATCTCATTGCTTAACATCAAACCGGGTCGATTCAACACAAATGTTCTCTTAACATTGTGCCCTCAAAGTTGCTGGCATAGACATGCCCATGATCAGGAAAACAGAACCATCATGCAACACTTGAGCTAGTCTTAGAGGCTAGACTAGGAATACTTCTTACCGTTTATTATTCCACACATGCATATGAGTCTTCCTCCGAGCCTCGTGGATATTGCAGACTCGAGAATCATTGCAGTTATAGCATGGAACATAAACATAACTATGAACTCGGAGATAAATAATAGCATTTATTATTGCCTCTAGGGCATATCTCCTACAATCTCAGTGGCAGCTGATGCAATTACCACGAAGGCGATGGCTATGAGAGATGGATTATCATTTGCCAATTCTTTGGGATTTAACCGAATTGAAGCGGAGTCAGATTCTCTCCAAGTAATCAACTTTTGTACTGGTCATACGCGATGGTGGGATGAAGCCGCAACATTATTTGCAGAGTGCGTGGATATAAGCACTACAATTGGGAAGGTCATATTTAAACATTGTTTTCGTTCTTGTAATCAAGCAACTCATGTGCTAGCTAACTACAGTTACGGTGATAAGTCTACTTTAAGTTGGTTAGACGAGCCACCTGACTTTGTGGTTGGTAAGCTCGTAGACGATGTAAATGTCTTTTAATTTAATAAAGCTAGACATGATGGCCTTCGCTAAAAAAAACATTGTTAAGTACTACAATATAAATCCTGGAAAAATTCGGAAATGAAGACCGACCAGATACAAACTCACTTGAATAATTGATTAAATGTTCTAGCTGTGTAAGAGGATGTTGATGTATATCATCAGCTTATTGTGTTGGATTTATTATACATATACTAAACCTGGCCAGGTTTAGTTTACCTGGTTTTTTTGCCTTTTTCCTATGAGTGAAAACTCGACCAATCGGGATCTGACACGTTAATTACTGGGGGACCTTGCTGGGTACAATTTGTGTGCACTTGGCATTTTACGTGACTAGGCCTTAGTAGATAAGTCAGACTCTTCTTCCTCTCGCTCCCCTCTGGATCTGGAAGACTCGCGTGGAGTCTTGACCTACAGCGTCCACCGCTCAACCGCAGGCGGCCGCCGCTTCACTGCCGCCCAAGCCTATAAAAGTCCCTCCTCCCCGTGGCATCCCATTGCTTACTTCGTCGTCCGCCGCCGCCTACGCCTTGTGCACATCCAGTTTCTTCTCATCGCCCTAACAAGTCGCTCAATGTTGCCTAGCCTGCCGATGGACTGCTGCCTCGCCGCCGTTCCCTACCACGTCGAGCAAGCCTCTCGGCAGCGCCCCTGACATCCATCATTTGTAGCGACCATCCGCCTCCGCCGCGTGCCATGGTCGATTGGGAGGGAGGGGACGGCGCCGCCCCATATCCCACGCATCCGCCGTCTGCTGGATCGTGCGGTCGTGCCACCATCTTCTGCCGGCGTCCCCAGAACACTGCGGCGCGGTCGCCGTTTAACAAGATCTCTCGGCCCACCCCATCTTTCAGGTGGCCGCTGAAGGCACCGGAGGCGGAGGGCCATCCCACTCTACGAGCACGTGTTGCATCTACTGGACTTGATCTTCATCTACTGGCCTCTTCTTCCAAGGTATACGGCAGCTGCACAATTATCTTCTTTTAGTTGTTTGCATCTGCTCTCTGATAGAGATGATTATCTCTGTTTTCAGGAGAAGGGAGGGACTCTGCCGTGCCGTGGTGTGATGTCGCTTTTGTGCGGCACTCCCCTCTCCATCAGGGTCGGCGACGGCCCAGCCGGTTGACTTGATTGCCTGGAGTGGAGCCATGAAGGTGGGCAAGGCCGTCGGATTTGCTCTAGCGCCTGCTTCGGCCATGGGCAGGACGAACGTGAGCGGTGGCGTGCACGGCAGCAAGCCAACACAGGTCCACGACGGAGTAGTTCGTTGGATAGTTGCCACTTAATTATAGTAGGCGGCAGCAGCTGCGGCACCAAGGTAAGCTCCTTTTATTCTTTTTCAGATCCATTTTTTCTCATATGGGCCCCTAAAAATTGCAGTTCTGCACATTGATCAGTGTGAAGTATACTGAGCATACACGCAGTTTTTTATGCTTCAAGGCAAAAATCATGGTTTTTTTGTTGTCAATTCTTGCAACACAAGTTTTTTTTTGGTGGTCTAGGTGGTGACATTTTACCAATTTAATTAATGTTTTATTCATTGAAGGTTTCATAATTTTTCATATGTGTTCCGTTCAGGTTATTTAGTACACTCACTCCTTAAAGAAATATAAGAGTGTTTAGATCACTACTCTAGTGATCTAAACGCTCTTATATTTCTTTACAGAGGGAGTAATATAGTTTATCTATACCTTGCTTCCCAAACCAGAATAGAAGTTCCTTCTTCTAATTTCAGGGTCTTTGACTTTGATCAATGATTAATATGTGACAATTTAAGCAGGGGCTACCAGTATATGGCTTGAAACTGATGATTTGTTTCTTCATGCAGAACTGTTTGGTGATAATATATGATTCCTCATATGGTAACAGCAAGAAGGGAAGTGATGATGGTGAGTACAGTACATTTATCCTTGATTAACTCTGAAAATTAGCAATTGTTAGAAATGACATTGATGCAGCCCGTGACTAGCAAGATTAACTTCTTTGCCTGTTCAAATTTGTTAGATGATGTCTACATGTATTCAGTTTCGCCTTAACCATTTGCAATAGGGCCAAGGAGAAGGATCTTGCTGCAAAGTTTAATTATTTTGGAATAGGTGTTGATAATGGAACTGGAATGTTTTCATCTTCTATGTTAGCAGGTTAGAAAATACCTTTCGATGGCAGCCTCAGAAGATCAATTTATTGTAGATTTTGCACCTCAAAAGTGCTCAACTATGTAAACCGTGTTCAGGTTGTAAATTTGATACGTTTTGCTACTCATCTGCAAAAACATGGCATAACCGAGTTATCTACTCATCTGTAGATACCCACTTTTCAGGTCGTAATATACACCATATTTTTATCCATTTCGACAAGGCATATGCACCATGGTGCTTCATTTCAAAAAAGTTCTTCTTAAGTAGCAAAGCGAATGATGAGAGCTCTTATGCGTTTTGCCGCACCATGGTGCTTCATTCCAAAAAAGTTCTTCTTAAGAAGCAAAGGGAATGATCAGAGCTCTTATGCGTTTTGCCCTTTAGATATCATGCAGGTTAATGAATTCTCCAGAGAAGCAAGTGATTGCTCCTGGAAGCTATGTTTGGTCTGCTTGAGTGTTTTTCGATATATTAGTATTCTGAAAAATAGTTTAGCTTAATTATCAGTCGTTTCCCCTCCTGCCATTGGGTTCTCCGTGCACATATATACCTAGCATTCTTTTTCTTAAAATCATCTCATTTTTGCCACTATCTTCAATATATTAACGAACCATTTTTGTAGGCCACTCGGTACAGATTAATACTCATTGTGCTTCATTTACTTTCATCAGGTTAAATGTTTCAAATATTGCTCCCAATATTCAGAAAGATACACTTCTGTTCTTGATATTTCCAGTTCTATATAGGAGCGTTTCTTAAGTCAGGTTTCTGTATCTTTTGTTCTTGATGTTCCAGTTCTATATAGTAGTGTCCCTTAAGTTGGGTTTCCTCACTACATGTGTTGTAAAGTGCAAATCTCTTTCGAGTCCATTTGATAGTTCTTTCCATTGGTCAAGTTTGATTAAATATATGACCGCTATTGGGGATTGATGGACGAAATAATACCGGAGGTGACCAGTTAATTGCGTAGGTTTGTGTTTTGCACTAAAAGTTTGGATGACTATTTTAGATTAATAGGTTGAGAGTATCAACAAGTAATATAGCCATTGTCACCATGAAAAAGCGTCATAGTTGTACGCACAGTAAAAAAATCAGTGGGGTATGGATTTTCAAAATGATTTGTTTAGTTGGAAAAGATTTATTGACTTAATTTCTGCTTGATTCAAAATAGTATTCCCAACATTGTGATTTTATGAAAATGTGTCATTGTGGAGGCAGCACGGTAACTGGAACGTGAAGGAAATATGCCCTAGAGGCAATAATAAAGTTATTATTTATTTCCTCATATCATGATAAATGTTTATTATTCATGCTAGAATTGTATTAACCGGAAACATGATACATGTGTGAATACATAGACAAACATATAGTCACTAGTATGCCTCTACTTGACTAGCTCATTAATCAAAGATGGTTATGTTTCCTAACCATAGACATGTGTTGTAATTTGTTTAATGAGATCACATTATTAGGAGAATGATGTGATTGACATAACCCATCCCGTTAGCTTAGCACTTGATCGTTTAGTATTCTGCTATTGCTTCCTTGATGACTTATACATGTTCCTGTAACTATGAGAATTGTGTAACTCCCGTTTACCGGAAGAACACTTTGGGTACTACCAAACGTCACAACGTAACTGGGTGATTATAAAGGAGTACTACAGGTGTTTCCGAAGGTACATGTTGAGTTAGCATAATTCGAGATTAGGTTTTGTCACTCCGATTGTCAGAGAGGTATCTCTGGGCCCTCTCGGTAATACTCATCACCCAAGACTTGCAAGCATGTAACTAATGAGTTAGTTATGAGATGACGTATTACAGAACGAGTAAAGAGACTTGCCGGTAACGAGATTGAACTAGGTATTGGATACCGACGATCAAATCTCGGGCAAGTAACATACCGATGACAAATGGAATAACGTATGTTGTTATGCGGTTTGACCGATAAAGATCTTCGTAGAATATGTAGGAACCAATATGGGCATCCAGGTCCCGCTATTGGTTATTGACCAGAGACGTGTCTCAGTCATGTCTACATTGTTCTCGAACCGTAGGGTCCGCACGCTTAAGGTTTCGATGACAGTTATATTATGAGTTTATGTATTTTGATGTACCGAAGTTTGTTCGGAGTCCCGGATGTGATCACGGACATGACGAGGAGTCTCGAAATGGTCGAGACATAAAGATTAATATATTGGACGGATATATTTGGACACCGGAAAGGTTCCGGAGAAGTTTGGAGCTACCGGGAGGTTACCGGAACCCCCCGGGAGGTATATGGGCCTTATTGGGCCCATATAGGAAGAAGGGAGAAGGAACAAGGGAGGGGGGCGCGCCCCCCAGCCCAATCCGAATTGGGGAAGGGGGCCGGCCCCCCCTTTCCTTTCTCCTTCCCCCCTCTTCCTATTACTACTACTAGTACTTATTCCTAATACTAGTACTCTTTCCTTCCCCCTCCAAATAAGATAAGGAAAAGGGGAGGGGGGGAAACCTACTTGGAGTAGGTTTCCCCCTCCTCTATGGCGCGCCCCCCTTGGGCCAGCCTCCTCCTCCCTCCCTCCTTTATATACGGGGGTAGGGGGGCACCCTAGGACACACAAGTTGATCATTGAGATCGTTCCTTAGCCGTGTGCGGTGCCCCCCTCCACGATATTACACCTCGGTCATATTGTAGCGGTGCTTAGGCGAAGCCCTGCAACAGGAGAATATCAAGATCGTCACCACGCCGTCGTGCTGACGGAACTCCCCCTCGGCGCCTCTGCTGGATCGGAGATCGAGGGTGCTTCATCGAGCTGTATGCGTGTCAAGAACTCGGAGGTGCCGGAGTAACGGTGCCTGGATCGGTTGAACTGGGAAGACGTACGACTACTTCCACTACGCTGTGTCAACGCTTCCGCTTCGGTCTACGAGGGTACGTAGACGACACTCTCCCCTCGTTGCTATGTCATCACCATGATCTTGCGTGTGCGTAGGAAATTTTTTGAAATTACTGCGTTACCCAACAAAACGGCTGAACTGAAATCCATTCTTTGGGGGTGATACATCCATATGGATCTTCAGTTCAGGGTTATAAGCACAAATCCTGGTCATACTTCTGCATATACCTCTGGTCCTCTGGAGAATGCTTTTGCTCTGGGTTCACAAAGCCTGACAGGAAAAAGCATAGCTATATATTTGGCATGGGACATTGTGTACCACTAGTAGAAAACCACCCATTAGTCCCGGTTCGTAAGGGCCTTTAGTCCCGGTTCATGAACTGGGACTAATGGGTCGTTACTAATGCCACCACCCATTAGTCCCGGTTCAAACACGAACCGGGACCAATGTGCCTCCACGTGGCACTGTGCACCGAGCCCAATCAGGGGGCCTTTGGTCCCGGTTGGTGGCTCCAACCGGGACCAAAAGTCATTTTTTTTTACAAAAGTGGCTGCTTTAGGGGTTTTGGGGGTTATTTTTAGGTTGTTATTATAGCTAGCTAATAGAGAGCAGTGTCCTCTCTTATCTTCGTCCTTGGTTTATCAACGCTGCTGCTATGTTCATTGCACCCGCAGATATAACATGCTCATGCATGCTTTGCATCATATATCATCATATATGTATATAATAACAAGTCCTACTAATCATGCATCATCATACAACTTCTACTCATTATTAATAATAAGTCATACGATCTTCATCCTCATAGTCATCGAACCCAACCCTACATAATTGTTCTTAGCACATGATCATCAGTATCAGGTAGGACCTACACCCTTAAGGTAAAATAGCATAAAACAATATAGACCCTGACTCTCCATTATGAAGAATGGCGATCATCCTGTCTTCAATTCTTGCCCTTCGCTGCTTATTGCTTCCAAGAAGCTCCTTACGACTGTCCATACATTTTTTCCATTCTTTGATTGTTTTGTCTCCATTTCTTTTAGAAACCCGGTATGGACAGTTGAGATTCGTAGGACGACCTGGTCGTATGTTCAAAACATGAAGGCTACCATGCGTATACATCAGATGGGGCACATAATCATTCGGGATTATCTGTTGAAAAACATAGTAATAACTTCGTAGTTAGCAATGATGTACTAATTTTAGAGGTGTGCAAAAAGATGCACGGATGTTGTAATAGTAAAAAATAATCTTACCAGGGTATCTCCATGGTAGTTACCGTAGTTCAACACGTGCACTAGTGGCACGTATTGACCATAATGTTGAGGAGTTTGATTGTAGATATTGTAATTCTCAAGATCAGTACAAAATCCGACCAGATGATTTTTCTCCTGATAAGTTAATTCGGAGCCTTCGGTGTAGTACGTTCTGTCTACCATCTTCCGCACATTCTTTGAAGAATGAAAATAAGCTGTCAATGGAGATAAGTTGTTAACTATATATTTTGAAATAAACAATATAAATTACTTAATAACTATGTTTAGCTCACATGAGGGAAGAACTGGAGGTGTATCCACAAGGACCCAAATCGAAGGTGTCTTTTGCTCGATTGTAGGATCACCAAGATCCATGGTGACAAGCATACCCTCACCAAGACCATACATCTTGCAAAAATGCATCCCAATTTTTGCAACCAAAATGGGTTACACTCTGAGCATTGTACAGCTTTACTTTAAAATCCACACCATGATGGGTACTTAGGATAATTTTTTTGGTTTCCAAACTTTCATGGTCTTCAAAACCCATCCTCTCCAAGACATAGCGTCTTGCAAAGCATGGGATAAGCTAGTCGAATTGGAAAAGATGAAAAATACACGTTAAAATAGTTGAAGTCGTGCTTAATTACGAAAAAAACTATTATCGTCGTTGCGTACCGTATGAACATCGCAGGTCTCCTCGAGCTTAATGCTGAAGCGCCGATCTTCGTCCAGCTCAATGAACCTGTCGGAGATACCTCGGTCGTCGTGGCACCAGTCGCACTCCCCCGGGCGGTTTTCGTCGTCCGATGAGTACGACATTTCCGGCCTACGTTCATAATTCAAATATTAAACTAGATCATTATTATTAATCACGGGTTGACTATCGATGATCGATGTACGTACGTAGCTCCTCTTTCATTCCCGAATGCATTATTATACCAAATTGTGTAGCACACGGGGATGAAGGAGAACTTATCCAATATGAGCATTCAATAAGCAAAACCAAATCATAAAATAAGCAAAACCAAATCATAAAATAAAGTATAGTATTCAAATTAGCATGCATTCAATAATTATAAGCAAAAGTATATCATCTCTTGGTGTCCGTACATCGTCGAATATTATCACTAATACAACTAGAACCGTAGCGCCCGACGGGTATCGACGCGGGCGGTGGACACCCAAGGATAAGGAACCATCACAGGATCATAGCTCCAGTGAGATCCCTGAAGAACCTGCCAGGTATTGTCGAACCTCCCCTCCAATGCAACCATGTAGCGACGGACGTGCTCGTCCTCCTCGCTGACACGGTGACGTACCACCTCCGTGGTGTCCGGATGCCTCACAACGTCACTGGCCCACGCGACCGCCACCAAATAAGGATCGGGTCAACAACGGGCTGCCTCCTCACCAACCTACGTCCCCCGAAAGGTAGCACCTCCCAATACCAACCCGGCGGAGCCCAGTCCCGAACATGGCCCTGATCAAGCAGGCCTCCACCGCCGGGTCGACGACGACGAGGATGTGGGATAGGCATCGCCGACGTCGACGCGGGAACTACTTCTATATATAGTTAAATAAAAGTAGTTTTATTAATTAAATCAACTATCTAGTTCAACTACTAAGCACTTACTATAAATAAATAAGTAGTACTTACTAAAAACAAACTACTTCATTATATAGTAAAATAAACAATAATATCACCAAACATGCATATTCAATAATAATATCACCAAAAAAAATCTATTAACAGAAAAAAAAATCTAACATAATATGAAGAAATTAATTACTACACATATCTAATCTAACAAAAAAAATCTAATTAATCTAACAAAAAACTGACATAATATGAACAAATTAATTACTACACATGTAATCTAACAAAAAAAATCTAATCTAACAAAAAAATCTAATTAAATCAACTATCTAGTTCAACTACTAAGCACTTACTATAAATAAATAAGTAGTACTTACTAAAAATAAACTACTTCATTATATAGTAAAATAAATTAGTTTATTAAATCAACTAGCTAGTTCAACTATATATAAACTACTTCTTCTTTTTTTTCCTTTTTGTAAATACTATGAACAAAAAAATCATTAAAATTCTATGAACAAAATTAATTACACAATCTAAATATCACCAAAAAAAATCTATTAACAATAATATCACCAAACATGCATATTCAATAATAATATCACCAAAAAAATCTATTAACAAAAAAAAATCTAACATAATATGAACAAATTAATTACTACACATATCTAATCTAACCAAAAAAATCTAATTAATCTAACAAAAAATCAACATAATATGAACAAATTAATTACTACACATGTAATCTAACAAAAAAAAATCTATGAACTACATATCTAAATTACTACACATCTAACCTAACAAAAAAAATCTATGAACTACAAAAAGAATCTAAAAAAATCTAACAAAAATAAAAAAACGCTCACGTCGGCGTCGAGGCGGCGCGATGCAGGGGCGACGACGGGCTCGGGGCAGCGCGGGGCAGGGGCGACGAGACAGCGGGCTCGGGGGTGGCGACGGGGACGGCGGGCTCGGGGCAGCGGCGACGGCTGGCGACGACGTCGGGGCGGCGGCGATGACGGGGCGGCGCGGGACGCGGGCGGCGATGGGGGCGGCGACGACGACAGGCTCGGGGCGGCGACGGGGACGGCGGGCTCGGGGCGGCGCGGGGCGGGCTCAGCGGCGACGGCGACGGGGAGCAAAGGCGTCGGGGCGAGAAAGAGATGGGATTTGGCGAAAACTGCTAAGTCCAGTATATATAGCAAGAGCATTGGTCCCGGTTGGTGGCTCTAACCGGGACTAATGCCCCCTTTAGTCCCGGTTGGTGCCACCAACCGGGACCAAAGGCCTCTTTTCAGCAGCCCAAAGGGCGGGAAAGGAAGACCTTTGGTCCCGGTTGGTAGCAAGAGCATTGGTCTCGGTTGGAGCGACCAACCGGGACCAAAGAGCGGCCTTGGTACCGGTTGGTGCCATGAACCGGTACCAATGGACCCGTGTAACTACTTTTTTATTTTTTGCAGCTATTTTTTTGTTGATTCTTCCTGTAGCTGTTTTTTTAGTCCCACCATGCCAAGCGAGAGGCACTCGCAGCTGTTTATAAGCCCTGAGTGCAGATACGATGACGAAGAGGCTCAATGCTCCTGCACGTTGGTTAGCTTCAAGCCTTGCGAAATACGGTAGACTGCACAGAGCTATGTGCAGTGCAGTTGACACTATTCCAAAAGGCTTGAAGCAAATTAACGAGCATTGCGCCTCTTTTTATTTTTAATGACTTATTACAACTCAGAAATAAAAAAAATGTAGCAGAAAAGAAAAAAAACTATATAAAAAACCACTCAGAAATAAATAGAAGAAAAAATAATTTTGATTAACTTTACTAAAAAAATAGCATAGATCAGATCTGTTCTGACCGTTGCAGCCGGCGATGGTGGTCATCTCTTCCGTCAGAGGTGGTCGGCCTGAGGCTGGGTGTTCGGATCTCGGGATCCGTCATCTGGCACCAGCTGCGAGTCGGGGAGACGTAGTTGCCGGTGAAAACCGAGCTGACGGCGGGCGATGGCGGCGTTCCATGTCGTTACCATGATGAAGGCATCGTCGTGTGACTACCGTTGACCCACTCGTATTGCTCCGGGGGAAACCCTAGGATCTGGTGTTCAAGACCGGACGATGGCGGCACTGCGGTGTTGTTTCTCTCTTGGGAGCATTGTTTTGTGGAGCAGCGTTGGAAGTCAGAGGAAGGAGGTGGAGCGGCTTCGTCTTGCACGGAGCTTCGGTGGAGCTGTCAAGTCATGCCTGGCCGACAGGTGCTATGCTTGGTCATGCCTGGTCGGAGGTGCTACGCACGACAGATCCACCAAGGGCTTCAAGCTGTGTCGGCTGGTGGTACTTGGCAGCATGGCACTGAGGTGTATCAGTGCGACCGTGACGTGTTCAGCTGTTTGCGCGGGACTAAAGATGAGCATTCGTCCCGGTTGGCCCAACCAACCGGGACCAAAGAGCGGCATTGGTACCGGTTGGTGCCATGCACCGGTACCAATGGACCCGTGTAACTACTTTTTTATTTTCTGCAGCTATTTTTTTGTTGATTCTTCCTGCAGCTATTTTTTAGTCCCACTGAGTGCAGAGACGATGACGAAGAGGCTCGCTGCTCCTGCACGTTGGTTAGCTTCAAGCCTTGAGGAATACGGTAGACTGCACAGAGCTATGTGCAGCGAAGTTGACACTATTCCGAAAGGCTTGAAGCAAATTAACGAGCATTGCGCCTCTTTTTTATTTTTAATGACTTATTACAACTCAAAAATAAAAAGAAAAAAATAAATGTAGCAGAAAAGAAAAAAAACTATATAAAAAACCACTCAGAAATAAATAGAAGAAAAAATAATTTTGATTAACTTTACTAAAAAATAGCATAGATACTTATTTTTAATGACTTATTACAACTCAGAAATAAAAACAAAAGAATAAATATAACAGAAAAGAAAAAAAATATAGAAAACTACTCAGAAATGAATAGAAGCAAAAAATAGTTGTGATTAACTGTACTAAAAAAGGAGCATATATGCTTATTTTTAATGGCTTATTACAACTCAGAAATAAAAAGAAAAAAATAAATATAGGAGAAAAAGAAAAAAAAACTATATAAAAAACTACTCAGAAATGAGCAGAGATGCGCTTATAGAGGAAATTCAACTTAAATTCATAACGAATTTCATGAGAAATCCGTATGAATTTATGCTAAATTCCCTATATAAGGGCATCTATTTTCATTTTCAGAGGAGCTCAATAAGGTAGAGAGGGAGGGGCTTATAAACCGGTCCGATTGCCCTTCGGTTGGCGAGGTGGGACTAAACTCTGGTCGCAACGGGGACCAACCCTTTAGTCCCGGTTGATGGTTCGAACCGGGACTAATGGGCAGCCTTTGGTCCCGGTTCAAGCCACCAACCAGTGATGGATTCATGTACCTAGGGTAGGGTCATAGACCTGATCTAAGTACCCTACCCAAGGACATCCTTAGAAGAGATCACCTTCCAGTCGACCTACGAGGAACCCACTCGACTGACTTGAAGGACTCGACCATGAAGACTCACTCGACCACCAGAAGGTCAAGAGGCACTCTGTACTGCAACGGCCTGTAATTTAATAGACTTTATGGTAGTTAAGACACTTTATGTGGGGCGTTACCAGTAACGCCCCAGACTTAATGTACTTTAAACCCTTCATTACGTGGGCTGACAGGGGTCCTGGCGCACTCTATATAAGCCACCCCCCTCCACAGGCAGAAGGGTTTGCACCCCTGTAACTCATATACACATAATCCACTCGACCGCCTCAGGGCTCCGAGACGTAGGGCTTTTACTTCCTCCGAGAAGGGCCTGAACTACATCGCTTGTGTTTACAACCTCTCCATAGCTAGGACCTTGCCTCTCCATACCTACCCCCCACTCTACTGTCAGACTTAGAACCACGACAGTTGGCGCCCACCGTGGGGCCGGTGTTTTAGCGATTTTGTGGAGAAGTTGCGATTCTTCCGAGTACTTTCATCATGATGACTGCTGGAGTTTTGGTTGAGGGTCGCGAGATCCGTCTCGGCGCTCTCACCTTCGTCGCCGACGACTCCGCCTGGCTCCAGGAGGCTCCACTCGACGTTGATGCGCTCCCTGTCCGCGGTGCGATGCATTTTCGCGCATGTGTCCGCGGCGTTCTGCTGCGACAACCGTCGACCCCGTATCGGTCGACTCCCCTATCGGTCACCCTTCCGGTCTCCCACCAGCGCAAGCGCTCTGGTCGGTCGAGGCTCCAGCGGTGGGTGAAGCACACGGTGACTCGCCAGACGGCCACCGCCCAAGTTGCGGCAATCGAGCCTGACGAATCTCTCTACGGCCTGTTCGATCTGTCGACTGGCTCCGTAGAAACTGCATCCGAATGCGATAGCAGTGATCCGGCGGCGGAAATCCTGATGGTCAACGGACCCCGCAGTCCTCCTGGCTTCGCCCATGAAGGCGGGGCAGGCGGCGGAGGCGACCCCGTACGGGACCACGAAGAGTATCAGCCTGAGCCACTCGACTCTCTGCAGAGGGAAGAGATTCGCCGCAGGAACATGGATGCCCTGCATACTCCCATCGCAGGAGAAACCCCCGAGGCTCACGCCATGGAGGAGGCACGTTTGGCCAATCTGGCTGAACGCGCTCGTCTGGAAAACCTTCAGCGAGCACTCGACGAGCACGCGCGGCAACGAGTTCCCGACGCCAATTGACGTCAACTCTTCCCGCCGACTCAGGTATATCGAACCCCAATCTAGAATTTAGCAGCTGCAACCCGTATAGCAGAGTCCATCCAGCCTCCTCAGTCGGAAGCTGGGAGAGGCTTGATGCAGATCAGAGATTTGCTCCGGGCAGCAGGAGACCAGAATTCAGCCATGTCGCAGTCGCGCAACAGAATTCACAGTCGATCCGTCGCTGCGAATACGGTTCAGTCGGCTCATAGTCCCAGATCGCCTCCGCGGCGTGAAGGGCACGAGAATCGGCGAGACCAGTACGGAGACCGACATGATCGAGAGGATAGGCGTCGAGTGCCCACTTCCCCTTCGAGGGGTGGGTCTTACGCTCCTTGGCAGCAAGATGACAGGCGTCAGCTCAGAGTGGGGCGAAGAGCTCCAGTCGACCCCAGGGAACCAGGCTTCGACGCGCGATCCATTATCGTGCAAGGCTTGGTCGACCGGAACAGAGCCCATCGAGGCGGACCCGAGAGAGATGCGCCCACGAGCAGTCGAGTGCATGTTTCTGGTCCAGAATGTTTCAGCAGGGCTATCATAGCCGCAGTGATCCCCCCAATTTCAGGTTGGCAACAGGAGTCAGCAAGTTCACTGGTGAATCTAAGCCTGAAACTTGGCTTGAAGACTACCGAGTGGCGGTTCAGATTGGTGGTGGGAATGACGAGGTGGCCATGAAGCATTTGCCCCTCATATTGGAAGGTTCTGCCAGAGCATGGTTGAATCAGTTACCTCCTAGCAGCATTTACACTTGGGAAGATCTGTCCCGAGTGTTCGTCAGAACGTTCGAAGGAACTTGCAAGCGACCAGCTGGACTGACGGAGCTGCAAGTTTGTGTGTAGAAGACGAATGAGACTCTCAGGGAGTATATTCAGAGATGGATCACTTTGCATCATACCGTGGAGAACGTGTCTGATCATCAGGCAGTCTGCACCTTCAAGGATGGTGTCAAGTACAGAGAATTGAGTCTGAAGTTTGGTCGAACCGGGGACATGACCCTGAGTCGGATGATGGAGATTGCTACCAAGTACGCCAACGGTGAAGAAGAAGACCGACTCCGAAGCGGCAAGTACAAGCCGAGTCAGTCGGAGAAGGGAAACACCAGTCGGAAACAGAAGCGGAAGGCTGAACCAGCAGCTCCTGGAGAGGCTCTGGCCGTGACTCAGGGAAAGTTCAAAGAGAAGCCAAAAGGATCCTGGAACCCCAAGAAGGTAAAGGATAAAGAAGGGAACGACGTGATGGATATGCCGTGTCACATCCACACGAAGAAAGATGAAGAGGGCAATATCATTTACCCAAAGCATACCACTCGCCAGTGTCGACTCCTGATCCAGCAGTTTCAAGGAAAACAGTCTAAGGACAAGGAAAAGGAGTCGGACACGGCCGAAGACAAGGAGGACAGTGAGGAAGGATATCCGCATGTCAACTCCACTCTGATGATCTTCGCGGATGTGGAAAGCAAGAGTCGACTGAAAGTCATTAACCGTGAGGTGAACATGGTTGCCCCAGCAAAAGCAAGTTATCTGAGATGGTCCCAAACACCCATCACATTCGACCAATCTGATCACCCGACTCATATTGCCACCCCTGGGAGGCAAGCTTTGGTGGTCGATCCAGTTGTCGAAGGCACTCGACTGACAAAGGTGCTGATGGACGGTGGTAGTGGGCTGAACTTGTTGTATGCAGACACACTGAAAGGAATGGGCATTCCGATGTCCCGACTGAGCACCAGCAAGATGAGCTTTCATGGAGTTATACCCGGAAAGAAAGCCGAGTCACTCGGCCAAATAGCTCTGGACGTGGTGTTTGGTGATTCAAAACATTTTCGCAAGGAAAAGTTGACGTTTGAGGTCGTGGATTTTCAGAGTGCGTACCACGCCATTTTGGGGAGACCAGCTTATGCACGGTTCATGGCTCGACCATGTTACGTGTACCTCAAACTGAAGATGCCCGACCCCAAAGGAGTGATCACTGTCACTGGTGATCGGAAAAAGGCAGAAGAGTGCTTTCAGAAGGGCTCGAAGATTGCCGATTCCCAGGTGACAGCGGTCGAGTTTGAAGAGTATAAGCAAAGCGCAGATCCGAGTGATTTGCTGCGATCCAAGAAACCCGCCACAGAATCTGCATTTCAGTTGTCTGGTGAGACGAAGCCTGTTCACATTCACCCGACCGACCCCAATGCAGCCCCGACCCACATCTCCACAACACTCGACCCGAAATAGGAAGAAGCGCTCATCCAGTTCCTCCGTGAGAACTGGGACATTTTTGCATGGAAGCCAGCTGACATGCCAGGTGTTCCCAGGGGACTGGCTGAGCATCGCCTCAGAGTCGACTCATCAGCAAAACCAGTCAAAGAGCATCTTCGGTGGTCTGCCGTCCAGAAGAGAAAGGCTATTGGTGAGGAAGTGGCTCGACTGTTGGCGGCAGGATTTATCCGAGAGATATACCACTCCGAGTGGCTCGCTAATGTCTTCATGATCCCTAAGAAGGACAAATCACTCCGAATGTGCATTGACTTCAAGCACATCAATCGGGCCTGCCCGAAAGATCATTTTCCTCTCCCTCGCATAGATCAAATTGTTGACTCGACCGCGGGATGCGAGAGATTGTCTTTCCTAGACGCCTATTCCGGGTACTACCAGATCCGTCTGTACGGACCTGATGAGATAAAAACAGCTTTCATCACTCCATTCGGGTGCTTCTGCTATATCACCATGCCATTCGGCCTCAAGAATGCCGGAGCCACATTTATGCGAATGATTCAGAAGTGTCTGCTCACTCAAATCAGTCGGAATGTGGAAGCATATATGGATGATATCGTCGTCAAGTCGCGAAAAGGTTCCGACCTGCTCGCTGACCTTGCCGAAACATTTGCCAACCTCAGAAGGTATGATGTCAAGCTCAATCCGTCAAAGTGCACATTCGGAGTTCCTGGTGGAAAGTTACTCCGTTTTCTCGTTTCCGAGCGTGGGATCGATGCTAATCCAGAGAACATCGGCACTATTCTCCGAATGAAACGCCCTGTGCGAGTGCACGGTGTCCAGAAGCTTACTGGATGCTTGGCCGCATTAAGTCGATTCATCTCACGACTCAGTGAAAAGGCATTGCCTCTTTACCGACTGATGAAGAAGGCAGACAAGTTCGAGTGGACTCCAGAAGCTGATGCAGCGTTTGCCGAGCTAAAAGCTCTGCTCTCCACCCAGCCAGTGCTTGCCGCTCCAATCAGCAAAGAGCCTCTGTTGCTTTATATCGCAGCCACAGGACAAGTCGTCAGTACAGTGCTTACGGTCGAGTGGGAAGAAGAAGGAAAACTTTTCAAAGTTCAGCGCCCAGTGTATTATTTGTCTGAAGTTTTGACTCCATCCAAGCAGAGATACCCTCATTATCAGAAGCTTGTGTATGGGATATACATGACCACGAAGAAGGTTGCTCATTATTTCTCTGATCATTCCATCACAGTCGTCAGCGACGCTCCATTATCAGAGATTTTGCACAACAGAGATGCAACTGGTCGAGTGGCGAAATGGGTGATTGAACTTCTTCCCCTTGATATCAAGTTTGAGGCAAAGAAAGCCATTAAGTCCCAGGCAATAGCAGATTTCCTTGCCGAGTGGATTGAACAGCAGCAGCCGACTAAAGTTCACTCGGAGCACTGGACCATGTTCTTTGATGGCTCCAAGATGTTGAATGGTTCCGGTGCTTGGGTTGTCCTGGTTTCCCCCAGAGGAGATAAGCTCAGATATGTGCTCCAGATTCACTTTGATTCCTCCAACAATGAGGCAGAGTATGAGGCCCTCTTATATGGATTGCGCATGGCCATCTCACTCGGCGTCCGTCGCCTGATGGTCTATGGCGATTCAGATTTAGTGGTCAACCAAGTGATGAAGGAGTGGGACGTGAGAAGCCCAGCCATGACTGGATACTGCAATGCAGTGAGGAAGCTGGAAAAGAAGTTTGAGGGGTTAGAGCTCCATCACATCCCTCGACTGAAAAATCAAGCAGCTGATGATCTAGCAAAGATAGGTTCCAAGAGAGAAGCCATTCCGAGTGGTGTGTTCTTGGAGCATATACACACTCCGTCAGTCAAAGAAGATCCTTTCACTGAAGAAGCTCCACAGCCCAAGAGTGCCACAGATCCGACTGAGGTTGAGGTCCCAGCAGTGGTCGACTTGGTCATGGACGTCTTAGTGGTCACACCCGACTGGACAATTCCCTATATCGCGTATATCCTGAGAAAAGAGCTCCCAGAGGATGAGGAAGAGGCTCGGCAGATCGTCCGTCGATCCAAAGCCTTTACCGTTATCAAAGGACAGTTGTATAGAGAGAGCGCGACTGGAGTTGGTCAAAAATGTATAACGCCAGAAGATGGTCGAATCATTCTCAATGATATCCACCCGGGGACCTGTGGTCACCATGCGTCCTCTCGGACCATCGTGGCCAAAGCATACCGAGCCGGATTTTACTGGCCAAGGGCGAATGAGATGGCGGAGGAAATAGTGGATAAGTGTGAAGGATGTCAGTTCTACTCAAATATGTCACACAAGCCTGCGTCGGCTCTGAAGACCATTCCACTCGTTTGACCTTTCGCAGTATGGGGGCTGGACATGGTCGGTCCCTTGAGAACAGGTCGGAGTGGCTTCACGCATGTACTAGTAGCAGTCGACAAGTTCACCAAGTGGATTGAGGCTAAGCCAATCAAGAACCTTGACGCTGGTACCGCTGTTAGCTTCATCAGGGAACTGACGTTCAGATATGGAGTCCCGCACAGCATCATTACGGATAATGGGTCGAACTTTGACTCGGAAGAATTCAGGGATTTCTGCAACTCTCAAGGCACACGAGTCGACTATGCTTCAGTCGCCCATCCGCAGTCGAATGGACAAGCAGAGCGAGCCAATGGCCTGATCCTCAAGGGTTTGAAACCCCGACTGATGCGTGATCTCAAGCATGCGGCTCGAGCGTGGGTCGACGAACTCCCCTCGGTACTTTGGGGATTGCGGACCACACCCAATTGGTCGACCGGAAGAACTCCATTCTTCTTGGTCTACGGAGCTGAAGCAGTCTTGCCGAGCGACCTTCTTCACAATGCTCCTCGAGTTGAACTCTACAACGAAGCAGAAGCTGAGCAAGCGCGTCAGGACGCAGTCGACCTTCTAGAAGAAGAAAGGGAGATGGCTCTGATCCGATCGACCATCTACCAACAAGACTTGCGTCGCTTTCACGCCAGAAATGTGAGAGGTCGAGCCTTCCAGGAAGGAGATCTAGTTCTCCGAGTGGATCAGCAGAAACAACACAAGCTCGCTCCTTCTTGGGAAGGACCCTTCATCGTCACCAAGGTTCTCCACAACGGGGCATACCGTCTTTACAACGTCGAACACAATATCGAAGAGCCCCGAGCTTGGAACGCGGATCTGCTCCGCCCATTTTACACTTCAAGTTTTCACTCGGATGAGTTGTAATAAAGTACTTCTGTAGTTCATGGATTTCGAAATAATAGTGTCATAGTCATAATTTTTGTCACTTTTTATTTTGTCCAATAAAATTTTCCCCTCAGTGGGTGACTTAGCCGCGAATCCGTTTCGCCTAAGTTTGTAAAAATCCTTACCGAGTGGTAAGCCAGACTGCCACTCAGAGGCTTAGCTGCGAATCCGTTTCGCCTAAGTTTAAATAAAAATCCTACCGAGTGGTAAGCCAGACTTCCACTCGGAGGCTTAGCTGCAGTCCAAGTACTCACCTAAGTTATAAAAATCCTACCGAGTGGTAAGCCAGACTTCCACTCGGAGGCTTCGCTGCATTCCAAGTACTCGCCTAAGTTATAAAAATCCTACCGAGTGGTAAGCCAGACTTCCACTCGGAGGCTTAGCTATAGTCCAAGTACTCGCCTAAGTACAACGTACGCTCGCAAGGAGGACGAGGAGCAGGTCGACTGCGACCCTCTCCTCTGAGCTACGCCATAAGTACAACGTCCGCTCGCAAGGAGGACGAGGTGCAGGTCGACTGCGACCCTCTCCTCTGAGCTATGCCATAAGTACAATGTATGCTTCCAAGGAGGACGAGGTGCAGGTCGACTGCAACCCTCTCCTTTGAGCTACGCCCTAAGTATAACGTACGCTCGCAAGGAGGACGAGGTGCAGGTCGACTGCGACCCTCTCCTCTGAGCTACGCCATATACCACTACTGGAATCTGGCAGTTTGCCATCTGCCATGGCAGATGGCAAAGGCATGGTCGGCGGATGGCAAAGGCTTTGCCATCTGCCAGCAGATGGCAAACCAGTCATCCGAAACCCTGCCGGTAAAGACTTCTTTGCCGTCTGCTGGCTGATGGCAAAGAGCCTGTGGCTTTGCCATCTGCTGACTGATGGCAAAGAGCCTGTGGCTTTGCCATCTGCTGGCAGATGACAAATAGTCTGTGGCTTTGCCATCTGCTGGCAGATGGCAAAGCCTCTTAACGGGGTTAGCCCCGTTAGAAGGCTAACGGCATACTTTGCCATCTGCCAGCGGATGGCAAAGGCTGCAGGCTCTTTGCCATCTGCCAGCGGATGGCAAAGGCTGCAGGCTCTTTGCCATCTGCCAGCAGATGGCAAAGGTTGCAGGCTCTTTGCCATCTGCCAGCAGATGGCAAAGAGCCCAAATAGGCCAGCCCAAATGAAATAGGTAGATGACATGTGGCCTCTTTGCCATTTGCCAACTGATGGCAAAGCTCTTTGCCATCTGCCAGCAGATGGCAAAGTGACTATATTGCCCCATTTAATTCTGTTTTTTCTTATATCAATTCATTTTCACAGAAATCAAACACAAATATATTTATATGACCAATATAGCATATTCAACACATATTATCAATAGTCATGAACACATATGTATCCAACACATGTTACCAAAAGTACCGAATTTCATCCGTACATATACATAGTTTCATCAATATTACGCAGTTTCATCCATAGGTAGCAAGTTTCACAAGGTCAAAACAAAAACTAAATACAAGCACTCCATCAACCCAAGCTTCTGTGATCAATTAAGCAAATCTGTAAAATAGGAAAGAAGAAAGTTAGAAGAAGAAGACTAGAAGAAGAAGATTATTATGATGCAACTAAAATGTGAAGATTATTATGATGCAAGTTATATCTGTAAAATAGGTCATTTTGGAGCTAATTAAGCTTATTAACTAATTTTGGAGGAAAAGATTCTAAGTATAGGTAATTTTGAAGCTAACTAAGCATATTAAGTCATTTTGGAAGAAAAAATGCTAAGTATAGGTCATTTTAGAGCTATCCTAGGTTAAATAGGTCATTTTGGAGCGAATTAAACTTATTATGTAATTTTTTAGCTAGCTAAGCATATTAAGTCATTTTGGAGGAAAAAATGCTAAGTACAGGTCATTTTAGAGCTAGCCTAGGTTGAATAGGTCATTTTGAAGCTAAGTAAGGTTATTATGTCATTTTGGAGCTAGCTAAGCATATGAAGTCATTTAGGACCTAAAATATGTCATTTCTTAAGCATACTATATCATTTTAGCGCTAGCTAAGCATATTAAGTCATTTTGGAGGAAAAGATGCTAAGTATAGGTCATTTTAGAGCTATCGTAGGTTAAATAGGTCATTTTTAAGATAGCTAAGCATATTAAGTCATTTTGGAGGAAAAATGCTAAGTATAGGTCATTTTAGAGCTATCCTAGGTTAAATATGTCATTTTGGAGCTAATTAAGCTTATTATGTTGTTTTGGAGCTAGCTAAGCATGTGAAGTCATTTAGGAGCTAAACTATGTATTTCTTAAGCATATCATGTCATTTTAGAGCTAGTTAAGCATATTAACTAATTTTGGAGGAAAAGATTCTAAGTATAGGTCATTTTGAAGCTAGCTACGCATATTAAGTCATTTTGGAGGAAAAAATGCTAAGTATAGGTCATTTTAGAGCTATCCTAGGTTAAATAGGTCATTTTGGAGCGAATTATGCTTATTATGTAATTTTTGAGCTAGCTAAGCATATTAAGTCATTTTGGAGGAAAAAATGCTAAGTACAGGTCATTTTAGAGCTAGCCTAGGTTGAATAGGTCATTTTGAAGCTAAGTAAGGTTATTATGTCATTTTGGAGCTAGCTAAGCATATGAAGTCATTTAGGACCTAAAATATGTCATTTCTTAAGCATACTATATCATTTTAGAGCTAGCTAAGCATATTAAGTCATTTTGGAGGAAAAGATGCTAAGTATAGGTCATTTTAGAGCTATCGTAGGTTAAATAGGTCATTTTTAAGATACCTAAGCATATTAAGTCATTTTGGAGGAAAAATGCTAAGTATAGGTCATTTTAGAGCTATCCTAGGTTAAATATGTCATTTTGGAGCTAATTAAGCTTATTATGTTATTTTGGAGCTAGCTAAGCATGTGAACTCATTTAGGAGCTAAACTATGTCATTTCTTAAGCATATCATGTCATTTTAGAGCTAGTTAAGCATATTAACTAATTTTGGAGGAAAAGATTCTAAGTATAGGTCATTTTGAAGCTAGCTAAGCATATTAAGTCATTTTGGAGGAAAAAGTGCTAAGTATAGGTCATTTTAGAGCTATCCTAGGTTAAATAGGTCATTTTGGAGCGAATTAAGCTTATTATGTAATTTTTTAGCTAGCTAAGCATATTAAGTCATTTTGGAGGAAAAAATGCTAAGTACAGGTCATTTTAGAGCTAGCCTAGGTTGAATAGGTCATTTTGAAGCTAAGTAAGGATATTATGTCATTTTGGAGCTAGCTAAGCATATGAAGTCATTTAGGACCTAAAATATGTCATTTCTTAAGCATACTATATCATTTTAGAGCTAGCTAAGCATATTAAGTCATTTTGGAGGAAAAGATGCTAAGTATAGGTCATTTTAGAGCTATCGTAGGTTAAATAGGTCATTTTTAAGATACCTAAGCATATTAAGTCATTTTGGAGGAAAAATGCTAAGTATAGGTCATTTTAGAGCTATCCTAGGTTAAATATGTCATTTTGGAGCTAATTAAGCTTATTATGTTATTTTGGAGCTAGCTAAGCATGTGAACTCATTTAGGAGCTAAACTATGTCATTTCTTAAGCATATCATGTCATTTCAGAGCTAGTTAAGTATATTAACTAATTTTGGAGGAAAAGATTCTAAGTATAGGTCATTTTGAAGCTAGCTAAGCATATTAAGTCATTTTGGAGGAAAAAAATGCTAAGTATAGATCATTTTAGAGCTATCCTAGGTTAAATAGGTCATTTTTGAGCGAATTAAGCTTATTATGTAATTTTTTCGCTAGCTAAGCATATTAAGTCATTTTGGAGGAAAAAATGCTAAGTACAGGTCATTTTAGAGCTAGCCTAGGTTGAATAGGTCATTTTGAAGCTAAGTAAGGTTATTATGTCATTTTGGAGCTAGCTAAGCATATGAAGTCATTTAGGACCTAAAATATGTCATTTCTTAAGCATACTATATCATTTTAGAGCTAGCTAAGCATATTAAGTCATTTTGGAGGAAAAGATGCTAAGTATAGGTCATTTTAGAGCTATCATAGGTTAAATAGGTCATTTTTAAGATAGCTAAGCATATTAAGTCATTTTGGAGGAAAAATGCTAAGTATAGGTCATTTTAGAGCTATCCTAGGTTAAATATGTCATTTTGGAGCTAATTAAGCTTATTATGTTATTTTGGAGCTAGCTAAGCATGTGAACTCATTTAGGAGCTAAACTATGTCATTTCTTAAGCATATCATGTCATTTTAGAGCTAGTTAAGCATATTAACTAATTTTGGAGGAAAAGATTCTAAGTATAGGTCATTTTGAAGCTAGCTAAGCATATTAAGTCATTTTGGAGGAAAAAATGCTAAGTATAGGTCATTTTAGAGCTATCCTAGGTTAAATAGGTCATTTTTGAGCGAATTAAGCTTATTATGTAATTTTTGAGCTAGCTAAGCATATTAAGTCATTTTGGAGGAAAAAATGCTAAGTACAGGTCATTTTAGAGCTAGCCTAGGTTGAATAGGTCATTTTGAAGCTAAGTAAGGTTATTATGTCATTTTGGAGCTAGCTAAGCATATTAAGTCATTTTGGAGGAAAAATGCTAAGTATAGGTCATTGTAGAGCTATCCTAGGTTAAATATGTTATTTTGGAGCTAATTAAGCTTATTATGTCATTTTTGAGCTAGCTAAGCATATTGAGTCATTTTGGAGGAAAAAATGCTAAGTATATGATTATGTCGCTAGTATCCATATGGCAGAGAACCCGGGCCGACATGACTAGTCATAGAACCAAGGTGGCACAAACGTACAGGGACAGGCATACATGACCCAACAATGCACGTGTCGGTCATCAGCGAGTGCAACCAAGTCGTAGCAAGCTACAAGGACTTCGGTGATACACCGCGTGACATTTCCCGTAGGGACAGACACAGGAGCAAAGAAGGACACATGCCGGTCAATCCATGTGTTCCGGAGCAGTAGCGAACTACCATGGCTTAGTGGAAGCACTAGGAGGCATTTCCCTGTATGGAAGGCTACCAAAGGCACACGACTAGGTGTCGAATTCCACACATACAATGCATTTCAAACATACACACATTATGCACGATATGTGTAGATACAACATGGCATCACAACAAAACTCTATTAAGCAAAACACTTGGGAAACTTACCGTCATCACAGAGGTTTAGGTGTAGGTGTAGGTGTAGGACCGGTCGCGCCAGTGGCAGACGGAGAAGGATCGGTCGATGCTTGTCGGGAGTTACGCCGCACCAAAGATTATTTTCAATGTATCGTTAGCATGATGCACTCAAATGTGAAGACTAGTAACTAATGACCGTTCAAATGAAACTCACCGTGCCCGCCGGAGCAATGACTGGCATCGGCGGAGGGGTCTGGCCGTTCTTCTCGCACATGGACTGCACATTTGGTTTTGACGAGTCAGTCATATTAGTTACTAATGAAAGGAACATTGCGTGCATGATTTAGCTAATATGCAGAAGAAACTTACCACGAAGAGCTCGTACATGGCCCGGTTAGCCGAGTCATTCCGGTTCCTCTCCTCCTCCAACAGCCTAACCGTCCTCTCCTCATTCTCCCTGTCCCTCTTCGCCGCCTGCCGGTCCCTCTCCGCCAACTGTCGGTCCCTCTCCTCAAAAGCAGCCTGGTTCTTCACTCTCTCTGCCTCAATAGCAGCCTGCAACACCACTCGTTAGCATTGTAATCATCGACGGCCGCAAACACAATGTAATGGAGGAAAGGCTACTGAGTCCGTATAACAAACCTGGAATTCGATTTCGACTGGTCGTAAACGATGCGGTATCTCAGGATCAGAGCTGGTCTGGCGCTTCTTGATCTGCGGGAGAGTGCTACTACAATGTATCAGTCCATTACCAATGGCTAACGAGCCATGGGACCTCCCGCCACCAGATATCATCACCAGCTCTGGATCAAGAGGCCGGCTCGGGTTAAAGTCCGGCCCTTTCCTCGCCTTCCCCTGCTTAACGTACTGCACCATCTTGTGGTGGGAGGCCTCGTTGCTGAAGTTCTTTGCATTTTCGAGGTCATACTCAGAGAATAACTTGGCCTTCTTGTACGGTGCAATATTGGACATGCCATAGAGGTCGAACAGCTCTGGCACTGGAGCCTTGTTGTGTCTTGACTAAAAGAGAGGAACAGAGTATTAGTTAAGGACTCAAGCTAGCACAAAGAATGAATTTGCATGAATCATGAAGCAAACCACACATACCCAGTTTTTCCCGTACCCATGTAGGTCGACGCTGCCTAGATGGTGTGGCACACCTTTCATTTTGAAACGCTTCTCCTTTGCTTTGTTGTGGGCGACGCGCCATTGTGGAGAGCACCACTCATCCACCAACACCTCCCAGCAGTCCATCTTGTCCGCACACCATCTTGGAGGCACCAAAGTTAAGCAAGAGAAATTTGAGCGCTACGCCTACGAATCAAATCAAGGAAACTAAGTACAAGGCCTTAAGAATAGGTAATTACCTTCATGTACTTCTCCTTACTCAGATACTTGTCCCGGCACTTCTCTTTTCTCCTCCTAATACCAGTCTGTGCGAAGTATTCTCGAACAGCTTGCGTCCGAGCCTCGTGCCGAAAGTTTCCAAGTAGGCGCCTGCACTCGGCGTCGATAACCCGAGCCGCGGCCTCCTCCTGTCCCTCAGGACACCTATAGAAGGTCTGCAATCAAACAAGAAAACATGGATTAGAAGGTCTGCAATCAAAAAAGAAAACACATGTAGAAGGTATGCAATCAAAGAAGAAAACACAACGTAAATGGCAAAGGAGAAATTACCCAAAACATGGCGATCACAATGTCGGCCACCGTGCCGCACTCGACATCGCCGACCCTATGCTCCGGCGGGGCTAGGGCAGCCAAGTAGTGCTCCCAGGTCATTCCTAGCTCTGGAACCCGGCCCTCACCGGGCAACGTGACCCACCCCGGGAAGCACTGGCGACAAATCACACCAAGGACAGTGTTGGGCCTGCGGACACCATCTCCGTATGTCCAAGAACTGCAGTATGACAAGGCCAACGCATTAGATATTCAAAGAAACGTCAAGGCAAAAGGTTAAAAAAAGAGTAAATGCACTTACTTCTCCCCGTTAGGTGCAATCAACCACCTCTGGTCGGGGGTCGCCGGGGTGGGCGGGAGCTTTGTACGACCACGCTGGTAGACTTTGCGCCCCTCAACCCACTCACCCTCGCTATAGCTATCAGGACTATAGTCTCCACCCTGAACACAACTACGGGCACTCGACTCCGTCCAGTCCTCCCATGGGCTCGGCTCCTACTCAGCGTGACCCCGTCTGAGCTCCGGAGTCTCGTGGGGCGAAGACTCGGCAGCCCGAGGCTCGGCGGCCCGAGGCTCAGCGGCCCGAGGCTCGTCGTCGGCCCGAGGCTCGTCGGCCGTAGGCGCGTCTGCCATAGTCTCGTCGGCCGGAGGCTCGTGGAGTGGAGTCCGAGGCGGGTCCACCTCAGATGGCTCGATCTCAGACGGAGCAACCCTGTGGTCGGGTGACTCAGCTGGGGGTGGCGGCGAGGAAGGCGTAGCAGCCTTCCTACCTCTCCCGATGCCACGTCCACCTCTAGCAGCCTTCTCCTTCTTCTTACCCTCCCGACCTCTCCCGGCCGAAGAAGAAGCGACCGCCGTTGGACTCTGCAAACCGAGATCTAGCGCTCTCCGGAGGCTATGGGGGGGAATGGAACTACCCCTCCCACCACGCGCCGAGGTAGGAGCCCCGGAGCGCTCTCGACCCGCGCCCACCATCTGTCAACACCTGGAATGACAAAGATTAAACGAAATTAGTACAACATAAAAAAATGAATACCTGACATGAATAATAATATGTATATAAATTCATTTTAGAGGAATAAATGCTAAGTATAGCTCATTTTAGAGCTATCCTAGGTTAAAGTCATTTTTGAGCTAATTAAGGTTGTTATGTCATTTTTGAGCTAGCTAAGCATACAAATTCATTTTGGAGGAATAAATGCTAAGTATAGCTCATTTTAGAGCTAGCTAGGTTAAAACTTGAACTAATTAATAATATATATGTATATAATAATAATGGAATACCTGACATGAACTATAATATTATTCTTCATCGTCATCATTAATAAATGCATCATCATCGTCTATATATGCTTCGTGGTCAATAAATGCATCATCCTCATCACTATCAGTAATGACGTGCTCATCATCATCATCAATAAATTCATCAACATCTGGAAGGCCTCCTGCATGTAATCGGTCAAGCATTGACAGGTCATCCGCAGCAGTAACCTCTTCTTGTTCAGGCTCTTCTTGTTCCTGCTCAGGCTCGGATTCACTGCCGCTGTCTACTTGAATGTTAAGAGGTGAGCGGTTCTTGAAACGTTTTTTGGAAAGACGTGTTTCGTGGAACAATTCTCCTTCATATGTATCTGGATTAACGTGAGGTTCATAATCCTCTTCATTGGGGGGAGGTGGTCTAACACGTGGCGGCACTTCATAAACGACATCCCAACCTTCGAGATTTGGATCACTTTGGCAGGCCCACGGTAGATAGAAAACTTGGGTTGCCTGTTGAGCCGTAATATAGACATCAGGAACATCCAAATGGGTGCTTTGTTTGATTTCAACTAGCCCTAGATGTTCATGAGTCCTTCTAGTCTCTTTCGGCTGGAACCAATGACATTTGAAGACTACGACGTTCGGTGGGTTTGCACCATAGAATAGAAGTTCATAAATTGCTTCAACTCTTCCATAATACTTAGTATCTCCTTCGCCAATAGCAGAGACACAACAATTTGTAGACTTTCGGTCGGCCATAGATAGCTCTTTGCCATAGGTACGAAAGCGATACCCGTTGATGTCGTATTTGTCAAATGAATGGACCTTATAGTCAAAACCATTAGCGACTTGTCTCAGTTCGGCGTCCATAGACTCTGAACTAGCCTACAAGTTTAATACGAAAGGATTGTTGCATTAGCCAGAAATTAGAAGAAGAAATGAAATGGTCTAATGGAAATTACCGTTTGTTTGAACCAAGAGATAAAACCAGGATAGCCGCCTCCATGCATTGCCAGAAGCTCATACTCTTCGATGGAATCCTTTTGGATAACCGCTCCATACGAGAATTTGGCGACGTATCGACTGTATCAAATATCCAGAAATAAGAGCAGTTCAAATGAAGTAGAGGTTGCGAAATAATGTACCGAGAACTTACTCGATGTACGGCCGCACTTCTGTTAGATTGTTCAAGATATACAACGTAATGGTCCGCCATTCGTCGTTATCCAACAATAAGGGAGTATAAGCACCGGCTGGTGCGAGCTTCCCTTTGAATAGGCTGAGGTTGGATCCACCCTTTTTAGGGTCGCCAACATTGTACCGAGGCTTCGGATTATGCAAATGACGATTTTTGGCTTTGTAGTGTGCTGTCACGAAGTTTGCCGCCTCCTCAGTAATGAATGCCTCAGCCATCGATGCTTCAATTCGACGTTTATTTTTACATTTTGCTCGAAGCGTCTTCTGCATCCTCTCAGTTGCGTAGCACCAACGATTCTACACGGGCCCCCCCAATCGTGCCTCTGTCGGGAGATGCAAAATCAAATGCTGCATTGGATTAAAGAAGCCAGGTGGAAAGATCTTCTCCAACTTGCAGATCAACTCCGGCGCCAACTCTTCCATTTCTTCTAGCAAGCCAGGCGATAATTCTTTCGCACATAGAACACGGAAGAAATAGCTCAGCTCTACCAGTACTAGCCATTTATCCTCAGGGATAAAGCCACACAACATCACCGGCATTACCCGCACAAGCCATATGTGCCAATCATGACTCTTGAGACCAAATATTTTCAATTTTTCAAGGCTCGCTCCCCTCTTTAGATTCGATGCATACCCATCGGGGAACATCAACTCCTTTTTCACCCACAGGAGTATTTCCCTCATAACCGGCCTTCCAAGATTGAACCATGCCTTTGGCTTCGCCCAGTTCTTCTTTCATTTTGGTTGTTTCATGTTTTGTAGCGGTCTATCACATAGAGCCTCCTGATCGACTCTAGCCTTAGGATTATCCTTCGTTTTCCCCTCTATGCCGAACAATGTACCAAAGAGGGCCTCGCCGACATTCTTTTCAGTGTGCATCATGTTGATGTTGTGTGGGCAAAGGAGGTCTTTGAAGTACGGCAGATCCCATAAGCATATCTTGTGGGTCCAGGCGTGTTCCGTATTATACCCCTTGAAATACCCTGGACGCTTTGGATCCGGCTCGAGAGCGTTTAACTGATCCAGGGTCTGTTGGCCTGTCAATGCAGGTGGTGCAGAGTTTTTGACATCTCTACCTTTGATGAAGTTCTTCTTGTCTTTTCTGAACTTATGGTGAGGATCTAGGAACTGTCTATGCATGTCGAAGCAAGAAAACTTGCCACCCGCCTGCAGCCGATAAAACTCAAGAGCTGCCTTGCATGTGGGGCACGGGAACCTTCCATGCACACACCAGCCAACGAATAGCGCATACGCCGGTAAGTCATGCATTGAGTACATGTACCACACACGCATTAGGATGTTTTTTTCTGTAGCGGCGTCGTATGTCTTGATCCCATTATCCCAAGCTTCTTGCAGTTCATCCTTAAGCGGCTGCATGTACACATTCATATTCTTCCTCGGATAGTTGGGCCCCGGAATTATCAACGTCAGGAAAATGTTCTTTCTTTGCATAATCTGTCCGGGAGGGAGATTGAGTGGAATGACAAATACAGGCCAACAACTGTATTGGGCTGCCATCATACCAAACACATTGAACCCATCCGTGCTGATGGCTACTCGAGGATTCCTTGGATCTGCCGCTTTTTCACCATGCAATGCATCGAAGTGTTTCCATGCAGCACCATCCGATGTGTGTACCATCATCAGATTCCCATCTGCATCCCGTTCGGTTCTTTTGCCCAATTTGTGCCATGTCATCTGTCTGGTCGTCTCTTCGACCATGAATAGACGTTGAAGTCTTGGTAAGATTGGCATATACCGAAGAACGTTAATGGGGATTTTGGTCTGACTCTTCTCACCCATACCGTTGTCTACCTCAACATACCTGGAAGACTTGCAAATGGGACAATAGTTCAAGTCCGCATACTGGAGCCTAAATAAGGCACATCCATTCTCACAGGCATCTATCTTCTCATAGGGCATCTTAAGTACACGGAGGATTTTGTCCGACTGGTACAGGTTTGCAGGCAGTATATGGCCTTTGGGTAGAAAGCGTCCAAATAGTGTCACTATCGCGTCATAGCATTCTCTGCCCAAGTTGAATTGGGCCGTCAGAGCCATTACTTGTGCGATGGCATCCAGCTGACAAAGCTCGGTGTGCTCATGGAGAGGACGCTTCGAAGACTCCAACATATCATTGAAGGCCTTTGCAGATTCCTCCATCTCATCGTCCGAATCCCGAGCATCATCAAAGTCTTGCACCATGTCTTCCATCCCGGTACCATGCTCATCGGTGCGACGACGGCCCTCCTCAGCTCTAGAACGTTGGGCAGACTCACCATGAAATGTCCACATCGTATAACCGGGCGTAAAACCCCACTTCTGCAGGTGTTTGATCATTTCAAACTCTGTCATCTTACAATGGTTGTCGCACTCGACACAGGGGCACCAGGTTGTTTTCTGTCCATTTGCAAATGCGGCTCTGATAAACCCCTTGGTTTTTGTCATCCATTCAGGGGTCATGTCTTTCTGACTAGGGTGACCGGTGTACATCCACGCACGATCACTCATCTTGCCTAGCTACTTGACACACAAGAAATACATACATAACTCAGCAAACCATATTCATCAGTTAATAGAGTTTCTCAGTTTTATTACGTCCATGCAACCTAGACGCTAATAGGTAAAGATAGGTCCTAATCCCACCCGAGTATGTGTAGATTGGGTTCGTTTTCCCATGCTCTGCTCCGGATCCGACACAAAATTTCGGCAGCACCTCCCCACTGTTCTCCTGATACACGTCTCGGCAATAAGCAGAGAGGATGTGTACCCGGAGAACAACAGAGAGGCACTGACGAAATTCTGCATCGGATCCGGAGCAGAGCATATGGGAAAACGAACCCAATCTACACATACTTGGGCTGTCCATGGATAACGTTGGACAATTCGAAAGAATTACGGTTATAAATATGCAAATGAATGCATATTTATAGATGTAACCCTTTCGAACGGGAGACACATAGTGGTCACGCATACTGATGATTGAATACACCTATAGCTAGCAAGTTTCATCGGCACGAAGACCGGAACAGAGCAAATGAAGGGGGAGAGGAGGAGATGTCATTTGTGCTCACCCACGAACGCAGGGGCGGAGCTCGTCGAACGCACGGGGAGGTCGTTGAACACCAGACCCTCACAGCGATGAAACAACTGCACATTTAAATCCACCCGATCAACGCAAATATATATGATGTTTTCCATAACAAAATTGGAAAATATATGACCTAACTCATAATTCACAAATAAATAGGGAGTGTCTATTTAGTACTTGATTGTTTTCCAATTCGGTATCATTCACATTTCCGGACAAATAAATAGAGGACACTTGTATGTCCAAAAAAAAAACCCACCCCGGCGACTGTATGCTTTCTATTTCTAAAAAATGGGTCGGGCTAGACTGTCACCCGGTTTCAACTAAAGCTGAACCACAAATACCCTGGACCATGGCGAACAACTGCCCATAAGCTTGCGACCCACCAAACAGCCAAACATTGAGGGAAATCCCAGAAAGATCACCAGGTCAGAAACACTTCTACTTACTATATAGTAATAAAATCTTTTGATCACATACAGAACAGGCATACGAGCTACGAGAGACTCGACGCGCCGATTATCTTAGTTGGGGCAGTCAGTCATATCGTATGTATGATCAAGCATGCATGCCGAGGCATGTGATCAAACAAAAACAAAAACATTTCCCAATACAATGCAGAACCTTGTAACTAGTGCAGGGATCATGTCTCTAGCTACCAGTTTCAGAAAACAGCAGACCGAATGTTATCTTATCACCTAGTACCTACTAAAATTAAGGAAGGAAGTAACAACTAATTAATGGAGGTGTGATGTGTGTTAATATAAATAAATCACCTATATTTCAGAGATGCAGGAATTTCAGTTCAACGCCCAGGGTCACTGCTGTCATGACACTTCGGAGAAACTCAAGATCGTTGCAAAGTTTAGACTGAATGTATTTTGTTTCCAGACTAGGCCTCCTGCTATGCATATGGAAGATTTACAGAGACAAATGCAGCTTCATTTTGGTTATTTTTTTATCTGATGGTATACTCTTTTGATTCAGTCCACACCACCGGAGCACAAGGTAATCAGGCTTGGATGACAGCCGCAAGATTAAATTGCGTTGAAAAACTGATTCGTGATGCACTTTAAATCATTCTTTAATTTTATATTTCTTTGCAGAAAGTTATATTGTCATTTCTGAGTAACCGATAATCAGTGGTGTTTTTGTTCAAGTATGATTAAGTCAAAATGTTTGTTCGGATGCAAGTATACTCGGGATCAAATTGTCCAGAAACATTTTCCCCATGCTATCTAGTAGAGAATCCATAGTAAAAATTTACAATCAACATTTGGGAACTAGAACGCCAGCACAAACTACAGAGCAAATTCTTATCTTCTGAAAGTAGAAGCAACTCATCCATCTCAGAAATACTCCCTGCTGATCTCCGTCTTCAGAAGACCAAAACAGCGCCCCTAATGTTGGAATCTATCGGAGCCCCAACGCGGCGCGCCGAACGACCAACCTGTCAGCGCCCCTTACACAACCGAACCAAATCGAGCCGCGCGCCATGCTCCAGGGTCGCTCAAGGATTTCACCTGGCCGAAACACGCACAAATCGAGGAAACGTACCAGGGCGCCGTGGCGGGGAGGGCCGCGGGAAGGGGGCGGCTCCGCGGCCTGGCTCGGTGGAGGGGAGGGCTGCGGGAAGGGGGCACGCCGCGTTGGCCGGGAGGGCCTCGGTGGCCGGGGCGGCGCCGCGGCTGGAACGGTGGAGGGACGGGCGCAGAGGCGGGCTGCGGTGGCGGGAAGGCGCGGGGGAGGGCTGCGGTGGCGGGGAGGGGCGGGCCGATGGCGGTGCTGGGCGGTGGCGGGCCGGCGGCGGTGCTGCACGTCGTCCGACGGCTGGGGCGCGCAGCTGCGGTGGGGGGTGTTTTTTTAGGCAACAGTGGTGGGGGTGGGTGAGGTGGGGAGAGAGAGGGGTGGGGCCGGGCTGGGAGAGAGAGAGGGGTGGGGCCGGGCTGGGAGAGAGGGGAGGATAATTTTTTTAGAAGAAGAGGCCTCTTTGCCATCAGCCAGCGGATGGCAAAGGCCCATATCTTTGCCATCAGCCAGCGGCTGGCAGATGGCAAAGAGGTGGGGCTACTGGCCGTTACATCGCCGTTATCCATTGGGCCCCACCCACTTCTTTGCCATCTGTCAATAGACGGAAAAGATTCTTTGCCATCTGCTGGCAGATGGCAAAGAGGTGGGTTGATAGGCCGCTACAGCACTGGACCCCTACCCACCCCTTTGCCATCTGCTGGCAGATGGCAAAGATTATTTGCCATCCACTAGCAGATGGCAAAGAATTGGCTGATGGCAACCATGTTCTTTGCCGTCTGTCAGTTCTTTGCCATCTATTTTTTATAAGCAGATGGCAAAGACGTTCTTTGCCATCTGCTGGCAGATGGCAAAGAGCTGGCTGATGGCAAATTCCCAGTTTCTAGTAGTGATAAGTACAACGTACGCTCGCAAGGAGGAGGAGGTGCAGGTCGACTGCGACCCTCTCATCTGAGCTACGCCATAAGTACAACGTACGCTTGCAAGGAGGACGAGGTGCAGGCCGACTGCGACCCTCTCCTCTGAGCTACGCCATAAGTACAACGTACGCTTGCAAGGAGGACGAGGTGCAGGTCGACTGCGACCCTCTCCTCTGAGCTTCGCCACAAGTACAACGTGAAAATCCTACCGAGTGAATAGCAAACCTCTCACTCGGGGGCTTAGCTGCAGCCCAGTGCTCGCCTAAGATATAAAAATCCTACCGAGTGAAGAGCAAACCTCTCACTCGGGGGCTTAGCTGCAGCCCAGTGCTCGCCTAAGATATAAAAATCCTACCGAATGAAGAGCAAACCTCTCACTCGGGGGCTTAGCTGCAGCCCAGTGCTCGCCTAAGATATAAAAATCCTACCGAGTGAAGAGCAAACCTCTCACTCGGGGGCTTAGCTGCAGCCCAGTGCTCACCTAAGATATAAAATCCTACCGAGTGAAGAGCAAACCTCTCACTCGGGGGCTTAGCTGCAGCCTAGTGCTCGCCTAAGATATAAAAATCCTACCGAGTGAAGAGCAAACCTCTCACTCGGGGGCTTAGCTGCAGCCCAGTGCTCGCCTAAGGAATAAGTCGACTGCAGTGAGCGTCTTGCTTTGAACCTGCAAAAGACATTTCGAGCCAAAAGCAATCATATTCAAACATCAAATCCAAGTTTAGGTCGATACCTAAAGGAACCGAAAGTGCTCAGGCGCTAAGCCTGTTAAGGTTTATCGGTTACAACTCCACTCGGCATACCGAGGCAAATTTAAAGTGTCGAGCTTAAAAGAAGTTTTTTACCCCTCCTGTGGAGGGCTGGAAGGTGCAACGAATTCATCAAGGTCGATTCCGTCAGCGATCCGAGTGGCAGCAGCGATGAAGGTTTCCATGAAGGACATGAAGTCGTGTTTCTTGGTGTTGGCCACCCGGAGAGCCGCCGGCTTGTCTTCTTGCGCGTCTTTGCAGTGGAGTCGGGCCAGACACAGAGCAACATCTGCACCGCACCGAGCCGAGGACTTTTTCCACTCCTGGACTCGATCAGGAACCGCGTTCAGTTGAGCCATCAGCGACTCGAGGTCGTTCTGGAGTGTCGCCCTGGGCCAGAGCGTCGAGTCGATGCGAGAAGTGGTGACCTTCAGCCTTGCAAGATAGTCCACGACAGCTACGACACGAGACTCCAGTCGGAAAACATTCATGGCAACTTCATCATTCACTGGAGAATTGACGGGGTCATGGTTTGGTTCTAGCTGGCTAGTCTCTTCTTCGAAGTTTCGGCAAAATTCTGCAAGGACAATCGCCGAGTCAAGACAGTGGTCGAATGGAAAGGTCACAACTGAAAATGATTATCGAGTATAAAGGATCACCTTCGAGCATAAGGAATAACTTCTTGGCAAGTCCACTCAGGAAGGCCTCCAGATCATTTTTCTTCCCAGTCAACTGACTGATCTTGTCGGTCAGGGCAGTTTTGTCAGTCTTCAGTTGACTGACTTCCTTGTTGGCAATCCCAAGAGCAGCTTTTAGATTAGTATTCTCTTCTTCGAGCTTGGTGACTGAAGCTAGCTTCTCGTCAGCAAGCTTGGTCTTCTCAGCTAGCTCAAGGTCTTTTTTCTTCTGGGCCTCCTTCACCTTGCCTGCAGGTTACAACAAGTTCAGATTTTGAAACAAATGAAGGGAAAAAAGCAGTCGTCGAGATTTCATCAAACATACCTTTGGTCTCCTCCTTCGCCTTCGTCAGATTCTCCTGAACCAGCTTCAGATCCAGCTCGAGCTGATTATGCTTCTTCTCCAGCTCTGTGTAACGAGCCGCAAGGTCACAGGATTTCTGCGAAGAACCAATCGACAGAATGTCAAGGATAATTCACTTCCGAGTGGATAAGAGAAAATCATGCGTTTCTAAGACTACAGTCGAACACAAACATTCGACCGTAGTCTCGGGGACTACACCCAGTGGGTGCACTCAGCGTGCCCCCACTAGTTCTATTAACGACAGAGTCGACCAGTCGACCTCCTAAAAAAAACTAGACGTATTCTCTAGACTGTAATCGACTGCAAGCAGTCGACCACAGTCTCGGCGACTACACCTAGTGGGTGCACTCAGTGTGCCCCCACCGGTTTGGGAAATCCATTTGCCTCAGTCGAATGATGGAAAGACTTTACTTATAAAGCCTAAGACCGACTGCCAGTAGTCGACCTTAGCCTTGGGGACTACACCCAGCGGGTGCACTCAGCGTGCCCCTGCTAACACGGAGTTTTAATCGACACACCCAGTGGGTGGTTGCTATGGATTCCGGAAAGAAAAGTTTTTGATAGCATATCCTAACAGAAGAAGCGATGGTCGACTGACCTGAACATTGCTTTGAAGGGCGGAGCTGGCATCGTAAGCTGCTTGACTTGCGTCCCGGATGGCCTTCACCTGCTCCATCATGACCCCTGCTTGGCGTATAGCTTCCTTCGCAGCGCTGGCTTGGTCCTCCGGGACGTGGTGCGTCGTGAAGAGAGAAGGTTGTGCGGCACTCGACGAAGTGGGATAAGCACTCGTCAACGGCACCGCGAAAGACACGGTGTGTCGAGTGGTGTTTTCCTCCTCCGTGATCGGAGTCTCGGGCGCCGTCACATCCTGGGCCACCCTGCCGGCAGACGCTTTGCTGCTCCTCCTATGCTTCAGCGGTTCCTCGTCGTCATCATCATCAGGAAGAGTGATAATGACATTGGATAGAACTACAGAAAAGAATCAGAATTAGAGGTCACGAGTCAGTCGACTAAAAACAGGAATTAAGAGTATAGTACCAGGATTTGAGGTTGCTGCGTCCTCCATCGCATGGTCGTCAGCCTTGCCTGAGGTCTCAGAAGTAGCAGCACTGCAGTTCCAAAGAATCAGTTGGCTAACTCAAGTATCAACCAGAGATAAAGCTTGCACAAAACAAGAAGACTTAAGTAGCAGGTTTACCCTGATATGGTGCGGATGGACACTTTCATCTTCGGTAGGAGCTTGGTCGGCTTTGACGGGGCCACCTTGGATTGCTTCGGCGCCTTTTCAGTCGGCGCCGGAGAAGTGGTCCGAGGGCGTTTGGTCGGCTACGCGACAGTCGCAACCCCCTTGCCACGTTCAGTCGCAGGGTCATGGACAAGTTTCGACCGCCTTTCCGAGCGCGGTGGTGCGACCTACTCCTCCTCCTCTTCTTCGTCCTCCTCATCGTCGTCATCGTCATCGTCATCTTCGGCGGCGTCCGAGTCCCACTCCTCCTGGCTCTCGGCCCCGCTCGCCTCTCCCTCTTCAGTCGGAGCCTATGCTCCATTGGGCATCGAGTACAGCTCAGTGAGGGCCTGATAGACATCAAGACAAAGATCAATCGACCGATTTGCAGAGCAAACAGAAATAAACATGACAAGAATACAATGGAAGGTAGAGCAAACATACCTTGTCTGGGAAGCTGTGATGGTCGAGTGGAGGAATTCTTCTGGACCCACGGGGATTATCCTTGTTCCCAGTGACCGCGGCCATCCACCTTTTCGCCGTAGCGTCGTCGACTGCCTCCGGGTGGATCCGAGTCTCGTCTTCAGTTCCGCAGTACAACCACATGCAATGGCTCCGGAACTAAAGAGGCTGGATACGCCGCCTAAGAAAAACCTCCAAAAGGTCCATGCCAGTTACTCCATCTCGGACCAACTGAACTACGCGCTCCATCAGCATCTTCACGTCGGCTTTCTCCTCCGGAATCACCTTCAGAGAGGAGGGCTTGTTCACTCGGTCCATGGTGAATTGAGGGAGTCCACTCGACTGCCCCAGCGTCGGCTCATTCCGGCAATAGAACCAGGTCGACTGCCAGCCTCTGACCGACTCGGGAAACGTCATGGCTGGGAAGGTGCTCTTGTTCCTCACCTGGATCCCCAGGCCTCCGCACATTTGGACAACTTGGGTTTTCACATCGCCTGGGCTCGCCTTCTTCACGGTCTGAAAGCGACACGTGAATATGTGCTTGAACAAGCCCCAGTGTGGTCGACAGCCCAGAAAATTCTCACACATGGATACAAATGCAGCAAGATAGGCGATAGAGTTCGGGGTGAAGTGGTGGAGTTGGGCTCCAAAGAAGTTCAAAAAACCACGGAAGAAAACACTCGGTGGCAAGGAAAATCCGCGGTCGACATGGGTGGCCAGAAGCACACACTCACCCTCTTCCGGCTGAGGTTACCACTCTTTCCCCGGAAGCCTTGCGGCTTCGTGGGGGATCAGCCCGTCGTTGGCCATGTCGAGGAGATCCGTCTCCGTGATGGTCGACCGGATCCAATCTCCCTGGACCCAGCCTTTCGGCAGGCGAGATCTAGACGAAGACCCGCTGCGACTGGTGGATCTCCCCTTCGCCTTCTCCGTCGCCGACGCCTTCTTCGCGCGTTCCAGCACCGCCGTCTTTTCCTTGACCATGGCTGCCGGCGAGATGCGCGAAGAGAAGTTGTGCGGGAGCGAGAGCGGGCGCGTTGGGCGGAGACGAGGAGAGCAGAGAGGAAATGATGAGGCACTATTCAAAAACCCTCGCCGGGCGCATTTATAAGGTCCCTTCCGAGTGGATGACAGGTGGGCCCGGTCGGTCTAATCATATCCCGAAACAGTTGCACTGACGTGATACGTGGCGGAAAAAGTGGCACGGGGATCGAGGCGTCTATGTCCTATCCCATCCGAGCGCCGTGGTCCGCCCCGCTTCGCGCGCTTCCTCAAATTTCGTATCCCGCAGAATCCGCGAACGGCAGATCGGTCTGTCAGGTGTGAGATTTCCTGCGATCCGTCGCTCGAGAATCGGCAACGTCCAAAAGATCACTCGACGAAGAACATGAATGGATCGAGTCGACTGAAGAAAAGTTGCTCGTTATCAACAAAGAGGTTCTTGATCCAAAACAACGCATGACCAGTATGCAGAAGTCAATCGGAAACAGCATCAACTCCTTCCTCACTCAAGCCTCAATCCATTCGGGGGCTAATGATGGATTCATGTACCTAGGGTAGGGTCATAGACCTGATCTAAGTACCCTACCCAAGGACATTCTCAGAAGAGATCACCTTCTAGTCGACCTACGAGGAACCCACTCGACTGACTTGAAGGACTCGACCATGAAGACTCACTCGACCACCAGAAGGTCAAGAGGCACTCTGTACTGCAACGGCCTGTAATTTAATAGACTTTATGGTAGTTAAGACACTTTATGTGGGGCGTTACCAGTAACGCCCCAGACTTAATGTACTTTAAACCCTTCATTACGTGGGCTGACAGGGGTCCTGGCGCACTCTATATAAGCCACCCCCCTCCACAGGCAGAAGGGTTCGCACCCCTGTAACTCATATACACATAATCCACTCGACCGCCTTAGGGCTCCGAGACGTAGGGCTTTTACTTCCTCCGAGAAGGGCCTGAACTCGTACATCGCTTGTGTTTACGACCTCTCCATAGCTAGGACCTTGCCTCTCCATACCTACCCCCACTCTACTGTCAGACTTAGAACCACGACAACCGGGACCAATGGTGTTGGGCCAGGAGCGAGGCCCATTGGTCCCGGTTCGTCCCACCAACCGGGACCAATAGGTCCAGACGAACCGGGACCAATGGCCCACGTGGCCCGGCCGGCCCCCGGGGCTCACGAACCGGGTCCGATGCCCCCATTAGTCCCGGTTCTGGATTGAACCGGGACTAATGGGCTGGACCGGCCTGGACCATTGGCCCCTTTTCTACTAGTGTACGTCTTTCTTTTTAGAATACATAGACTATGCAATATAATAAACCTAAGTTCTTCAATCTACCTTCGCACACTATTTATCTTATTATTAGCTCTATAATCATATATGCACATCTTTTACCGTAGATTGTCGTGGACTTGAAAAATACAGGCAACTCAGCAGACCCAACACAATATGTTGCAACTTTTTTATTATTACTAGACAATTGCCCGTGCGTTGCAACGGGAGCATAAACATTCTAGTAGATTAGCCCGTGACTGCATGCTATTATTATATTAATTGATGCGCTAAAATCTTAGCAAGTTCTTCTATGCAATCACCATGATTTACCTGCCATTTTATTGTTAAGCACTTGTTTGGCAAGAATTTAATGAATTACCAAACAAAACATGTTTTTATTTTGGTAAGTTAATAAAACGTTGAGACAATTGATTCTATTTTAGTGAGAATTTATGGGAGAAAAATTAGAGGTGCGAGGAAAAAATCAAAGAGGAGAAGGAAATAGTGGAACGTATATAAGAAAGGTTGGACGAAAGAGAGGTGAAATGGGAACCTTACGTTCTTTTTAAGTAGTAGAGATTACAGCATCAACTTTCACTGTAATACATCGACAGGCGCGCCGTGGCGCCGCGCGGGCATGCTAGTATATACTAGGCAGTTAACTAAGATGAGGAGTTCTACATGGTGTACACACCAAGTAATCATCACAGAATGTGTGGCAACTTGGCAAGATATCAACCTGAATTTGGCTTTGATCAGTGTGATACACGCGGCTACACATCACTAAATAATGTGATGGTTATCTATTATAAATAAAAAAGGGTAATTGATAAAGATATGAACGGACTTGTGCATGAACGCTTGTCATCATAGCATTTTAACAGTACTAGAAGCCAGACGTGCTTTTTTTCTAGGATAAAACATGACAGGTACTTGCAACAAAATGAATAGACATGTAGGAAACGGCCTGTCATGGGTTCATACACGCATAGGCCAGAAGAGCCCTCGGACTCGCGGCGAAGGATGACTAGGCCGCCGCGGAACATTACCGGATAGTACCGGTCGATAAGAATGGCGCCACGGCGTGATATGAAGGGTGACAGATGGCCGTGGCAGAAGGACACTGCGGCAGTCGTGATTGGATGGACCAGAGTGAGGCGCCGGTCGTTGTTATAGGTGGAGAGGTAGGCAAGGATGGAGGGGGGTGCCTGCTGGGTGACCCGGCGGATGAACGGCGGAGGTGCTTGCATGCGGACGGTGGTGCATCTGATGAGGGTGGTGTAGTGAGTCCGCGCCATGATCTCGAGCGGAACATCAGCCGGGAGAGTCATCCTGATCTTCGGAGCTGTTGTCTTCGCCGCATATATGTTGTTGGTCGGCGGCGTTTCCGTGGCGCCATCGACGGGCGGTGCTTGTTTGAGTTGGTGGAACACCCGCACGTTCTTCTCACCGGCCGAGTACGGCTTGGACCATGAGCACCATGGACCACCTCTACTAAACTGTTGTCATCTCAATTTGTACAAGTAGTCATCCATCCGTGAGTGGGATGCACGTGTGACTTAGAGAAGTAGCAAGGCACGTATTTCTATTGTTACTACTAAGAGTAAAATGATATGGTTGGATCATACTAATTGGTTTAATCTTGTCTACATATGTCATCATGCTTCAAGCATTACTCTGCTTGTTATGAACTTAATACCTCAAGATGCATGTTGGATAGCGGTCGAGGGGTGGAGTAATAGAAGTAGATTTAGTAAGATTAACGGTCTACTTGTCACGTACGTAATGCTTATATATTGATCATGCCATGAATAACGTCATAATTATGCATTTTTCTATCAATTGTCCAATAGTAATTTTTTACTCACCGTTGCTATGCTCACGAGAGAAATGCCTCTAGTGAAAGTTATGGCCCCTGGGTCCATTCGCTTCATAGCACTAAAATCCTAAATACCTTGATGCAATTTATTATTTTTTATTTTCTTTTCCAATTTATCTATGTACCATTACCAGAATTAATCCACGTAATTAACGAGTAGAGGTGCAAGTATTTGTTGTGTGTGTGTGTGTGTGTGTGCGCGCGCGTGCGTGTGTGCAGGTACTGTTGATATTTGTTCGTGAATCTCCTATTGGTTCGATAAATCTTGGTTCGATAATCCCAACGCCTATCACAAGTAGCAAAAAAAATTCTGGCATCGTTGCTGGGGAGACTTCTTTAAACTAACACAGGTTCCTGCACGCACATAAAGCATTTGCTTTTTTTACTTTTATTTGCAATTTTCCGTTTTATTTCTTCCTCTCTTTTTCATCTACCTCAACTTCTCTAAAAAAATAAAAAATACCAAAAATATTTATGTTAATACCTTTGTTTTTATTGCCTTCATGTTGACTCAAGAAAATAAAATAAAATAAAATAAAAAGAAATTTATGGAGTCACTTAAAGCTTTCTACTTGGGTCATCTTCGATCCATTTGTGCTCGTGTTGAAACTCCAACTAGCTTAGTTGAGGGAAAATCATTAGATGAGCATGCTTATTTTATGCTACTATACTACATCAGCCTTTCTCTTCCGCAAAATCCCAATGCCTATCACAAGTAGCACTGCCCATAGAAGCAAATTATTTTGGGGGGGGGGGGGGGGGGGGGGGGGGACACCATCCTCTGCACACCTCCTGACGATAAGAAAAGGAACCCTCCGAGCATGGGCAAGGTAAGGAGATGTTATTTTGTACCAACATCGACTCTATCGCCTCGCCACGCCGACCGGAGACAAAATGTAAATTTAATTGTAACCCTACACCACTGGATCTGATCTGCGCGCCTAGGGTCACCAGATTGACATAATAGAGGTGGAGGGGGCCCGCGACCTCGCCGGCGAGTAGAGGTAGACCAATCGCCGCCTGTCTCATAGGTCCTGGAGACAAGGGAGGAAAAGTTGTGTCACTTAAGGAAACATACCGATGAAATTTGGGATAATAAAAAAAAAAGGGTGAAAGTTGTGTCACCCTACTCCATCTATGCATATACCGCCACCTACAACTCTCCGTTCGCTTGTTGTCAATCAAAGAACAAATATGGAACCAATGTGTGCAAAAATACAAAAACATGTGATGTAGAAGAAATAATTAATCCAATTGTAAACCAGTATCATTTCTGCATGGTCATACAAGGGGCAACATAAAGCCATTGCAGCAACATGTATTTGAGATATTAATTTTCCACCACGGGCATGGAAAGAAATCAGATATATTTGGCACAAAACAAGCTACAAAGAAGCTTGAAGAAAAATAACAATACAGATGCAAAACGTCGACTTCAACACAATATATGTAAACAAAAAATTACTACAAGTAATGTGTTTGCCAGTTCTTAGAATATCGCTCGTAACATAAATTTTTGTAACCCGATCATCCTTCGTTCACCCCGTTTTATGTATGTTTCCCCTACGTCTACTAGTTTAGAGTTTTTTTGCTCCCACCTCTGGTGTTTTTCACCCGTTTTGATAACCGGCTCTACAGCCCCATAAAATCTTGTTTTTTTTGCAGCCAATCACATTAATAATAACATGCCAGGTGAATAACTGACTAACCTATTAGAAGATTTATGCCCTCATTGCAACACATGGGCAATTATCTAGTGTGACAATAAAAAAAGAGAATGTAAAGTCACGAAAACGTAGTAAGAAGTACCACAAACAAGGGAGATGAGAAGATATAATTTAAGGACAAACTACTAGTTGGCACTTTGTACACTATAAAATTATCCATTTAGTTGCACCTAAAGTAGATAGTCTTATACAATCTAGAAAATTTGTCAAGGTATATCCTAGATCCATACACTATTTTTATCAGTTTCCAGATATTGATAATAGTAATATATTAATATCGAAATGATAGCCGATACATTCATCATCCGAACGACACATATAAAGAGTTAGTGAAGACATCAAGGATGCATATGCTAAAGAAGCGCAAAAAATCTGACATGAGGAAAAGGGTTTTGTAAAGATATTATTGGATAGGAAAAAATATGTATTTAAATAAAAATTGGCATGTTCTATATTTTGTATCAAAATGATTTATCAATAAGAAAACTAATTTAACCGCAAGATAATTTAAGACTAAATAAAAAAGTTCAATATAAAATAGGTGATAATTCTATGCACCAAACAAATTGACCAGATTGGAGCATGATATTTCAAAAGGATGTTCTATATGCTTTTTAGGTTGCTCTTCCTCATAAGTTTTCTTACTATTTTTATTTGAAAATAAACCCAAAAGTTCTTCCACCTGAATCGCCAAAATGGAAAGTACAAGAGCTTAAATAAATAGCCAGGAGCAAATATAGAAAAATGCTAATGTACAATACCATCATACAAAAAAAATTAACATACCAAACCAATATTGATTGTCAATATAATAAAGTTGATATTCAAAAATATATTAACAGGTTTAGGCATTAGAAATAATTACATTATGTCTTCACTGCGTCCAATAAATAAGGTCAATAAAATAAATAGTCAGGGATAGATAATCTTGTGCAAACATTAGTGATACGAAACATAACATAGCATGACATACCTTCAGAGTCAACTTCTTCTGATATATTGATTGCAACAAAAATTGCAACACACTCGTTTGTTGGAGAAATAACAAGAAGTATACAGTCTGGCTGCAAAAGAAACAAAATGGATGTTTTTTGTATCAAACAACAATAGTCACATTATGTCTCCGTTGGGTCCAATGAATTATGAACCACAAATTGTAGGAGATATGCCCTAGAGGCAATAATAAATGATATTATTTATCTCTGACTTCATAATTATGTTTATGTTCCATGCTATAACTGCAATGATTCTCGAGTCTGCAATATCCACGAGGCTCGGAGAAAGACTCATATGCAGGTGTGGAATAATAAACGGTAAGAAGTATTCCTAGTTTGGCATCTAAGACTAGCTCAAGTGTTGCATGATGGTTCCGTTTTCCTGATCATGAGCATGTCTATGCCAGCAACTTTGAGGGCACAATGTTAAGAGAACATTTGTGTTGAATCGACCCGAATTAATGTTATGCTATGAGATACATTCGTCAGAAGTTAATGGTAAATAACACAGAGATTGTTAACGTTTCCTTGATTCCTTAGACCATGAGAGTATCGAGTTTCTTCATGCTTGCTTCATGAACATTGGGGTTTGTTAAACGTCATCCGTAAATGGGTGGCCATTACAGCGGCTTACGGGTTCGTGGAGAAGTATGTCAAGTAACTTAATAGCTCAGGATTGGGATTTGCTCCTCCGACGATGGAGATATATCTCTGGGCCCTCTCGGTGTTACGGTATCCATCATCTTCTGGCCAGACACGGTGTGATTTGATCACTGGGATGCCGGAACACGGAAACGAGAAAAGAGAACAAAACCGGTAACGAGGTAACTTGCATGGTGGACAAATTGTTCGTCCACGGGGATGCAACAAGTCTCACCTCGGGTATTTGTAACATATCGCAAAGCAACAGGAATAGCACACGACAACTGGAGGTTCACTCGAATATTCATTCGTGTGGGTATAGGGGTCAATATGGGTGTCCACGGCTCCGATGTTGATCATTGATTGGAAAGGGTTCCGGGCATGTCTATACTTCACTGAACCTATAGGGTCACACGCTTAAGGGTCATCTATCTGTTGAATACTAGACAAGGAGTCTGAGAGAAAATCACCGAAAAAGTTTCGGACACCGGAAAAGTTTTGGCAGCGGAATCATACCGCAGAGAGATGTCATCGGATAAGTTTCGATGATACCGAAAAGTTGTTTCGGGATATACCATTAAGTCAAATTGGTTTTGGCACATGCCTGATAATTCTTGGAGGATGCCAGAATCATTCTGGAAGCTTTTTGGAATTTTTTGGGATAAAAACCGGAAATGTTCCGGAGCTGCCGGTACCGCTTTGGTTGTTTTTCGCAAATGAAATTTACTTATCTGAAATTGTCTCGGAACGACTACAAAATCATTTTAGTGGGTGCTGGAATTATTCTAAGACCCACAGAAATATTTTCGGATTTAATGGACATGAAAAATTGTCTTCAAGAATAGTGAAAGCGCATTCTTGTTTGTGTTTCGCAGATGAAAATCACTAAACCGAAATTGTTTTGGAACGCATTGAAAATTGTTTTAGTGGGTACTGGAAATGTTCTGAGCCCACATAAATATTTTCAGTTCGAACGGACGCTGAAAAATGTCATCATAAATAGTGAAAGTGCTTTTTGCTTGGCTTCTTGGAGAAGCCACCTTGAGGGCCTTTTTGGTATTTCCCCCTTGGCTTCTTGGAGAAGCCACCCTTGGGCATGGCCTATAAATAAGGGTGGAGGGGGCTGCCTAAAGGATCAACCCTTGCTCTCATACACATGCCATGCATTATCTGGCTTCTTCTCTCCCTCCCACGAAAAGAGTTTCGTAGAGCCGTAAGGCTGTCTGGGTTCCGGCAGGAACTAGTTCTGGACGGCGAAGCCCTGCCGGATAGATGACATCGTATGTGTGCAACCCCGTAGAGAGGTCGTAGTTTTGATCTTTTGCCCGAGGGGCTGTTTTGAGAGTGCCTCCCGAAGGGCTGTCAAAGTGACGGTCCGAGTTCTATGAATCCTCTCGAAGGGCTGTCAGAGTGACCGTCCGAGTTTTGAGGGTCCTCCCGAAGGGCTATCCACGACACCGTACGAGGGATTGTCTGACCGCCTCCCGGAGGGCTGTCCGTGGGGCGGATGAGGGTATACATCCTCGCGGTTGGGAGGTTGTAAATCCTAGCTGCGGGGATCTGCACCGTCGTTCGTCATCGACTCTACTTCCGCTGCGCTACGAGTCGGTAACGAAAAAGATCAAGCCATGTATGCAGTCTCCATAGTGGTCCTGGGCTGGTCTGTAGGTCGGAAATTTTTTGTTTTCTGCTGCGTTACCCTACAGTGGCATCATGAGCCGTGTTATGCGTAGTTGCAGGTTGCGATCTAGAATACATGGAGATGTATGGGTGTTGCACACTATAATTAGGTAGTAGATGAGTTCTATTACTGAAAATTATTTGTGCGGGTAGCAGATGAAATCTGTTACCCGATGTTCTTGTTGCTTCCCTTAAATTTGCATAGTCCTGATCTTGACAGCATTGTGGAATCTGACAAAGTTCTGGCAATCCGCGATCCTTTCATGCTGCTCCTGAGCATGCTGATTGACAGATCAATGAAGTGCTAACAGTTCTTTGGGTTCCACTTTAGTCAAAGAAAGATGGATGTTTCGCAGACTAAAGGGCAATGCGGATATGATCTGCACGGGGGTCATGCGTATGACGAAGTACAGTGTGCGGCTCGAGATTTTATTATCTCGTGTTTCATACACCCCAATAAGTTAATCTAGCGCTTGAATCATCATACTTGATGATGGACGTTGGTAACTTCGGTTTGTTTCGAAACCTTAGAAGCCACGTAAAACAAGTTTTTGCATGAACCGATTAGAGACGTCTAACTTGGTTTTGCAGGAGGGTTTGCATGTGCATATGATGTGGTATAGCAATGCTCGTAATAATTTGATTGTGTATGAGATGTCTATATGATGTAAATTGATTAACATGACCTGCGTGTCATGATTTGGCATGACGGTTGGAGCCATATGATTGCACTTTAAATGACCTGCGTGTCAACCTTGTGTAATGCACTTATTTTATTAGCTATAGAGATAGCAATATTATCTGGTGCATCGACAAGGTGGTGGCAATCTTAGCGAAGGTGAACACCGACGCGAATGCTGAAGATGAAGAAATGAAAGACTTCTCTGTTAGAAGGGGCTATACCATATCATGCTATTATGAATTGCCTGAGATCTTTATCCCTTATGATGCACCCTTCTTGATTGCGCGGTAGTCGCTTTTTATTAGGGGTGATCTCTCACTTCAAAATATCAAAGTAGTTAGTGTTCACCCAAGTGTAGCACCGTCTGTAATTCGTATCTTTTCGGGGTGCGCCATGTCCACATGGGTACGAACGAATCGAGAGGAATGAGGCGGGTGAGGTCAGACCTCGCAGCAAGATCACTTGGTTGTCTTTGACGTTCAGGCAGGATCGTCCTGAGCTCGGAACACACCCATCGAAAGATGAACAAGAGTCACATGGAGATGTGATCGGCAAGTTTGTCGACCAATTGAAATTCTCGTCATCAGTGATGTCCACATCAATGGCGTGGAATCAAAATGTGGGTCTTGTATCAACATAATCAATTTTGAGAGATATTGATTTGAGTGGGAGCGCACTGTTAAATTAACATGTTTAAATTCTCGGTGCAATTAATTATGAACACGGTCTAAGTGTTTTTTGCAAAATAGTTGTAGAATAATGGCTCGCGTTTCCACCTTCCCTGTTAAAATTGAATAGCTGTTAAATATCTGGTTAAAACTTTACGATTAGTAACGTAATGTGAGGATTGTCCTCAAAACTGCCGAGAAGGACTATGTCCTATCGCATCCTTTCTGTATACTCCCGCCAAAAGCAATGGATGATGAGACTCTCGTCCTTCGATCCAAAGCTAGAATTCCGTTACGGTCAAGTGCAATATGTTTGCTTCCATGAAACTCGAACTTCGAAAGTTTGGGATAGTTATGTGATGTTCATGGAACTGAAAATTAATTTTTAGATACAAACAAAGGCTGAAAGATATGAAATATCCAAAGCAATGTTTGATTACAAATTATTAGTAAAGTGTTTACTATGCATTAGACTGATAAGCGAGGGATCCAGAAGAACGCCTGTCATATAATGAAAGGTGAATAAAACAACAACTTAAAGAGAAAGGAAGTGTCCAAAGGGTGCTAGTATGACTTACACGCCTAGGATGTCCGGAGCTAACGCCACTGAGGGAGTCCTGGACTAGGGGGTGTCCGGATTGCCGGACTATCATCGTCCGCTGGTCTCCAAGACTACGAAGATACAAGATTGAAGACTCCGTCCCGTGTCCGGATGGGACTTTCCTTGGCGTGGAAGGCAAGCTTGGCGATACGGATATGTAGATCTCCTACCATTGTAACCGACTCTGTGTAACCCTAGCCTCCTCCGGTGTCTATATAAACCGGAGGGCTTTAGTCCATAGGACAACATACATTACAACAATCATACCATAGGCTAGCTTTAGGGTTTAGCCTCCTTGATCTCGTGGTAGATCCACTCTTGTACTACCCATATCATCAATATTAATCAAGCAGGACGTAGGATTTTACCTCCATCGAGAGGGCCCGAACCTGGGTAAAATATCGTGTCCCTCGTCTCCTGTTACCATCCGCCTAGACGCACAGTTCGGGACCCCCTACCCGAGATCCGACGGTTTTGACACCGACATTGGTGCTTTCATTGAGAGTTCCTCTGTGTCGTCGCCGATAGGGAGGATGCCTCCACCCATCTTTAAAGATGGCGTTTTTGCCGAAGGGGCCTTGGCCGCCGGCCAAACAATCCGGCTGGGTGGTTTTCTCATGACCGCCTGTCCGGCTGCCGCTTCGACAATGACCTCTCAAGTCGTCAGAAGCAATCTTCACGTCAGCTCGAAAGCTGCCGAACAGTTGGATCCAATAGAGCTCTCGTCCGTTAACGAGCTCTTGGATCGCATCGCCGCCCTGGGAGTCGCTACGGACTACAACCAGATTGGGCTTAAAACCGATCTGAGAGAGATTAACTCTCCCCAGGCCACCCACCACGTCGCAGTGGTAGAGGAGCAATATGGCAACTCTCCGCCTGTATTGAAAACTATTCATGTCCGGATTCCCGAACTCTCCATGCCGGATTCCCGCGGAGGGACGGACCTCGATCGAGCATTGAACTTAAAACCATGCATCGTTCCGGACTCGCTGGATCGCGTCCAGCAACCCAAGCCTCCAAATTCGGAAACTCCTCGGCCTTCGAGCCCCAAGATGGGCAGGGATCCGGACTTTAGTCCACCCACCCGCCCAGACATATGCGATCTATCTCTAATACGGCAAGAGCCCGCTGAAACAGTACATCACTACTGGGTCAGATTCCTCCTGGCTATGGACAGGATAAAGGACTGCCGAGAGGAAAACGCAATCTCAATCTTCTGCAATAATTGCACGGACAAGGGAATATTAAGCGCCATTGATCGTCGCAAAATTAATCGCTTCACCGATCTGGCGTCCATAGTACGAAAGTACTGTGCGATGGAGAGTTTCCAGGAAACCGAAAATCAATTTTGGGATAATCCGGCCCCAAACCCAGTCCGCAGCAAAAGGGCGCCTTACACTCAGGCCCCAGATGCAAAAACAAAAAAACAAAAACCCAATAAGGGAAACGGAACCGTACTGGAGGGATGGCTCAACGGACCCTGTAAGCTTCATAGTACAGAGGGAGCAGTCCCAACACATAGCCTTCGAGCATGTTGGATATTACGGCAGGTGGCCAAAAGTGGCGAGGAGCTTCTAGCCCCGCAAAACCACTCCAACAATACCGGTACGGTATCAACAGTCTTCGAGACTTTCGCATCAAACAATATGCGAAAACGAACAATCCGCGGACTCGCCGAAGTCTACCATGTAGCAACAGCAAATCCATGGAGCGACACAGCTATCACCTTCAACGCCAGCGACGAGCCTGAATTCCGAACAGCCAGAGCGCCAGCCGCACTGGTGCTTAGTCCCATAGTGGACGGTTTTTGATTGACAAAAGTCCTCATGGATGGCGGCAGTGGATTAAACCTCATTTATGAGGAAACCCTGCGGGAAATGGAAATCGATTGGAGCCGTATTGAGCGAAGCAGCACAACCTTCAGAGGAATAATCCCTAGCCGGGAAGCGCGCTGCACCGGGAAAATCACACTCGATGTGGTGTTTAGCTCGCCGGACAATTACAGATCCGAAGAAGTCACGTTCCAAGTGGCCCCGTTCAGCAGCAGATATCATGCTATATTAGGACGAGAGGCATTCACAATTTTCCAAGCAGTACCTCATTACGGGTACATGAAGCTCAAAATGCCTGGGCCCAGCGGAATAATCACTCTCGTTAGTGATCCGGACATAGCACTCCGCGCCGAAAACAAGACAGCCGCACTAGCCCTTGAGGCACTATCCGAAGCCTTAGCGGCAGAAGAACTCACCGCGCTGCGCTCTACGGTGAACAGGGACGATGTGATACTCGATAAAAGATCCAAGTCCACCTCCTTCAAACCAGCAGATGAAATAACAAAATTCCAGGTCCATCCAACGGACCCAACAAAGACGGCCTCCATTGGGGCACAATTGAACCCCGAAGTAGACGCCGCACTGCGCGAATTCCTTTGGGAAAATTGGGACATTTTCGCCTGGCACCCTTCGGATATGCCCGGAATCCCACGCAGATTGGCAGAACACAGCCTGAACATCCTAAAAGGATTCAAGCCAGTCAAACAGGCTCTTCGACAATTTTCCGAACCTAAAAGACAGGCAATCGGAGAACAGCTAGCCAAACTATTGGAAGCCGGATTCATCAGAGATATCAAACATCCGGATTGGCTAGCAAATCTGGTAATGGTACCAAAGAAGGACAAATCCTGGCGCCTTTGTGTCGATTTTAAAGACCTCAACAAGGCTTGCCCAAAGGATCCCTTCCCTCTCCCCCGCATCGACCAAATTATCGATGCTACTGCAAGACACGATTCATTGTGCTTCCTTGACGCATACTCTGGATATCATCAAATCAAGATGGCGGAAGCAGACCAAGCCGCCACGGCTTTCATCACCCCTTACGGACCATTCTGCTTCAACACGATGCCCTTCGGACTTAAAAACGTCGGCGCAACATATCAGCGCATGATTCAAACATGTCTGGCTACCCAGATCGGCAAAACAGTCGAGGCATACGTAGACGATGTAGTCGTCAAAACAAAACACGTCGAAACCCTAGTAGACGACTTGAGGCTCACGTTCGACAACCTCAGAGCATATGACATCAAGCTGAATCCGGAAAAATGCGTTTTCGACGTACCAGCAGGAAAGCTACTAGGCTTCATCGTGTCCGGTAGAGGAATCGAAGCAAAGCCGGCTAAAATCCGAGCTCTGTCACAGTTGGACATTCCAAAAGACCTCAAACAAATACAAAAATTAACAGGATGCGTGGCAGCTCTAAGCCGCTTTATCTCCCGTCTAGGAGAAAAGGCGTTGCCCCTCTGTCGCCTCCTCAGGCGCACCGAACACTTCGAGTGGACGGATGCTGCCACTGCCAGACTCGAAGAATAAAGGCCATATTGGCAACAAATCCGGTCCTGGCTGCGCCCAATCTGGGCGAACCAATGTTGTTATACATCGCAGCAACGCATCAAGTTGTAAGCGCGGTCCTCGTCGTCGAACGAGAGACAGAAGGGCACAAATTCCCTCTTCAAAAACCAGTGTATTACGTATCCACTGTGTTAACCCCCTGCAAGTCCCGTTACCCGCACTATCAGAAGATAGCATATGCGGTGTTCATGGCGTCTCGAAAGCTCCGGCACTACTTTCAAGAGTGTTCGATAACAGTGGCCTCTGAAGTACCACTCAATGACATTATAAATAACCGCGACGCAACGGGCAGGATTGCAAAATCGGCCATTGAGCTCTTATCATTCGATATAACTTACAAACCTCGGTGAGCTATAAAGTCACAAGTTTTGGCTGACTTCGCCGCCGAATGGACCGAAGCCGAACTCCCTAAAGAGTACGGCGCATACTCCAATTGGACTATGCATTTCGACGGCTCTAAAATGTTGGCCGGACTGGGGGCTGGCGTCGTATTGACGTCCCCAACCGGAGACACAGTCCAGTATGTACTTCAAATAATGTACACGGACTCCAACAATGGAGCCGAATACGAGGCCCTGTTACATGGTCTCCGGATGGCAGTCTCCATGGGCATTCAACGCCTAGAGGTGCGCGGGGATTCAAACCTTGCAATATCCCAAATAAACGGAGACTTTGACGCCAAGGATCCAAAAATGGCAGCATATCGCAACGCTGTCCTAAAAATGTCAGCTCGGTTTGAAGGACTCGAATTCCATCACATAGCCCGAGATAATAACCAAGCGGCCGACATACTGGCACGCATCGGTGCCAAACGTGATGCTGTCCCTCCAAATATCTTCCTGGAACGGCTCTTCAAGCCATCCGTACTATGGGAAGAGGAGCCCAGAAGTGACAAACCGGAAAAAACCGCGCCAATCGGTGATCCAGCCGATGACATAACACCTTCAGCCCACGTCATAATGGCAGTAATCGCCCAGTGGACAAAACCATTCCTAGCCTACTTGCTTAGGCAGGACCTTCCCGAAGACCAAAATGAGGCCCGCTGCATAGTCCGGCGATCGAAAGCCTACAAGGTCCATGAGGGAGTTATAAGAAAAGTACAACCGGAGTCCTTCAAAGGTGTATCTCCGAAGAGCAAGGGCGAAACCTCCTGGCTGAAATTCATGCCCGACTAGGCAGACACCACGCAGCAGCCCGGGCCCTTGTAGGAAAGGCATTCCGTACAGGATTTTATTGGCCAACGGCCCGGGCAGATGCCCAGGATTTAGTCCAGAAATGCGTTGGTTGTCAGCTATTTGCTAATCAGAGCCACATGCCGCCCACCGCCCTCAAAACTATACCCATTACCTGGCAGTTCGCGGTCTGGGGGCTTGATATGGTTGGACCCCTCAAAGGGGGAACCCACAAGCAAAGATACCTATTGGTCATGGTGGATAAATTCACCAAATGGATAGAGGCCAAACCGGTCAGAACGGCAGAGTCCGGACCAGTGATAGACTTTATATCCGGGGTAGTACACCGTGACGGAGTCCCCCACAGCATCATCACCGACAACGGCACGAACTTTACAGCCGACGAGGTTAAGTCATGGTGCAAGAATATGGGCATTAAGCTCGACTACGCTTCAGTCTATCACCCTCAAACCAACGGTCAAGTGGAACGAGCAAATGGTCTAATAATGAGCGGCATTAAACCCAAACTAGTGCGGTCACTTACTAAGTCTGACACGCACTGGGTCGAGGAGCTCGACTCCGTACTCTGGGGGCTGCGACAACGCCTAACCGCACTACCGGATTCACACCATTTTTTATGGTCTACGGCGCAGAGGCAGTCTTGCCCTGTGACATTATTCATGACTCACCTCGAGTGCGAATGTACGAGGAAAGAGAGGCCGAGCTTGATCGGCAGGACAGCTTGGACACATTGGAGGAAGAACGCAACGTCGCCAAGGCTCGTTCCGCATTCTATCAGCAGCAGGCCCGAAGATATCAAAGCAGAGAAGTACGGGCCAAGACTTACAACGTTGGCGAACTAGTTCTACGCCTGTCGGACAAGAAAAAGGACAAGCTCAAGCCCAAATGGGAGGGCCCTTTCATTATCGATCAAGTCCTGACCGGCGGAGCATACCGTCTATGAAACGCGTCGGATAACCGACTCGAGCCGAACTCATGGAACGCAGCCCGCCTCCGGCGATTCTATGCCTAGCGCCGGACTAAGAGTTCGTCCCCTTCCTCCGTCCAAATTTTTATACTTCGGCTGTCTTTTGTTTCTCTTTTCATAACCTTTTTATTAAAAAGCCCCTAAGGGCTTACTTTTGCATTTTTTGCATACACTTGATGTGCCATCCGCACTCATTATACCTGGGGGCTTCTTTTACAGAAGCTCAATTATAAGGGTTTCATGCCCAGCACATGTGTCAAGCTTCCACACGTACCATTTACTCACCATTATATGCATCGATATGACTTAAGTTTTGTCCAAGCTGGGTTGCCTGGCTCCTGTGCTTACCCCTACGTTCCCGATTGTTCAGCTAGGAGGTAAAGGGAGCACCTCTGCGATTGTTACTGCCGGGTCAGCCGGATGTGTACCTCAGACTGGGTGAAGCCGAAAGCTAGCGTTCTTAAGGGAATATTCGGTCGGTGACTTAAAAGATGATTTTCTTTACCTACTCATTTATCTGCCCCAGATGTTTTTCTGCTTTTTTCGCAGTCCGGACATGCACTTTAGGGCATGCCTCCCAGGAAAAGGAACCCTTAATGGAACTATTCTCCCTGGAAGATGTTTCTTACTAACCATGTAATAAAACATAACTAGTTGGGCACTTGTACGATAAAGCACTAATGACCCGTACGCCTGGTCTCCATGCATACCACGGTTGTTTCTTAACCAAAAAGGTATTCGGACACACCCCGGACTCTAGGGTCCCGAGGTCGAAGCGAAAAGGTCGGCTGAGGGAGTCCTGGACTAGGGGGTGTCCGGACAGCCGGACTATCAATATCCGCCGGACTCCCAGACTACGAAGATAGAAGATTGAAGACTCCGGCTCGTGTCCGGAAGGTACTTTCCTTGGCGTGGAAGGCAAGCTTGGCAATACGGATATGTAGATCTCCTACCATTGTAACCGACTCTGTGTAACCCTAGCCTCTCCGGTGTCTATATAAACCGGAGGGCCTTAGTCCATAGGACGAACATTACATCTCAACAATCATACCATAGGCTAGCTTCTAGGGTTTAGCCTCCTTGATCTCGTGGTAGATCTACTCTTGTACTACCCATATCATCAATATTAATCAAGCAGGACGTAGGGTTTTACCTCCATCGAGAGGGCCCGAACCTGGGTAAAAACATTATGTCCCTCGTCTCTTGTTACCATCCGCCTAGACGCACAGTTCGGGACCCCCTACCCGAGATCCGCCGGTTTTGACACCGACATTGGTGCTTTCATTGAGAGTTCCTCTGTGTCGTCCCCGATAGGCTCGATGGCATCTTCAACCATCAACACTGTCCAGGGTGAGACTTTTCTCCCCGGACAGATCTTCGTATTCGACGGCTTTGTACTGCGGGCCAATTCTCTTGGCCATCTGGAGCAGATCGAAAGCTACGCCCCTGGCCGTCAGGTCAGATTCGGAAGCTTGAACTTCAAGGCCGATGACCGCGGAGACTTGATCTTCGACGGACTCGAGCCACAACCAAGCGCGCCGCACTGTGACGATGGGCATGATCTAGCTCTGCCGCCGGACTGTGCTTTGGAGGTCGCACTCGGATCCACTCCGGCCACTAGCCTGGAGCCGATCGCCCATGTCGAGGGTCGGTGGATAGACGCCGCCCCGGGGGCTTCAATACCAACGGCGATGGAGCCGAATACCAATCTCGTCCCCTGCGAAACTCGTGATCCCGAGGCGTCGGACTCCTCGCCGGACTCCGAGCCTCCCGCGCCCCTGCCAATTAAACCAGATTGGGCGCCGGTTATGGAATTCACCGCCGCGGACATCTTTCAGCACTCGCCTTTTGGCGATATCCTGAATTCTCTGAAGCATCTCTCGCTATCAGGAGAATCCTGGCCAGACTACGGCCAGGACGGTTGGAGTACGGACGACGAAGAAATTCAGAGCCCACCCACCACCCACTTTGTAGCCACTGTCGAGGATTTAACCGACATGCTAGACTACGACTCCGATGACATCGACGCTATGGACGACGATGCCGGAGACGAACAGGACCCAGCGCCCACAGGGCACTGGAAGGCCACCTCGTCGTACGACATCTACATGGTGGATACCCCAAAAGAAGGGGATGGCGAAAAAGCAGCGGAGGAAGATTCTCTAAAGAAGCAACCCAAACGCCGGCGTCAGCGGCGCCGCTCTAAATCCCGCCACAACAAGAATGGAGATTCCGGCACGGGAGACAATAACACTCCGGAGAGTGCCGAAGACGATCCCCTCCTGCAAGACTCAGCGCAGGAGGACGCAGAAGCAAGCCCTCACGACAGGGTGGCAGACAAAGGGGTTGAGGACGATAACTATATGGCTCCCTCCAAAGACGAAGCGAGCCTCAACGATGATGAATTCGTCATACCCGAGGATCCCGTCGAACAAGAGCGCTTCAGGCGCAGGCTCATAGCCACGGCAAATAGCCTAAAGAAAAAGCAGCAACAGCTCCAAGCTGATCAAGATCTGCTAGCCGATCGATGGACCCAGGTCCTCGCGGCCGAAGAGTATAAACTCGAACTCCCCTCCAAAAGTTACCCAAGACGCAAGCTGCTCCCCCGATTAGAGGAGGAAGCATACATACCTTTATCACCAGCGCACGACATGGCTGACCGACCACCCCGTGGTCGCGACAGAGAGGCATTCAGGCCCCCAGCCAAGACCGTACCCCGACATCGATCCAAGAGTACGAAGCCAAAAGGGAACGCGCCGGACTTGCGAGACATCTTGGAGGACAAAGCAAGACAATCCAGATCCATCTATGGATCACGTGGGCGCCCTACGACCCACGACGAATACCGTCGCGCCGGACATAACGCCGGCCGGGCCGAACACAGCAGACAGCGCTCCCTCAAGCTGCGTCGCGATATCGCTCAATACAGGGGCGCCGCACACCCGTTATGCTTCACTAACGAAGTAATGGATCATCAGATCCCCGAAGGGTTCAAACCCGTGAATATCGAATCTTACGATGGTACAACAGACCCCGCGGTGTGGATCGAAGATTATCTTCTCCACATCCATATGGCCCGCGGCGACGATCTCCACGCCATCAAATATCTCCCACTCAAGCTTAAAGGACCAGCTCGGCATTGGCTTAACAGCCTGCCCGCAGAGTCGATTGGGTGTTGGGAAGACGTGGAGGCCGCGTTCCTTGATAACTTCCAAGGTACATACGTGCGACCACCAGACGCCGATGACCTAAGCCACATTATTCAGCAGCCAGACGAATCGGCCAGACAGTTCTGGACACGGTTCTTGACGAAGAAAAATCAAATCGTCGACTGTCCGGATGCGGAGGCCCTTGCAGCCTTCAAACATAACATCCGAGACGAATGGCTAGCCCGGCACATGGGGCAGGAGAAGCCGAAATCCATGGCAGCCCTCACATCGCTAATGACCCGCTTCTGTGCGGGAGAGGACAGCTGGCTAGCCCGCAGCAACAATCTCCGCAAAAATTCTGGCAGTCCGGACACTAAGGACAACCACGGCAGGTCACGTCGAATCAAAAACAAACGCCGCATTAACGGCGACGACAAAGAGGATACGACAGTCAATGCCGGATTCCGAGGCTCAAAACCCGGTCAACGGAAGAAGCCAGTTAAAAGAACAACTCCGGGTCCGTCCAATCTGGACCGAATACTCGACCGCTCATGCCAGATACATGGCACCCCCGAAAAGCCAGCTAATCACACCAATAGAGATTGTTGGGTGTTCAAGCAGGCCGGCAAGTTAATTGCCGAACACAATGACAAGGGGCTAAATAGCGACGACGAGGAGGAGACCCGGCCGCCGAACAGTAGAGGACAGAAGGGTTTCCCCCCACAAGTGCGGACAGTGAATATGATTTACGCAACCCATATACCCAAGAGGGAGAGGAAGCGCGCACTACGGGACGTCTACGCGATGGAGCCAGTCGCCCCGAAGTTCAATCCATGGTCCTCCTGTCCGATCACTTTCGATCGACGAGACCATCCGACCAGCATACGCCATGGCGGATTCGCCGCATTGGTCTTAGACCCAATCGTCGATGGATTTCACCTCACAAGAGTCCTGATGGACGGCGGCAGCAGCATGAACCTGCTTTATCAGGACACAGTGCGCAAAATGGGCATAGACCCATCTAGGATTAAACCTACCAAAACAACCTTTAAAGGTGTCATCCCAGGAGTGGAAGCCAACTGTACAGGCTCGGTCACACTGGAAGTGGTCTTCGGATCCTCGGATAACTTCCGAAGCGAAGAGTTAATCTTCGATATAGTCCCGTTCCATAGAGGCTACCATGCCCTGCTCGGACGAACCGCGTTTGCCAAATTCAACGCGGTGCCGCATTATGCATACCTAAGACTCAAGATGCCAGGCCCTCGTGGAGTCATTACGGTCAATGGGAATACAGAACACTCCCTCCGAACGGAGGAACATACAGCGGCTCTCGCGGCAGAAGTACAGAGCAACCTTCTACGGCAATTCTCTAGTCCGGCAATTAAAAAGCCGAACACATTAAAACGCGCCCGGAGCAACACCAACCAAGACCACCTGGCACGATCAGAGCACGCGTAGCAATGCGGCCCCAACCCCCGCCCGCGCATGATCACTAGAATAACACTCCGCGTACATTATTACGCTTTGGAGATACCATGGGCGCAGGGGAGGGGCTTAATCACAAGGACCAAAGGGTGCGGCTCGACCACACAAGGGGCTCATGCGATCGCCCCCCTCGGCTTTGTTTTTTATCTTTTCTTCTTTTGCATACACAGGACTCCATTAACCAGAAGCCCTGTCCGACGGCGAACTTGCCGAACTCAAGATGCAACAGTCAGGGATTAAAGAAGGCTGCGACGAACACTCAGGTGGTCTCCATTACGAGCATTAAAATTACATACACCAAGTCTGCAGCTTATCCCTGGAGGGGGACATGTTAATTTAGTCCGAATCCCTTGCTTACCGCACTATCTGTATCAGTCCGCTTTATTAGCAGACCTTCTTTCATAAATAACGCAACATTTCCTTCTTGCAAGTACATTACCTTTTCATTGCAATTGCGTTATCTTTTACATATGTTCATTATATAACATCTTGCACCCGTATACTTTGGTACGGCTGAATACACCAGGGGCTTCTGTTCCCCATATTATGGTGTGATTAAGTCCGAACACTTTCACAAGTGCGGCACCCCGAACTTATAGCATTATATGAGTCAGCTCCGAATCATGTCTTGGGTCAATACTTGGGTTTGCCCGGCTCCCATGTTTTGGTACCTTACGTTCCGTTCCGTCGGCTAAGGTAGCACTGGGAGAACCACTGCGATTGCGCCCCGGTTGAGCCGGGTTAACGCCTCAGTGGAGAAAGCTAAAACTGACTGGCATGATAAGGCGAGAGACTGGTCGCTGTTCGAGAGGTTCTTTCGGGTCCTTAAAGGCTCATGCCGCTTCGAGCGAAGTTCCGGATGATGTCCGACGAAGGCGTGGATAGTGCCCCGGATTCGGTCTTCTGAATACCAGGGGCTTCGCCGAAATTTAAAATTATAGAATTCTATGGCTAAGTGAGAGTGTTCAAGCATTATAAGTCCGGTCGCCTTGTTCGTCGTGTTGAGCGCCTCCCTAGATGGACCCAATAATGGGAACAAGAGTGCTCAAGTTTATCACCGAACACCCCAGCCTTTGTAGCCTGGGGGCTGAAGCCAACGACTTGCCATCTCTCAGATTTTACAAACGGCCGCACAGAAGGTAATATTTTAAATTCAACAAGCGTTGCTCATGGCGCATATAAACGAAGTTTTCAGCGCACAGGATAAATATACAGCAAGTTCACTCAAAGATTACATTAAGGGGGCACTCATCTGCAATATCGCGGGCTCCCTTCAGGACAATTTTATAATATCGCTCCGGCGTGCGATGCTCCTTGCCCGGCGGCGGCGGATCCGTGAGAAGCTTCTCCGCATCCAGCTTGCCCCATTGCACCTTTATGCGGGCAAGGGCCCGACGAGCACCTTCAATGCAGGCGGAACGCTTGATCACATCCAGCCTGGGGCATGCATCGACCAGCCGCCGCACTAGGCCAAAGTAGCTGCCAGGCAGGGCCTGCCTAGGCCACAGCCGGACTGTGAGGCCCTTCATGGCCTCCTCAGCTACCTTGTGGAGCTCGACCAGCTGCTTCAGCTGGTCGCTTGGGGGCACCGGATGGCCGGCCTCAGCGTACTGAGACCAGAAGACCTTCTCCGTTGAGCTCCCCTCCTCGCCACGATAGAATGCAGCGGCATCAGACGCACTACGCGGCAGATCTGCAAATGCCCCTGGAGAGCTCCGAATTCGGGTAAGTATCCGGTAATTTACATTAACATGCTTGCTCTGCATGAAAAACGCCTTACCCGCCGCTATCTTCTTCATGTCCTCTACTTCCTCATGGGCCTTCTGGGCCTCGGCCTTGGCGGACTTGGCACTTCCGAGAGCCGAGGCAAGCTCGGACTCTCGAGTCTTGGAGTCACGCTCCAAACTCTCATGCTTTTTCATGAGAGCCTGGAGCTCTTGCCGAACTTCCGCCACCAGCGCCGATTGCTTTTCTCGCTCAGTCCGTTCTGTGGCCGCATTGCGTTCGGCCATGGACACGGCATCCTTCAGGGCTGCCACCTCGTTCGTGGCCCCTGCATTACATATATTATCCTTATTAATCATGTTTGCAACCGAAACCCTTTTCTGTAAGGTACTTATTTAAAGTGGTGTTATTCACCTTCTTTTTCCTTGAGCTGCCTCTTGGCATGGCCGAGCTCTTGCTCCGACCGCTCAAGGTCCTTCTTCAGCGCCTCGACCTCCGCCGTTAATGCGGCAGAGGTCAACAGCGCAGCCTGCAAACCCATATTGACATATTTTAGAAACCCTGCGTATATCTTGTTAAGATCCTCAGTCCGGCTTTTCTTTCCGAACACCGGACTAAGCATCAGGGGCTACTGTCTATGCGGTATTATATTACTTAATTTTAACCTTCTTACCTCAAAGCCTGTTAGAAGGCTGTTGTAGGCTTCGGTCAGCCCGCCCTTGGCGAGCTGGACCTTCTCAATCACCGCACTCATGAGAGTGCGGTGTTCTTCCTCGATGGAGGCGCCTTTGAGTGCCTCCAGCAGGTTATCCGGTGCCTCCGGTTGGACGGAGGCCGCCGGCGTCACGGTCCTGCCCTTCTTTCGAGGGGGCTGCTTGCCGGACTCTGGAACCGCTACGGGTTCCGGAGTAGAGTCCGGCACAAAGTCCGGGGGGCTGCCTGACGGCGCCTCCGGAGCCTCCTCCTGGCGTGTCCCCCTGTGGGATTCCGCCTCGTCGTCCTCGGCGCGTGGGGTAGAGGTAGTCGGGATGGAATTTACATCCGACGGCGCCAATGACCCGCTCATCGAGTCGGGAAGGTCGTCAACGGCCGGACTAAAGGAACAATGCGGCATTAGAAGGACACTACATGACATACAATATACGGCATATAAATGATCCGGATACTTACGATCCTGCCGGACGCCGGGCCCTTGGAGGCCACTCATCCTCGCCAACGTCGATGTTGGCAAAACTGTCCGGGGGGATAGTTCTCCCCCTCTTGGACCCTTCGGCCGCCCCGGTTGGGGAGGCCTTCCTCTTCCTCTCTCCCTCCTCCGGGAGAGAGTACTCCTCCTCCTCCTCGTCTTCGGGGGAGGAGTCCTCGTCGTCGTCGTCAGACGCCTGATTGCGGGAACTATTTCGAGTCCCCGCGGCCACCTTCTTGGCCTTCTTCTCCGGCACCACGTACGGTGCCGGAACCAGCAGCCTTGCTAAGCGGGCATCCACTGGTTCTTCTGGCATGGGAGCCGGGCTGATGAGCAGCCGGGCCTTCTCCATCCAGTCCTGTCAAAGGAAGAGGCAGATTAAAAACCTCGCTAGAGTCAATCTAATTACTTCAAGTGTCCCGTAATGGGGTCGAATCACTTACCTCGTCAGTCGGAGACTGCGAGCTGAACCCGCGGTCTTCGGTCGCGGATGCGGGGGCTTCGGCGCCCTTGAACAGCACCCTCCAGGCGCCTTTGTACGTTGTGTCGAAGAGCGCGCTTAACATCTGGTGCTGTTCCGGATTAAACTCCCATAGATTAAATGCCCGTTCTTGGCACGAGAGAATCCGCCGGAGTAGCATGACCTGGACCACGTCGACGAGCCGGAGCCTATTGCTCACCAGCTTCTTGATGCAGGCTCGAAGTCCCGTCACCTCCACCGGATCACCCCACTGCAAGCCCTTCTCTTTCCAGGAGGTGAGTTGCGTGGGGATTCCAGATCTAAATTCGGGGGCCGCCGCCCATGTAGGCTCGCGCGGCTCGGTGATGTAGAACCACCCCGATTGCCACCCCTTGACGGAGTCCACGAAGGTCCCTTCTAGCCAAGGGACGTTGGGCAGCTTGCCCAACATGGCGCCTCCGCATTCCGCTTGCGTCCCCTTCACAACCTTCGGCTTGACGTTGAAGGTCTTGAGCCACAGGCCGAAGTGGGGCCGGATGCAGAGAAAGGCCTCACACACGACGATAAACGCCGAGATGTTGAGGACGAAGTTCGGCGCCAGATCGTGGAAATCCAGGCCGTAGTAAAACATGAGCCCCCGGATGAATGGATGGAGCGGAAAGCCCAGTCCGCGGAGGAAGTGGGGAAGGAAAACAACCCTCTCATGAGGCCCTGGGGTAGGAATGAGCTGCCCCGCGTCGGGCAACCGATGCGCGATGTCGCCGGAAAGGTATCCGGTGTCGCGCAGCTTGGTGATGTCCTCCTCCTTAGTGGTGGAGGCCAACCATTTGCCTCCCCCTCCGGACATATTCGGAGAAGGGTCGAGGCGGGATGCGCGAGCCTAGGAGTTGGAGCTTGGGTTCGTAGGGATGGATGAGCAAAGGAGGAAGAAGGCGTAGGTGAGAAGGTAAATCCTTATCCCCTATATATAGGCGGACGAAAATATGCGTCCCTCACCGGCCTGGTAAAACTCGCTCATCTCCCAAGCGCCACCATCAATGGCGCGGTTGGGTTACCCACGCACGTATTGATGAGAATCCCGGAATAAGGGGAACACAATCTTTGCTTCGATAGGACGTGCCAAGGAAACCGCTTCGCTAAACGTGCTGAGGCGGAATAATAAAAATGATTCAAACAAGGACTTGGCTGCGGTGTGATGTCATGCTGCATAATACGTCAGCAGATTGAGCTAAGTGTATATTTTATTCTCTCTACGTTGGAATGTGGAATTTATTTTGCAGAACCGGACACTATCCTGGTGTTCATTATCTTCTCCGAATTATTCAAGGAGGAGAACCCGCCTTGCAATGCTGAACATTATGCACGCCGGACTTATCGTCATTGAAGACCGGTTCAGGGGCTACTGAGGGAGTCATGGACTAGGGGGTGTCCGGACAGCCGGACTATCAATATCCGCCGGACTCCCAGACTACGAAGATAGAAGATTGAAGACTCCGGCTCGTGTCCGGAAGGTACTTTCCTTGGCGTGGAAGGCAAGCTTGGCAATACGGATATGTAGATCTCCTACCATTGTAACCGACTCTGTGTAATCCTAGCCTCTCCGGTGTCTATATAAACCGGAGGGCCTTAGTCCATAGGACGAACATTACATCTCAACAATCATACCATAGGCTAGCTTCTAGGGTTTAGCCTCCTTGATCTCGTGGTAGATCTACTCTTGTACTACCCATATCAAGCAGGACGTAGGGTTTTACCTCCATCGAGAGGGCCCGAACCTGGGTAAAAACATTGTGTCCCTCGTCTCTTGTTACCATCCGCCTAGACGCACAGTTCGGGACCCCCTACCCGAGATCCGCCGGTTTTGACACCGACATCGGCAAAGACAAACGATCTACAATCCGGGTAGAAGGCATTTCACATGTCACTTTAAAGGAAAACATACATTGTCAAAATTTACTGATTGTATTCCTCCTCAATCCCGTCTAACAGGCTGTCTAACTTACAGTCCCGTTGGGAAAATTTAGCAGCCACCTCTACTTGGCTGTATACTAAACTCACAGGGATCTCCTTCCCATCGGGCCCCACCGGTCCAACTTCGGCCATGTGGTTGGGATCCGCCTTCTTGTAACGCGTCTTCACCATGGCCCAAGCCTCTCTGGCACCTTGACGGCAAGCCGAAATCTTCCACAAACGGAAGCGCTGCTGCACTCCCTGGAGCTTCTCCGCAAGCTCCCCAAGGCCCTCGGGTAGGGAGAGGGCTGGCCATAAAGCCTGGACGACGCCGCTCATTGCCTGCCAAACTCGCTCGAGCAGTTGCAACAACTCGGGAAGTTGATCACCCATTAATATGGGCATGTCCTCCGTGGGGCGACCTGTGAGTATACCTACAAGACATAATATGTCAATTTACTTCCTCGCTGAACTCTTCCTTTCAAAAGAGTCCGCTCAAGCACTTACTATAAATGCCGCAACGAAGCCGCTGATTCTCCTTCACGGAGCTGGACAGCCCGGCCTGAGCGCCTTTCAGCTCTTCTCCGAGCTTGGTGTAGGCATCTTCGAGCTTGTTCCTTTCTTGCTGCACCCTATTCAGCACCCTCTCACCGGCCTTTAGCTGGCGCAGTAACTCTTGCCTGTCCGGATCTTGTCTGGCGGCACCTGCAATGTCACTATTAGACTTCCGCGCACGCCGCACAGCGCTTATATTTATTAATAAAAATGTGTTACCAGGAGGGGTCTCTGCGTCTCCTCCTGCGGCAGCAAGTGCGGCCTCAAGTTGGGCCTTGCATTCTTGCAGCTCCTGAGACAGCTGGGCATTCTTCTCGGTAAGAGCCTGCGTTTCACATGATCCTTAAATCAGTTAACATAACTACTTTAAGTCTCGGGGGATACTGGTATATATAACCATTAAAATTCCCTTACCCGTATGTCTTTCACATACTGCTCCGTGGCTCTGGTAAAACCATCTTGAGCGGCACGGAGATGCGCGTCCCCTGCGTTAAAGGCGTCCAATGCCTCAGGGGAAAAGCACGCTTCACGAAACACTGTCCGGCGGCGCCTATGGTTCATGGCGCTCTCCACCTCAGACTTGGTGGCGGACAGTCTGTCGGTGTCCTCCGTTGGAGAAGGATCCGGCCCGTGTCTTGCGCTTGCCTCCCCCTCCAGGCCGGGCGCTGGAGCCTGGCCGGTGTAGGTTGGATCAGCAACTTCTGCTCCCGCAGTCCGGTGAGAGCTTTTTCTCCTATAAAGATCGTGAGCACTCAAACGCTTCCTAGGAACGTTGCTCTAAAAATTCAAATACGAGCTATACCTTTGCAGCGACATTTCCTTCCGCACCGCGCTCCTTTTCCGCCTGCTGGTCCAGACTGACCTTTGTTGGTCAGCCGCTGCGGGCTCGGTTTCCTGCCGTGAAGGCGCTTCCTGTAAAATACCATCGTTCGCGAAGGTTAGAAATGGGCAAGGAAGAGATAATGGTGTTCGGACCTCGGTCACGGTCACCTGGGAAGCCGGATACAGTCCGGGGTAGTCCGCCGTAATGGCAACCAACGCATTATCCATGCTGAGCTGGTGAAATATCCCGTCGATCAGCTCCACCTTGATGTCCGGATCCTCTTCGGAGGCCGGATCCAGGGATCTTTCTGGATCCTCGGGTTGCGGAGCAGGACTTACCATGTCCTCCACAGTCCGGCGTAGATCCTGCACCGAAGACACAATGTAAGAAGCCTAACCTTCGAAAGCATGGGTTGAGCCCCTAAAAGTGTTCGTTTACCCATCCTCTAGGGTTGTTCATGGAAAACCCATTTAAAGGGTTCGTTCGAAGGAAGTCTTCCTTCTCCCCCTTGTACAGACTGGACAGGGTCTTCACCAGATCCTCGGTCGAATCCGGCCCTTTGCGGCCATGACGGGTAGCATCGTCTTCCCCGTTGAAATCCCACATGGGGTGGCCTCTATATTGCAATGGATGTACCCCCCGCATGATGCATATCGCCATCATTCCTATCATGGTCAACCCGGAATGGGCCAGCAATCTTATTCGGCCCATCAAGTAATGGACGCTCTTGTCTTCCTCCAAACGGGGGCTCCGTGGGCGCCAGCTGAGGCGTTTCTTTAGAGGAGCAGCACTAAACTCCGGGAGGCCAATCCGAACTGGGTCCGGCAGCGGAGCGTCTCCTATGTAAAACCACTCTGAAGGCCAGTCTTCGGACGCCTTCTTGGGAGTACCAGATGGGTATCCGGTCCCGGCGATGCGCCATATTTCGGCGCCGCCCACTTGATATATGGACCCCTCGTGAGAACGGGGTACGAGGCAGAATAGCCTCTTCCACAATGCAAAATGGGGCTCAATGCCCAGGAACAGCTCGCAAAGAGCTACATAGCCCGCGATATGCAGGACAGAGGCGGGTGTGAGGTGGTGGAGCTGGAGGCCGTAGAACTCCAGGAGCCCGCGGAGGAACGGATGTATTGCTAATCCGAGTCCCCTTATCAGATAAGAGACGAACCATACTCGGTCCCCCTTATTGGGGCTTGGGGTAGCCTCCGCTTGCCTCCCACCTTGATAAGTGACCAGCCCGGCTCGAACCGGGACCATGAAGGCCGGAGGGAGATATCCCCCCGCTTGGAGATTCACTAGCTCGTTGTGCGGAACAGAGCACCTCCTCCAATCCCCCGGCGGTGGGCTGGGAGCGCGAGAAGAGGAGCCGCGTTGACGGTCCATGATGGAATGGATTTTTAGGTCAAAGGCGCTCCGATGAAGTATTCGCGGGAGGAAGATGGTGTGGTTTGGATTTGGATTTTTGCCTCTTTTGTAGGCGGACGACTCGCACGACTAGGGGGTAAAATGTAAAAGACACCCTGGCTTTTTGCATTCGTGCGACGCGTGGTAAAAGGCCATTATTTGGCGAAGAAGCCGAGAAACACAGTATTTATGATGAAACCAGACACTGTTCGGCAGGTACATGGAACTTGAAGGAAGAACCCGCCTTGCAACGCCGAAGACTATATACGCGCTGGACTTATCGTCATTGAAACCTGGTTCGGGGGCTACTGAGGGAGTCCTGGACTAGGGGGTGTCCGGACTGCCGGACTATCATCGTCCGCCGGACTCCAAGACTACGAAGATACAAGATTGAAGACTCCGTCCCGTGTCCGGATGGGACTTTCCTTGGCGTGGAAGGCAAGCTTGGCGATACGGATATGTAGATCTCCTACCATTGTAACTGACTCTGTGTAACCCTAGCCTCCTCCGGTGTCTATATAAACCGGAGGGCTTTAGTCCGTAGGACAACATACATTACAACAATCATACCATAGGCTAGCTTTAGGGTTTAGCCTCCTTGATCTCGTGGTAGATCCACTCTTGTACTACCCATATCATCAATATTAATCAAGCAGGCCGTAGGGTTTTACCTCCATCGAGAGGGCCCGAACCTGGGTAAAACATCATGTCCCTCGTCTCCTGTTACCATCTGCCTAGACGCACAGTTCGGGACCCCCTACCCGAGATCCGCCGGTTTTGACACCGACAGCCACTCTTAAGTTGGGTGCTTCTTTTGCGAGTAGGAGAAATACTAAAAGTTACTCTGTTAGAAGTATAAAGGCAGCAAGAAAGATGACTGGAATATCCAGCTCATGTATGAATGTCATACAAGTTTTTGATGTATAGAAGGCTGGTCACATATATAGTTCTTGGGAATTATTGTTAAACATGTTAATCACTAATTCTTGGGTATTGTGAGTTAATCACAAAGATACCCGCTCGATTGCATTCCGTTGCGAATCAATGTAAGAGCTACTATGGCCTAAAAAGACTAGCCAGGAATGAGGTTTTAATACGTGTTGGGAACATAGTAAAAATTACTATACCTTCCATCTGTGTATTACATATGTATTTTCTTTCATAATTCATTTTAGAGTTTCTTACACTCTAGCCCTTTGCATAAGGTATCTTGCAAAAAGGTTGTTCATATGAGAACTTTTGATGTTCAGTATTATGAATAACATGAAGGGCCAAGCATCCATCCAAGATGGGATGTATGTTATGAATATTGATGGTAATATGATACATCCATAACACTGATGCTAAATTTCGCAAGGCTAAAAGAATACCACACAAGTTTGGCACTACATTTGGTCACATTGGAGAAACCCGCATGGAAAAATTCCATTATGATGGATTTTGTAAGTCGTTTGATTTTGAATCATCTGACACTTGCAACTTTCCTCCGAAAAGTCAAGTGACTGAAATACCGTTCACGGGCCATAAGGAATGAGCAACAAACTTATTGGTGATCATACATTTTGATGTGTGTAGTTCAATAAATGTTGTTGCAAGTAGTGATTTATATATCTTCAGAAATGACTCAAGTAGATAAAGGATATTTGCTTGATGAGACGTAAGTCTGGATCTTTTGAAATCATTTGAAAGGTTTCCAAAAATGAAGTAGAAGTTATTGTAACATGGAAATTACGTTTCTACAATTTGATTGGAGAAAGGAATATTTGAGTTACAAGTTTAGCGAATGTCTGATGAGTTGTGAAAAGAGTTTCATAACTTACACCTACCGGAACACCACTATGAGTGGAATGTCTGTGAAGATGTAATCAAACCATTTATGACATGGTAAGATCAAAGATGACATACATAAATTTGCCATTATCACTTTTAAAGAGTAATGCTTTAGAGACTGTGGCTTTTACACTAAAAAGAGCTACATCAGGTCTGTTGAAATGAAGCCATGGTATGGTACGCCCAACCATGTTACATCTTTTTTTAACATTTGGAATATGGGGCTTGTGTAAAAGGTTACAAACCTATTCCAAATCAGACAAGTGCTACTTTGTAGGTTATACCAAAATGTTGGGTATTCCTCCCTCACTATACCGAGGCAAATAGTTTTGCCGTGAAACAGTGTGCTTTTAAAGAGAATGGTTCTTTCAAAAAGGTGAGTGGGAGAATAGTGCAACTCGACGAGATAAACAGTATCTTCATCATCAGATCAAAGGAAAGAGACCTTGGAAGTAATTCCAGAGTTTCCTACTGCGATTGATACGGAAGTCTCTACAATAAAATGTATGAACTTCGGTCGAACTTGCAGCTGAACCACGTAGGCAAGGCTCGTGCAAACCTGTCAGGTGCGCAAACGAGATATTGTTGTTAGACAACATTATACCTACGATACATAAAGAAGCGTTGGTGGGCCCTTACTCCGGAATTGGCTAAATGCCAATACAACCCGAGTTAGTTTCCATATAAGTGATTCAAGATTAAAACCTCGATACACCTTTCGGAAGACTTAGAGTCTAAAGAATATTTATGGAACTTAAAACTGATACAGATAAAAATGTTTTATCCATAAAGCTTGACTTGTTGAAATAACAAGTTCAAGAGTTGACTACGATGAGGTTATTTTCATCGTAACGATGCTTAAAGTCGGCTCGGGTTGAACTAGTAATTAATACATATTTCAATCATGAGATATGAAACATGGATGACAATACGATTTCCATCTGATGGAAATGAAACCAAGGACTTACATGCGTTACAGTCCAAGGCATTTTGTCTATCCAGAGGATGCTAGTAAGGGTGCAAACTTCAGAGTTCCAGCGATGGACAGAAGTGAGCAAAATGGAGTTGGAATCTTCGTGCTTTGATGAAATGGTCAAAGGGGTTTGACTTCATCAATGGGTAACGAAGATGCTTGTAATTTAAGAAAGTAAGTGGGAGGGTAATAATATTTCTAAAAACCTTGTGTGCTTGACACAATGTTAATTGGAAATAAATTTCTTGACACGAATTAGGACTTCATATGAAAATAGTTTTTTGATGAAGTGCTTAGGCTAAATAGCCTCCATATTAGGCATAATGATCTATGGAGATAGATTTACCTAATAGGGCTAAGCAATAAATACATATTGACAAGATGATAAAACCGTTTAGCACTAAGAACGACAAGGAGTGATTCTTGCCGAAGTCACATGGACATCCCGACCAGCTCCGGCCATGACGACTTCTTGCCCCCGGCAACGTCGATGTCCGAGGAGCTCATCACCGTCGCACTGGTGACTGGTCTATTTTTGACGATCTTAGAGCATCTCCAACGACCGCGCCAAAAGACGCGCGCGGGGTAAAATGCCCATTTAGCGCGCGTGGCAAGTTTTCGCGCGCTTCAGTGGCGGCGAGAAACAACCGCGCACGCTAAACGTTTGCGCGCGCGCAGGAGAAAGCTGGCGGTCGCGCGTTAGATTTGGCAGGCCGCTTCGCGCGCCTATAAAATGCGGCGCTCGCCACGCGCTCCACCACACTGCCACGCGCACATTTCCCCGCCTCCTCGCCGCTTCCACCGCTTTCTCGCCGCCTCCTCACTGCTTCAGCGCCCTGCCACCACCATGCCGCCGTGTCACCGGGGATCACCTGGCTACCGCGGCGTCCGCATGCCCCTCCGGCGCCTACTACACCGAGAACGGGCCTGGCGACGTCTGCCTCGGCCTCGACATGTTCGAGACCGCGCACGAGGCCGTCCGCGCGTACGACGCAGCGGCGTGGCACCTAGGGAGGCCTCGCGTGCAGTTAAACTACCACGACGTCTACACGTGCGAGCAGGCGCTGTGCGTCGCCCCTCCGCCTCGTCTTATTACAGATCAAAACCGTGAGGACCACCGTCGGCGGCAACGCCGCCTCCTCATCACCGAGCGAGCCATGGCAGAGTGGCGCCGGTGCCACCCCGAGGACGTCGCCGCCAAGAACGCCTTCTGGGCAGAGAGGACGGCAAGACGCCGCGCGGAGCATGCCGACAGGCGTCGGCGCAAGGCACTGGCCATATCGCAGTGCGATATCATCGAGGCAGGCGGGACGTCAATCTTCTCCCCCGACGATGACCATTGGGATGACATGTGGCTCGATACCTCGGACAAGACCACCGATGATGATGATGATGATGATGAGGACGACTGGGAGTAGGTTCTAGTTGCACTGCACCATAGTTTTTTATCTAATTGCACTGTAGTTCTTTATCTATCTATGCTATAAACTATGTAAAATATCTTTGTATCATTTTTTACTATGTTGTGAACTATGTATTGTTTTTTTATCTATGAACAAAATATGTATGCACCGAAAAAATATGCAACGCATCGGCAATTATCTAGTGTGACAATAAAAAAGAATATAAAGTCGCGAAAACGTAGTAAGAAGTACCACAAACAAGGGAGAGGAGAAGATAATTTAAGGAAAAACTACTAGTTGGCACTTTGTACACTATAAAATTATCCATTTAGTTGCACCTAAAGTAGATAGTCTTGTACAATCTAGAACATTTGTCAAGGTATATCCTAGATCCATACACGATTTTTTATCAGTTTCCAGATATTGATAATGGTAATAGAAAGAGTTAGTCAAGACATCAAGGATGCATATGCTATAGAAACCCAAAAAAATCTAACATGAGGAAAAAGACTTTGAAACGATAATATTGGATATGAAAAAAATATGTATCTAATAATCATTGGCATGTTCTATCTTTTGTATCAAAATGATTTATCAATAAGAAAACTAATTTAACCACAAGATAATTTATGACTAAATAAAGAAGTTTAATATAAAATAAAGATGTCACCATGAGACGAGTATCACCGCGATAAACTAGAATAAAATGAATAAAAAATAATGCTTTACAGAATTTCAGGGAAATAGATTTGTGAAAATACTGCAATGACGGTGACAGAAGGCAGCGCGTCCCAGTCTCAGTCTGCGGGGACGGCGCTCTTCTCGCCCGAGGGCGGTGCATGCCAGCTGCAGCTTGTCGACGAGGATACGAGACCCTTCATTGTTGCGGCGCAAGTCGTGGCCGGATCCGGTCGATGAGGTCGTCGTCTGGCGGGACGGACATAGTCGTCAGCGCGGGATCTGGCCAGATGAGGTCGTCGTCGTCGTGGGAAGGGACTGGCATGGTCGCTGGTCGGCGAGATCGGGGGAGAGGGAGAGATAGGGTTTATGTCCCGGGCGATAGAGCTGGCGGCGGGATGGTGGTGGGGAGAGACACGGGGGATGGAGGGAGGCGGATGTGGACATGAGAAGGTTAGGGCTAGGGCTAGTTTGTGCGTCGGTCTGTCTGTCTCCAGACTATTGGGCCGTGGTTGTGCGTACGCCACCGTCGGGCCTGGCACAACATTTGCCTGCCGCCCGTCGCTGCAAGGGGCCGGCCCATCGGGGCATGAAACGACATGGCACACGGAGGAGGCCATTTTGGCATGTCGCTGTTCGGACTTTTAAATAAAAAAATTCAGAAAAATACCAAAAATATAAAAATTCAAGAAATAGAGGTCAAGTGTCATATGTGGTAAACAGTGAGCTTTTTAGTAGGGCACGTACAATGTTGGGTGTTTAACCAGGCAGTAGGGTAATATTCCAAGCCATTAGCCTTTCTGAGGCCCCGGGAACCACGAGACCGCACGTTGCTACAGTCAAGCTGGCCGTGCTAGTAGGCCATGGAGCGTAATATTGGGAATTTGTATTTGCTATCCTTGAGGTTAATAAAATATTGTCCCCGTCCCTTTGTTTTTTTTTTTTGTGTACTATGATACACTGGCACGCCACATTATCGTTTTCTTGGCGCAGGAGAGAAATCAAACTCCTTTTCTTCCCTTCTTACGGAGTGCAATTTAGATTTTTCTCGTGTCAAACAAGAAGTAAAAATTGTTGTGCCCCACTTGTCCACCTTTCAAACAAATGGGGAACGTCGGGCAACAAATGGGTCTTGGGGGTTGATTTGGTGAGCCCTAAGCTCATGGGGACAACATTGCTTTTAGATGTGTCCATGATCAAAATAGCTGATTATGTTGGGGCTGTGTTTCTTAAACAGGTTTATGAGAAATTTAAATTTATGAATGCAAGTTCTGGATATGATCTCAAAATGCTTATTCCAATGGCAAAAAGCATGACCCCCTTCAGATTTTTTCCATTCCCATGTTGATGCGCAAATTTGAATTACACAAGAGTACGGAATGTCCATCGCAACCATTTTAGCGCAGTTACTTCCTTTGAGCCTACCCTCCTACTCTGCCCTAGAATTACCACTGTTAACAGCCAAACATATTTAGTGCATAAGAAATGCATATTAAATAGTCTAATGCAAGATATTTTAAAAATTGTTGAACATTTTATCTGATTTGCGTAGCCTACACATGCTCTTAGAATTTGAGCTACGACCAAACTTATTTGCAAGGTTCTAAAACCAAGTAATAAACAGTAACTAGTTGTCATAAGAATTAATCAAACTTTATCAGTGATAAACCTAGCATTACAGTACACCACAGTATACCCCAGATCCTACATATATGAGTTATGCTAGGCAGTAAATACAAAATACCATGAACCTTGGTGAGAGAAAAACTTCCAAGAACATAAACTAACTCATGCATATCATCATCCTGGATTAGAATACAGACGACACACTCCATTAATACAAGGAACTAACTGTTCAACGGTTCAGCAAAGCTGATACTAATAACTTGAGCTTAAACTGCGGAAAAGAGTTTTATCTTACAACAACAACAGCAGCAAGCCATCATCATGGTTTGTTTCTATCGACACGACACACAGCAGGATTACTAACAAAGTAGTCGCAGCGGCTTTTAACTCGACATTTTTCCGACAGCTAACAGCTTTCTCTCTCTTCTCTAGTGCTAAATTTGTACAGTGAGCAGAGTAACATGTTCAGACATACTCCACCCTCTTCCTCCTCTTTACAGCTTGTCTCTCAGATTAGTCTTTGCCTCCTCAGCTACAGAATGTACACTCTCTCCAGTGCAACCAAGATTTGTATCTTATTCATGCCGGTACCATTACTAGTCGATCTTATAGGGTTTTCGGTTGTTGTGGGGGGGGGGGGGGGGGGGGGGGGAACGCGAGCGCAAACCTAGCCACTGTAGCTGTACAGCTGCATAGTCCCGCCTTCAGACTTGTGCATGAATGCTTGTCATCATAGCCACTGGATCGGGAATGCGCCTTGGCGCAAGGGTGCCGGTCCAATCGACATGGCCAAGCAGTGAAAGATCAAACCATATGATGCATTAGTAGGAAGGCAAGATCAAACCACATGATGCATTAATAAGAAAGCAAGTGGTGCTACTTAGCACATGTAACAGGACAACTTAATCAAAGTGGTGCTACTTGCCGAACCCCAACTTCCACGTGTGTGTAAGGATGGAAATGTAGAGACTACATCAGGATGGAAATGTATCAAGGAATTAATCGGAAAAAGTTCAATGATCAAACCTCTAATATAACTCTTTTTCGATTAACATCTGATATTACTCAATATATCTCAGGAAGGAAATATATCTAAAAGTTGGCCCTATCTACATGCCATGGGCGCATTTGTTATACAATGTGACATGAAATACCTAAGCAAGGTTTGGTATGATAAAAACCAAAATCAGGCCATAGTATTAGTCCCAGATAACTTTTTTACACTGTTTTTCATACTGCATAGTAAACTACATGGTTGGCTATTAGATATATAACTTTGTCCACACGCCTTCATCCGATTTGCTTGATATATAACTTCCACTCCTTCATTTGATTTGCTTGCATGCTGCGACACACGGATCTGCTAAAGGAAATATCGTGTTACGAAAACTATTCAAATAGTGTGTCTCATGGATAGCGAGAAAATAGTTTGGTCTATATGAAGGAGAATCACTTTGGATAATATTCAGTGATCTGCATACACTGTAGCCTCTTTAACATAAAAGAATATAAAATATAAAATTAAAATTATTTTATCTTAGTATTCTACATGGCACCCAGAAAACATAATAGGCCTACTATATATAGATATCGTCCAAGATTTTCCTTAGGCACAAAACTGTGATGAATGGAAGTAGAGGGATCTCATCTTATTATGTTCCTTATTATTTAACACTGACAAACGTTTCGAAAATGATGATTTTGTTTTGGCATATAAGGAAACTGAAGTTCATAATATATAAAATCAAATCAATATAAATTAGTATTGCAACCATGGATGCAATCCTCTAGTTGATCTCATTCTAAAGTTAGAACAGACCAATAAAATTACATACTGCAACCATGAATCTCCTCTAGTGAATGCACTGACTATCACTATAAGTATGACAATGTAAGGTTTAGCATTATCTGTTGGTCATGAATCAAACATACTCTGCATTCATACATCGAAGTGGAAATTGAACGAAGATGATTAAATAAGTAAGCATGTGGATAGCGAGCAATATGACTACCTAATGGTTTTTCTTTCGAATGTCGAACCCACCTAGGCTTGCAGCTTCTCATAGTGATGATTTCAATCAAAGGGCATTGTGAGGTCAACCTTGTCTTGCTTTTATCTCCTGCCACAAAATTTAAAATAAGTGCATTGCTATGAGATATATTTTCTAAATTAAATCTTGTAAAATAAATATACAACAACCGCTAAACCAGAAGGGTGTGTTTCACACCTCAACATCCATAAATATGCATAGTTAAATATTATAGTGGTCCAATTACAATGGTCATGTGGCTTGCATTCAGAAAAAGCCAATACTCCTAAACTACAATTTCAGTGGCACTATATGCTCAAATGCCCTTATCATCGTGATTCTTGAGAGCTATTTTCAGGTAAACCTCTACCAGGCCACTTAGGAGCAACTAATAGGCAAAAATTAAGGTGGTGCCCCGGTGGCACCAAATGTGCATGTGCCATCGTGTGAAGAAATGCCAGAAATAGGCATCGATCTTCTCTTGGGTGATGGGATGACTGTCATCATGTTAATGCACCATTGGATCTTCTGTACAGAAAACACTTTTGCTCCCTCAAGTTCCCTATCCAGTTTGATGCACCAATGCACAACTCTATGGCAAACTAAAACATTTACCTTGTTTAGATAGTTTATCTGGGTGCTTACGCAGGTTGCAACAAATAGAGCAAAAGCCTAGGTCTGAGGATAAATAGTTGGTTCACTCCTGAGCATGTTAACTTCAATGCAATTCCGAGAGCCTTTACACTCATAACCTGTTAAATTCTCACTATCAGATGGAAAATGGGATTCAGTGAAAATCCCATAAAGAAATCTCAAGATGAATTATGCTATAGGCAAGAGTCATCTGTTTGGGAAAAGGCATACAGTGAGAGATCCTAGAAGAGAACAGACTCCAATGTACAACAAGATGTTTGTCCATGTTGAGGGACAACAAAATATATATGAACCAAGGCTGCCACCACTACTATAGTTGCACAGGAAAGAAAAGCTGAGAAAACAATATTAAGTCCATCTAGCATGTGAAATATAATCAAGTTAATAATGGCACTGTCATCACTATGTTTCAATTGTTAATACCTGGCTCAGTTGCAAGATCCCAAACTTCCCTTACAAAATCAATATCACGCTCCTGTGGAGCATGGAGTGCAATTGGGATCGATCCAACTACACAAAGAACACAACCGAGTATACCAAAGGTGTGCAGTTTCTCTTGTACAATGGAATGAGCAAGTGCAGCACTACAAACATTTAGAGTGGACTGTTATTTCAGTTTAACAGGAAGCAGGCTAAAGCACATAATTAAGAGTATTCTGTACATACTGGTAACGCCCAAGCAACCTGAAATCTCCAGCTCCAGATTCTGATACTATTGAAGGATAGTGGGAAAGATAAAGCTAAAAGTAATAGTATTCTAGTGACAGAGATATCATTTGTCTAAATAACAAATAAGTAATCCCTCTGTCCCACAAAGTAAGCCGTTTTTGCAAACTAACATAGCTGGCAGAAACATATTACATTATGGAATGGAGGGAGTACAAACTATTAATGGGAAGATAGAAAAGTACAATGAGGTCTAGTGAATCTAAGATCACCGACTCTGTATAAGAATTTATAAAATTGCAGAGAATGTTGTCGTCATTGATAATTCATAGCAAGAGTTTAGTTTTGGTCAGACATAACCAGAGGCTTGTAATTAAAGAGGCTTGTAATTAAAGAAACACATGCAAGAAATAGGGCCCATGCCAACAAAGAAATATGAAATATCTTATCAGAATAAATTTGGAAGGAGAAAATGAACCATCCGTACCTAATTTATTGATCTAGCTATGCTCACCCTGGCCATTAAAAGCAAAGCGGCAAAAACTGGTAAGCAAAATTTACCGCTAGAGATTCTCCCGTGGTTCTTGTTTCTCGATAATTTCGGTGGACAGCAGTTTGTAAGATATATATATGCATAAAGGAAATATCCCAAAGAAATATCTAAAATATTTGAAACAACATTATCATGAGCATACAAGTAAAGAAGATAGAAAATGTTGTGGATGGGCCAGACCTGCCAACTACCAACAAAATCTGTACAGACAATCCAGATCTCAAATATCGTGGTGGTCTTCAAATCAAAACTGAGACGAAAGGGTGGTTGATGTGCTCTAGCAGTGGTAATGAGACTCTCCTTGAGCGTTAAGGTACATCAATTGTGGTCCAATTTTTTTGATTGGCAAGATCCGTTCCAAAAACCAGTCACCAATCAGTACTATGGTGGCTATTAAAGAATATGGCCATGGTAAAAATATAGTAATAAGAAAACCTTCAAATATGCTTAGAACAATTTTAGGAAGAACCGGTTAGAGTCAGAACCCTACAACAATGGCATTACAAATAAAACACTTTTTGGTGGCCATTAGAGAAACATGACATTCACTTTTTAATCGAATTCAACTTGGAAGAAGCTGATAACAATAGCTCACAAAAGTGGGATGTCGTATTCGCCAAGATTTGAATTGCCTAATGGGATTTAATGTTCACATAGTATCCCCATCTCTACATGTTCAGTCCTAAATCTACACATCTCACAGTACTAAACCAAACATGTATAAGATAATCATCAACCTTACATATCATATACAGACCAATCAAATACACTTGGAGCTGACCACACATGCAAATGGCAACTAATGACAACAATAATGACAAATCCTCCTGGATTTCACAGTTGGCAGGTACAAAAAACTAACCAATCAACCTCTCATAGAGTGTGACATGAAGATGAGGACCTTAGCCGGAGATGCAGGAGGAAGGACGGCCAAATCTGATGAAGGAACAGCAGCCACGGACCCAGCAACGACCCTGGCACCAAACCCTCACAACCACGCTGTGCAGCCGAAACCAACAAACACACATGAGGTACGAAGAGCAGGGCGTCTGGAAGGAGAAAGAGGAAAGGAAGAACGCACCTTTTTGATGGCGGCAAGCGAGCAAACGACGGACGACGGACGAAAGGTGTGCGGTCAGATCCGGAACCAATCGTAGAGCCCATGACGCGCCCGTCTCCATCTGCAAGGACAGCCGGGGATGCAGCCACCAGAGAATCAGTGAAGTGCCGTCCATCCTCTCCCAATCCTTCGGTTTGGGGGTGCTAGTGGTGGGAACCCCGAAGTTTGCAAAACACACACCTGGATCGGCGAGGACGAACCAGTCGGCGTAGATCCTCTGGTGCTCCTCATCCCACGGCGGCGGCGGACCACGCGATCTCCATCCACGGTCTTCCTCCTCGCGTCGGCGGCGGCTGACGAGGTGCGGGTGCTCGTCCTCCTTCTGCCGACACTACTAGGAAAAGGCATGCTAGTGGCGCACCAGTTTTGCCTTCTAATGGCGCATGGCTGGTGCGCCACTAGACTCACGCCATTAGAATTTTTTTCTAATGGCGCACCACATGTGCGCCATTAGAATCTGGTATTCTAATGGCGCACCAGGCAGTGCGCCATTAGTACTGCCCACAGTGCGCCACTATTATCTGCTATACTTATAGCGCAGCACATCGTAGTGCGCCATTAGTAACAACTTTTTTAATTCTTTTGTTCTTAATCTCAGGTCACTATTTCACATATGAGATATTCAACACATATATATATACAACAAGCATCCATATAGCAATCATATCCAACACACAAGTTTCATCATATATACATACATAGCCAACACATAGTTCCGTCGTTACAAAAGTTTCACATTGTTCATCCAACACCGTTATCCATCAATTCACAAAAGTTTCACATTGATACAAAATAAAAACACAAATGGAAAAGAAGCACTCCATCCACGCAAGCTTCCGTCAATTAAATCAAATCTGCAAAATGATAAACAAGAAGTTAGAAGAAGAAAAAGAAGAAGACTAGAAGAATACTAGAAGAGGAAGAACACTAGAAGAATAATAAGAAGAGTTTTGGAAAAGAAGAACAATAAGAAGAAGACTATAAGCTTATTATGTAAACTTGATCATTTTGTGCTAACATAAGTTATTTTGGAGCTAACCTATAGGAAACTAAGCACATAAGGTCTAAGTTAGTATATTAGAGCCAACTTAGGTAAAATGAAGCAAACCTATGTCATTTTGGAAAAGAAGAAGATTAAGAAAAAGACTATAAGCTTATTATGTAAACTTGATCATTTTGTGCTAACATAAGTTATTTTGGAGCTAACCTATAGGAAACTAAGCATATAAGGTCTAAGTTAGTATATTATAGCCAACTTAGGTAAAATGAAGCTAACCTATAGGAAACTAAGCATATTAGAGATAACATAGGTAACTAAGTATATATATATATATATATATATATATATATATATATATATATATATATATATATATATATCATTTTGGATAGCTAACCTATAGGAGATCTGACATACCTGACAAAGTAGGCAGTTCTTCTCCTTCTTCTCCTTCATCTCCCTGATGCGCCTAGAGCGGCGAGGCGGTGGAGGCAGTGGAGGTAGTGGGATGTAGTCTTCTACCACAATTGGCGTGGTCATGTCGCCCAGCTGTGGGATCGCCGGCGCCACCACCGGTGCGTGGTCATTGTCAGGCACCACCACCATCGCGAGGCCACCTTCAGGCACGACCATCGCTAGGTCATCCTCAGCCACCTCCATCTCTTGCCCATGGTCAGCCACCACCATCTCTTGCCCTTGGTTAGCCACCACCAGCGCTAGGTTATCCTCAGCCTGATGCCCATCGTCATCATGCAGCTCCTCATCCTCACTCTGCTCCTCTTCTCCCGCACTCCAGTCCGGATCATCCTTCTTGTTGTCTATGCTGGTGCCAGAATCGCTGCTGCTTTTGCTACAGCCAGAATCGCTGCTGCTTTCGCTACAGCCATAGTCGCTGCTGCTTTGGCTGTAGCCAGTGTCGCTGCTGCTGCTCCTACCTGTCCAAAATGCAACAATGACTGTTAACAATCGATGTGAGACAAAGCCAAATGTAGAGGAATAAGAAGAGGCAGAACGTACCGGCATCATCATCGGCAGCGTAGCGCATGCGACACATAGTCTTGTTGTACACCTTCACGATGAGCATGTTGGCGTCGTCGTCGTACCTGAAGACAAGGAAGTACCCCAGCTGCAGGTCGTAGGCACGGTAGAACTTCTCCCACCCACGAGACAAGTACATGTGGCCCTTCTTGATCGCCAACTGCACATCCCACTGCCTGCGAAACCCGCTGCCGGCCTGTCGCAGCTTCACATTATTTGGCGGATCTTCACCCATCAGCATGTTCATAAAACTGTCAGGCAGCCTCTGCAGTTTGGGAAAATGAGTGATGTAGCAAACAACAGATATCATAATGAGATGGGTGAAGGGGAGATCTCTCGTTTTATATACCTGCGTCATGGATGATACTGAAGCCTCAAGTATGATAGTGAAGAACTCGGAAGCATCCAACTCGTACTGCGGTGTCGCAGATCGGCGGTGGCTGCTTCCCGCCATCTCTGATAAGCAGCAGAAGAGACCAATTAGTACCCTTACAACAGATCATAAAACATGCATTAGTCGCAAGTACCCCATATGTCCTATTTTTAGCAAAGTCATGCTAAAATTCACGGAAAATTTCAGCATGACCTTTTGCTGAAAATAGGACATATGGAGTGCCCGAATTTGCCGGAACGGAAGTTAATCGACATTCCGGCAAACTCAAGGGCCTCTCGGGGTACCTGCAAATTCATCACGACACAATGGTCGGAGACAAAACCCAACAAACTAGCAAATCTTTCTCAATGTGATCACAAGTAATTCAGAGGCATCACAATAAAGCAACACCCTGCACTAGCCTAAAAACAAGTGAAGTTTCACCATATAAGAACAACTTTATAAAATCAAAGAAGTTGCTAAATTTTTTGTATCCTTCATACAGACTGGAGTACAATGCTTTATAATGTTCCATCATCATTACAGAAATCCAAGACCATGTGTTCCATCATCATCATCATTACAGAAATCCAAGAAACATCATGCTTTTTAACAGTTTTCAGTTTGGACAGAATACTGAAAACTACAGTTTGGACAGAATTCCTAACACTTTGGTCTTCTAGTTACAAAACAAAACTGACATAATTCTAGATGCCATAACTGAATTTTTTGACAGTAGCTCAAGTTTTTGACAGTATCTCCTAACAGTAGCTCCTAACTGAATTTTCTGCTTAAAGGGAAGGCTGACTTAAGTGGCAAGATGATACAATTTGCATAACATAACAATATATGCATCTTAATATAACACCATCTCCTAACAGAAATAGTATCACAGGTTTCCATCTTAATACCACAAAGAATTACATTAAAAAATCCAGGATCATTTTTTCTAGAGAAAAGCATCATTATAAGGGGCCTGGCCTTCAAACTAACTAATTTCCGAGGCCTGGCCTTCTTCATAGGAGAATGTGAATTAGTTCAAATTCAAAATTTATCACTTTGCAGATAATAAATCAAATCCACAGTACAATCTAAAATAACAAGAAACAGAACTCAGTTGTTCCAATCTATATGCCACTGGATGAAGGTCAACATCTATGAATTAACTCAATCCCTGAAGCAACTAGTTGGAACTTGCAAGCGCATATACTCTACTACTACCTAGCAACAGGGCAGTCCTGCAGTTCTTGTTGTTTGCCGCAAGATGAAACTTATTAAGCATTCTGTCTAGACATCATTAATGGAACAACCGAACTGAATCTTCAATCACATCCATTGCACCTTCCCTGGAGAACAATGCCCTCATCTATTTTACCATCTCAGAAAGTTCACAGTCTATTTTCCTATCCCAGGCTGAGCAACTAACACAACCTTCTCATGTTCACCGCTAGAAAGTAGAAACATCCCATCTCTAATGAAAAGATAGCACAGTTTCAAAAAGAAAACAAACAAAAGTAGCAGGAACTCTGATTCTCCTATATAGTTACAAAAAATGCAGTACAAAAATGCAGTCCAATTTGAATCGTGAACCCTAACTTTTGGAGCATGTGCTTTCTGTCTTGAAATTCCTTTTGGAGCATCGGTTGGAAGGAATGGGGAATGGTGGAGAGAGGGAGGAAGGAGGAAGGAGGAGAGGTACCTGGTCGCCAAAGGGGTCGGGGTCGGCGAAGGGGTCGGGGTCGGGGTCGGAGCTCGTCCGGGTCCTCGCTCGCCGCGGTTGAAGGAGAGCAAGGGCCGGTGGCGGAGGACGGCAGGGGCAGGCGGGGTGGGCGCATAGGGGCCGCGCTCGCCGGCTGCTGCAGGGGCCGGAGGAGGCCCTCACTCGCCGGAGGGAGGAGGAGAGGAGAGGAGCGGGCGGTACGCGCTCGGCCGATCCCGTTCGGTGGGCGCGGGGGCGGCGGGGGTGGAGTCCCGCGGGGGTCGGGGCGGCGACGGTGGGGCAGCGCAAGACCACAGCGGCGGCGGCGTCGCCGATGCCGTGCAGGTGCGGCGGACGGAGGGGACGGATAAAGGGGACGGTGGTGTATGGTTGGGTTGAGTGGATCTGGCGAGGGAGGGAGGGAGGCAACAGTGAGAGGGGACGAACTGGGGGGAGGGACCCAATGGCGCACCGCAACCCTAGTGCGCCATAAGTACAACCAATCAAATGGCGCACCCCGCCCAAGTGCGCCATTAGAATTTACTAGCCCGACTGGTCAGGTTACATTCCACATAACCCCCACTCCATTAGAACAAGCCCACTAGCTCGATTGGTTAGCATGCAGCAGTACACACCAAGAGGTCCTGGGTTCGATTCCCAGGCTCCCCATTTTTTGTATTTATGCATTTAAAATATTGTTTGATATTTATTTGTGTTTAAATATGTTCAAACTTGTTTAAATCATAACAGTAATATTTTTTATCAAAATAGAAATAATTTTTTAAAAAATATCATCAAATTTGTTATTTGAAAATATTTATGAATATGAAAAAATATCATCAAATTTATTATTTGAAAATATCATCAAATTTCTTATTTGGAAATATAATCAAATTTGTTTTTTTTGCAATTTTAGTTGCATCCATTTGTGACGGTGGAGCGGGCCGGGGAGGGTGCGGGGGAGAGGGTGCGAGTGGTCGTCGACGGCGGTGCAGTGGGGGACGGTGCGGGCCGGGGGTCGGCGGCAGCTTCAGGTGGAGCGGGGGAGGGTGCGGTGGGACGTCGGCGGCGGTGGAGTGGGGAAGGGTGCGGGGGGTCGGCGGCGGCGGTGGAGTGGGGAGGGTGCGGGCAGGGGGTCGGCGGTGGAGTGGGAATGGTGTTTTTTATATTTATTTGTGTTTAAATATGTTCAAACTTGTTTAAATCATAACAGTAATATTTTTTATGCATTTTAAATGCTTTTTTATATTTATTTGTGTTTAAATATGTTCAAACTTGTTTAAATTACAACAGTAATATTTTTTATAAAAATAGTAAAAAAAATTAAAAAATATGTTCAAAAAGTGCGGGTGCGCGGGGCCGGGTGCTCCGGCGGTGGAGCGGGGGAGGGTTGCGATGGGTGGAGCTAGCGGGGGAGGGTGCGGGTGCGATCGAGATGGAGGGGGATCGAGATCGAGATGGAGGGGGAATCGAGATCAAGTGCCCTCATGAATTCAAAAAGTGCCCATGAAATTTAAAAATATTCATGATATCAAAAAGTGCCCATGAAATACAATCGAGAAATGAAGACTACGATTTAAAATGCCCGTTAGTAGTTTTGCAAAAAATTAAAAATAATAAGTATATATACTAATGGCGCATCTCCTCTGAGTGCGCCATTACTAGTTTAAACTAGTAATGGTGCACTGTGCGGCGATGCGCCATTAGTAGTTTTGTAAAAAAAAAGAATAAAACAAAATTTACAGTAATGGCGCACTGCCTGCTTGGTGCGCCATTAGTAGTTATAGATAGTAATGGCGCATTATGGACTAGATGCGCCATTAGTGTGTATGGGAAAATGGAAAAAAAATAATTCATACTAGTGGCGCACCCTGTTTACGGTGCGCCATTAGTGTCTTCCACACTAATGGCGTATCACAAACTGGTGCGCCATTAGTATATAGTAGTGGCGCACTGCTTCCACGGTGCGCCATTAGAATCAATCCTATCTATAGCACTTTTCCTAGTAGTGCGAGCGCGAGGACGATGAGAGGCGGCTAGAGAGGGCGTGCATCAGCGACGGACTTGGGTGCCGACTTCTTCTTCCCCGACGTGGTTCCCTTGTGCGGGCGCTTGGTGACCGTGGCCTTCTGGTCAGCCTCGGGCGCGGCCTTGGCGGAAGCCACGCGCTTGGCCGAGGAGCCCCGCGGTCGGCCTCGGGCGCGGCCTTGGCGGAGGTTGTGCGCTTGCGCGAGGAGACCCGCGACGGCGCGACGGCAGATGGGGAAGATGGGGACGGCGGCGGACGGGGAGGATGGGGGCGGCGGCGGCGGACGGGGAGGATGGTGGGGGTGGCGGCGGACGGGGAGGATGGCCTGGGGTTTGGATCGGGGGGAGAGAGGCGAGGCGGGGGGAGAGGAGACGGCGGGGCAACGGCGGCCTGGTAGGCGAAGGAGATGGCGGCGCGGCGCAGGCGGGGCGGCGCGGGGCGGGGCAGCCACGGCCACGGCGAGCGGGACGGGCGGGGCGGTGGGGCGGGCGAGATGGCGGGCGGCGGGACGGGCGAGACGGCAGGGCGGGGCGAGCGGCTAGGGTTCACCAGGGGAGCCGACCCTTTTATACCACCCCCACGCGAAATTACCAAAATGCCCTGGTGGGGGCAAAGTATTTACGTTTTGTTGCCATTGAAATTTTATCCAACGGCCCAGGTCGATCGGGTTCGAGATCGCATGGCTCACGGCGGTCGGGCCCGAGATCGGACGGTCAGTATCGCGAGGGACTTTCGATCCGACGGCCGAGAGTGCCTGATCGCTGAATAGGCTCCTGCATCCCTCCCTCTCATATTTCTGGATTTAACGGTACTAGAAGCAAGACGTGCTTTTTTTCTAGGATAAGACCTGACAGGTACTTGCAACAAAATGAATAGACATGTAGGAAACGGCCTGTCATGAGGTCGTACACGCACAGGGCAGAAGAGCTCTCGGACTCGCGGCGAAGGATGACCAGGCCGCCACGGAACGTTATCGGATAGTACCGGTCGACGAGATTGGTGCCATGGCGTGACATGAAGGGTGACAGACGGTCGTGGCAGAAGGACACTGCGGCAGTCGTGTTTGGGTGGACCAGAGTGAGGTGCCAGTCGTTGTTATAGGTGAAGAGGTAGGCATGGATGGAGGGGGATGCCTGCTCGGTGACCCGGCGGATGAACGGCGGATGTGCTTGCATGCAGACGGTGGTGCATCGGATGAGGGTGACGTAGTCAGTCCGCACCATGATCTCGAGCAGAACATTAGTCTGGAGAGTTGTTCCGGTCTTCGGAGCTGGTGTCTTCGCCGCACATATGTTGTTGGTCGGCGGTGTTTCCCTAGCACCATCGACGAACGGTGCTTGTTTGAGTTGGTAGCACACCCGCACGTTCTTCTCGCCGGCCGAGTATGACTTGGACCACGAGTGTCATGGACCACGTCTACTAAACTGTTGTCATCTCAATTTGTGCAAGTAGTCATCCATCCGCGAGTGGGGTGCACGTGTGACTTAGAGAAGTAGGAAAGCACGTATTTGTATTGTTACTTTTAAGAGTAAAATGATAGGGTTGGATCATACTAATTGGTTTAATCTTGTCTACATATGTGATTATGCTTCAAGCATTATTCTGTTTGTTATGAACTTAATACCTCAAGATGTATGTTGGATAGCGCCCGAGGAGTGGAGTAATAGAAGTAGATTTAATAAAATTAACGGTCTACTTATCATGGACGTAATGCATATATATTAATCATGTCATGAATAATGTTATAATTATTCACTTTTCTATCAATTGCCCAACAACAATTTGTTACTCATCGTTGCTATGCTCATGAGAGAAATACCTCTAGTGAAAGTTATGGCCCCCAGGTCCATTCGCTTCATAATACTAAAATCCTATATACCTTGATGCAATTTATTATCTTTATTTTCTTTTGCAATTTATCTGTGTACCATTACCAGAATTAATCCATGTAATTAACGAGTAGAGGTGCAAGTATTTGTTTCTTTTGTGTGTGTGTGTGTGTGTGTGTGTGTGTGTGTGTGTGTGTGTGTGTGTGTGTGTGTGTGTGTGTGTGTGTTGTGGACATTTGTTCGTGAATCTTCTATTGGTTCGATAAATCTTGGTTCTCAACTGAGGGAAATACCTTCTGCTACTATACTACATCACCATTCCTCTTCAGGGAAATCCCAACGCCTATCACAAGTAGCAAAAAAATTCTAACACAGGTTCCTTCACGCACATAAAACATTTACTTGTTTTACTTTTATTTGCAATTTGCCTTTTTTATTTTTCCTCTCTTTTTCATCTTCCTCCACTTCTCCAAAAAAAAATACCAAAAAATATTTATGTTACTACCTTTGTTTTTATTGCCTTCATATTGACTTAAGAAAATAAAATAAAACAAAAAGAAATTTATGGAGTCACTTAAAGCTTTCTACTTGGGTCATCTTCAATCCATTTGTGCTTGTGCTGAAACCCCAACTAGCTTAGTTGAGAGAAAATCATTAGATGCGTATGCTTATTTTATGCTACTATACTACACCACCCTTTCTCTTCCGCAAATTCCCAATGCCTATAACAAGTAGCACTGCCAACTTTCATCGATCGAAACTGTAGTTGGAGCACCAAAACACAAAACCAAGTTGTCTGCTCCGCAAGACAGTGTCGCCTAGATAAACTTGTAGAAGAAAAAGGTTGACCCATAGAAGCAAATTATTTGGGGGCACATCGTCCTCTACACGCCTCCTGACAATAAGAAAAAGCACCATCGGAGCATGGGCAAGGTAAGGAGATGTTATTGTGTACCTACATTGACTCTATTGCCTCGCCACGCCGACCAGAGACAAAATGTAAATTTATTTCTAACCCTACACCACTAGATCCCAACCCTAGGGTCACCAGAGTGACATAAAGAGGTGGACGGGGCCCGTGACCTCCCCGGCGAGTAGAGGTAGATCGATCGCCACCTGTCTCATAAGTCCTTGGGACAAGGAAGGAAAAGTTGTATCACTTAAGGAAACATACCGATGAAAGTTGGGATAATAAAAAAAGAGGGTGAAAGTTGTGTCACTCTACTCCATCTATGCACATACCGCCACCTACAACTCTTCATTTGCTTGTTTCCAATCAAAGAAAAAATATGGAACCAATGTATGCAAAAATACAAAAACATATGATGTAGAAGAAATAATTAATCCAATTATCAACCAGTATCATTTCTACATGGTCATATAAGGGGCAACATAAAGCCATTGCAGCAACATGTATTTGAGATATTAATTTTGCACGACGGGCATGGAACACAAATCAAATATATTTGGCACAAAACACGCTATGAAGAAGCTTGAAGAAAAATAACAATACAGATGCAATACATCGACTTCAACACAATTCATAAATTTTGTCTGCCGGTTCTTAGAATATCGCTCGTAACATAAAATTTTGTAACCCGATCATCCTTCGTTCACCCCGTTTTATGTATGTTTCCCTATGTCTAGTAGTTTAGAGTTTTTTACTCCGACCTCTGCTATTTTCCACCCATTTTGATAACTGGCTCAACACCCCATAAAATCTTGTTTTTTTTTGCAGGCAATCACATTAATAACAATGTACCAGGTAAATAACTGACTAACCTATTAGAAGATTTATGCCCTCATTGCAACGCATCGGCAATTACCTAGTGTGACAATAAAAAAAGAATATAAAGTCGCGAAAACGTAGTAAGAAGTACCCACAAACAAGGTAGAGGAAAAGATAATTTAAGGAAAAACTACTAGTTGGCACTTTGTACACTATAAAATTATCCATTTAGTTGCACCTAAAGTAGATTGTCTTGTACAATCTAGAACATTTGTCAAGGTATATCCTAGATCCATACACTATTTTTTTATCAGTTTCCAGATATTGATAATGGTAATATATTAATATCAAAATGATATATACCCGGTACATTCATCATCTGAATGACACATATAAAGAGTTAGAAAGACATCAAGGATGCATATGCTATAGAAACCGAAAAAATCTGACATGAGGAAAAGGACTTTGAAACGATAAACAATATGTATCTAAATAATCATTCTCCTGTTCTATCTTTTGTATCAAAATGATTTATCGATAAGAAAAACTAATTTAACCACAAGATAATTTACGACTAAATAAAATAGTTTAATATAAAATAGAGTATCACCGCGATAAACTATAATAAAATGAATAAAAAATAATGCTTGACAGAATTTTAGGGAGATAGTTTTGTGGAATTACCAAAACACGTGTATATCTTATTTGGTTGATGTAAAAACCCAGCATACTCTTTAATTCAATCAATTTTATGAAGTTGCACAATCAGGGGACGACGCGACAATGCCCTTGGGTAGGAACCCTTTCTAACAAAGCACTCTAGACTGAAGATTTGATGGCACCCTGCCATATAGTCACGAGTTTCAAATGTTAGGACAAATATTATGTACTCAAAAAACAAACAAAATTGGGTGGTTCTTTTAGGCAATCACACCCTCCTCTAATATTTCTATGGACAACTGAATTGAACTAACAGATTCAAACAAACCATTAACAGTCAGCATAGCATCACATGCCTCTAGTTGATCCTAAATACCAGATCCAGCTGCCTCAATTTATCTATAGGATCTCTAGGCGCGAGATCCAGATGCAAATACCCCTAGGCGAGATCCAAGCATATAACCGCGTGTCTCCACAACTAAACTCGGTTGCTTCTCAGGCAGGATCACACGACGACGACGATGAACGCACACACACAAGAGAGACACGCGAACACACATGAACGAGAAGTATTTTTTGCGACGCGCTGATTCAACGTCTTTTCTGTTTCTTCCCTTTATTCGTTTGAAACAGACTAACAGAAGTGGACCGAATCCTACGCCATGATCCCTTTCAATCGTGCCATCCCACAATCTGGTTCTAGCTCGGTCTAACTAGACGCACCCCACGTGAACAAGCACATGTCAGGTTCTCTTATTTGTTACGTACAGGATGTAAAACAGACTAATGGGCATGCACGTCCACAAGATTTCAACTAGAATAAATCTTCTTGATTTGCATACACAAACTCGCGAGATCCAACCGCGATGGGGGTGTTGGGGCACGCACCTGGACTCCAATGACGGTGACAGAAGGCAGCGCGTCCCAGTCCCAGTCTGCGGGGAGGGCGCTCTTATCGCCCTCGTCGTCGAGGGCGGTGCATGCCCGTTGTAGCTTGTCGATGAGGGATACGAGACCCTTCCTGGGTGGCGTCACGAGTTCTGGCCGGATCAGGTCGTCGTGCGGAGGGGCGGTCATGTTCGTCGGCGCGGGTTCTGGTCGGATCAGGTCGTTGTGGGGAGGGGCGGGCATATTCATCAGCGCGGGATCATGGTGAGGAGGAGACTGCCTAGGGCTAGGGCTAGGTTGTGGCAGATGCTATTTTTAGTCCCACCTCGCTCCCCTAACAAGAATTTGACCACCTTAAGTATGTTACTTCTCAAACTATCCCAAACATTTGGTCTTCATTGAACTCTATGTGTAGGATCTGTGGCTGCAATAGGAGTTTTCGTCGGTTCTTAAATCGGTGATAGATTCCTATTGACGATTTAGATTCTATACAAAAAGATCGTTGATTATCAATGTAATTTTTATATGTACTTCTGTGTAGCAGTAGCACGTTTTGGCGGTAAGACGATACTGATCAATGTATTTTTTCTGCGTTCAGATGCACAATTTAAATATGTTATTTTTCAAACTATCGCAAGCATTTGGTCTTCATTGAACTCTATATATAAAGAAGAGGAAGAAGAAGCAGAAGAGGAAGAGGAAGAAGAAGAGGAAGAAGAGGAGGAAGAAGAAGGAGAAGGAGAGGAAGATGAAGAAGAAGAGGAAGATGAAGAGGAAGCAGAAGAAGAAGAAGGAGAGGAAGAAGAAGAGGAAGAAGGAGAAGAAGAATAAGAAGGAGAGGAAGATATGAAGAAGAAGAGGAAGATGAAGAGGAAGAAGAGGAAGAAGCCCAGGAAGAAGAGGAGGAAGAAGAGGAGGAAGAAGAAGAAGAAGAAGAAGAAGAGGAAGAGGAAGAAGAGGAGGAAGAAGAGGAGGAGGAAGAAGAAGAAGAAGAAGAAGAAGAAGAAGAAGAAGAAGAAGAAGAAGAAGAAGAAGAAGAAGAAGAGGAGGAGGAGGAAGAAGAAGAAGAGGAAGAAGCAGAAGAGGAAGAAGAAGAAGAAGAAGAAGAAGAAGAAGAAGAAGAAGAAGAAGAAGAAGAAGAAGAAGAAGAAGAAGAGGAGGAAGAAGAAGAATAAGAAGAGGAAGAAGAAGGAGGAAGAAGAAGAGGAGGAAGAAGAGGAAGAGGAAGAAGAAGAAGATGAAGAAGAACAAGAGGAAGAAGAAGAAGAAGAAGAAGAAGAAGAAGAAGAAGAAGAAGAAGAAGAAGGAGAAGAAGGAGAAGAAGAAGGAGAAGAAGGAGAAGAAGAAGAGGAGGAAGAAGAAGAATAAGAAGAGGAAGAAGAAGGAGGAGGAAGAAGAAGAGGAAGAAGAAGAAGAAGAAGAAGAAGAAGAGGAGGAGGAAGAAGAAGAAGAAGAAGAGGAAGAAGAAGGAGAGGAAGGAGAAGAGAAAATAAAGCAAAAAAGAAAAAACTATATTATAAAATTACTCCAAAATAAATAGAAGAAAATAAATAATGCAGAAAAGAAAAAAATTATATAAAGCAAAAATATTCACAAAGAAACTAAATACAGCAAAAAAATTACTCAGAAAAAAATAGAAGAAAAAATAAAGCAGAAAAGAAATAACTATATAAAAAAATTACTCAAAAATAAATAGAAGAACATAAATAATGCAGAAAAGAAAAAAATTATAAAAAAATGTTGGGGCGCTGCCCGGTGTGCCTGCCAGACCTAGGGTGTGCAAATACAGGTCCAGAAGGGCCAGCAGGCTCACAGGACAGCGCGCCCTAGTTAGGCCCAGAAGCCTGCTATATAGAGGAGTTCGAAAGGGCAGCCGCGGCTGGGTTTATAAAACAGTGCGGCTGCCCTTCGCTCGGCGAGGTGGGACTAAAAGTAGCGCACTGCGGGTGGCAGCGCACGGCCATTAGTACCGGTTGGTGGCTCCAACCGGTACTAATGTGTTGCCCTTTAGTACCCGTTGGAGCCACCAACCAGTACTAAAGGCCCTCGTTTTCCGCCGCTTGGGCTGGCCAAAATTGGCCTTTAGTACCGGTTGGTGGCTCCAACCGGTACTAAAGGCCCCTCCTATATATATGTCACTTACGAAAATTCAAATATCTTCGCCACTTCGTTCCACTTCTCGCGTGAGTCTCGATCTCCGACGACGACGCCGCCACCGCCGCGCCGCCGTGCCGTCGCCCCCGCCGCACGTCGTCGCCGTCCCCGGCGCCCTCGCCGCCCCCGCCGCCCGTCGTCGTCGTTGCCGCGCGCCCCCGCCGCCCGTCGTCGTCGCCGCCCCCGCCGCGCCCGTCTCGTCGCCGTCCCCGGCCGCCGCCGCCCGTCTCGTCGCCGTCCCAGGCCGCCGCCGCCCGTCGTCGCCACCCCCGCCGCCCGTACGCGCCCGGCCCGCTCCATACACACATACACACACACACACACACTACACACACACATACACACAGACATAGACACACACACACACATACACACACACACACACAATACACACACACACACACACACACACACAAACACACACACACACACACACTACACGTACACATGTACGTACACACATACACACACGCACATATTTTTTTACTTATTTTCTGTTTTCTAATGTTTAGATGAATTAGAACTATCTAGTTTATTTTTAGAATGTTAGAAATGTTAATGTTAGATGAATTAGAAATGTTAATGTTTAGTTGAACTAGTTGAATTAATATATAGATCGAACTAGTTTATTTTTAATAAATGCTTAGTTGAACTAATTGAATTAATATAACTAGTTTATTTTTAATAAATGCTTAGTTGAACATGTTGAATTAATATATATAACTAGTTTATTTTTAGTAAACGCTTAGTTGAACTAGTTGAATTAATATATATAACTAGTATATTTTTAGTAAATGCTTAGTTGAACTAGTTGAATTAATATAACTAGTTTATTTTTAGTAAATGTTTAGTTGAACTAGTTGAATTAATATATAGAACTAGTTTATTTTTAGTAAATGCTTAGTTGAACTAATTGAATTAATATAACTAGTTTATTTTTAGTAAATGCTTAGTTGAATTAATAGAAGTAGTTGAATTAATTGAATTAGTAAGTGTTTAATGTTTCGCCTAATATGAACATAGGAAATGTCGTCTGACGACGGAATTTTTTTTATTATGTGCGAATACTGTGAAGACCAGCGCGACCAGTGCGACAGAAATTTCCTTTTTGATGGTAGGCGATTCAGCATCAAGCTGGATGAGACCTTCGAATTCGATACGGTAAGTCACAACGACAAGTCTGTTCTCGTAATTAAGCATGACTTATATATGCTTCATTTGCCTGACTTATAATTTTTAATTTTCACTATTCTACTAGCGCATCCCCTACCATGCAAGAATTTTTGTCTTGGATAAGATAGGTTTCAAAGATATGGAAACTATGGAGGTAAAGAGAGTTTACCTGAAAACTGAGCATGATGGTTATACTTTCAACGTCAAAGTATACAATGGACACACGTACACCTATTTTGAATGTAAAACTTGGCAAGCACTATGCAAGGCTTATGCATTTGAGCCTGGTATGGTTATCACCTTTGATATTCGTCCGGAAGATGATATTGAAGGTAATAGAGACATATGGGTTGATGTGCAGACGCCTCCAGTTCTACCATTATGTGAGTTCTTATCAACTATATTTTTGTCTTTGATATTGCTTATTCAAAAATAATTGACAACTAATTTCTATTGGCAGCTTATCTCCATTCAACCAAACATGTCCGGCGCTTGGTAGACAGGACCTACTATTGTCCCGGAGTTGAACTAAACTGCAAGGAGATAAGTCATTATGTTACATGGCTTGAGGATCTTCATACTGTCAAGACAAATTTTCTTCCTGCACATAGAAATGTTAATACTCAAAACGTACGACCAATAGTGATGGTATTGAACTATGGTCACATCTATTTAGGCATGATGGTAAGATATTTACTATTTGTCCTCAGTGCATATTTTGCATACATAATTTTTTTTGCTAAACTTTCATTGCTAAGTATATTAATTAAGTACTATACGATGTTCTTTAACAGGGACTCCCGATGACAGTTGTGCCTCAGGGGATCGAGACTAAAGGCCGCATGTCAATTGTTAGCTTACGGCCAAGATATCCTGCATTGCACATGAATGCATTCAGGATTTCTAGAAGCGATGAATGCTTAATAGTGAAAGAGTGGAGGAAAATTGTTAACGATCTCAGAGAAGTACTAGGGGGCAGCAATGAGAAGCGCAACCCATGATTAGGAGACAGGTTTATCTGCATGCTCTAGTATGATCAATCAGAAGAGCTATACATGTTCTAAGCTATTTTACCAGAGAGAGAGAGTAGCTAGCAGGAGTGATTTAGCTAGTTCATGCTGCTCTTAGTACTTTGTCCTTTCATGTCCGTGTTCTTTGTTCTGAACTTAAGTGATTTGCTTTTGTGGTGTTATATATGAACGCTTATAATATCATGACAATCATGTTGAACTCGATGATATTTTTGCTTCTGGTACAAGTGAACTGGTAATGCATGACTATGATGATTAATATGATGATGATGATGAGTTATTATATCATTTAATGAAAGAAACCGTAGATTAGTTTCGCTAGATGGATCCTACCAAAGTGATCAAGTATATGCCATATCCGTATATATTATAGTTGATCAAGTATAATATGGATATGGCATATATGGATACTATAGTCTCAGAGCTCCCCTTTCGACACCCCTTTAAATAGGGCATTGAATGTAATGAAAAACAAGGATAAGCTCAGTAAGCCATCGTCAGCTGGTCGTGTGGCTGGCAAAGGCTTGTCCACAAAATGGTCATCATACTATACCGCTGGTGGGCGAAAAGAGAAAAAGACCAGCTTGGAAAGCCAGTCGCACGAGGTTGAAGCACTCAAGGCACAAATGGCGCGGATTCCGGAGATTATGCAAGAGCAAGTGCAACAACAACTGGGAACTACACTCACCACCATGGTGCCTACGTTGATTCACGGGCTGACGACGTGGATTGCGGGCAGCCAACAGGGGCCTCCCCCGGTTCCCAGCTTCATGGCCAGCAACTCGCACAACGCGCAGGCGGCGCCATTGGTGTCTCCGGCGGCGCCATTGGTGTCTCCGGCGGAGGCGTTATTCGTGTCTCCGGCGCCGGCATGGGCATTGGAGCTTAATGCACCCGGGTGTACGTCGGCCGGCACCTCGCCAGCAAGCGGCCCCTCCGTCAGTTGCACGCCCGCCGTTGGCGGTGCCTCAACATTAGCGGAGCTCGACGGCATCACGGTAACTAAGCCTCTCAGCCGATGACTTCATCTCCTTGCCTTTGACTGGGCATCCCTGACGCCCTACATGTTTTTGCAGGGCGCCGCCAACGTTCCTTGCACTCTCCTGCACTTCGTGGGCGGCGAGTTGGTCGATGTCGCCAAGGGCAGAATCGTTCAACCGGGCAACCCCGTGTTCCACGGTATTCCGATGCCACCCACAGTGTATAGGGTTGAACTGGTTCGGGTGCTGCCAGGCTGCGACGAGCTGTTACCTCCGATTCGACCCGCTGGGGCCGACGAAGATGATGAGATGACCCTCAGCGCCTGCGTAAGCTGGCCCCTGCTTTGGCCGAAGAGCCAGATTCGTTTGGGGGCAGGGGACACCACCCCACAGACAAGACCGCCAGTCGTGCCGGCGCCAAGCCATGGAAAGAACGCCGCAACGCTACCGGACATGCCGGACATCCCTATGGCACAGGATCCGGACATGCATATGGCACAGGATCCGGACGACGACGACAACGATGACGGTACATTTACCAACGTCGATAAGTACTTTGCCGAACATGGGTACGGTGATGAGTTATGCGGGCCTCCTTCTCAAGAACCCAACCAAGACGATCGCGATCTAGCTGGTACGGCGGAGAAACCCAATTACGACAGGCCTCGTCTGGCATTCAGTTCTCAGGTGATGCCTCCAGCTGCCGCCTTCACCGAGCCTCAGATAGCTGAGGTATGAAATATTATCAGCCCCAACACGCTCAAGAAGGCAGTCTGTGAGCAGAACTCGATCCCATCACAGCAGATCTAGAAGAAGGGACGGAAACAAAAGACTAACAAGGGCGCCGGTGCGAGCCAGCCGGCACCGAGTATGATCCGTGCTCAGGACGGGCCACCTTCACCTAAGGATATCTCGTGGAGGGTGCATGTGCCGGGTAGGGTGATGCTACCGACAAATATGCTCAATGCTGCAACCGGTGCTATGCGGAGTCTGCATGACAGTGTTCCTTCTTTGGAGAAGCAGCGTCTCTCCCAGAATGATGTGGCATACCCGGTTTCCATGGCCAAGGTGCCAGAGGGCAAGGGCTTTCTGGATGGCGCCATCGGGGGGACGATCGTCCTACGGTTTGATGACATCTTTGCTATGTTTAACCTTCATCCGCTGCACTTCACCTTCGTTCGGCTATTTTCGCTGAGTATGGAGATGCGGTTCATTCGAGACAAGACCCCGAACATCGGGATAGCCAACCCCTTCTACATGCGTGCCAAGATCTTGGGCAGCGCTGGGGACCGGCAAGTCGCGAGTTCACACCTCGAAGGCGTCATTCTGGCAAACCCAGATAAGGATAACTTCCTCGTGCCTTAGTTTCCCGAGTAAGTCATCCCCTCACCGCCCCATAACATATGATTTCTTAGATTTCGATCATTCTTTTTTTTCTAACATTCCGTGTTCTGTGCAGTGACACACATTGCACACTCATCCTCTTAAGACCGAAATATTCCATGGCCACGTATTTCGACCCGGACCGTGACTCCAAGATAGACTACACAAATATTAAGGAAGTTCTTGATGATGCTCTCCCCGGCTACGCCACTTCTGGAGGCACCTTTAAGAGGCCAGTTCGTAGGTATGGCAAGCATGTGTTCACCCACAATACGACGTTCCCCTGCGTCAAGCAGCCGCCTGGCGGTCAGAAGGATGCCTACTATGCCCTCCATCACATGCGGGCGATCGTACGGGATCATAATCACCTTCTGCTACCAAATAATGTCAAAGATTGGGCCGCAAGCTTGGCAGCAATCCAGGACGCGGACCTCCGACAAGAATTCTTTCGCATTCAGTCGGAGTTTGCAGAAATCATCCATCAAGATGTCCTTCGTACCTCGGGGCAGTTCTACCTCAGATATCAACCGTCCAACAGTGAGATAGACACAACGCTACAAATGCAGGCTGACAACGCCCGCGACTTCATGACCATCATGAAAGACGGCGACTTCATCCACACTCCGGTCCCATGAGTCGAGTCGAAAGTAGTGATGCTATGTGTAGTTCTGAAACATCGATTAGCTCATGTTGTAATTAAACTTTAATGAACTTGGATGTCTCTTTAGTTTGGACAGTCGTTCAACTTAGATGTAATCGATGCTATTTATTAGTAGGACCATGAATCGTGCTATTAATGTCTTGCTTTTTCTCTTCCGATCCTTTTGTTGCATACTTATATATTGCTTATGTATTGTCTGTTGTTTGGCTTGTGCATAGAGATGTCGTCGTATGTCGTGTATAAGGGTAAGGTTCCCGGAGTCTACGATGACTGGGAGGAGTGTCGGAGACAGGTTCACCGTTTCAGCGGTAACAGTTACAAAGGATACACCACTAGGGCAGAGGCGGAATCTAGATACGCTCGCTATCTAGCGGGATAGAGGAGGGAGCGTTGGAGGAACCGGATGAAGACCAGTTTCATCGCGATGATGCTCATCGTGATAACCGTAACTCTCTTCTATGTGATGGTAGTTTTGATGATCGATATCGACTTGTAATGTGAAGACAAACTCGCTACTCGCGGTCTCGAGACTTGTAATTTTCTATCTTTGTTCGGTCCTTTGAATTCGGAGACTAATATGATGAATTGTATTCGTAGACTAATCTTCTATTGTATTCGATTAATCTACTGTTGCTGTGTGGTGTTGTCTATATTCTGTCCAATAATATATTTTGTAACCTGTGCAGAAATCAGAAAAGTAAAAAAAACCCAATATTCATACTAATGGCGCATCACCCCAAAGTGCACCATTAGTATGCCAAAGGATAATAATGGCGCAGCACCCTATAGTGCGCCATTAGTATGCCAAAGGATACTAATGGTGCATCACCCCACAGTGCGCCATTCGTATCCCAAAGCACATGTGTAAATATGGCCCCCCTGGGAGGCATACTAATGGAGCATGTTGCTCTATACTAATGGCGCATGGCGTGGTGCGCCATTAGTATACCAGATACTAATGGCGCACCGGTGGTGCGCCATTAGTATATAATACTAGTGGCGTGGTACTAGTGGCGCACAAGTAGTGCGCCATTAGTAGGCAAAACTGGTGCGCCACTAGTAGGCCTTTTCCTAGTAGTGCACCTTTTTTGAGAAGCCCACTTGATTAGAATTTATTAGAATACTCTATGTGCTTCACTTATATCTTTTGAGCTAGATAGTTTTTGCTCTAGTGCTTCACTTATATCTTTTAGAGCACGACGGTGGCTTAATTTTGAAGAAATTTTTGATCTCTCATGCTTCACTTATATTATTTTGAGAGTCTTTTAGAACAACATGATATTTTCTATGGTTATAAAGTTGGTCCTAGAATTGAGCATCCAAGTTGGGTATAATAAAAACTATCATAGAAAGTGCATAAAACACTAGGATCAATTTGATGCTTGATAATTGTTTTGAGATGTAGAGGTGGTAATGTTAGAGTCATGCTAGTGGGTAATTATGAAATTGAGAAATACTTGTGTTGAAGTTGGCAAGTCCCTTAGCATGCACGTATGGTAAAAGTTGTGTGACAAATTTATTGCATGAGGTGCTCTTTTAATTGTCTTCCTTATGAGTGGAGGTCGGGATCACGCGATGGTTAACTCCTGATTTTAATACCATTATTAGAGCATTTTCCCAAGTGAGGAAAGGATGATGAAGACTATGATTCCCCCACAAGTTGGGATGAGACTTCGGACTTTAAATAAAAAAGAGAGAAAAAAAAAGAGGCCAAAGAGCCCACCAAAAAAAGGCCAAATAAAAAAAGGCCAAACAAATAAAAAAATATGAAAAAGAGAGAAAAAGAAAGAAGGGACAATGCTACTATCTATTTTCCACACTTGTGCTTCAAAATAGCACCATGATCTTCATGATAGAGAGTCTCTTGTGTTGTCACTTTCATATACTAGTGGGAATTTTTCATTATAGAACTTGTCTTCTTATTACAATGATGGGATTCCTCAAAATGCCCTAGGTCTTCGTGAGCAAGCGAGTTGGATGCACACCCACTTAGTATCTTTTGTTGAGCTTTCATACATTTATAGCTCTAGTGCTTCCGTTGCATGGCAATCCCTACCCACTCACATTGATATCTATTGATGGGCATCTCCATAGCCCGTTGATACGCCTAGTTGATGTGAGACTATCTTCTCCCTTTTTGTCCTCACAACAACCACCATATACCACCATAGTGCTATGTCCATGGCTTGCGCTCATGTATTGCGTAAGAGTTGAAAAATCTGAAGTGCGTTAAAAAGTATGAACCAATTGCTTGGCTGAAATCGGGGTTGTGCATGATGGGAGTATTTTGTGTAATGAAAATGAAGCATGGCCTAACTATATGATTTTGTAGGGATAAGTTTTCTTTGGCTATGCTATTTTGATAGGACATGATTATTTGTTAGTATGCTTCGAAGTATTACTATTCTTTATGTTTTATAAGCTTTTATCTTGAATCATTTGGATCTGAACAATCATGCCACAATAGAGAAAATTACATTGAGAATTATGCTAGGTAGCATTCCACATCAAAAATTCTGTTTCTATCATTTACCTACTCGAGGACGAGCAGGAATTAAGCTTGGGGATGCTTGATACGTCTCCAACGTATCTATAATTTTTGATTGTTCCATGCTATTATATTACTTGTTTTGGATGTTTATGGGCTTTACTTTACACTTTTATATCATTTTTGGGACTAACCTACTAACCGGAGGCCCAGCCCGTATTGCTGTTTTTTTTGCCTATTTCAGTGTTTCGAAGAAAAGGAATATCAAAAGGAGTCCAAACGGAATGAAACCTTCGGGAGCGATCTTTTTGGAACAAACGTGATCCAGAGGACTTGGAGTGCAAGTCAATAAGCAATCGAGGAGGCCACAAGGGTGCAGGGCACCCCACCCTACTGGGCATGCCCCCTATCTCGTGGGCCCCTCGGGCGTCCACCGACCTACTTCTTCCTCCTATATATACCCACGTACCCCGAGAACATCAGAGGCGACCACGAAAAACTATTTCCACCACCGTAACCTTCTGTATCCGCGAGATCCTATCATGGAGCCTTCGCCGGCGCTCCGCCGGAGGGGTAATCAACCACGGAGGGCTTCTACATCAACACCATAGCCTCTCTGATGAGTTGTGAGTAGTTTACCACAGACCTTCGGGTCCATAGTTATTAGCTAGATGGCTTCTTCTCTCTCTTTGGATTTCAATACCATGTTCTCCTTGATATTCTTGGAGATCTATTCGATGTATCTCCTTTTGTGGTGTGTTTGTCGAGATCCGATGAATTGTGGGTTTATGATCAATTTTATCTATGAGAAATATTTGAATCTCCTCTGAATTCTTTTATGTGTGATTAAGTTATCTTTGCAAGTCTCTTCGTATTATCAGTTTGGTTTGGCCTACTAGATTGATCTTTCTTGCAATGGGAGAAGTGCTTAGCTTTGGGTTCAGTCTTGCAGTGTCCTTTCCCAGTGACAGCAGGGGCAGCAAGGCACGTATTGTATTGTTGCCATCGAGGATAAAAAGATGGGGTTTATATCATATTGCATGAGTTTATCCCTCTACATCATGTCATCTTTCTTAATGCGTTACTCTGTTCTTCATGAACGTAATACTCTGGATGCATGCTAGATAGCGGTCGATGTGTGGAGTAATAGTAGTAGATGCAGGCAGGAGTCGGTCTACTTGTCACGGATGTGATGCCTATATACATGATCATGCCTAGATAATCTCATAATAATTCGCTTTTCTATCAATTGCTCGACAGCAATTTGTTCACCCACGGTAATACTTATACTATCTTGAGAGAAGCCACTAGTGAAACCTATGGCCCCCGAGTCTATCTTCAATCATATAAGATTTCAATCTACTTTTACTTGCATATTTACTTTTCCAATCTATATTATAAAATACCAAAAATATATTTATCTTATCATATTATCTCTATCAGATCTCACTTTTGCAAGTGGCCGTGAAGGGATTGACAACCCCTTTATTGCATTGCTTCCGAGTTCTTGTTTGTTTGTGTAGGTGTGTGGGACTTTTGAGGAGCCTCCTACTATATTGATACCTTGGTTCTCAAAAACTGAGGGAAATACTTACGCTACTATTGCTGCATCACCCTTTCCTCTTCAAGGAAAACCAACGCAAGCTCAAGACGTAGCATGTGCTAGTGGCGAAATGCCATAACCTGATCTTGAAGGTGGCGCTCGGCTCTTTCTTACCTCGTCAATCTGAGGGAACTTTCCATTGCTGTCTGATTGCACATGGCTTTACTATTGTATGGTGGATGAAATAATGGGGGGATTTGAGGGGCTCAAGCTTGAGATTGAGTAACCTACACGTGAAGAGGAGATTTTTCTGAAAAATGCCTTAAGGAGTACTTGCCTATGGAGAAAGGAAAACATCAAGCTTCCAAACCTGACGTTGCCTCAGCATACTCAGCCGGATCCTCAACAGACTCCTCATAGTCCAGCTTAGCAGTCTCAGTAGCCTGAGACGTCTTCGGCGTGCGAGCTATCTCCTCCGTCTCAGGTGACTCCACCGGAGAAGGCCCCTCAGAAAAGTCATCTTCCACCTCAGCTATCTCCGGTGCGTCAGCGGACTCCGCCTCCTCCAGTGCGTCAGCGAACTCCGCCTCCTCCTCCGCCTCCCCCGGCGAGTCAGCAGACTCTGCCGCCTCAGCAACGGCGGAAGAGAGTCGTCGCCGCTCCGGCGGCTAGCATTACAACAGGAGGGAAGAAATTCAGAGTTGGTCCAAGCCTCAAGGCTCCTCCAAAGTTGCCATATGAGAGGACCGACGAGGAAAATAAGGACATCAGTGCTGCCGAAGTGCAGGCTCATTTTGAATTGGAACGTCCAGCTCCGAAGGAAATAGTAGACCTGGTGAAACCGAAGCGCACTCTGGATGCCCTTAAGCGACCACCACCGCCTCTGGCGCAATCCAATTATGACCGCTGTATTGAAAAGATATATGATGAAGCGCGGCTATTGGGAAGTACTACTACTGCTGCAAGACGAAGTGGAAAAACAATTCCCCAGCACGGCGAACAGGAGAAGCAATCGTCCCCCCCACTCAAGGTGTCTAGCAATATCGCTAATCATCCGAGACTAGCGCCTGGTACCACTCTTGGTGATTATGTGGGCGATGATGTACAGTTTGAAATGGCTGGGATAGTAGCTCCCTTTAGATACGAGCACGGGAAGCCTCTCGTCAAACCTGATCAGCTCCTGCATGTACCAACGATGATGCGAATATTGCATGACTGGTACTTGGAAACCTGCAGCATGTCTGGGACCGACAGTTTATTGCTGAGAATTAAAGATGAGCACGACTTCATTGGAGTTGAGGTGATGCCTGTTGACTTTGTGGAGGACGCCCTTAACAAACAACTCATGTCTTGCTACTGTCTGTGAGTACTATTTCTGTAATTAAGTGTCTAGCTCAGCTCGTTCATTGCATGTATATATAATTATCCTCACTGTATTATGCAGATTGAAGATCGTCGAATGTAAAAGAGGACAAATCTATGACATTGGGTTCATTAGCCCAAATACCGTAAATGAATAGACCGCAAAAAATAGAGTTGAAGATACTGACGAAAACTTGCTAAAAGTGTTCCTTTGACATCAAAACAAAAGCGAAATACTCTTTCCTTACAACTTCAAGTGAGTGTTACTCTCTTGTGCATATTCGGTTTCGCTTACTCGAGGTTAAGTGATGTAATTGATAAGTTATGCTGGCGCAGGTTCCACTTTATTCTGATATTCATTAAGCTTGACGCGGCAGTAGTAACAGTCTTACACTCGAGACGTAAATATCCTAACGAGTGGTCGTACATGAGGGAAATGCTCCAGAAGTAAGTTCAATCATTATCACACCATATCGGCAACTTTTTTTCATTTCCTAATATCAAGTAATTTTTTTTGCCGAACAGGGTTTGAAAAAAGTTCACCAGAATGGTTCTGGGTCTCAAGAAGGAGCTGCAATTTACACACCCCAAAGTAAGTAGTACTAGCTAGTTCCGCGCATCTCCCATTGATTCTAGTTTCATCAAATCATTATTATGCTTGATTATCAATTTGATTGAACTCTATTATTGTAAAGTGCTTGTGGCAGGTAGGCGGGAATAATTTATGTGGATACTACATTTGCGAGTTCATGCGCCACTCGACCTCTGAGCCGAGCTACTCTGACAAACAATTTGAAGTACGTAAACAATATTCACAATTTTCATTTTATTACCATCAATTGTGTTGAGTTTCATTCATATATATGTGTTGATCCCCTTCTTTAAAGTAGATGTGGCAGATGTTGGATGAACTCCTACCACATGATCGCATACGAGCAATTGAAGAAGAATTGGCGGTATTGTTTCTTGACCACGTCATACATGAAAAGGGAGAATACCATATGAAAATTCAAATGGATTTTCGGTAGATGATTTCAGGGATCATAAGAGATATTATATTTGTATATATGTAGTAGCTTCGGATAGATATACGAAAACTTGTAGTTCGACCAAGCACGAAGAAAGAAAGGTCACTTCTCTCTATATATGTTCATGGCGTATGCCAGGGGAGTCAAACTCCCAACCGTGCAATATTTTCCAGCTCTGCTAGCCAGCTGAGCTACGGACTAAGTATGCCTTATATGCAGCACTATATTTAAAAGTACAAACCAGACAAAGCGGCAGATCCGGTGGTTTTCAACATTTCTTGGAAAAAATGTGAATAAAATTTCTTTAAAATTCGACCAATGTTTGTAAATGGTCAAAAGAAATTTGAATGTTCATTTTTAAAGCATGAACGATTTTCTTAAGTGAAGTTAGATATGTACGTCGATGGCCCAGCAAATGCAAAAGAAAAAACAGCAAAATTTATTAATTTACGAGCAGGCGGTGAACAAATTTGAAAAACCTGAACAAAATTTTAAAATGTGAACAATTTTATAAAAAGAGAATTTAGACGTGTACTTCTATGGCCCAGCAAACGCAAAAGAAAAAAGGGGCAAAATTTATTAATTTGTGACAAGCGAGATATGAACTCCAGTTTGATGGCTGTTGCCATTAACCGCTAGGTCATCTTCATTTAGTTGTGCACTATTAGGACAACAGAACTATTTGACCATTTTTTTAGTTCACGGTAATGAAAAATAACCGTAGAAATTGTAAAATGTTTACGGAAGTGAAAAACAGTTCACAAATTTGGCAAAAAGTTCATCATTTTGAAAAGAAGTTCATGTATTTTCAAATGAAAAGACCACTGATTTGGGGGGGGGGGGGGGGGGGGGGATCACGGAATTTGAAAAAAAAAATGAAAAGTTCAAAAGAGTTTGTGGATTGGAAAAAAAATTCACGGGTTCAAAAAGGTCCACAAGTTTTGTAGAAAGGTTCGCGCATTTGTTACCAGTGTAACAGAAACCAAAAATCAAATGGGTCGGCCCAGCCCGGAGGACCGGTAGCGTCATGGTCAACAAATGGGCCGGCCCACCACCGAATCCCCGTTGACATTTGCCACGTCAGCAAATTTATGCCTCAAACGATGCCAGGGTTTGATTTAGACCGGAATTGCATAGTTCAGGGTACAAACGACTGTGATTTGGATTTGAGGGTTTGTTTCGCCGAACCTCTACAAGTTCAGGGTTTAAAATGGACTTTTTCCTTTTTCTTTTCTTCTTGTTTTCCCCCTATTTCAAGGAATGGAACCCTTGATCGCTTTCCCATACAAATAATCCTTTTTTCATCATCGCAAACAACAAAATCTTGTAACCAAGTCCCTAGCAATCTGCAGCCAGCACCCTCGAATTCTTGTTTCCTTACAAACATTTATTATCACGTGTGCACTCCTTATGTTTAGAAAGTCAATACATATAGAATGAACATCACATGTCATTTTGGACTTGAGTCTCAAAAAATCTTTTTATTATTACATGTGGTTTCATACTTTCCGTTAGTGTGTGTGTGTCTTCATGTACCTCCTATGCATTCAATCGAGCCATTCGGTCAAAACCAATCGTGACTCTTGTGTCATCTCTCTCTCTCTCTCTCTCTCTCTCTCTCTCTCTCTCTCTCTCTCTCTCTCTCTCTCTCTCTGTGAATCAGCAGTCGCGCTTTGTTTGGTTTCAATGTCTTGACATCTGACATCTGATAATTGGGGCAACATGTGCGAAAAAGGAGTGCTAGCTAGCATGGAGACGGAGTGCGACCGACGGGGTCATCTGCAGGAAAATTGTGGCATATGCATTGTCTCTCTCATCATGGGCAAGGTGGTGAGTTAGGTGACTTTCCGTGGCAGAGAGTCGTGCATGCTCATTGCCGCATGCAGCTGCATAGTCGACGGGAACGTCTCGTCCCGCTGAACGAATATCGCCGGAAAGGATGAAAAAAAGTAGAAAAATGAGCAAACCAATGCCAAGTTTAGGACTTGAAGCTTGGTGGGTTGGTTCCGGCACAAAGAAGCTATAATCATCTGAGTTGTGCTCAGTTCGCTTATTGACCGGCTGTTGATGTGTTTTCTGCGTGGTATGTAATATAGTTTAATCAAAGCCGGGTGGGGTGTGGTTTGCATGCTATGTATGTCGTCCACCATGGCGCTCCTTGCTGCCTTGTACACAAGCAACAGCAAAATTGCATCAAATCCTTCGATTCACTAGTAGAAAAGGGGGCAATGGTCCAGGCCGGGTCAGCCCATTAGTCCCAGGTCAATCCAGAACCGGGACCAATGGGGGCATTGGACCCGGTTCGTGAGCCCCGGGGGCCGGCCGTGCCACGTGGGCCATTGGTCCCGGATCGTCTGGACCTTTTGGTCCCGGTTGGTGGGACGAACCGGGACCAATGTGCCTTGCTCCTGGCCCACCACCATTGGTCCCGGTTGGTGGCCTGAACCGGGACCAAAGGCTTCCCTTTAGTCTCGGTTCAAGCCACGAACCGGGACCAATTAATTGCCTATATATACCCCGTGAGCAGAGCACTCTCACTGCTCTGTTTTTCGTGGCCGGCGAGGAGAGAGCTTTGTGGTGCTCTAGCTCACCTCCTATGCACATGAGGTGTTCGATGGAATGCCCGAGCCACACTACTTAAGCTTTCTCCTCTTCAAGCTCGACCTCCAAGCTCCATTTTCCTCAATATTTGTCTAGGTTTATCGGTCCGTCACGTCCCATCCCCGTCTTCACCACCGTCGATCGCCTGCGCCGATCTCTTCGCCGGCACCACCGTGGTGAGTCTCTTGTTCTTATCTTCTTTCTTAAAGGAAAAAAATTCTTACTTGTATGTTTATATAGATACTTATATAATTTTCTTACTTTTATTATTGCATCTTATATAGTGCGATGGTTTTGGTATCCACCCCCGTCGGCCCTCGTCCTGTCTATGATTCGGATGTGGTATATATTATCTTTTCATAACTATTGGTTCATCTATTGTTTATGACAATTATGCTGACCAACGTGACATAGATTTTATTTATCTAGGAGGTTGTTGAACCGGAAATTCCAACCGACCCTATTGTCGAGAGGTTAAATTTAGTTGAAGAAGAAAACAATTTGTTGAAGGAAGAAATTAGAAAAATTGAGGAGGAGAAGATGATATTGGAGTTGCATGTTGCGGATGTCGTGGATGATCACAAGATCAAGATGGATGCAATGCGCTTGAAGATTAGAAATATTAGAAAATATGCAATTCATACTGAGGCTTGGTATCATTATGCCATTGGATCAGTTGTTACATTGGTTGCGATTATGATCGCATTTGTTTTCGCATTGAAATGTTTTACATAGTTTTAATGTATGGTTTAATTAATTTAGATGCTCTGCAGAGCTTTATGTTGTTAGATGAGAACTATGTATGTAGTTTGGTTTTAATGTGATGATGAACTTCTATTAATTTGGTCACTTAATTATCTATCCATGATGTTCTGTAATGATTTTTGACACACTTAATTATATATAATGCACGCACATGAACCGGCAATGGATGTACGGTTCAAGACACACCTCCGAGTATATTAAGGGCATGCATGAATTTCTCGAAGTGGCTGAGGCAAACAAGCAGAATGGTTTTATGTGTTGTCCATGCCCTATATGTGGGAATACGAAGTCTTATTCTGACCGGAAAATCCTTCACACCCACCTGCTTTACAAGGGTTTCATGCCACACTGTAATGTTTGGACGAGGCACGGAGAAATAGGGGTTATGATGGAAGACGGCGAAGAAGAAAAGTACGATGACAACTATGTGCCCCCTGAATACGGTGATGCTACTGAAGATCAAGAGGAACCAGACGATGTGCCCGATGATGATGATCTCCGCCGGGTCATTGTCGATGCAAGGACGCAATGCGAAAGTCAAAAGGAGAAGCTGAAGTTCGATCGCATGTTAGAGGACCACAAAAAAGGGTTGTACCCCAATTGCGAAGATGGCAACACAAAGCTCGGTACCGTACTGGAATTGATGCAGTGGAAAGCAGAGAATGCTGTGCCTGACAAAGGATTTGAGAAGCTACTGAAAATATTGAAGAAGAAGCTTCCAAAGGATAACGAATTGCCCGACAGTACATACGCAGCAAAGAAGGTCGTATGCCCTCTAGGATTGGAGGTGTAGAAGATACATGCATGCCCTAATGACTGCATCCTCTACCGCGGTGCGTACAAGGATCTGAACGCATGCCTGGTATGCGGTGCATTACGGTATAAGATCAGACGAGATGACCCTGGTGATGTTGACGGCGAGCCTCCTAGGAAGAGGGTTCCTGCGAAGGTGATGTGGTATGCTCCTATAATACCACGGTTGAAACGTCTGTTCAGAAACGGAGAGCATGCCAAGTTGATGCGATGGCACAGTGAGGACCGTAAGAAAGACGGGAAGTTGGGAGCACCCGCTGACGGGTCGCAGTGGAGAAAAATCGAGAGGAAGTACTGGGATGAGTTTGCAAGTGACCCAAGGAACGTATGGTTTGCTTTAAGTGCGGATGGCATTAATCCTTTCGGGGAGCAGAGCAGCAATCACAGCACCTGGCCCGTGACTCTATGTATGTATAACCTTCCTCCTTGGATGTGCATGAAGCGGAAGTTCATTATGATGCCAGTTCTCATCCAAGGCCCTAAGCAACCCGGTAACGACATTGATGTGTACATAAGGCCATTAGTTGAAGAACTTTTACAGTTGTGGAATGGAAACGGTGTACATACGTGGGATGAGCACAAATAGGAGGAATTTCACCTAAAGGCATTGTTGTTCGTGACCATCAATGATTGGCCGCTCTCAGTAACCTTTTCAGGACAGACAAACAAGGGATACCACGCATGCACGCACTATTTACTTGACACCGATAGTATATACCTGGGAAGCTGTAGGAAGAATGTGTACCTGGGCCATCGTCGATTTCTTCCGACCAACCATCAATGTCGAAAGAAACGCAAGCATTTCAAAGGCGAGGCAGATCACCGGAGGAAGCCCGCCATGCGTACCAGTGATCACATACTTGCTATGGTCAATGATTTACACGTAATCTTTGGAAAGGGTCCCGGCGGACTAGCTGTTCCGAGTGACACTGGGGGACACACACTCATGTGGAAGAAGAAATCTATATTTTGGGACCTACCCTACTGGAAAGACCTAGAGGTCCGCTCTTCGATCGACGTGATGCACGTGATGAAGAACCTTTGCGTGAACCTGCTAGGCTTCTTGGGCGTGTATGGGAAGACAAAAGATACAGCTGAGGCACGGGAGGACCTACAACGTTTGCACGAAAAAGACGGCATGCCTCCAAAGCAGTATGAAGGTCCTGCCAGCTATGCTCTTACCAAAGAAGAGAAGGAAATCTTCTTTGAATGCTTGCTTAGTATGAAGGTCCCGACTGGCTTCTCGTCGAATATAAAAGGAATAATAAATATGGCAGAGAAAAAGTTTTAGAACCTAAAGTCTCATGACTGCCATGTGATTATGACGCAACTGCTTCCGGTTGCATTGAGGGGGCTTCTACCGGAAAACGTCCGATTAGCCATTGTGAAGCTATGTGCATTCCTCAATGCAATCTCTCAGAAGGTGATCGATCCAGAAATCATACCAAGGCAAAGGAGTGATGTGGTGCAATGTCTTGTCAGTTTCGAGCTGGTGTTCCCACCATCCTTCTTCAATATCATGACGCACGTCCTAGTTCATCAGTTGACGAGATTATCATTCTGGGCCCTGTATTTCTACACAACATGTACCCCTTTGAGAGGTTCATGGGAGTCCTAAAGAAATATGTCCGTAACCGCGCTAGGCCAGAAGGAAGCATCTCCATGGGCCATCAAACAGAGGATGTCATCGGGTTTTGTGTTGACTTCATTCCTGGCCTTAAGAAGATAGGTCTCCCTAAATCGCGGTATGAGGGGAGACTGACTGGAAAAGGCACGCGGTGAAGGGACTCAATAATATGCAGGGACGGATATTCTTGGTCTCAAGCACACTACACAGTTCTACAGAACTCTACCTTGGTGACCCCGTATGTCGATGAACACAAGAACAGTCTGCGCTCCAAACACCCGGAGCAGTGCGACGACTGGATTACATGTGAACACATCAGGACTTTGAGCAGTTGGTTGGAAGCACGTATCAGAGGTTGCAACACTGTTTGTGATGAGCTGTACTTGTTGTCCAGGGGACCATCTTTGACTGTATTGATTTGGAAAGGATACGAGATAAACGGGAATACATTTTACACGATTGACCAAGATCAAAAGAGCACCAACCAAAATAGCGGTGTCCACTTTGATGCAACAACCGAGTGGGGAAAGGACACATATTATGGTTACATAGTGTACATATGGGAACTTGACTACGGACATGATTTTAAGGTCCCTTTGTTTAAGTGCAAATGGGTCAATCTGTCAGGAGGCGGGGTACAGGTAGACCCACAGTACGGAATGACAACAGGGGATCTGAAAAATGTTGGGTACACTGACGAACTGTTCGTCCTAGCCAATGATGTGGCACATGTTATCTATGTGAAGGACATGTCTATCAGACCAAGAAAGAGAAAAGATAAGGAAGCAAATACATCATACGATGAGCCAAAGCACCACATAGTTCTTTCAGGAAAAAGGGACATCGTGGGAGTGGAGGACAAGACAGAAATGTCTGAAGATTATTAAAAGTTTCATGAAATTCCTCCCTTCAAAGTCAAGGCTGACCCCAGCATCCTGATAAACGATGAAGATTATCCATGGTTACGGCACAATAAGCAAATGACACAAGCGAAGAAAAAGTGAAGACTTTCTCCCGCAACTATTATGATGATACCATGCCAACTTTGTAACTGACGAGTATGATACCATTGTCCGTTTTGTACATGCAAATGCTATGTGGGTCAATTTATGATACCATGCCAACTTTCAACTTTTTCAGAGTTCATTTGAAATGCTTTAATGTCTTATGGTTCGGCCCTCGTAATAATTAAAAATAGCAACAATAAGTATTTTGTTGTAAGTAGAAACAAAATAAAATAAATAAAGCAAGAAAGAAAACAAAAAAACAAAAAAAGTGTTTTCAAATTTGAAAACTAATGGCACTAACAGAAAGTTTATAATTTTCCTAAACTAAAAGCAAAAAAGAATTGAAAAATAAAGCAAAAAACAAAAGAAAATAAATAATGCAGAAAACAAAACAAAAAAACAACAATAAGTATTTTGTTGTAAGTAGAAACAAAATAAAATAAATAAAGCAAGAAAGAAAACAAAAAAACAAAAAAAAGTGTTTTCAAATTTGAAAACTAATGGCACTAACAGAAAGTTTATAATTTTCCTAAAACTAAAAGCAAAAAAGAATTTAAAAATAAAGCAAAACATAAAAGAAAATAAATAATGCAGAAAACAAAACAAAAAAACAACAATAAGTATTTTGTTGTAAGTAGAAACAAAATAAAATAAATAAAGCAAGAAAGAAAACAAAAAATCAAAAAAAGTTTTTTCAATTTTGAAAACTAATGGCACTAACAGAAAGTTTATAATTTTCCTAAAACTAAAAGCAAAAAGAATTAAAAAATAAAGCAAAAAACAAAAGAAAATACATAATGCAAAAAAGAAAACAAAAAAAACTGGAAAATAAAAATAAAAATAGCAACAGTAAGTAAAGAAAACAAAAAAACAAAAAAAATGCCTTCTACTAGGCGCCCACGGCTTGAATACGACATGAAACCCTACTATGGGCCAGGATTCAGGCCCGCAGTAGGCCCAGAAGGCCCATCAGGCAAAGCAATAGCAAGTAGGCCCGAAAGCCTGCGGTGGAGAGGAGCTCGAGAGGGGTGCGACAGTGGGGCTTATAAACCACTCCGCGCCCCTCTCAACTGTTGGAAATATGCCCTAGAGGCAATAATAAATAAGTTATTATTATATTTCCTTGTTCATGATAATCGTTTATTATCCATGCTATAATTGTATTGACAGGAAACTCAGATACATGTGTGGATACATAGACAACACCATGTCCCTAGTAAGCCTCTAGTTAACTAGCTCGTTGATCAACAGATGGTTACGGTTTCCTGACCATGGACATTGGATGTCGTTGATAACGGGATCACATCATTAGGAGAATGATGTGATGGACAAGACCCAATCCTAAGCCTAGCACAAAGATCGTAGTTCGTATGCTAAAGCTTTTCTAATGTCAAGTATCTTTTCCTTAGACCATGAGATTGTGCAACTCCCGGATACCGTAGGAATGCTTTGGGTGTACCAAACGTCACAACGTAACTGGGTGGCTATAAAGGTGCACTACAGGTATCTCCGAAAGTGTCTGTTGGGTTGGCACGAATCGAGACTGGGATTTGTCACTCCGTGTGACGGAGAGGTATCTCTGGGCCCACTCGGTAGGACATCATCATAATGTGCACAATGTGACCAAGGGGTTGATCACGGGATGATGTGTTATGGAACGAGTAAAGAGACTTGCCGGTAACAAGATTGAACAAGGTATCGGTATACCGACGATCGAATCTCGGGCAAGTATAATACCGCTAGACAAAGGGAATTGTATACGGGATCGATTGAGTCCTTGACATCGTGGTTCATCCGATGAGATCATCGTGGAACATGTGGGAGCCAACATGGGTATCCAGATCCCGCTGTTGGTTATTGACCGGAGAACGTCTCGGTCATGTCTGCATGGTTCCCGAACCCGTAGGGTCTACACACTTAAGGTTCGATGACGCTAGGGTTATAAAGGAAGTTTGTATGTGGTTACCGAATGTTGTTCGGAGTCCCGGATGAGATCCCGGACGTCACGAGGAGTTTTGGAATGGTCCGGAGGTAAAGATTTATATATGGGAAGTCCTGTTTTGATCACCGGAAAAGTTTCGGGCATTATCGGTATTGTACCGGGAGTGCCGAAAGGGGTCCGGGGGTGCTCCAAGGGGGTCCACCAGCCCCGGGGGGCCACATGGGCTGTAGGGTGTGCGCCTTGGCCTATATGGGCCAAGGGCACCAGCCCCAAGAGGCCCATGCGCCAAGAGATAAGGGAAAGGGAGAGTCCTAAAGGGGGAAGGCACCTCCTAGGTGCCTTGGGGAGGATGGACTCCTCCCTAGCCGCACCCTTCCTTGGAGGAAGGGCCAAGGCTGCGCCCCCCCCCCTCTCCCTTGCCCCTATATATAGTGGAGGGGAGGGAGGGCAGCCGCACCTGAAGCCCTGGCGCCTCCCTCCCTCCCGTGACACCTCCTCCTCTCCCGTAGGTGCTTGGCGAAGCCCTGCAGGATTGCCACGCTCCTCCACCACCACCACACCGTTGTGCTGCTGCTGGATGGAGTCTTCCTCAACCTCTCCCTCTCTCCTTGCTGGATCAAGGCATGGGAGATGTCACCGGGTTGTACGTTTGTCGAACGCGGAGGTGCCGTCCGTTCGGCACTAGGATCTCCGGTGATTTGGATCACGACGAGTACGACTCCTTCAACCCCGTTCTCTTGAACGCTTCCGCTTAGCGATCTACAAGGGTATGTAGATGCACTCCCCTTCCCCTCGTTGCTGGTTTCTCCATAGATAGATCTTGGTGACACGTAAGAAAATTTTGAATTTCTGCTACGTTCCCCAACAGTGGCATCATGAGCTAGGTCTATTGCGTAGATTCTTTGCACGAGTAGAACACAAAATAGTTGTGGGCGTTGATGTTGTTAAATATGCTTACCGTTACTAGTCCAATCTGTTTCGACGGTATTGTGGGATGAAGCGGCCCGGACCGACCTTACACGTACACTTACGTGAGACAGGTTCCACCGACTGACATGCACTTGGTGCATAAGGTGGCTAGCGGGTGCCAGTCTCTCCCACTTTAGTCGGAACGGATTCGATGAAAAGGGTCCTTATGAAGGGTAAATAGCAATTGACATATCACGTTGTGGTTTTGCGTAGGTAAAAAACGTTCTTGCTAGAAACCCATAGCAGCCACGTAAAACATGCAAACAACAATTAGAGGACGTCTAACTTGTTTTTGCAGGGTATGCTATGCGATGTGATATGGCCAAGAAGAATGTGATGAATATATGTGATGTATGAGATTGATCATGTTCTTGTAATAGGAATCACGACTTGAATGTCCATGAGTATGACAACCGGCAGGAGCCATAGGAGTTGTCTTTATTTATTGTATGACCTGCGTGTCATTGAACAACGCCATGTAATTACTTTACTTTATTGCTAACCGGTAGCCATAGTAGTAGAAGTAATAGTTGGCGAGACAACTTCATGAAGACACGATGATGGAGATCATGATGATGGAGATCATGGTGTCATGCCGGTGACGATGATGATCATGGAGCCCCGAAGATGGAGATCAATGGAGCTATATGATATTGGCCATATCATGTCACTACTATATAATTGCATGTGATGTTTATTATGTTTATGCATCATGTTTACTTAGAATGACGGTAGTAAATAAGATGATCCCTTACAACAATTTCAAGAAGTGTTCTCCCCTAACTGTGCACCGTTGCTAAAGTTCGTCGTTTCGAAGCACCACGTGATGATCGGGTGTGATAGATCCTTACGTTCACATACAACGGGTGTAAGACAGTTTTACACATGCAAAACACTTAGGGTTAACTTGACGAGCCTAGCATGTACAGACATGGCCTCGGAACACAAGAGACCGAAAGGTCAAGCATGAGTCGTATGGTGGATACGATCAACATGAAGATGTTCAACGATGATGACTAGTCCGTCTCACGTGATGATCGGACACGGCCTAGTTGACTCGGATCATGTAATCACTTAGATGACTAGAGGGATGTCTATCTGAGTGGGAGTTCATAAGATGAACTTAATTATCCTGAACATAGTCAAAAGATCTTTGCAAATTATGTCGTAAGCTCGCGCTTGAGTTCCACTGTTTAGATATGTTCCTAGAGAAAATATAGTTGAAAGATGACAGTAGCGATTATGCGATCAGTAGAAAGCTTATGTCCTTAATGCACTGCTCAGTGTGCAGAACCCCAAACGTCGTCTGTGGATGTTACGAACATCGGACATACACGTTTTGATAACTACGTGATAGTTCAGTTAAATGGTTTAGAGTAGAGGCACCAAAGACGTTTTCGAATCATCGCGGAACATATGAGATGTTTCGAGGGCTGAAATTGGGATTTCAGGCTCGTGCCCATGTCAAGAGGTATGAGACCTCTGACGATTTTCTTAGCCTGCAAACTAAGGGAGAAAAGCTCAATCGTTGAGCTTGTGCTCAGATTGTCTGAGTGCGACAATCACTTGAATCGAGTGGGAATTGATCTTCCAGATGAGATAGTGATGCTTCTCCAAAGTCATTGCCACCAAGCTGCTAGAGCTTCGTGATGAACAATAACATTTCAGGGATAGATATGATGATCCTTGAGGTATTCACGATGTTTGACACCGCGAAAGTAGAAATCAAGAAGGAGCATCAATTGTTGATGGTTGGTGAAACCACTAGTTTCAAGAAGGGCAAGGGAAAGAAGGGATACTTCATGAAATGGCAAATTAGCTGCTGCTCTAGTGAATAAACCCAAGGTTGAACCCAAACCCGAGACTAAGTGCTTCTGTAATAAAGGGAACAGCTACTAGAGCAGCATTACCCTAGATACTTAGTAGATGAGAAGGCTGGCAAGGTCGATAGAAGTATATTGGATATACATTATGTTAATGTGTACTTTACTAGTACTCCTAGTAGCACCAGGGTATTAAGATACCGGTTCGGTTGCTAAGTGTTAGTAACTCGAAATAAAAGAGCTACGGAATAAACGGAGACTAGCTAAAGGTGAGCTGACGATATGTGTTGGAAGTGTTTCCAAGTTTGATGTGATCAAAACATCGCACGCTCCCTCTACCATCAAGATTAGTATTAAACCTGAATAATTGCCATTTGGTGTTTGCGTTGAGCATAGACATGATTGGATTATGTCTATCGCAATACAGTTATTCATTTAAGGAGAATAATGGTTACTCTGTTTATTTGAATAATACCTTCAATGGTCTTGCACCTAAAGGAATGGTTTATTGAATCTCGATAGTAGTGATACACATTTTCATGCCAAAAAGATATAAGATAGTAATGATAGTACCACTTATTTGTGGCACTGCCATGTAAGTCATATTGGTGTAAAACGCATGAAGAAGCTCCATGTTGATGGATCTTTGGACTCACTCGTTTTGGAAAGTTTGAGACATGCGAACCATGTCTATTGGTGTATACGCATGAAGAAACTCCATGCAGATGGATCGTTTGGACTCACTTGATTTTGAATCACTTGAGATATGCAAATCATACCACATGGGCAAGATGACTGAAAAGCCTCGTTTTCAGTAAGATGGAACAAGATAGCAACTTGTTGGTAGTAACACATTTTGATGTGTGCAGTCCAATGAGTGCTGAGGCATGCAGTGAATATTGTTATGTTCTTACTTCACAGATGATTCGAGTAGATGTTGAGTATATTTACTTGATAAAACACAAGTCTGAACTATTGAATGGTTCAAGTAATTTCAGAGTGAAGTAGAAGATCATTGTGACAAGAGGATAAAATGTCTATGATATGATCATAGAGATGAATATCTGAGTTACGAGCTTTGGCACGCAATTAAGACATTGTGGAAATTGTTTCACAATTAATACCGCCTGGAACACCATAGTGTGATGGTGTGTCCGAACATCATAGTTGCACCCTATTGGATATGGTGCGTACCATGATGTCTCTTATCGAATTACCACTATCGTTCATGGGTTAGGCATTAGAGACAACTGCACTCACTTTAATAGGGCACCACGTAACTCCGTTGAGACGACACCGTATGAACTATGGTTTGGAGAAACCTAAGTTGTCGTTTCTTAAAAAGTTTGGGGCTGCGACGCTTATGTGAAAAAGTTTTAGGTTGATAAGCTCAAACCCAAAGCGGATAAAATGCATCTTCATAGGACACCCAAAAACAGTTGGGTATACCTCCTAATTCAGATCCGAAAGCAATAGGGATTGTTTCTTGAATCGGGTCCTTTCTCGAGGAAAGGTTTGTCTCAAAAATTGAGTGGGAGGATGGTGGAGACTTGATGAGGTTATTGAACCGTCACTTCAACAAGTGTGTAGCAGGGCACAAGAAGTTGTTCCTGTGGCGCCTACACCAATTGAAGTAGAAGCTTATGATAGTGATCATGAAGTTTTTGGATCAAGTCACTACTGTACCTCGCAGGGTGACAAGGATGCGTACTACTTCAGAGTGGTACAGTAATCCTGTCTTGAAGGTCATGTTGCTAGAAAACAATGAACCTACGAGCTATGGAGAAGCGATGGTGGGCCCAAATTCCGACAAATGGTTAGAAAACATGAAATCCGAGATAGGATCCATGTATCAGAACAAAGCATGGACTTTGGGGGACTTGCCCAATGATCGGCAAGCCATTGAGATAAATGGATCTTTAAGAAGAAGACGGACGTGGATGGTAATGTCACCATCTATGAAGCTCGACTTGTGGCGAAGAGTTTTTCACAAGTTCAAGGAGTTGACTACGATGAGATTTTCTCATCCGCAGTGATGCTTAAAGTCCGTCGGAATCATGTTAGCATTAGCTGCATTTATGAAATCTGGCAGATGGATGTCAAAACGAGTTTCCTTACCAGTTTTCGTAAGGAAAGGTTGTATGTAATACAATCAGAAAGGTTTTGTCGATCCTAAGGATGCTAACAGGTATGCTAGCTCCAGTGATCCTTCCATGGACTGGAGTAAGCATCTCGGAGTTGGAATATGCACTTTGATAAGATGATCAAAGATTTTGGGTTTATACAAAGTTTATGAGAAACTTGTATTTCCAAAGAAGTGAGTGGGAGCACTATGGAATTTCTGATGAGTATATGTTGTTGACATATTGTTGATCAGAAATGATGTAGAATTTTCTGTAAAGCATATAGGGTTATTTGAAAGGTGTTTTTCAATAGAAAACCTGGATTAAGCTACTTGAACATTGATCATCAAGATCTTGAGGATAGATCAAAAACGCTTAATGGTACTTTCAAATGAGCACATACCTTGACATGATCTTGAAGGTGTTCAAGATGGATCAGTCAACGAAGGAGTTCTTGCCTGAGATGTAAGGTATGAAGTTAAGAGTTAAAGCTCGACCACGGCAGAAAAGAGAGAAAGGACGAATGTCGTCCCCTATGCTTTAGACGTAGGCCCTACAGTATGCTATGTTGTGTACCGCACCTGATGTGTGCCTTGCTACATATCTGGCAAGAGGGTACAAAGGTGATCAAGGAATAAGGATATGTTTCTCGATTATGGAGGTGATAAAGAGTTCGATGTAAAGGGTTACGTCGATGCAAGCTTTAACACCTATCCGAATGACTCTAAGTAGCAAACCAAATACGTATGGTGGAGCGACCATTTGGAATAGCTCCAAGTGGAGCGTGGAAGCAGCATTTACAGTATGACCTAGAGATTTGCAAAGTACATACGGATCTGAATGTTGCAGACCCATTGACTAAAACATCTCTCACAAGCAAAACATGATCAAACCCAAGAACTCATTGAGTCTTAATCACATGATGATGTGAACTAGTTTAGCGACACTAGTAAACTCTTTGGATGTTGGTCACATGGCGCTGTGACCTGTCAGTGTTAATCGCATGGCGATGTGAACTAGATTATTGACTCTAGTGCAAGTGGGAGACTGTTGGAAATATGCCCTAGAGGCAATAATAAATAAGTTATTATTATATTTCCTTGTTCATGATAATCGTTTATTATCCATGCTATAATTGTATTGATAGGAAACTCAGATACATGTGTGGATACATAGACAACACCATGTTCCTAGAAGAACGCCCGTGCGTTGCAACGGGGCCACATTAACTTTAAGAGTTCAATATTACGACATTGGCGACCTTTTTTACCATCAAATCCTCACACACACACAGACACACACTCTCCCTCCCTCTTCCTCACTCTCTAACCCCCTCTCCCTCTCTCTCTAACACACACACATATCCATCTTATTGGGGGGACCATAATCCATCTATTTCACACATACATGCTAGTGCATAACAATATGGATTATGTGTATTATATTTACCACCAGAATTGAGGGAATTAATTTCATGTAAATCGACCAGCCACAGCTCCAAGAATACGCGGACGAGGTGGCTCGGGTCGGCGTCGGCGCCGTCCAGCGTGGGCCACGGGCCCGCTTCCAAGTGCACGTGCAATGCATGTCTTCACAAATATTATAACCAGATGTGAGAAATCACATGCATAGAAAAGACATTCTAATAGCAATCCAAATACCATACTCAATTGAATACCTAACCAGGACAATACTCTTATTTCTATGCGCCAGAAAAAATGGAATAGCAAAGCTAAGTATGCCTACATACGCTCAGATTATATATAAGAATCTTGGATGAACAATTGCAACAAAGCACTAAGCAGCGATAAATTTAAATAAAAAATCCATTAACTATGCAGGCAGCAGACTTGTTACAACATAGAGAGATAGGAAAATTTCACCTCCAGTAATGTAGCGCAAAGGAGTGGAACGAAGCATAAATGAGCGGTTGTCTGTTCTTCTCCATGTACATGGATCAACGGTAGAGGCCAAGTATATAAGTACTGGACCGAACTCCACTCTTCGTGTACGGAGAGCCATGTCACCTTCTCGCCGCTGCAGCATGGGAGGACGGCTGGTTCACGTGACCCTCTAGCTGGGGGATCCATGGCGTCTGACCGTCGAGCTCGAGGCAGAGAAGTTGAGGGCAGTAGTGGCAAGATCCATGCCGGCCAACCGGGCGAAGAGGAGGTCGTCGGGGAGGGACACATCGGCAAGATCCAGTCACCACGCGACCTGAAGAGCAACAGTGATCTCCACAAGCTGTAGGCCGACGGCGTGCTCCATCCCCTGCGATGGGGTGACCATGGCGGTGGCCACAGCTCTTCATGCTCGCCTCGATCTCGGCTACACACCCTGAGTGTAGGAGGCAGCAACGACCTCGACGAAATCATGGCCACCATCCCGGAACGCAATCATGTCGCTCTAAATAAATGGATTCAATCATGTGACTCTAATTACTTCGGATTGTTATGTGCACACTAAGCGGGGTGCAGTTAGGAAAGAAAATGTTTTCTAATTAAAGTGATTGAGTGATTTAAGGTAAGGTTAATTAATTTAGATTTGACTTTTAGTGATTGTTAGTAAAGTATGATGCGTCTTTAAAATCTTTTATTTGTTTCCTTAAAATCTATTCTTTGTTTCCTAAAGTAATTTGCAATAATGGAAGGTATCGGTTGATTTGGATAAGTTAGTAAATTTAGATCCGTGATTGCGTGCACGTTTGGAAAGTGCTGATTTGCAAGGAAAGAGCTGAGGGGTAAATAAACCGGTGAATAAGAAACCAGCATCGAAAAAAATCTACGACGGTTAACCTACGAAAAAAACCGGACGAAAGTGGTGGGATGAAAAAAAACCTGGAAGCGAGACTACCAACTGCTCCATTAGGAGTAGAGATATGCCCTAGAGGCAATAATAAATAAGTTATTATTATATTTCCTTGTTCATGATAATCGTTTATTATCCATGCTATAATTGTATTGATAGGAAACTCAGATACATGTGTAGATACATAGACAACACCATGTCCCTAGTAAGCCTCTAGTTAACTAGCTCGCTGATCAACAGATGGTTATGGTTTCTTGACCATGGACATTGGATGTCGTTGATAACGGGATCACATCATTAGGAGAATGATGTGATGGACAAGACCCAATCCTAAGCCTAGCACAAAGATCGTAGTTCGTATGCTAAAGCTTTTCTAATGTCAAGTATATTTTCCTTAGACCATGAGATTGTGCAACTCCCGGATACCGTAGGAATGCTGTGGGTGTACCAAACGTCACAACGTAACTGGGTGGCTATAAAGGTGCACTACAGGTATCTCTGAAAGTGTCTGTTGGGTTGGCACGAATCGAGACTGGGATTTGTCACTCCGTGTGACGGAGAGGTATCTCTGGGCCCACTCGGTAGGACATCATCATAATGTGCACAATGTGACCAAGGGGTTGATCACGGGATGATGTGTTATGGAACGAGTAAAGAGACTTGCCGGTAACGAGATTGAACAAGGTATCGGTATACCGACGATCGAATCTCGGGCAAGTATAATACCGCTAGACAAATGGAATTGTATACGGGGTCGATTGAGTCCTTGACATCGTGGTTCATCCGATGAGATCATCGTGGAACATGTGGGAGCCAACATGGGCATCCAGATCCCGCTGTTGGTTACTGACCGGAGAACGTCTCGGTCATGTCTGCATGGTTCCCGAACCCGTAGGGTCTACACACTTAAGGTTCGATGATGCTAGGGTTATAAAGGAAGTTTGTATGTGGTTACCGAATGTTGTTCGGAGTCCCGGATGAGATCCCGGACGTCACGAGGAGTTCCGGAATGGTCCGGAGGTAAAGATTTATATATGGGAAGTCCTGTTTTGGTCACCGGAAAAGTTTCGGGCATTATCGGTATTGTACCGGGAGTGCCGAAAGGGGTCCGGGGGTCCTCCAAGGGGGTCCACCAGCCCCGGGGGGGCACATGGGCTGTAGGGGTGTGCGCCTTGGCCTATATGGGCCAAGGGAACCAGCCCCAAGAGGCCCATGCGCCAAGTGATAAGGGAAAGGGAGAGTCCTAAAGGGGGAAGGCACCTCCTAGGTGCCTTGGGGAGGATGGACTCCTCCCTAGCCGCACCCTTCCTTGGAGGAAGGGCCAAGGCTGCGCCCCCCTCTCCCTTGCCCCTATATATAGTGGAGGGGAGGGAGGGCAGCTGCACCTGAAGCCCTGGCGCCTCCCTCCCTCCCGTGACACCTCCTCCTCTCCCGTAGGTGCTTGGCGAAGCCCTGCAGGATTGCCAGGCTCCTCCACCATCACCACGCCGTTTTGCTGCTGCTGAATGGAGTCTTCCTCAACCTCTCCCTCTCTCCTTGCTGGATCAAGGCATGGGAGATGTCACCGGGCTGTACGTGTGTCGAACGCGGAGGTGCCGTCCGTTCGGCACTAGGATCTCCGGTGATCTGGATCACAACGAGTACGACTCCTTCAACCCCGTTCTCTTGAACGCTTCCGCTTAGCGATCTACACAGGTATGTAGATGCACTCTCCTTCCCCTTGTTGCTGGTTTCTCCATAGATAGATCTTGGTGACACGCATGAAAATTTTGAATTTCTGCTACGTTCCCCAACATTAACTAGCGAGGTGGGACTAAACTTTGGCCCCGACGCGGGCAGCACAGGGGCCTTTGGTCCCTGTTGGTGGCACCAACCGGGACTAAGGGGGGGTATTGGTCCCGGTTGGTGGCACCAACCGGTACCAAAGGCCGCCGCTTCTCGCCCTTTGGGCTGCCGAAAAAGAGGCCTTTGGTCCTGGTTGGTGGCACCAACCGAGACTAAAGGGTGCATTAGTCCCGGTTGGATTCACGAACCGGGACCAATGGCTTTGCTATATAAGCAAACACTTTGCAAAAATTCAGAATCTCATCGCCAGTTGCCCCCGACGACGCCGACCCTCCTCGACGCCGCCAGGCTGCTCCACCTCGCTGTCGTCGCTGCCGCCGCCAAGGCCGTCGCCTCCCCAAGCCCGCGCCGTCCTCCCCGAGCCCACGCCATCCTCGTCGCCGGCCTCCCAGCCCCCGCGCCCCGTCCCGCCCCCGCGCGCGCGCCGCCCTGAGCCCCTGCCCCGTCCCGCCCCCGCGCGCCGGCGCCCTCGCCGCCCCCACCGTCGCCATCGTCATCTAGCCGCCCCCGCTGTGAGCCGCCGCGCCGCACCGGCTCTGTTTTTTTCATTTTTATTAGTTTAATTTTTTTGTTCAATGTATATGTGTATGTATGTGGCTATGTGTATGTAGATGTTCAAAATGTATAAAAAAAATTGTTCAGAGCATGTTTTTGTTCATATATGTATTTTTTGTTCATATGTGTATTAATGTTTTCATATATGCAAAAGATAGATTTTTAGAAAAGTTAGGTTTTTTTTCTGTTCGTAGATTTTTTTTGGTGATATTAATTATTGTAGAATATGAAAATGTTTGTATATTCATATGAACAATGCATTGGGCAAAACCTTTGTTTTTTTCAAAATTTTCTATTTGAACATTTTTTTAAAACAAGCAATACTAAAAGAATGAGAGGAAAAAGGAAAATAAGAAGAGGAAGAAAGGAGAAGAAGAGGAGCGGAAGAAGAGGAGAAATAAATAAGAAGAGGAAAAAAGAAGAAAAAGAAGAGGAGAAGATGAAAGGAATAGAGGAGAAAGAAGAAACTTCAACACGAGGGGGGGTACCGATACCCCCTCCCTGATAACATTATTTTCCCATGTATATGTATGTCGCGTCGTTTTCGATATAACCCCCTCGAGATAACTTCGACATGAGGGGCGGTCGATATATATACCCCCTCTCGACCGTGATAACTTATACAACGGCAGCACCCCCCTCGGCCCTCTCGCTCGACCAAAACTCTCGAGGACACCGAAACCCTAGAGAGAAAACGATGTTGGTCTCCTACCCCCTCCCGCCGCGCCCCTACCCGACAAATTAACTCTCTCGAGGCCACCCAAATTTACCAACTTAAAAGAGCGTTGTCGTCGAGGCCACCCCAAACCCTTGAAGCGTTGTGTCGAGGCGACCCCAAACCCTAGAGAAGCAGCGTCGAGGCCACTAACATGATTCCTTATTGTGATTAGCTAGCTAGTTCTACGTTTGCCACTAATATATATATATATATATATATATATATATATATATATATATATATCCATTTGTACCATGTTTGAATAATAATTGACATGTTGTAAATATTTGCAGAAACTATGGAGCACTCCCGAGACGAAGAAACAGAAGCGATGTTGGGGCACATAATCGCACAAGGAAGTGATGAAGTTGCGTCCTTTCTCAACGACACCGATGGTCAGGAAGGACAGGAAGAAGAGGGCTATGTTCATGATGGCTTCGACCCATTAATGTCGGTACAAGAAAAGGACTATGTTCATGATGGCTCCGGTGACACAATGGAGGTACAAGAAGGAGACCGTGCTGACTGCTCCGGTGACCGAACCGAGTCCGGCCAGGTATATATATATATTAGTTAAGCCCGTGCTGACTAGTTAATTGATGCTTCCATTGTTTTGGTATATGTACACATATTAATTACTCTCGTCTTTCTTCCTTATAATTTCTAGCCCTCCGGATCGAGCACAACTTCGGTAAGGAGACGAGGCCCGAAGAAAAAGTTGAGCTCGGATGAAAAGTTTGAGATCATAGAAATCGCGCCCGACGGCGAACCGATTGAACCCATCCGGACAAGGAAGGCATTTTCTGCTCAGTGCGGGGTTCTTGTTAGGGACAAAATCCCGATCAGCATCCAGCAATGTTATAAGCCTAAGGAGGAAGACCCTGAGGTGTCTTATGTCAATGATATGCAGAAAGAAGATCTTTGGACTGAGCTGAAGGCAAATTTCACCCTACCGCCAGAGGAGGATCCGGAGAAGCCAGTTAAAGAGCAATTAATCAAGTCTTGTGCTCTTAAGAAGATGGCAACCCTAATGAGGAGGTGGAGGAAAGAGCTGAACCAGTTTGTCGGAAAAAAAGACACCAGAATTCATCGGCAAATATGAGAAGATCAAAGATCACTGGCCCGCATTTGTGGCCCACAAGACATTGTAAAAGAGTAAGAAGATGTCGGCGACAAACAAGAAAAATGCTGCGAAGAAGAAGCTTCACCATCACATGGGGTCAGGTGGCTACCTCAAAGCCCGGCCTAAGTGGTCCAAGGCCGAGCATGATCTGCTTGAAAAAGGGATCGAACCAGAGACAATGTATTGGCCAGACCGTTGCCGTACTTGGTTCTTCGGGGCTGGCGGAACCTTGGACCCTGTAACAGGGAAGTGCTAGTGGATGGACGAGCAACTGCAAATACCAGTCAAGAACCTTCGACACTATATCGATGCAGCGTAGGCGAGGGACGTTCCTTCCAAACAGGGAGAAGGACGAGCTCACAATGGCCCTTGGGAATCCTGAGCTCCCTGGACGGACACGAGGCACGCCAGGCTCCATTCCGTGGAAGGTTGGTTTTCCGGACGCAGGGGGTTACAAAACCCACGAGAGGAGGAAGAAACTGGAGCAGGACCAACTGCAGGCGCTGCACGAAAGGGTAATGGGGCTAGAGGATCGAGAAGAGGAACGAGAAGCAGCAGATCGCAGCAAACGACCTGCCGAAGCTTACCCCGAAGCTACCCCGCCATCTCAGCGGAGAAGCAGCGTGGCTTCCACCGAGCTGCTTCAGCCGGAGCATGTCTTGACGGCTCCTGCCAGCTATCCCGTGGATGGTATCACGGAGTCTCAAAATTGCCACATTATGGCGCGATGGATGAATTTGAAGGTCAAGGCGGCTGTTGGCCAAGTTTATCCTAGTGGACCCGGCACAACTTATCACTGCCAGCCAATTCCAGAAGGATATGCTAAGGTGATGGTGGATGAAATAACCGAGGGATTTGAGGACCTCCCGCTTGACCACCCTACCGGTGAAGGGGAGACTAGGCTGGGTTCTGCTCTGAAGACTCCATGCCTATGGCGGAAGGAGCTCATCAACCTTCCGAACTGGACGCCTCTGAGTCAAGGCACTCCGCCTCCTCCACCGCCTCCTCCTCCGGCGAGTGACGATCAGGGCACGTGTGGCGGCACTCCGCCTCCTTCTCCGGCGCGTGGCGGCACTCCGCCTCCTTCTCCGCCTGCGCCAGCGCTCCCGAGCAGCCAGCAACCTCCTCCTTCTCCGCCTCGCCAGCAAGGGCGGAAGAGACCCGCCGCCGCCCCGGCTGCTCCTGCGCGTCGTACTCCTTCTCCTCCGCCTCGTAAGCAAGCACGAAAGAAGACAGACGCCGTAGCTGCTCCGTCTGCTCCAGCGTCTAGCAGCACAACCAGAGGCAGGAGGCAATACAAATACGGTCCACCTCTCAAGCCTCTAGAGAAGTTACCGTACGAGAGGGCTGAGGAGGAAAACGATAGGATTGTGCGGACCCACGTGAAGGAGTTCTTTGAAGGGGTGAAAGCAAAGAGACATCCACCTCCAGAGGAGAAGGTAGATCCGGTGAAAGCAAAGCGCACTATCGATGCCCTGAGGAAACCACCAAAGTCTCCACCGAGAACCAACTATGAGTGCATTACTGAACAGACATATCTCCAAGCCCAGCGGTCGGGAACTACTGTCAGTGATAAAAGGTTAAAAGAACGAGCAAAGGGGAAAAAAATTGCCCAGCTTGGCGAACAAGCACAGCAATCGTGCCCCCCGCTCAATGTGTCTAATGCTCCGGGGACGGTGGCCGGTTATGGCAATCTTGAAGATTACCTGCCTGACGATGCACTTCCTGATTTCATGGAGGTGGACGAACACAGATACGAGTATGGGAAGCCTCTCGTCAAAGATGAAAAATCTCTGACAACAATGATGCGAAGATTCCATAGTTGGTACATGAAAACCTGCAGAGAGTCTGAGGGGACGAACAGTTTGTATCTGAACATTAAAGAGGAGCACGACCTCGTTTCAAATGATCTGTTGTGTGTTCCATTTGATGAGTTCTTCGCGTTCTTCAATCAAAAGGCCCTCGATAAATTAATGGTCTTTTGCTACTGCCTGTAAGTACTATTTCTGTCATTAAGTCTCTATATATAGCTCGGCTCTTTCATTGCATGTATTTATAATTAATTATCCTCAATATATTATGCAGATTGAAGATCGTCGAGTGCAAAAAACAAGTAATTTATGATATTGGTTTCATTAACACAAATATCATAGATGTATTTCTGGTTGAAAAGGACGTCAAAGAGGCCGAGGACAATTTGCTACAATCGTTGATCAAAAATCAAAACAAAGATACCATACTCTTTCCTTTCAACAGCAAGTGAGTGTTACTGTCGTGTGCATATTCGGTTTCCCTTATTACTCGAGCGAGGTTATAGTAATGTAATTGATGAGTTATGCATGCGTGCGCAGGTACCACTATATTCTTCTGGAGATTAAGCTTGAGCGTGGACTAGTAACCGTCTTAGACTCGAGACGGAAAGATCCCAAAACCTATGCGGACATGACTGAAATGCTCAGCAAGTAAGTTCAATCGATCATTATCGCACCATATCGGCAACTTTTTGTTCATTTCCTGATATCTCAAGTATTAATAATTATTTTCTTTGTCTTGCAGGGTTTGGAAACAGTTCACCGCAGGAGCTCCGGGACTGCCAAAGGAGCTACGATATACATACCCGAAAGTAAGTACTACTGGCTAGCTAGTTGCGCGCATCTCCCGTTGATTCTATAGCTATACTTTCATCAATGCCATTTATAATGCTTCATTATCAGTTTGATTGACCTCTATTTCTCGTAAAGTGCTTGTGGCAGGAGGAAGGGAATGATTTCTGTGGATACTACGTGTGCAAGTTCATCCACACCGCGACTTTGAAAAAACAAGCGGGGCTACTCTAAAAGACAATATGAAGTGCGTAAGCAATAATATTCACAATTTCATTTTATTACACCATCATTTCTGTTGAGTTTTATTCATATATATGTATTAATTAACCCCCTTCTTCAAATTAGACGTGGCAGATGCGGAATGAACTCCTAGAACCAGATCGCGTGAAAGCAATTCAAGAGGAATTGGCGGGATTCTTTCTTAACCATGTCATCAGTAAAGCCGGAGAATACCATGTGGAAATTGATTTCAAATGCTAGGGGTTTGTAACTAAGAGATCTTATACATATTGTACATGTATGTAGCCAGTAGCGTCGGATACATGATACGAAAACTTGTTGTTCGACCAATCTCTCGGAGAAGGAGAGGTCGATCGATCACTTCTCTCGGTATGCATGACGAACTTCTGTACTGAATGGTTCTCTCGATCACTTATGTATATATAGTACGTAGCGTCGACCAAGCACGGACATAAGAGAGGACACTTCTCTCTATTAATTAGCTAGCTAACACAATATATGAAACACCTAAATTAACCCCCCAAAACCCCCAACCCCCCCTCCTTTCAAAAAAAAAACCCAGCCACTGGAATGCTGACGCGTGGATGCCTTTTGGTCCCGGTTGGAGCCACCAACCGGGACCAAAGGCCCCCTGACTGGGCTCGGCGCACAGGGCCACGTGGAGGCACATTAGTAACGACCCATTAGTCCCGGTTCATGAACCGGGACTAAAGGCCCTTAAGAACCGGGACTATTAGGTGTTTTTCTACCAGTGATTGATCACAAGCGTATGATGCATCTTATGTACTCTCTGTTCGGAATTACTTGTCGCAGAAATGGATGTATCTAGACATATTTTAGTTCTAGATACATCCATTTCCAAGACAAGTAATTCCGAACGGAGGGAGTAGCTAGCTAGCTTCAATCGCCAAATTCATGGGTTAGCCAACTAGCTTGAATTGAAGCTAGCCAGCCAGCCTCCCGTCGCTGCACGGACTCGAGAGGGTGAAATGGAAATCTTACGTTCTTTTTTTAGTAGTAGTAGAGATAGAGAAACCATTTCATAACTATTTCAGCTAAAGAATCCACCAAAATACCCTTATGGTAAACTGGCAATTTCTCTCAAGTCCACCATGTAATCTGTACGTAGTATGTATAGGTCGAAGCAAAATGTGTCCTCTGTTCTTCATGTTCATCTTAGGAACATGTTGTTGGTTCTTGGTACAAACAATTTGTTCCAATGGACACGAGAATAATTCAACTATACGGAAATACATATTTAGTACACATGTATAGGCCTTAAAGTGGTTCACTGATCGATCCAATCATTTTCCCTTCTCGTGATCCATTGTCACTAAACTCTTGAAGCCTCATCCTTGATGATCCTAAGGGACTCGGTGAAGTCATCCAAAAGTTGACCATGATCTGGAAAGTGTGCCTCATCAACAGCTAGAATTACCCTGATGATGTTACTATAACTCTGGTAGTGCACCGTCAGAGCCTATGTGGACAACAAGCATTAATCTCCATTAGGTACCAAACAGAGTACAAAAATATATTGTAGTAGTACACTTTGTAATATGAGATTATGGCTTTTTTTAGACAGTGTGAGATTATGGCTGGACTGGGACTTATTTCTGGCGGGCCATAGACGCTAGGCGCAATGGAGACAACTGGGTGCCCACAGAACTCTACCTGCTCAGCTGGCCCAATCATGTTCGAAAATGATATGGTCGTGTGTGATATCATACGGTGGAAAATAGCACCTGCTGCCTACTTGGATTGAAAATCATGGAACTGGGTTAGATTAAAAATTGTTAATTATATTCTTTAGAAAATTGAATGTATTAATTACTTAATTAATTAGTTTGTTAATTAGATGCTTGCCCACCTTATGGAGAAACAGTATTCTACAAACAACTGTATACCTTTACACCAATATGTACAAACTAAAGGAGCACCAAAGCGTTATACCTTTACACCAAGAGTTTTGATGACAACTTCAGCAAGCATATGCGTGAACATCACTTCCAGTGAGCTTTTCTTCCTATCAACAGTCTTTTTGGCCATGCGAACATATTCAAGTGGATCTTTGTGCACAGCAATCTGAAATGGAAGGATTATGTAGCCAAGTTGATTTCTCCTCGTCACATCGTGACTCTTACCGGACACCATCATATCGACATATTCCTGTTCATAGCGGTAAAAGAATTAAATATTGCTACACTACAAAGTAAAATTGCCGAGAATTGAGCATATGTTTTTCTATTTCTTACAAATACACATTCCCTAGCCAGAAAAGGTTTACCTGTAGGCTACTTGTTGGCCTCATGTTCACAAGGAGGATCGATCGCAAACATATAATTTTGGTATTATTGTCACCTAACAAATATGGAAGAAGAGATAGCATATCGTTAGTGAATACTCCATTTGTAACTGATTATACAATTCCTGGAAGCAATCGGAATAAAATTCCTAGATTTATGGAATCTGAAATAAAATTCCTAGGGAACCATGTCAAGTTTGATCAAATTAATACTCACTCGGTTAGATATTATAAGGTTTATTTTTTTTTTAAAGTTCAGAATTTCAATCTTTGACCAAGTTTACAAAAATACATTAATAAATAAAAAAAAATCAATAAATCATATTTCATGATGCATCTGTTAATATTGATTTACTGTTTCAGATGTTGTTTTTTTCTCTCTATAAACTTCGTTCAAACTACAAGCATTTACTTTTGAAACAAAGGTAAACCTTATGAAATACTACTAGAATGGATGGACTAGAAAACTATTATTATATATACTACCGAATAAATAAAAGATAAAATCATATTTCATGACACATCAAATGTATTTTCATAATATTCACAAAACTAGTATGATGTATTATTTAGAGAAGAAGAGGGAGAATATGTTGCATGAAAAACAATCTTATATATATTATTAAGAAATCATAAAGGACGGAGGCAGTAATAGCGCTAGCAGCATGATATATAAACTATAGATTCGAAGAAGAAAAAACCATGATAAACTATAGGTAGTTAGACAGACGGCACTTACCAGATTTCCGGAAATAGTATCGTGACAGAGCAGCGGAAGTCACTCCAATAATCACATCGTTCACAGTCTGCACATGCAAACGATATAAAATGAAGAGATGTTGCTATATAGGAATCGATCAATGACGGTGCACGTACGTACGCAGTTCATGGCATGTTTGAGGAGCTTGGCGTCGTCGAGGCTAAGGCTCCGGTGCACGAAGCGCTTGCGGCGGGGGAGCTCGCCGCCGTCGCCGTCGGCAGGCTTGAACAGTGTCTGCGGGTCCCTGACGAGCATGATTGTGGCGACGAAGAGCGCCACGTCCACCACGGTGTGCCACGCGAGCACGACGTACGACCAAGCCCACGTGACGAACGCCAGAGCGCCTGCGGACCACGGGGGCCGCGGTCGCGCGTAGATGGCGCCAGAGCGAGCGGGCAGCGCCGGCATGGCCGGCAGCCTCGACGGGTCGGCGGCGCTGCGCGTGGACGCCATGAGGAGGGTGAGCAGCGACATGCCGTCGCCGAGGGAGTGATGCACACGGATCACCACGGTGGACGTCGCCTCGGAGGTCGGGAAGTTGAGGAAGTGGAGCTCCCAGAGCGGCCGGGAGCGGTCCATGGGCGCCGTGGACAGCGAGGCCACGTAGTCCTCCACGGCCTTATCCGGGTCGGACGTCACGGCGGCGCCGTCCAGCAGTGGGGAGATGATGTGGTCATCCAAGTTCAACGCCGACGCGCGCACCCACCGTGGTGGCTTGCCATCCTTGGTCACCTGGATGCTGCGGAACCGCGGGTGTCGCGCGAGCTGGGTCTCGATGCCGGCGCGGAGGACGGGGAAGTTGAGGGGCACCCCAAGCCCCATGCTGACGACGATGTAGAAGCCGTCCATGAGCCTCCCGGTAGGGCTCACCGGCCCCTCATCCGCCGGCGGCCAGTCGCCGGACGGTGCTCTTGAGGCCTTGATGGAGAGTGAAGGCTGCCTTCGTGCAGTACTACCACCAGCGTCCTCCATTTTCACTTTCGTACGTGCTTGATTGGTCCGTGCATGCATGGGTCGGCTCTGAAATTAACTTTGTATGTCTGGTTCGTTCGTATAAATAGGAACTGACGTGCGGGCCGGGCAAAATGCACTTGCTAATGCTACCCCAAACCTTTTTTTTTTGCGTCCTATGTATGCTACCCCACACCTTCTGCACTGTCCCGTTAATAAATGTTATATTGAAGCACTGTTTTTTTTTTCTCAGACCACCACAGATGGCACTTCTTCATGACAATTTACACATGGGTAGATCATTCAAGCATACTTTTTGCCAAAATTTTCTGAATTCTATTACTATTTTTGAAAAAATTACCACCGAGTGACCAAAACTTTGGTCTTGCCAGTGACAAGGACTTATGTGAGTTCACACTGGCAAAAAAAAAAAATCACCCACAAAACAACATTTGAGTGAATAAGATTTGCCCTCTCCATGGGATATGCAAAGCATTTGTTTTCAAAACAAACGGTAGAATCTATAGGAACACGGTGATGAAGGTTTTTACATATCTCAGTTCGGGCGTTTGAGATGAGTTTGGAGTGCCCGGGTGTTTACATATATCAGCTAGCTAGCGTTCCACCAGCTGCACTGAAGATAGATTCTACTACTACTGCTCCACTCTGCATATCATCCACTGTTCACTCTGGTCGAGGAGTCATTGGCGACCATGTGACAAGTGACAAAACACCGGGCTGTTCCACATGTTCTAGCTGCACATGCATTATTGCGCTTGGACTTTTCACCCCATGTAGGAGTACTACGTTGATACAGGGAAGTATCAACCGCAAACCGCCTACAGTCCGACACACAACTTGAATGCCACGCTTAACTGTGAATATGTAGGACCAATGCCACGCCTTTAACTCGCCCCCACCCACCAGCGTATCCAGACCGCATGATCCGACCAGGCGCTAGTGTGAATATGTAGGACCAATTACAATTATAGCCTGACACGACATGAGTACTATATTACTAGTATGCTTACACATTAACTCCATCAAGCCAGGTTGTTGTGTTAGGTGACGTGCAAACTATTATTGGTACCCAATTCTGTTTTTTTTCACTTGGTTAGACTGATAGAGTTTTAGGAAAACGGATGAGATGAACTAGAGGGATTAGATATTCTGTGCTTTTAGAAAACTATGAGGTGGTAGAGGACTGGACATATACTATATCACTAACTACTCAAGGATTGAAGGCCTCACAATCAGTTGATGTCTTCAACTGAAACTTGGTCACCCAATTTTGACCAAATCAGCAATTTCTCAAAACACTCTCATTCATTTTATTTATACAACGCACTATGATTTCTAATTTTTCAAGCTTCACAATTAATTGGGGCTTCAATTTAAAATTGGGCCACCCAATTATGACCGGGTCAACAATTTCTCCAGGAGCTCTTCCTATTAATTATTTTAATTTTCTATGTACCTAATTTTAAAGTCCTTTCATTCGATTGAGGTATACAATTTTGGATTTGATTTACGATTCTAATCGGGCCAACGATTTTTCAAATCAATCAACAGTAACCGGCCTATAAAAACATATCAACCCCTCGCGAACTCCCATCACCCAGAAAAAAGCGCCACCAAGTAATGCTATAGCATGAATATAGTGCATGCAACTACCGATGCAAAAAAATTCCCACATTAATATGGGTTAATTAGTGGATAACGCAGAATCACGCCTCGAAAGGCCCAACAAATAACCTCATTATAAATAAACATAAAACACACTTCATCGTCTCCAACACTGGCCAAACTAAATATTCCATCAATGTCAAAATATAAGGGGTATTAGTTTGTTGGAAAGTCAAATTTCTTTAATTTTGACCAAGTTTAGAGCAAAAAAATATCGACATCCACAATATTAAAAATATATATATGAAAATTCATTTCATGATGAATCTAATAACACCGATTTGATATTATGGATTTTGATATATTTCTCTACAAATTAGATGAAACTTAAACAAGTTTGAATTTTCAAAAATAATAATGCAACATATATTTTGAAATAGAGTGAGTAAAGAAATTTAAGAATCCCAACAACATTAATGGTGCGGCAAAGCGCGCCCAACCCTTCTAGTGTTGACGAACTATCAGAGCTAAACTCGGATGTGTGTCAATGAAAGCGGGAAGATGAACTGATGACAAAGTAGTTGTAGAGGACAGTTGGAAGGTGGCGGATGAAAATTAAAGAGTGATGTCATTGGCGTGTGGGCCAGCCTAAGACAGGAGGGATCCCAGAAAACACTCGTATTATATTGGAGTGATGGGCAGTATACCATAAATAAAACAAATATACTACTACTTTTTTTACGGGATAACCTTCAGGCGAGTTTTATTCACCACCAGACTACCCACAATGCGGAGTAACATAGACTAGTAACAGTAACAATAACATGTTACTAGTCTATGTTACTCCGCTATACGGAAAATACACAGGAGCTCTCGGGTGCTCCGCACCCCTATAAGAAAAATATTCATAAAAATTTCTCAGAAAATCTAAAAAATCTAAATTTTCGGGATGTGAAACCTGGTCCCCCAATCTACTTCCGTGCGAAATTTCGTGAAAAAATACCCAAAAACACACCCGTGGCGAAGGAATTACTGCCCGGAAAAAAAATGTACACAAACAGTGTTTTGCTATACATAGGAAATTTTTGTCTTTTTTGCCGCGAATACGTTGTATAGCAAAACACTGTTTGTGTACATTTTTTCCGGGCAGTAATTCCTTCGCCACGGGTGCGTTTTTGGGTATTTTTTCACGAAATTTCGCACGGAAGTAGATTGGGGGACCAGGTTTCACATCCCGAAAATTTAGATTTTTTTGATTTTCTGAGAATTTTTTATGAATATTTTTCTTATAGGGGTGTGGAGCACCCGAGAGCTCCTGTGTATTTTCCATGTTACTCCTACAGTCCTTCCTCTATAGTAGGGCGGCGCTGCTATACACACGACACATGCATGGCCGATGCATGCACGATGCATACGTGGCTGCATCGACAGCTAGGGAGCATGTAGGAGCACTGTTCTGGAGGGAGCATCGTCTGTAGGTTGTGTGTTAACTGTCGTGGGTGTAGCAATTTTGATACGCTAATCACTCAACTTAGTTTGGGGACAACAATGTAGTTTGGGGCCACTACATATATGTTAATCAGTCATTTCAAATATTAAGCGGACTTTGTAAAAACAATTTAATTAGTGCTTAATACAGACCAAAATAGGCGCAAGCAAAATTTCCCAGCATGATATGAAAATTTCATGCGCTCGCCGTTAAATACTAATTACATATTCACACGCAAAGTTAGGGACATGGAGTATCTGCTTCTGAGGTAAAATGCTTCTTAGAACTTTTTGGTAACTTTGACAAATATTTTGTGTGCTTGCAAAATTTTGTCAACAAAGAACATTCGTGGAAGTCTTGGCAAAAATGCAAAATAAATGATCCAAAAATGATATTTTTGAAAGCATTTTGGAGTGTTGATTTTGTTTTTTTTCACGACTTTCACAAATGTCATTTCGTGATGATTTTTTTTTTGACGAGAACAACAGGAGCTCTGCCTTTGCATTATAGTGAGGGAGAAAGTAGAAGTACAAGGATGAGGCGTTAAACACCTCGAGCAGTCGATGAAAACCGACTAAAACTCAAGTAGACCACAAAGAACAGAACAAAACACTCCTAACGGACTTACACTAACCATCATCCGTAGTTGAAGGATACAAAGCCTCTTTAAGCATTTTAAGATCATCACAAATCAGGTTCACCAACGCCCGAGGAGTAGCAAGCATACAAAACATTTGTCAAGTTTGTAAAATATTATTCCGAATTTTTTGAATTTGTTCCCAATTTTTCCCGATTTTATTATTCATCCCGAGCTCATTTGAGTAGAAGAGGACTTTCGGGAAAGCTACATACATTTACACTTATTTGTGTTGATCGAGGATATGTTTTGTTTGTCACTAAAAAAGCCAAGCGCATTTCTGATTGAATCTTAACACCCGAAGTTAGCTTACATTAACACTAATCTGCTTCATTTGGCTGCATCTTTTTTTTGATAGGTTAGTATGCAGCCTTATCGCGACATGCATATAGCATATGGAGCAGTACGAGCGAGCAGGTCTGAACAGTGCGCGTGGTACGTCGAATTTCGCCAGTATCATTGGCAGGTCTATTCTTTGAACTTGTTTTTAAATTTTTCATACAACGGATTCCATTTAACCCTCGTACGAATTCCTTGGGGCCTCGTTCGGTTACACCCAACCCCGCCGGGATTGGGCACCAATCTCCCCCGATCCGCGTGGATTTCAACCGACGAGGGTCCAATCTCGGTCTGCCCCCCTATGTGCCTTCGGTTAGCCCCTGCTGGAATGAAACCCCGCTCAAACCCCTCCCAAACCACGTGGAAATGGCCGGGAAGTAACCCTCTCCTCCCACCCCGTGGAAAGCAACCCCCGCTCGATTACTCTCTGTCTCTCGCCCCAACCCCTCTCTCCCTCTTTCTATTTGTGGCGGCGTCGACGCCGGAGAAGGAGGGACAACGACAGCGCTATGGAAGGAGACGGCAGCGGCACTTCCCAGTTTGAGAATAGGGTTTAGGGTTTTCCATGGGGCAAAGCCTCTCCACGTCTTTCTATATATAACAATCAGCATACAATTACATACGTACAATAATACGTGTACATGTCAAACTAGACCTATTTCAACACTCCCCCTCAATCTGAACTTCTACTCTGTACAAGGTTTAGATTGGTACTGAAACGGTCTAGCATCTGTCTGGTGGCTGGTTTAGTAAACACGTCAGCCAGCTGATCGTTAGAAGAAATAAATCTGACCTCTAGAGCCCCAGAAGCAACACGCTCACGTACAAAGTGAAAATCAATCTCGATGTGCTTGGTACGTGCATGGAAAACTGGGTTGGCAGTCAGATATGTAGCCCCTAAGTTATCACACCAGAGAACTGGAACGCGCTGCTGAGACACTCCAAGCTCTTTGAGTAGTGACTCTACCCAGATGGCTTCAGCAGCTCCATTCGCCAAAGCTTTGTACTCAGCCTCTGTGCTCGATCTTGACACTGTTGGTTGCTTCTTCGAACTCCAGGAAATGAGGTTCGGTCCAACAAATATAGCGAAACCTCCAGTTGATCGGCGATCATCCGGACAACCTGCCCAATCTGCATCAGTGAAAATACTAATGCTAGTGGAGACAGCCTTGCGAAATTTTAGTCCTGTGTGCAGCGTTCCTTTCACATAGCGTAAGATCCGCTTAACTGCTTCCCAATGAGCATCAGTGGGCTGTGAGAGAAACTGACACACCTTGTTCACGGCAAAAGAAATATCTGGATGGGTGAGCGTTAAGTACTGCAATCCACCAACAACGCTACGATACCGGAAAGCATCATCGGTACTAAGAGGTCGTCCAGTCACTCGTGCAAGCTGCTCGGAAGTAGACAACGGTGTGGAAGTGGGCTTACAATTCTCCATGCTCACACGGTGTAAGAGATCCAAGGCATACTTCCGTTGAGTCAGTGTCATCCCCCCGGAATTGTAGGACGCTTCCAAATCAAGAAAATACTCCAATGGCCCAAGGTCCTTGATAGGAAAACTGGCAGCTAGGGCGTGAACAAGGCCATCAACCGCACGTGGAGAAGATCCAGCAATGACAATGTCATCCACATACACCAGCATATAAATCTGAACATCACGATAGCGGAAGTAAAACAGGGATGTATCTGCTCGGGAAGAGGCAAAACCCAGAGCGAGAAGGCGAGCACTGAGCCGAGCGTACCATGCACGAGGGGACTGCTTGAGTCCATAGAGAGCGCGCTGAAGTTTGCACACATGCGAGGGAAAACGAGCATCCTCGAAACCAGGTGGCTGCTGCATATAGACGTCCTCTGAAAGATACCCATGAAGGAAAGCATTGCTGACATCAATCTGACGAAGACTCCAGCCGCGAGAAACAGCCAAGGCAAGAACCAAACGAACAGTGGCTGGCTTGACGACCGGGCTGAAGGTATCACCATAGTCAATGCCAAGTTGCTGTGTGAAACCTCGGACGACCAGACGAGCTTTGTACTTATCGACAGTGCCATCCGGACGGTGCTTGGTCTTGAAGATCCATTTGCTGCCGACAACATTGACACCGCGCGGCCAAGGCACAAGAACCCAAGTATTGTTGTCATGCAAAGCTGTAAGTTCATCAACCATAGCGGTACGCCAGGCAGTCTCACGGAGAGCGTCACGATGAGAGACAGGCACCGCAAGGAACGCTCGGCGACGGGGATCATAGCGGATAGTGCCGTCAGTGGGAACAAGAGCACGCCGAGTATGATCACGGGTGCGGGTAACCATGGTGTGAGCCGGGGCAGCTGGGGCCGTCGCGGTCGAGGGAGGTGAACTCCCCTCGACAGAAGGCGACGCGAGCTGCGGTGGCGAGGACGGAGTCGCATCCTCGATTACCGCGGCACCGCGCGGCAAGGAGGCCGCAGAGGAACCGGGCACGGCGGTCGAGCCTAGCGAACCGGGCGCGGCGGTCGGGCTGGGCGAACCGGGCGCGGTGGTCGGGCCGGGCGAACCAGGCGCGGCGGTGGCGGATGGGCCAGCCAGGACGGGCGAGACGGGCAAGCCGGGCGACACGGGAGCCGAGCGGGGCGACGTGCATGGCCCATGCACGTCGATCGCCGAGGACGGCTGGACGTCGGCCACGTGGGGGCGGCGGGCATCGGGCGTAGGAGCGCCGTGCACAGTGGACGCCGTCGAGGGCGAAGCCGAAAGATCCTGCACAGAAGCAACATGGCCTGGGACAGGCGTGTCAGTAGACAAATAGGACAAGTCGTATTTGCGCATATGGTCACCCGTAGCCGGTTCAGTGGGAGGAAAAGAGAGAACATCAGCCAAAGAAGAGACATCGACGGTGACCCCAGGAGTGGCATAGGGAAAAACAGACTCGTCGAAAACCACATCACGGGAGATGTAGATACGTCCCGTGGAACGATCAAGACACTTGTACCCCTTATGCATCGGACTATAGCCCAAGAAAACACACATGGTGGATCGGAAAGCAAGTTTCCGTGCATTATATTTGCGCAAACTGGGCCAGCAGGCGCACCCAAAAGTGCGAAGAAAGTTATAATCTGGCTGCACCTTAAGGAGACGGTAGATGGGTGTATCATGTTGAAGAACAGGTGTGGGCATGCGATTAATAAGATAGCATGCCGTAAGAAAGGCCTCATCCCAAAAACGCAATGGGAGAGAAGAATGAGCCAGCAAAGCAAGCCCTGTTTCAACAAGATGACGGTGTTTGCGTTCAGCAATGCCATTCTGCTGAGACGTGTGTGGGCACGACACACGATGAGAGATGCCAGTGCGTTGAAAATAGCGATGCAACCGGTGATACTCACCACCCCAGTCGGACTGAACAGCGAGGATTTTAGTGTGGAGAAGACGCTCAACATGGGCCTGGAAGGCATAAAAAACTTGCTCAACGTCAGACTTGTGTTTAAGGAGATAAATCCAAGAGAAACGAGAATAATCGTCAACAAAGCTCACATAATATTTATAACCTCCGGAAGAAGCAATAGCTGGCCCCCAAACATCCGAATGAATTAACTCAAGAGGCATAGTGGAAACATGATGTGATAAATTATAAGGCAATTGTCGACTTTTAGCACGCTGACAAGAATCACACACGGAAGTCTGACGTTCAGAAGAACACACTAAATCATTATTCCTAACAACGTGTTGAACAATATTATTTGAGGGATGACCGAGACGCTGGTGCCACTAGGACGGGGTGGTCTTGACGCTGAGGGACGCTTGGCGGGTGGAGGATGATGACGCGCGACCAAACGGTATGGGGTAGAGGCCACCATGGCATCTACCGCGAAGAAGAATTTTCTTCGTGGCCGTGTCCTTGACAAGGAAAAAGAAACGGTGAAATTCCACAAAAACATCATTATCAAGGACGAGACGATAAACGGAGAGGAGATGTTGATTTATGTGTGGTAGACGAAGAATATTGCGTAAACGGAGAGAGGAACCGGGTATAGTGGAATGACCAATATGCGAAATAGACAAACCTGCACCGTTTGCCACTTGCACTTGATCCTTCCCGCCGTAGCGCTCGTGGAAGTGCAGACGATCAAGATCGTTCGTCAGGTGGTCCATCGCACCGGTGTCCAGGATCCAGTGCGGTGGCTCATGGGAGGAGGATGTGGACGCAGAGTTGGCAACGCGGTGATCATGATCATAGCGGCTGCGACAGTCGCCAGCCTCATGACCCCAATTTTTGCATATCTGGCACCGGGGACGCCAGCGGCGGTTGCGACCACCCCCGTTGCCACCGCCGTTGCCTCCTCCATTGCGGCTATTGCCGCCGTTGTTGTTACGACCAGGGGCATTGCCCTGGTTGTTGCCGTAGCCGCCCGAGTTGGGCGGGATGGAACCGGCGGAGGAGCGGCCACCGCTCTGGCGGCCAGAATCGGCGGCTCGGCCGGAGGTGTTGTTGTAGACCGGCCGAGACGCAGCATTGGCGGATGACTGCCAATCCTCGAGCTCGGACTGCTGCTGCTGAAGGGCCTCGTAGTGGAGAACACTGGAGTAGAACGCGGGAAGCGTGATTGGCACGCCCGCGAAGTTCATGGAGGCGGCGATGGGGTTGAACGCCGAGCCGAGCCCGGTCAGCATATAGTCGATGATCTCATCATCGCGAAGGGGAGAGCCGGCGGCGGCCATCGAGTCAGCGAGGGCCTTGACTTTCTGCATGTACTCGCCGGCGGGGCGGTCTTCCTTGCGCAGCGCCTGAATCTGGCGCCGGAGGTTGCGCACGCCGGCGCTGTTCTCGGCGGCGAACATGGTGTGCACAGCCGCCCAGGCGGCGGCGGCCGACCTGCAGCCGATGAGCTGCGCGGAGATCTCCACGCTCATCGACCCTAGGAGATGCCCGAGAACCTTCTGATCCAGCGTCCACCATTGCTCGTAGTCGGGGTTGGACACGGTGCGGGCGGCATCGCCGGTGCTTGTCATCACAGTCGGCGGCGGCGCGGCGGCCGAGCCGTCGAGGAAGCCGTGGAGGCGCACTCCGGCGAAGTTGGGGAGGGCAAGCGCCCGCCAGAGCATGAAATTGCTGCGGTCAAGGGAGACCGCGATGGGCGGAAGAACGGGTGTGGGAGCCGTCGCGGCGGGTGGGGCGATGACGGGGGCGATCGGGACGAGGGCGGAGGGAGTGGTGAGCGTGAGCGCAGAGGAGGGAGTCACCGTGGATGCCGGCGCGGTGGACATCGCGGCGGCCGCGAAGAGACTGCGGCGGCGGCGGCGGCGGGAGGAGAGGCGGCGACGGCTAGGGTTGGCTCTGATACCAAGTTTGAGAATAGGGTTTAGGGTTTTCCGTGGGGCAAAGCCTCTCCACGTCTTTCTATATATAACAATCAGCATACAATTACATACGTACAATAATACGTGTACATGTCAAACTAGACCTATTTCAACATTCCCCCTCCCCTCCATCTCCCTCTCCCCTCTCCAACGAGCAGCACCTCATCCAACAGCAGCGGCGGCGGCGCGAGCTCGGCGGCGACCCAGAGGCGAACCACCGCGCGACCACAACGACCTCATCGCCGGCGTGCTTCTTCCCCGACGGTGGAGTGGTAAGCCCGCGCTCCTCCTCCTATTTTTCCTTCTCCTCATCCTCTAATTTCTAGGGTTCTTAGTCTGCTTCTTGGATAATGACTTCTGGTTGCTGGGACTAACCGAATAGACAATATTATACGGGGATTAGAAGGGATTGTGAGTTAGGGGATTGGGTGACGGGGTGGGTGTCACCAAATCCCTGCGTGGGTATAATCATCTGGAGATTTGGTTCCCATGGAACCGAACAAAGCCTGGAAGAGAATTAATTCGCGCGTGGACACCGGCTGACCTGCCCGCCTTGATTGTTTTTTTTACGTGTGATCGAGTTTCACGTATGTATGTATGTTGTTTGTTCCACGGCTGGTTCCACGTACTAGCAATCGCCCCTAAACTCAAAATAGTTTTTTCTCCTGAAAACCTGGAGCCTCCCACGGACGACGGTGCACGTCCGATCTACACCGGCTCGGGCTCAGGCAAGACGACGGATGAAGCCCCTCTACCCCGGGGGGCTTCAGATCGCCGGAAGGCGGCGCGGAAAATGCCGGGTTCGCCAGCTGCGGCAAAGGTTCATCTTGAGGAAGCCCTGGGAAAGCTTGGCATCACGAATGAGGAGGCAACTCCGCTAATCCTAAATGACCGTGAGGACAAGACTCCGATGAAGGATGTCCTGAAGTTCCTCCACCAAATTGTAATACAGAATCGTGCCCAAAGATTTCGGTCAGAGCTGGCATATGTATAACACCTGGCATGGATACCCAGTACTGAGTGAAAAAGATACTGCGATCACGATCTTTTTCAATAAAATCATCGCGTAATAAATCGGCAAAACCTATAGTCATTTCGCGTTCCCCTTCTAACTTACCTACTACTGTATCGGAGTGGATATGATCTCCCCCAGACATACACAATGCTTTAGCTAATACACGGAAATGCATACCATGATTTTTCTGTCTATCAATAACTGCATGCATTGCACGGTGAATGTGAAGAAGTAGGCCATTGTCGTGGCAATAATGAGCCAAAATAACATTTGCGGTGAATCCCCTAGTTAAGTAGTCATGCATTACAATAGGAACCCCTAATTCTCTTGCAAATACAGCTCTCTTAATCATTTCTTCGCATGTACCTGCATTCAAGTAATGCCCCTTGATTTCACCGGTTTCGCCTGTGATTTATAAATAGCTTCGGCACAAAAGACAAAACGGTCTCTCTAGCGCCGTGTTCCCGAGGGCACCCCTCTCTTTCAAGAGGATTCGCGACATGTCAAGCCCTGGTAAGGTTCTTCGCTTTGCATCGAATTAAACCACATGCTCCACCGCTTGTGCGGGCCCCCGTCAATTCCTTTGAGTTTCATTCTTGCGAACGTACTCCCCAGGCGGGATACTTAACGCGTTAGCTACAGCACTGCACGGGCCGAGTCGCACAACACCTAGTATCCATCGTTTACGGCTAGGACTACTGGGGTCTCTAATCCCATTTGCCCCCCTAGCTTTCGTCTCTCAGTGTCAGTGTCGGCCCAGCAGAGTGCTTTCGCCGTTGGTGTTCTTTCAGATCTCAATGCATTTCACTGCTCCACCAGAAAGTTTTCATTTAGGTGTGTCTAGAGATTGTGTGGCGTTCGTTCACACATCCATGGCATGCATTGATAATCGGACAGGGTACGGTTCCTAGATTTTTAGGTTCATCTTGTCAATAATTAGGGCCACAATTTAGGTAATTAATTGTATATCCCGCGCTCCTTGCAAACCATACGCCGTGAACCATAAAGGTGACGACGTTGACTCTTGGGTTCAATTAGATCATTACTGCGTCAGTGCAAAGTGGGAAATCGCATCTAGTAGAACGGTCACAGATTCTACAGTGACGGTATCAATATTCACATAATAAATTATTATATTCCGGTTTTAATCCATAATTAATACTCCCTCCGTCCGGAAATACTTGTCGACAAAATGGATAAAAATGAATGTATCATACATTCATTCCTCCGACAAGTATTTTCGGACGGAGGGAGTATTATGGTATCGTTTATGTTCACAAAACAATTTTTTTATTAAATAACCAAAATTGAAAATTTGACTTCATGTATTTCCCTAAACACACTGTTGCATTCTCCACTTGCCCATCATCAACGGAATTGTTCGTAGCTACATTATTCTATCACTTTAGTGTTACCCATTTAAATGCTTTCAAACATGGACATATCTGTCTAATACGAACATCTTACGAGTACACCCATGTATTACAGTATTTTGAGACATTTTTTCTTTGTCAGTACATATCTTTATAGCTTGTCGTCCTATATTGCCTTTGTTATGATTGGTTACTTTCCAACCTTTATTATACTACCATAAGATCATTGTTCAAAAAAATTGTCCGATTCAACGATTTATCGCTACTTGGGGGTGATAGATAAAATTATGCCTTATCTTCACTGTTCATCGTTTGGGCCGATTTATCGCTCTGTCAAGTGATTTATCGGGAATCTATCGATAAACCGGGCCTATTCATAGAACTATGCTTGCAAAAACTATGTTTATTTGTGTTTAGCGAAAGTTGTACACAATATGTACTATTGTTCTATTTTATTTGTCATTATACGAGGATTCAATGGCTAGGAATCAAGGTAACACTGCAGTCTAATATTGTTTTGATGTTGAATAATATAGCATATTTTAGTGTTGGGAACCTGGGATTTGTAAAAATTGGCCGATTAATAGTCGACCTATAAAATCGATTAATCGGTGGCCGATTTCTGATTAATCTCTAATCCCTAGCTGGACTGAGATGCTAACAATAAGCAATGTCCTCAACATTGCATAAGACTGTGTTGCTTTTTAGTAAGCGAACATTTTTGTAGTATCATTATCGTAAGAGTAGTACGAATTTTTGGAGTCTTGTCAAATATTTCGTCGCACCTCTTTTCTATGCCTAATTTTAAAGGTAGGATTGTTTCTCCACTTGTTTTCTTCATCGAAGCGTTTTCGCATGTCGTCCTTTTATTGTCGGTCATTTCGTTTGTGGTCTTATTTTTTGTCGGTCATTTTCTTTCACATCGCCTTTGTCAAAATAAAAAGGAAATATTTGCAGATACCTTAAGATAAGATTGTCTTATGAACAACTATATATGGTCCACGGTTTGTTTTCATTTAGGTGTGTCTGGAGATTTCCTGGCATTCGTTGAAACGGCCATGGCGTGCATTGATAATCGGACAGGGCAGGAATCCTAGATTTTTTTGGTTCATCTTGTCAATAATTAGGGCCACTATTCAGGTAATTAATTGTATCTAGCGCATTATCCTAGGCTATGTTACTACCTTTATAGTGGGTAGTAATATAAGTGTTGGGTCAGTGGCAGAAATAAAAAAGAAATATTTCTAGACGCTTTATGATAAGACTGCCTTAGCAACAACTACATATGCTCAGTGGCAGAGGCAGGGGTGCCAGCAGGGGCCCCGGCCCCCACTAACATCCTTGAATTCAAGCTAATATGCATGTCAGTAGGTGACTAATTCCTGCTAAAAGAGTGTAATTTGACGGACCGACCCTCCCGAACAAAGCTAATCAACGCTTGGCCCCCCTTATTCAACTTTCCTGGCTCTGCCACTTCATATGCTCTAAGGTTTGTTTTCATTTAGGTGTGTCTTGAGATTTCGTGGAGTTCGTTGACACATCCATGGAGTGCATTGACAATCAGACAGGACAGGGATCCTAGATTTTTAGGATAGGACAGGGATCCTAGATTTTTAGGTTTATCCTGTCAATAAATAGGGCCACTATTTAGATAATTAATTGTATCCAGTGCTCCCCTGCTAACCATACACCGTACAACATAAAGGTGACAATGATGACTCGGGTTCAATCAGATCATTATGTCGGTGTAAAGTCGGAAATCGCATTTGGTGGAACGGTCACAGGTTATACGGTGACGGTTATCATTACTCTCTTCAATAAATGATAGAATATTTTCAATATTCACATAATGAAATTATTATATTTTGGACTGAATCCATAATTAATACTCCCTCCGTTCCTAAATACTTGTCTTTCTAGGCGTTTTAACAAGTGACTACATACGAAGCAAAATGAATGAATCTACACTCTAAAATATGTCTACATACATCCGTATGTAGTAGTCATTTAAAATGTCTAGAAAGACAATTATTTAGGAACGGAGGGAGTACTCCCTCCGTCCTGAAATACTTGTCGGAGAAATGCATAAAAATGGATGTATCTAGAACTAAAATACGTCTAGATACATCTATTCCTCCGACAAGTATTTCCGGACGGAGGGAGTACTATGGTACGGTTTGTGTTCTCGAAACAAAACAATTTTTTTATTTTAAATAAACCAAAATTGTAAATTTGACTTCGTGCATTTCCCTAAACACCGAATTCCATTCTCCACTTGCCCCATCATCAACGGAATTGTGTGTAGTTACATTATTCTATCACTTCGGTGTTACCCATTTAAATGGTTTTGAACATGGACATATCTGTCTAATACGAACTTCTCATGGAAAGTACACACCCATGTATTAAAGTATTTTGAGACATTTATTCTCTGTCAGTACATATCGTTATTGCTTGTCGTTATGACATATAAATATATATTGCTTTTGACCTGATTTGTTACTTTGAAACCATTATTATACTACCATAACACAGTGCTGCTTTTTATGAAGCGTGTTTCATTATCATAAGAGTGGTACCAAATTTTGTAGTCTTGTCAAATACTTCATTATAGTCCTTTTCAATACCTATACCGAATATTAACATGTGGGATGGTTAGGAGGACAGTGGTATCTCAGCGCATCAAAATTCAAGTCCTAGATTACACCGGTGCTCATATTTTTCTTGATTTATTTCAGCTTTTTAGGTGATGTTTCCGTTGACTACGAAGACGTCCGTAACGACATCGTCAATCTCTAGATGATGTGCCTGCTTACTCTCTCGGAGGTGCTCATAGGATAGGGTGTGCATGCAGTGTATGTGCGTATATATGGGTGCCTGTGTCTATCCAAAATATATACTTCCTCCGTCCCATAATGTAAGACATTTTTGACACTACACTAGTGTTAAAAAACGTCTTACATTATGAGACGGAGCGAGTATTATATATACCGATACGTGACTACCCCTGCGAAGCAGATCAGAAGAAACAAACAAGCAGAGGTGTGTTGCTAAAAAATGCTAGACATACAAACAAACACATAAGTTCACAAACTCTTCACCCGAATTTTCAGGGGGGTGAGCGGCCTCCCCACCTTTTGACAAGTTAACCTTTTTGTAAAACCCTGTAACTCAATCGTCTCTCAGCGTGCGTGCATGAGCCAGCATCGGCAGATTCGATGCACTGGCCTGTTTGGCATATAACTAGCCGAAAAATAATCGGTAGAAGCCAAGATGGCGCTGCTGCTCGATCCCGACGAGTTTCGGCGGCAGGGCCACCAGGTCATCGACTTCATCGCAGACTACTACAGTCTATTGCTCCCACATCGCCGGCATCCGCAACGAGAACTGCCGCGTCATACCAGCGGGCTCGCAGGACATGTACGCGCTGCCGCCGGCGATGCTCGAAGCCACGATGAAGGCCTACTCAATGTCATGTTTCATATTACCTAGAGGCCTGTGTGAGAGTGTAACATTGATTATCCGACAATTCTGATGGGACAGCAGACGTAATCCATGCTGGGTATCTTTGGATGTCATGGCACGTCCTAAAAACCTGGGTGGTCTCGGCTTTCGCGATCTTGAAGTTTTTTACTTAGCCTTGTTGTATTCAACTTCTGTTGTAGGTGATCTCACCAAGCTATAGCGCATGTATAGATAGGTGAATTTTGCCGTGTAGCAACCCAAGGCCGATGCCGGCCAAGCAAACTCATCAGGGCCTTCAGTGTTTCTCAGCACCGTTGCGATGGCATGTCAAAGATGATGACCTGAAGTAATTCAATGAAGGGCCAATAGCTCCTGTGCAACGTTTTTATCTGAATTGGAAGGAGTGCGACGTTGTTGGAATGAATGGCTGTGATGCGACACATTTGAGGGCGTAAATAGCCCAGGGCCACATGGGGTGTTAAATGTGGTTAAATTGGTCGTCAACCAAGCCAGTTTATGTTAGGACATGTGGGTCCAACATAATTGGTCCTCAAAACAGCTGACCGTGCCCCTGCCGCCCGACCGTGCCGAGCCCGCCACTCTGCCCCCCCCCCCCCCTTCTTCTCCGATGGCGGTGGATCTTGCGTTCTCGTTCTCAAAGGCGGCGGAGCCTTCGTCCTCAGAAAATGGAGAGTGAATTCGAACCCTAGTCTCCCTCCTATTCCTCTCTCGGACCCGTAGATCTCAGCTCGCTTCCTCTATTTTCGCTTGTTGAATCGCTAGGTTCTGAGGGGAGCCCATGGGCATACTGAGATGGAGCCGCCCGATTCAGCTTTGAATAGGTAATGCGCCTCTCTCCGATCCAATTTTGCATGCAATTACGGCCTCGTCTGCTCTTTCTCACGGGCTCACACTGTCCGCCACTGACAGAGGGGATGCCGCCGCTCGGACCTTCGAATTGACAGTCAATTTCTTTCCATCAAAGGCAAAATTAGTTGATGGTAGCATACAGAACATTGAGAGAGACACAATTGTTAAATGGGAGGTTGAGTTTACAGAGATTGATCCACAAGTTCTACAGAACATGGGAGAGACGGCAGTGAAGAAATGGGTGGAAAAAATTGGGAAGAATATTGTTTGGGGTCCAGAGCAAGAAGTATCACTGTTGTGGTTTGATGATTGGAAAGGAGAGTATGTGAGAATAGAAGATAGTGAACAGATTGTTGAAGAAATTGATCGGCAAAACGGCTGGACAAGCAAACGGGCTAATTTTTTTGCTGAGCTCATTGATCTGAACATTTTTTCGAAGGTTGGATATGTGCCATCACAATTGGCTGCGCAGATGGTAGATGATGATTGGGCTTCACAGAGGCCATTGATTCCCATGTGTACTGAACTTACAGTAATAGCCGTAGAAGGACATGTGACTGGAACTGAAATTAAAACTGCAGCAACTGTTGATTGGAATGTAGTTGAATTAGATGAGCCTACTGATTTGGTCATTGCACCAATGCCTGACATTGAGATGGCCAAACTTTTTGGCATTCCAGTCGATGACAGAGATAAGCAGGAGAGGGGCGAATCTAGTTTGCCTGCTAATGCTGATGAAGAAGTAGATGGACAGTTGATGGAACAAGATGCAGATGAAGTAGATGATGCACATGATGATGAGCTGGTGCATGTGTATGACAAAGAAAACCCTGTCATTGAAGTAGGCAAGTTGTTCCCAAGCATGAAGGAGTTTAGGATGTGTTTCAAGACTTATGCAGTGAAACATGAGTTTGATGCCAAGACTGTTTGGACTGATAGAAAGAAGTTTTATGCGAGGTGCATAGGATTTGATGGTAGTGTGAAGCCTTGCAAGTGGTACATATCTGCTAGACTGCAACCTGATGGAAGCACTACTAGGAAAAGGGCTATAGATAGGATTGATTCTAACGGCGCACCGTGGAGGCAGTGCGCCACTACTATATACTAATGGCGCACCTGTTCCTGATACGCCATTAGAGTGGAAGACACTAATGGCGCACCGCGGACAGGGTGCGCCATTAGTATGAATTCTTTTTTTTTCCATTTTCCCATACAAATTAATGGCGCATGAGGTCTACAATGCGCCATTACTATATATAACTTCTAATGGCGCACCAGTCAGGCTGTGCGCCATTACTGTATCCCCCTCCATCTCGATCTCGATCCCCCTCCATCTTGATCTCGATCCCCCTCCATCTCGATCGCACCCGCACCCTCCCCCGCTAGCTCCACCCATCGCAACCCTCCCCCGCTCCACCGCCGGAGCACCGGCCCGGCCCCTCGCGCGCACCCGCACTTTTTGAACATATTTTTAATTTTTTTTTTACTATTTTTATAAAAAATATTACACTGTTATAATTTAAACAAGTTTGATAAACACAAATAAATATAAAAAACAGCATTTAAAATGCATAAAAAATATTATTGTTATGATTTAAACAAGTTTGAACATATTTAAACACAAATAAATATAAAAAACACCATTTAAAACACCATTTAAAATGCTTAAAAAAATATTGGGGATCCTAGGAATCAAACCCAGGACCTCCTGGTGTGTGTGCTGCGTGCTGACCAGTCGGGCTAGTGGGTGGGTTCTGTTGTAGATAGGGTTGGGCTGTAGATATGGCTACTAGGCTAGGTTAAAACAAAATTCTAATGGCGCACCGTGTGGTGGTGCGCCATTAGAATAGTTGTACTTATGGCGCACCGGTCTGAGGTGCGTCATTAGAAAGCTTCCCTCCCTCCACCTATTCCCCTCTGGCCTCTCTCCCTCCCTCTCGCCAGATCCCCACTCGACCTAACCGTACGCCGCCGCCCCGCCTTGACCCACGACGCCGCCGCCCCGACCCCTGCCGGACTCCACCCCCGCCGCCCCCGCGCCCCCGCTCCCCCACCCCCGCCGCCCCCGCGCCCCCACCCCCGCCGCCCCCGCGCCCCCGCGCCCCCACCCCCGCCGCCCCCGCGCCCCCACCCCTGCCGGACTCCACCCCCGCCGCCCCCGCGCCCACGCGCCCCCACCCCCCGCCGCCCCCGCGCCCCCACCCCTGCCGGACTCCACCCCCGCCGCCCCCGCACCCCCGCGCCCCACCCCCGCTGCCCCGACCCTCAACGTCCTTGCCTTCCTCCTCGTCGTCGGTGCCGAGCAGCAACGCAGCACCGTACGCCCCCCGACCATCCTCCTCCCCTTCCCCCTCCTCCTCCTCCCCTTGCCCCTCACCTGCGCCAGGGCTGTATGCATTTGATTTCAGACTATATAGCTTGTATATGCAAAGTGCAAAAGTTTCAGAGCAATGCTGTACTTTTATCTGTTAGTTTCTTTGGCATGTTTTTTATTCAAGTGAAACCAAACCCTGAGAGCAACACATTTGCTTCTTATTGTACATGAGTATATATATGTATTGTGCTGAAACATCTGTCTAATCTAATTAGAATGTATAGGTGAGTTAAATAGGTTTGATTTTCGTTTTATGGAGTGGTAGAGGCAGCATCCATGCATTTTGGGTAGCTAGTTGTTGTTTTTGCTGTATTGCAAGAAAGGATATAATTGTCATCCATCCATCCATGATTGTTTTTGCTGTTTTTGCTGTAGAGGCAGCATCCATCCATTTTGGGCAGCATCCATGCTTGTTTTTGCTGTTTTTGCTGCAGAGGCAGCATCCATCCATGCATTTTGGGTAGCTAGTTGTTGTTTTTGCTGTATCTAGAAAGTTGTTCACTTATTGTCATCATATTTAAAATCAGCTGTTATAGGTAAAGTAGGCTCTGAGAAAAACCTTCCAGAAAAAGCTAAACAGCACAAATATACTGCTATTGGATCCATGATTTAATTGTGTAGCATTCTGTCTGGGAGGCTCTAGTGGAGGATGGATTGGGAAATTATGTTATTATTTAAGAAAAGACTGTGTTCACTGATATATTTAGAGATCACCTAATGGCAGCCAGTAGGTTGGCTAGTACTCAGCTACAGGTTGGCAATACAATAGTTAACTGAGCATCGCACTCCATCGCACTTAGGGGCCGGCGTAATTAAGTTAGATGCCAGCATTGTTAAGCTATAGTAGTGTCCAAGCGGCAAATAGGGCATATATCACGCCCAGATCCGTATTATCAGCTGACTGAGCATGTGGGATGATGTTGATGTTTTGTTTTTGCACATGTTACCTCTCGAAGACTTCCATACTTGTTGCAACGGGCTATTGGAACTTTCGATGCTCAAAACTTGCTTCCATGCTCTGCTTCAGATAGCACACAGACAAGATACTACTCCGTATACTACTAATACTACTACTGTATTTCTTTTCAAAGTTCAAAATGCTGGTACTGAGATTTTCATTTCCAATGAGTGATGTTTTTCAGTTAACTGTTATGGACAATTGTCATGTACTAGGAGTGCATTTTTATTCTAGGGTGATGGATAGATCTAGTGAGTACTGCATTTTAGTTAACTGTTATGGACAATTGTCAATTTTCTGTAATGATGATGGAACATTATAAAGCATTAATTGTACTCCAGTGTATATGAAGGATGATGATCATCTTGCTAGTTTGCTGGGTTTTGTCTCCGACCATTGTGTCGTGATGAATTTGCAGGTACCCCGAGAGGCCCTTGAGTTTGCCGGAATGTCGATTAACTTCCGTTCCGGCAAATTCGGGTACTCCATATGTCCTATTTTCAGCAAAGGTCATGCTGAAATTTTCCGTGAATTTTAGCATGACTTTGCTAAAAAAAAGGACATATGGGGTACTTGCGACTAATGCATGTTTTATGATCTATTGTAAGGGTACTAATTGGTATCTTCTGCTGCTTATCAGAGATGGCGGGAAGCAGCCACCGCCGATCTGCGACACCGCAGTACGAGTTGGATGCTTCCGAGTTCTTCACTATCATACTTGAGGCTTCAGTTGGATCCATGACGCTGGTATATAAAACGAGAGATATCTCCCCTTCACCCATCTCATTATGATATCTATTGTTTGCTACATCACTCATTTTCCCAAACTGCAGAGGCTGCCTGACAGTTTTATGAACATGCTGATGGGTGAATATCCGCCAAATAATGTGAAGCTGCGACAGGCCGGCAGCGGGTTTCGCAGGCAGTGGGATGTGCAGTTGGCGATCAAGAAGGGCCACATGTACTTGTCTCGTGGGTGGGAGAACTTCTACCGTGCCTACGACCTGCAGCTGGGGTACTTCCTTGTCTTCAGGTACGACGACGACGCCAACATGCTCATCGTGAAGGTGTACAACAAGACTATGTGTCGCATGCGATACGCTGCCGATGATGATGCCGGTACGTTCTGCCTCTTCTTATTCCTCTACATTTGGCTTTGTCTCACATCGATTGTTAACGGTCATTGTTGCATTTTGGACAGGTAGGAGCAGCAGCAGCGATACTGGCTACAGCCAAAGCAGCAGCGACTATGGCTGTAGCGAAAGCAGCAGCGATTCTGGCTGTAGCGAAAGCAGCAGCGATTCTGGCACCAGCATAGACAACAAGAAGGATGATCCGGACTGGAGTGCGGGAGAAGAGGAGCAGAGTGAGGATGAGGAGCTGCATCATGACGATGGGCATCAGGCTGAGGATGACCTAGCGCTGGTGGTGGCTGACCAAGGGCAAGAGATGGTGGTGGCTGACCATGGGCAAGAGATGGAGGTGGCTGAGGATGACCTAGCGATGGTCGTGCCTGAAGGTGGCCTCGCGATGGTGGTGGTGCCTGACAATGACCACGCACCGGTGGTGGCGCCGACGATCCCACAGCTGGGCGACATGACCACGCCAATTGTGGTAGAAGACTACATCCCACTACCTCCACTGCCTCCACCGCCTCGCCGCTCTAGGCGCATCAGGGAGATGAAGGAGAAGAAGGAGAAGAACTGCCTACTTTGTCAGGTATGTCAGATCTCCTATAGGTTAGCTATCCAAAATGATATATATATACTTAGTTACCTATGTTATCTCTAATATGCTTAGTTTCCTATAGGTTAGCTTCATTTTACCTAAGTTGGCTCTAATATACTAACTTAGAGCTTATATGCTTAGTTTCCTATATATAGGTTAGCTCCAAAATAACTTATGTTAGCACAAAATGATCAAGTTTACATAATAAGCTTATAGTCTTTTTCTTAATCTTCTTCTTTTCCAAAATGACATAGGTTAGCTTCATTTTACCTAAGTTGGCTCTAATATACTAACTTAGACCTTATATGCTTAGTTTCCTATAGGTTAGCTCCAAAATAACTTATGTTAGCACAAAATGATCAAGTTTACATAATAAGCTTATAGTCTTCTTCTTATTCTTCTTCTTTTCCAAAACTCTTCTTATTCTTCTTCTAGTGTTCTTCGTCTTCTAGTATTCTTCTAGTCTTCTTCTTTTTCTTCTTCTAACTTCTTGTTTATCATTTTGCAGATTTCATTTAATTGACGGAAGCTTGCGTGGATGGGGTGCTTCTTTTCCATTTGTGTTTTTATTTTGTATCAATGTGAAACTTTTGTGAATTGATGGATAACGGTGTTGGATGAACAATGTGAAACTTTTGTAACGACGGAACTATGTGTTGGCTATGTACGTATGTATATATGATGAAACTTGTGTGTTGGATATGATTGCTATATGGATGCTTGTTGTATATATATATGTGTTGAATATCTCATATGTGAAATAGTGACCTGAGATTAAGAAGAAAAGAATTAAAAAAGTTGTTACTAATGGCGCACTACAATGTGCTGCGCTGTAAGTATAGCAGATTATAGTGGCGCACCGTGAGCAGTACTAATGGCGCACTGCCCTGTGCGCCATTAGAATACCAGAATCTAATGGCGCACAGGTGGTGCGCCATTAGAAAAAAATTCTAATGGCGTGATGCCAGTGGCGCACCAGCCATGCACAATTATATCCTTTCTTGCAATACAGCAAAAACAACAACTAGCTACCCAAAATGCATGGATGCTGCCTCTACCACCCCATAAAACGAAAATCAAACCTATTTAACTCACCTATACATTCTAATTAGATCAGACAGATGTTTCAGCACAATACATATATATACTCATGTACAATAAGAAGCAAATGTGTTGCTCTCAGGGTTTGGTTTCACTTGAATAAAAAACATGCCAAAGAAACTAACAGATAAAAGTACAGCATTGCTCTGAAACTTTTGCACTTTGCATATACAAGCTATATAGTCTGAAATCAAATGCGTACAGCCCTGGCGCAGGTGAGGGGCAAGGGGAGGAGGAGGAGGGGGAAGGGGAGGAGGATGGTCGGGGGGCGTACGGTGCTGCGTTGCTGCTCGGCGCCGACGACGACGAGGAAGGCAAGGACGTTGAGGGTCGGGGCAGCGGGGGTGGGGCGCGGGGGTGCGGGGGCGGCGGGGGTGGAGTCCGGCAGGGGTGGGGGCGCGGGGGCGGCGGGGGTGGGGGCGCGGGGCGCGGGGGCGGCGGGGGTGGAGTCCGGCAGGGGTGGGGGCGCGGGGGCGCGGGGGCGGCAGGGGTGGGGGTGCGGGGTCGCGGGGGCAGCGGGGGTGGGGGCGCGGGGGCGCGGGGGCGGCGGGGGTGGGGGAGCGGGGGCACGGGGGCGGCGGGGGTTGAGTCCGGCAGGGGTCGGGGCGGCGGCGTCGTGGGTCAAGGCGGGGCGGCGGCGTACGGTTAGGTCGAGTGGGGATCTGGCGAGAGGAAGGGAGAGAGGCCAGAGGGGAATAGGTGGAGGGAGGGAAGCTTTCTAATGGCGCACCTCAGACCGGTGCGCCATAAGTACAACTATTCTAATGGCGCACCACCACACGGTGCGCCATTAGAATTTTGTTTTAACCTAGCCTAGTAGCCATATCTACAGCCCAACCCTATCTACAACAGAACCCACCCACTAGCCCGACTGGTCAGCACGCAGCACACACACCAGGAGGTCCTGGGTTCGATTCCCAGGATCCCCAATATTTTTTTAAGCATTTTAAATGGTGTTTTAAATGGTGTTTTTTATATTTATTTGTGTTTAAATATGTTCAAACTTGTTTAAATCATAACAATAACATTTTTTATGCATTTTAAATACTGTTTTTTATATTTATTTGTGTTTATCAAACTTGTTTAAATTATAACAGTGTAATATTTTTTATAAAAATAGTAAAAAAAATTAAAAATATGTTCAAAAAGTGTGGGTGCGCGCGGGGGGCAGGGCCGGTGCTCCGGCGGTGGAGCGGGGGAGGGTTGCGATGGGTGGAGCTAGCGGGGGAGGGTGCGGGTGCGATCGAGATGGAGGGGGATCGAGATCGAGATGGAGGGGGATCGAGATCGAGATGGAGGGGGATACAGTAATGGCGCACAGCCTGACTGGTGCGCCATTAGAAGTTATATATAGTAATGGCGCATTGTAGACCTCATGCGCCATTAGTTTGTATGGGAAAATGAAAAAAAAAGAATTCATACTAATGGCGCACCCTGTCCGCGGTGCGCCATTAGTGTCTTCCACTCTAATGGCGTATCAGGAACAGGTGCGCCATTAGTATATAGTAGTGGCGCACTGCCTCCACGGTGCGCCATTAGAATCAATCCTATCTATAGCCCTTTTCCTAGTAGTGGCATCAATGGGTTCAAAGCAGGGTGCCGTCCATATTTGAGCATAGACTCATCATTTTTGACAGGCAAGTGGAATGGTCAGTTGGCAGCATGCAATGCTCTAGATGGACACAACTGGATGTTTCCTATTGCTGTTGGCTTGTTTCAGTCAGAAACAGAGGCTTCATGGACATGGTTCATGATCCAGTTGAAAAGATGCCTAGGGCCAGTGTCACCTTTGGCTATACACACAGATGTATGTAAGGGGCTTGAAAATTTAGTGAAAAATGTTTTCCCACATGCTGAGCAGAGGTAGTGCTTCGGTCATTTGTGGATGAATTTGATCAAAAAAATTAGAGAAGAATTTGGGCGCATGTGGCCAGTAGCAAGATCTTACACTAGACAGACACACAAATATCATCTTGATAAGATAATGACAGCATGTGATAAGTTTGGTCCATGGCTGAACACCTACCATTCTTTGTTATGGTACAGGTCAGCATTGAACACTGCCATCAAGTGTGACCACATCAACAACAATTTGGCAGAGAGTTTCAACAACAAGGTGAAGGAGTTAAAAGATTTGCCTGTGCATGACATGATTGACCAGATCAGGATCATGCTCATGCGGTTGTGGGAATTGAGAAGAAGGATAGGTGATTGTCTGCAAGGTGATAAGCTTCAAGCAGTGGTACAACAGGTGGTCAATAGGAGCAGATGTCTTTCACATTTGTTTGTTGAAAAATCTTCACCTTGGGGTGCTGAAGTTAGAGATAACAAAACTGGAAGGAGACATGTTGTTAACACTGAATTGCATGATTGCACTTGCCTCTAGTGGCAACACACTGGTAAACCATGTGAGCATGCCATTCTTTTCGTAGCATCCCAACCGAAGATAAACATGCACCCATATTTGCATGAATATTATTCGGTAGCAAGATTCAAAGCTGCATATGCTACTCCAATTCCAGCACTTACAGATCAATCTCAGTGGCCTGAAGTGGACATTGAATTTTCCATGTGTCCTCCCTTGACGAAAAGAAAGGTTGGCAGACCTAAAAAGAGTAGATTCAAGGCATGGTTTGAGAAAGGTGGGAGTAGTAAGAAGGGAAAGAAAGAGGGAAAGCCAAAAAGGGCCCAAAAAGGTAACAAAAACAGATGCAAGTTGTGCCAGGAACTTGGGCACAGAGTGGGATCTGTCAAATGCCGTTACACTCCTGATAAGCCAAAGTATGTTCTTGTTTATTTGTCTGTGTTTTGATTTGGTGCTTTTTTCCAATTACTATATCTATAACATTTTCCCAATGCCCAGGAGGAAGCGAGCAAGTCAGCCCCTTGTTGTTGAACAGTGTTGGCCAACAAAAAAAAAGCAAGAGTCAATGGCGGTAGAAAGAAGAGAAGTGTGCCTGAGCCTGAGCAGACTGAAGAAAATCCTGCTACAGTCAACATTCAGACTGAAAAACTGATGTGGAGGTGCACACCGAAGAAACTGAAATTGCAGTCAACATTCAGACTGAAGAAACTGCTCTCCAGGTTGAAACTGAACCTGAGCGTGTCGAGGTTCAGACTGAAGAAACCCATGTTGAGGTACACATCAAAGAAACTGAAACTGATGTCAACATTGAGACTGAAGACACTGATCACGAGGGTGTTGGCGAGCTGTTGAAAAGACCAGTGAAGAAAACCAAGATGATCAGTGAACTTGTGTGTGTAGTAGAACCAAAAACAAGAAGTGCTAAGGCGAAGAAGGGCACACGACGTGGTAGAAAGACGTAGAATAGAGAACATTTTGAAAATTTGGGGCATGTAATAATATTTGTAACTTGGTGTGTACTGGTAGTCACTATGTATCCCCGTATTTCTATTCGAACTTGTTTGTTGGTACCTGTTGGAAATATGCCCTAGAGGCAATAATAAATTGGTTATTATTATATTTCCTTGTTCATGATAATCGTTTATTATCCATGCTATAATTGTATTGATAGGAAACTCAGGTACATGTGTGGATACATAGACAACACCATGTCCCTAGTAAGCCTCTAGTTGACTAGCTCGTTGATCAATAGATGGTTACAGTTTCCTGACCATGGACATTGGATGTCGTTGATAACGGGATCACATCATTAGGAGAATGATGTGATGGACAAGGCCCAATCCTAAGCCTAGCATAGAGATCGTGTAGTTCGTATGCTAAATCTTTTCTAATGTCAAGTATATTTTCCTTAGACCATGAGATTGTGCAACTCCCGGATACCGTAGGAATGCTTTGGGTGTACCAAACGTCACCACGTAACTGGGTGGCTATAAAGGTGCACTACAGATATCTCCGAAAGTGTCTGTTGGGTTGGCACGAATCGAGACTGGGATTTGTCACTCCGTGTGACGGAGAGGTATCTCTAGGCCCACTCGGTTGGACATCATCATAATGTGCACAATGTGATCAAAGAGTTGATTGCGGGATGATGTGTTATGGAACGAGTAAAGAGACTTGCCGGTAACGAGATTGAACAAGGTATCGGTATACCGACGATCGAATCTCGGGCAAGTACTATACCGTTAGACAAAGGGAATTGTATACGGGATTGATTGAGTCCTTGACATCATGGTTCATCCGATGAGATCATCGTGGAACATGTGGGAGCCAACATGGGTATCCAGATCCCGCTGTTGGTTATTGACCGGAGAACGTCTCGGTCATGTCTGCATGGTTCCCGAACCCTTAGGGTCTACACACTTAAGGTTCGATGACGCTAGGGTTATAAAGGAAGTTTGTACGTGGTTACCGAATGTTGTTCGGAGTCCCGGATGAGATCCCGGACGTCACGAGGAGTTCCGGAATGGTCCGGAGGTAAAGATTTATATATGGAAAGTTGTTGTTAGGGTTCCGGGAAAAGTTCGGGTTTTTCCGGTATTGTACCGGGAAGCTTCCAGAAGGTTCCGGAGGATTCTGGAGGGGTCCAGAGGTCCGGAAATTGTTCCACCACATCCAATACAGTAGCATGGGCTGTAAGGGGGCGCCCTAGCCTTAATGGGCCAGGGGCACCAGCCCCCCAAGGCCCATGCGCATGGGAAGGGGGAAACCCTAAGGGGGAGGGCCTCCACTCGACTTGGGAGGCACTCCTCCCCCCTTGGCCGCCACCCCCAACCCAAGATGGGATCTAAGGGGGCCAGTGCCCTCTTCCCCCCACCTATAAATAGTGGAGGGGTGGGAGGGCAGCCGCACCCCAAGTTCTGGCGCAGCCCTTCCCCTCTCCCAAGTACTCCTCCTCTCTCGCGGTGCTTGGCGAAGCCCGGCAGGATTGCCACGCTCCTTCATCACCACCACGCCGTTGTGCTGCTGCTGGACGGAGTCTTCCTCAACCTCTCCCTCTATCCTTGCTGGATCAGGGCATGGGAGACGTCACCGGGCTGTACGTGTGTTGAACGCAGAGGTGTCGTCCGTTCGGCACTAGGATCTCCGGTGATTTGGATCACGACGAGTACGACTCCTTCAACCCCGTTCTCTTGAACGCTTCCGCTTAGCGATCTACAAGGGTATGTAGATGAACTCTCCTTCCCCTCGTTGCTGGTTTCTCCATAGATAGATCTTGGTGACACGCAGAAAATTTTTGAATTTCTACTACGTTCCCCAACAGTACCTTGTCTAAACCAGCCAAATAAAATTCAAATTTAAATTCAAATTTGGGCTCAAATTTGAATTAGGGCTGGGGTATTGATGTTTTAATGCTATCTAAAGTACCTCAACTGAAATATGTTTGCTTGCTGATCATTCCGAGCCCTTTTGGTAAGTTGAACTCATAGTCATGAAAAGTGTGTTTCAAATGACCTCCAAAGGTAGGGTAAACGACCTCATATTTAAGCAAGTTTTTTTGGCACCTTGTCTAAACCAGCCAAATAATTTTTCTACACATCTATTCTACCTATATAGTGTAAATCTAAAGTCTCACTATTTATTGAATTAATTTTCTGTTATTTTCTTTTCTTTTTGAAAAAACAAGGTTTAATAGAAAAATTATATATAAAACAAGTTTAAAACATGAAAATGAGAAAAGTAAGTTAAGATCTTTCTTAGTCAATCCAAAATGAAGTTTTGGTGAGGTTTTCACACTTTTCATTTTCAAAACCCCACCTACTCTCGGGTGCCCACTACTCTCTCCCTTGAACTCCATACTACATTGTTTGAGAAATGACAATTTTGTGAAGGATTTTTCGTAAAAATGTATGTAAACCATATTTATATTTTTTTCTCGTTACTACACGACATAATAAGACTATGTGCGCAAGTTTTATATTTTTTTGAGTTTTTTTGAATTAGTTATGCTAAACCCTAATGAGTCAAAACCACTTAAAACCTCTCAAAACCCCTCAAAACCCCTCTCAAAACCCCTCAAAACCCCGCACACTACCGTGTCGTCGACCGTTGTGCGTGGACGGTTGAGATCAGGCGCTAGGGTTAGCTATAGTGTGCATCGATCCGCATGAGACGCGCTGATTGGTTGAATCAGTGTGCCGCATGAGACGCGCTGATTGGTTGAATCTGTGGGGTTTGGATCAGCCTCTCCTGTTGGGGCATCAGGACCGTTCATTTGAATCTAATGGCAAGAGTTGACGCAGTGCATGGACCAAGCCTACGCAGTGCCCTTTCCATCGTGGCATGCGTGCCCGTGCCTACGCGCAGCATGCATGCCCATCCGTAGAACTGCGCCCGTGCGTTGCATGCATGCCCTCGACATAGCCCTGCTCCGCCACCCGTATCGACGCAGTAAGCTGTCGCATGCCTACCATTAGAACCGATGCAGCGTTGCATCAAAGCATGCACCCGGCCACAATGCAGCAGCCTGATGAAGACAACCAAAAAGCCAACGCTGCATGGCATGTTGTGCATGGCGTGCTCCTCTTTGAGGACGCAATACTGGCATGGGGTATCGATGCAGTTCAAACGGCGTGCTGCCCGTTACAAGATGAGCAAATGAAGGCGTCCATTATTGTCACGTCTCCCATCGACCGAACGTTGCGCTCTAGCCAGGCCCTAGCAAGATGGGCAAATTAATGCACGGGTGGCACACGCAGTGAACCCGGGGTAGGCGTGTCCCCTTGACCCACGACGACACAGACGCGTGCGTGAGCCTGTCCCCCTTGACCCGCGACCATTAGCACAGAAGGATCGCAACCCGTTTCCCATGCTCGTGTACACACTTTCATGGGGCACCACCAAACGCCGCCCACCCATTAATTCTACGAGGTGAAACCACATCGCACTTGGGCTATTTAAGCCGGGCACTATCGTCTTCCTCTTCCTCCTCATCCACACCCCATCGTTTGCCTCCTCTGCCCTCCTTCTTCCTTCTTCTCCATCAAACCCGATCGGGCCCTCGAGCCACCCCGCCACCATGCAGTACAACGCCCCCACCTACCGCTTCCCCCCAACCGTGCCGGAAAGGCTCTACCCGGCCGGAGTGTATGTAGAGAAAACCCTTAGGGTTTGGGCGATCTCGAGGTGGAGGGGTGAAAGGGAGTTAACGGAGTTCTTCCTTGCGGCCTGCTTCCGCCACCTCCCCCGCGGCTCTCCTCGGATGTACCATCTTGAGGAGGTCAACCACAACGGCGTTGTGGTTGGGCTCCTCGCCACATTCACTAACCCTTTCGATGCTTTCCATCTCCTCGGGCGAGCGTATTGCATTGGTTGTGAGTTCATAGCTTTCACCACCTACAATATCTTCACCGACTTCAACGACATCTTCCCCAACAACGGCGTTATGCACACGCTCCCGTACCCCATCAACAACGGGGAGGAGTGAAGGGCGGCGCCCGAAGGAGCGAGGTGGCGTTGTTCACCCGGAGGAGGAGGAGAAGAAGAACCCAAAGAAGAACCCGCGTTTGGTTCCCCCCGATCTATCTAGCTTGCTATAGATCTATCTATTTGTTTTTTTAAGTTGTAATCATTATGCTACTATTATTAAGTTGTATTAGTACTTTAAGTTGTAAGGCTATCATGGAGTTGTAAGGCTATCGTGGAACTATGGGTTGCAATCGTTATGCTTCTATATAATCGTTATGCTACTATATATATTGTGTGTTTGGTGCTATTATTTGTGGATTGCTATGGGTTGTTCTTGCTTATTATTCGTGTATTGCTATGGGTTGCAACAGGCCCAAGTTGCTACACCCCAATCACCACAAACACCATCTTCAAAATATTGGCCAAACCATGGACATGCAACTAGGAGCCCCATGCAAACCCACTATGGACACGCAACTAGGAAATGCAAACTAATTTCCTTCGGGCACTTCATGCAAGCATGCAACTCATTTAGTTTATGGAATTGTAGACATCCATAAAAACAATTAACATTTAGTTTTAGTGCATCAAAAAATGATCCATCACAAAATTTAGTGCAAGAAAAAGGCCAAAGTAAAAACGAGTAACATTTTATTAGGCCCCATTTTATTTGCCGAAGTTAGAGGTGGGCTGGTGCCCCTACGCGAGTGGGCTGGTCTAACGGCCCAACATCTATTCGGCAGCCCAGTTTTGTTTTTTACTATAAACTGAATTTGGGTGTGTACTCTGTTAACTGAAAACAAAAACAGAGAAAACAGAGGAAACACTGAATAATTTGTGTTCCAAATTGCTGCTTCAATTCAGATACATAACTTGGCATGGCTCACAGATCACATCTTCTACCCTGACAGGCCTAAATGCCCATTCTAATGACGGATGAACAATAAATAAAACAAAAACAGAGCAATGATACAACAATAGAACCCCCCCTGCCATGATATTTGCTTGTTTCTGCAAATCGGTCATCTGCATTAGATGTTTCTTGATCTTCTTTAGTTCATCGGTCAGTTCGGACTCCGCATGCAGTTCAGCATTGCGCGCATACATCGCCATCGGCACGACTCTGCCCGCCCTTCCGCCCGAGCTCCCCGTATTCTCCACAGCAATCGGCGGCACCCCGCCCAAATTGAGCTCCCAGGTTGCGGCCACGCTCGAATCAACGTAGCCCTCAAACGGAATCCTATAAACATATTCATCAATCCACTCGAAATGGTAACATTTCTTCAAGATCTGAAAAGAACAACATGAACCCTAAATCCCAAATTCGAGGAGAAAAAACAAAATATGGACAAATCAGAGCAAAAGACAGTGAAAGAATGAGCTAAGAACTGAGATCTACCTTGCCATCCCTTCCTGCCATTGGTTTCCTCAAGCATTTTACAAATTCCTGCCCAAGATTGCCATTGTCATCCCTCTTAGTGACCAACCGTTTAACAGGGTCTGGGCGTGGGCAGTCAGGACACCTTGTGAGCAGCACTGGTCCATACTGTCGCCATTTTCAGTGCGTGGCGGAGGAGGTAGACATTTGCGCGCTAGGTCGGCGGAGAAGAGAAAGATTGGGGAAAGGGAATGAATGGGCAGCGGCGGGCGGACGGGCACGGGCGCTCGTCTCTTCTAGCTGCGAGGAGGTGGGTCCCGCGAGTAGACAAGTGGTTGGTCCCGCGCTTACGTGGATAAGTGGTGGGTCCAACGCTTACGTGGATAAGTGGTGGGTCCAGCCCCCAACAGCTAACGAGGGCATCAGTTCAGTTTAACAGCCATGTCGTGCGTGGGCTATTTACCTGCTCAAAATTGTCGCACCACAGCCATTCGCTCGAACAACGTCGCACTCTTGCCAACTCACCTCAAATGTATCGCACAGGAGCTATTGGCCCGTCAATGAAGGAGTTGTCCATGTTGATGTCTTTGACCCATCGCTCATTCATAGTGGCCTGGGAAATGATCCTTCTGTTCATCGTCCTCTTATCAACCAACCCAGCCAGAATGGGCGCTATATCTTTGACGGAGAAACCGTGAATCCATTTGTCTCATCCGAAAATCACCTTCTCTCCTTGGCCTACTGTAATGCCGACCAAACTATCGAACACCATCCGAGCTCCAGGGTCCACCATCATGGATAGTCCTTGCCATGGTCTTTGGGGATCTATACGCGTTGCTTGCCTTCGGTCTCTTCCTAGTTTTCCTTGTGTAGATTAATGTGGTTTGTGGATGCATAGTTTGTAGCATGTCTAGATTAATGTGACGACCATGGCATAAATTTAACCGGTAACTCTCATGTTTGGAAAAATAAAATTAAAATTTACTATGAACACAAAATAACAAGAAGAAAACTAAACCAAGCATACCCTCAAAAATGTATACGAATGGAGTGCAATTATTAAACAAACGGCTGAAGATAGCCTTACAACACCGCCATGTCTTGTCCAAGCAGAAAAAAGGCATCAATCTTCAGGAAGGCATCCTGCTCTTCCGCTCGATCATGTCATATTCCTCGTCTAATGAGGAATCATCCCAATGACTGAAGTCACATGAACTCATCTACAATGTAATAATCTGTGCCAAATTACTTCTAAAAGCACGACATAACAAAAACGAGACGGAAAAGATTGTACCTTGTAGAAATTTTATCGAACACCTTGCGTGTGAGGAGCTGGAAGGTGGCTGGCTGCTCGTCGGAGCTGAGATGGTAGCACGCTGAGCCAAAAATGTGTAGGAATGGCCTCCTTGACACCAGACGGTCAAACTTGCAGCGGCAAACCGGCGACGCCACACCTTCGATGCCGTCCGAAGGTGTGGTCGCTCAGCATGGTCCTGGTGGCGCTTCGGCGGCCACTAGTCCACCTCTATAGGCCGTGGACGAGCAGCACTGCCATTATGGGCAGCGGAGGCCGACGACTGGCCAAAAATAGGCCGAAATCAGCACAACGCCGATCTGAATCGGTGAGGTTTTGTTGAGTCCGTGGCCGCCCGGTGTGTCTCGATGTCGAGCGTCCGGGCCGGATCGACTAGGGTTTGGGCAGCGGACCAACAATTGTCGTTTGCGGCTGAAATCGCGCCGCAAACAGTCGAGAGGGGCTATCGTGCGCGGCTGAAATGTTCGTGCGCGGTTTGGGTTGGGCTGGTTTTGGTTTGCGGTGGCAACCAAATTACCGTATATTTTTAGTGTTGTTGCTTTTTTTTTGGACTACCCAATAAATTTGGACCAAAATTTTCATAAAGGTATCTGTTGGAGCGGTGTTTTCCTCCAAAAACCATAAAAAGCGGTTATTCCCTATTCTAGGACGACTATTGGAGATGCTCTAACACAATTACATCAATCACTTTAATTGCTATCTTCTGGTGGCAATTTCATACTTACTGTTTAAATTATTCTACCCTATGTTTGTGCTAGGGTTATCTTCAACCGGTTTGGATGGCGGTCATGTAATAGGATAGGCAATTAGTTTTCCTATCTTTCTTTTGCCAGCCGGTTGTGACTCTCCTTTATCCTACTGCTCTTTGTGAGCCTTTTTGGTTCGTTTGTTTGAGACCTCAAGACCTATGTTGAACTTTTTTGCTTTTTAATAAATGTGGCCTTATGCATCGCTCTGATGCAGAGGCTGGGGTTCTCCCCCTTTTCTAAAAAAAATGTTTGTGTTAGATATGTGTGTGTGTTTGTGTGGGAGAACTATATAATTGCCATGTTGAAACCGTTAATTTCTGTACCAAATCCCACTACCCCATATCATCTATACCGAATCCATGGAAACTATATGCCATTACTCATGGCAAAAAAGCTTGCCACCATGGATTTTTATGCATCCCCTCATTCTGCTTATGGCTAGATAACGTCTTTTTTTTCATGAAACAGTTGTTGATTCCCTCAAATCATGTGATCTCGTGGTCATTTTTTCATGGCGGCGTGCAAGAGGAGGAACAAAGAGGTGAGAGGGCTTGTCTTGCTTGGCAAGAAGGTGGTGAGGGAGCGGGAGAAGGGGTGGTCGTCGCGCGGTTGAGGGGTTGCGAACAGATGATTTGGTTCGCTGGGATTGGCCAGCTAGCTAGCGCGAACAATCACTTAGATCGATCGCCGGTAGGAGCTGACAGCAGCGTGTTATTCACACACATATATCAAGAAACAAAGTATCAAATAAATCCACGTATAAGGGTTTATGTCCTAGACTTGACACTGGTGCTCGTATTTTTCTGAATTTATTTCAAGCCTTCCGGCGATGTGTATTCAGTGGGAGAAAACATTCCCGTCGACTATAAAGACGTGTGTGGCGACTTCGTCAATCTTAAAATGATGTGCCGGCTTAGTCTCTCGAAGGTGATTATAGGGTAGGGCGTGCATGCAAGCGTTAACTATGCGTCTGCATCTGTATTGTGTTAATAAAACGGTAGTATTATATAATAAATAAAGAGAAAATGAAGGCCTGTGGTCCGTTGATATCAGCTTGTCCGATCGCCTCCTCCACAAACTTTTCTAGCGACGTGTCCATCCGGTGCGACGACGTCTTTCCGGCCATGTGTGTGTGTGTGTGTGTGGATGATATCATGTTGCAGTTGATTGAAGGAATGGACTGAGTCGACGCTAGTGACCTGAGGGAGGAAGTGGACGTACGAAGGTGCGAGGAAGATCGGTCCTGTACTCTCTAGTCCATGCATGTCACGAGCTGCGTCGTCCACACCGGCGCCACCACCGCCATGGCACCCTCCTCCACGGACTTTTCGCACCAATTAATTCCGGCCGGTCGGCGACGTACGACGGCTTCTCGTGGTGCTGGTGCAGATGGGAGGCATCATTCAGTGAATGAATTTGATGCATATGCGTGCTGTGCTTGTCATTCCAGTTTCGTGCTCACTTCTCTCACTCGTTAAATTTGTGCGTACCTCTTCCCCAACCAACCCCTTCCTCTCATCTCCCGTCTCCTCCATTGTGCAGCCTTGTTATTAGTGATCTCATCCAACCTCCGAGCTCGCCCCTGCCAACTCACTGCCAGAGACCTTTGACACCCGTGGACATTTGGGGTATGTTTCCTGTCCATTTGTTTCCAGCTAAACTTTTTTTTAGAGTGAGACCACCGCCGTCGCTGTGTTGTCCCCTCCATACCCAGGTCGATCGGGTGCAGCAACCCTCACGCCTCTGGTGCGCCGCCGCTTTGTTCTGCTCCGCCGTGAAGAATCAAGGTGGGCTTGCTCCAGATCTCGCAGTTTGGGTTGGCAACTCAGTTCTAGAGCTCGTTGAAATTAAAGCTTCCCAGAGTTTGGATTGGATTACAGCTGCCCTTATGCTAAGCTCTAATTTGGCAGCACTGTTCTAGAGCTCGTTCAAGGCTTCACGCAATTTGGATTGCATTACAGCTCCCCTTATTCGTCGATTTACAGGTTTCCAGCTGATTGATCCAGAGAGCTCTCATGAATATTGTCACGGGTGCCATGGGCAGCCTGCTCCCCAAGCTGGGCAAGCTGCTCCTGGAGGAGTACAAGCTGCACAAGGGCATCAAGGAAAATATCGAGGACCTCCGCAAGGAGCTTGAGAGCATGAACGCTGCCCTCATCAAGATTGGTGAGGTGCCATGGCACCAGCTCGACATACAAGACAAGCTCTGGGCCGATGATGTCAGAGAGCTCTCCTACAAGATTGAAGATCTCGTCGACAAGTTCCTCGTGCGCGTCGAGAACAGCCATCCTGACGACACCACCAATGGATTCCAGGGGCTCATAAAGAGGACGGCCGAGTTGTTCAAGAAAGGCAAGGATCAGAATCGGATAGGTCACGCCATGAAGGGCATCCAAGAGGAACTCCAGAAGGTGGCTGCTAGGCGTGACAGGAACAAGGTTGATGGCATTGCTTCTAATCCTAATGAAGCAGTTGCAATCGATCCTCGTCTCTGTGCTCTGTACTCAGAAGAGACGGAGCTAGTTGGCATCAATGGGGAGAGGGATGAAGACCTCATGAGGTTGCTCTCCTTGGAGGGTGACGATGCCTCTAAGAAGAAACTGAAGAAGGTCTCCATTGTTGGATTTGGAGGGTTGGGCAAGACCACTCTTGCTAGAGCAGTATACAAGAAGATTAAAGGTTATTTCGATTGTGGGGCATTTGTCCCCGTCGGTCGGAACCCTGACATCAAGAAGGTTTTCAGGGATATCCTCATTGATCTCCGAAAATCTAACTTATCTCCTGACAACTCTCACTCGGATCTTGTGATACAGGATGCAACACAGCTTATCGACAAGCTTCGTGAATTCCTCGAGAACAAGAGGTATGCATCACTTGCAGGAAAATTGTGCACTATTGTGACATGTTTGTTTCCTAGCTAGTTGTACAAGTAATACTGAAATAGGGCATAAATATGTTGTAGTGGGCGGGTTCAGATTTTTTTACATTGAGGTCGCCCTTTACTCACATATGCAGTTCACACTAAATTGTAAACCTTCTAGGTGCTAAATTTCAAGCATGTAGAAGTATATATGTTTGTTTCTTCACTCCCTTACCGAAAAAATTAGTATATATGTTACTATGGCTGAAACTTATTGGCATTGATCCAAGAAATCCATCTAAACATTTTACATTATACCAAAGTGAGTGTAATGACAATTGTAACCAATAATACACAAAAAGGAAAGGAATGAAAGAGGAAGATAAATGTTAAAAAAACTCAAACTTATTTCTATCTTTCTCCTAACTCACTCAGTTTTAAGCACAAATTTTATAGGCTGGCATCGTGTGCCAAAAGCTAACCAATTGTCTCTTCACTATCATATTATATTTTTCATGTATGTCCTTTTTGTGGAAAGGATAATGCCACACTGTTTGAGTGAGTCTCCAAGAGGTTTAGCTGCACTATATTAAATTGGCCAGTATATCTACCTGATCATTTGAACTTCTGTACTTAATCGTACTCTACGTATGGTCACAGATGCAGCAATTTGCTTGTTGTGTTTTACTCCCTTGAACCTTAAATATTTATTCATTCTGTTCAGCGTCTGATTGGAGGATCATAATGCATGCTTCGTGAGACCAGATTATCGAGTTTAAAATGCATGCTTGTTATGAGTTTGTTTCTGAATATACGCCCTTATAGATGTATAGTTCCACCCATATATTCATCTGGCCCTCAGCTTTGTGATATGTGTAGACCTTATACTGATACTCTGAACTAATGTAGGTACCTCATCATAATTGATGATATATGGGATGAAAAATGGTGGAGATACATCAACGTTGCTTTCTCTAGCAGTAATAATCTAGGCAGTCGGCTAATCACCACAACCCGTGATTTCGATGTCTCCAAATCATGTTGCTCATCGGCTGATGACTCAATTTATCTTATGAAACCTCTTTCAACCGATGTCTCCAGAAGGCTTTTCTATAAAAGAGTATTTGCCGATGAAAGTGGATGTCCAGAGAAATTTGAACAAGTGTCAAAAGATATTTTGAAGAAATGTGGTGGGGTACCTCTAGCCATCATTACTATAGCTAGTGCTTTGACTAGTGGCCAGGAGGTAAAACCAAAGAATGAATGGGATATTCTGCTCCTGTCCCTTGGCTCTGGACTAACAGAAGATAACAATTTAGAGGAGATGAGGAGAATACTATCTTTTAGCTACTATGATCTACCCTCTCATCTGAAAACTTGTCTATTGTACCTATGCATATATTCGGAAGATAGCAAGATTGATAGAGATACACTGATATTTAAGTGGGTGGCCGAAGGGTTTGTCCACCGTGGAAATCAAGGAAGTAGCCTGTTTTTTCTCGGATTAAATTACTTCAACCAACTCATTAATAGAAGTATGATCCAGCCAATGTATAATGATGTAGGCCAAGTACATGCTTGCCGTGTACATGATATGATTCTGGACCTTATTTGCAATTTGTCACATGAAGCAAAGTTTGTTAATGTATTGGATATCACTGGGAATAGCATATCCTCACAAAGTAATGTTCGCCGTTTGTCCCTTCAGAATAAAAATGAAGATCATCAAGCCAAGCCTCTCACAAGTATCATCAGTACGTCACGAGTGAGGTCAATTACTATCTTTCCATCTGCTATTAATATCATGCCATCTCTTTCAAGGTTTGAGGTTTTACGTGTACTTGATCTGCCGGGATGTAATCTTGGGAAAAATAGCAGCCTGCAGCTTAACCTCAAGGATATTGGACATTTAATTCACCTAAGGTACCTAGGTCTATCAGGTACCAAAATTAGTAAGCTCCCGGCTGAGATAGGAAACCTGCAGTTTTTGGAGGTGTTGGATATTGGAAACAATTATGGGTTAGATGAATTACCGTCCACTGTTTGTAATTTGAGAAGATTAATCTACCTAAATGTTTTTACCCGTAAGGTGGTTCCAACTGGTGTGTTGCAGAATCTGAAATCCATAGAAGTTTTGAAGAGGATATTGGTCTCTCAGAACATTATTGCACAAGAGCTTGGCAACCTGGCAAGGCTGAGGGAGCTTGAGATTCACTTCCATCAAGAGCATGGTAGTTTGGATTTGTGCGAAGGTTTCGTGAATTCTCTGTGCAACCTACATCACATCGAAAGTCTTCTTATCCATTGCAATCTCGGAAAAACATCTTCTGAATTGATGGATCTCTTGGGAGAACGTTGGGTGCCTCCTATACATCTCCACAAATTTGAGTCACACATACCCACCGAACTCTCTGCACTGCAAAGGTGGATAAAGAGAGACCCCTCGCATCTCTCAAACCTCTCCGAGTTAGTCCTCTTGTCAGTGAAGGAAGTGCAGCAAGAGGACGTGGAAATCATAGGGGGGCTGATGTCCCTTCGCCGTCTCTGGATAATGAGCACCCACCAAACACAACGGCTGCTAGTCATCAGTGCAGATGGGTTCCGCTGTATGGTACAATTCTTCTTGGATTGTGGATCAGCCGCCCAGATAGTGTTTGAACCAGGAGCTTTGCCGACGGCGGAAAAAGTTTTGTTCAGCCTCGGCGTGCGGGTGGCGAAAGAGGATGGCAACCGTGGTTTCGACTTGGGCTTGCAGGGGGACCTGCTCTCCCTTTGGCGGCATGTACATGTTGAGATGTATTGTGGTGGACAGAGGGTTGGGGAGGCAAAGGAAGCGGAGGCTGCGGTGAGGCATGCCCTCAAAGCCCATCCCAACCATCCCAAGATTTCTATTCATATGATCCTGGGTATAGCAGAAGGTACTCATGTCGCACCTAACTGATTAATTGTGCATTTATGTATGTGTTTTCTCAATGACGGACTGACCTTTTTACTTTCTGCATGGATTTTGATCTCTAAATCTCCCAAGGTGCTCATGATGACGATTTGTGTGAGGAGAACTGATTTATGACGCAGAGAGATTCACAGTGCGTCAGGTCTGCTCTTGGTATGTACGTATTTACTGATCATATTTTCCACTACCTTTCTTTCTCCATCTCTAGAGCTCAGCTTGTTGCGAGATTGATAAACCGTGCTTCACTAGGAGGCATAAGTATCATGAGAGAAGTAAAGTTGGCAGTGTAGTCTGAAACTTGCTCAATCTCATTTCTGGCCAGTGCTGATGAAGGCTAATGATTTTAGAATATTTATGCAATCTTGTAGAAGGATAGTTTGTAGTGGGGACAGACGTAGATTTTGGGAAGATTTGTGGATAGGGGATGTTGGTTTTAGATGACAAGTGACAAGTACTCCATGTTATACAATTTAGTTTTATGTAAGCATATCTCTGTAGCTCTCGAGTCCTAGCACTAATTTCACTGCTCTAAAATTTTGAAGGGGCCACTGATTGTGAAGGTTTTAGTCTGAGAAACAAGCAAGATTTGTGAATAGGGGTATTTTCTGTTCATTCTATGCATATAGCTCTCGAAGCTCGCAAGTGAAACGACCCTGCAGAAAATTTTGGTATGTAAAAGTTAGTTAATTAAAATCAAATTATTACTGCGGTTAGCATTCAGAAATATTATCTTAACCGGATATATTCTGAATCATAGAGGTAGTGTCCACAGGAAGATTGTCTTCTTTTACAGTAGAAAGGAGTCAGTGGATCATATATTTTTGAAGTGTTCGGTTCCTCGTTATATTTGGAACACCCGTGGTTTTGATACAGTTCCTGACTTCCTGTTAGCATGGAGGGACTTAGTACAAATAGGAATCTGGTTACTGTAGGGGTAGCGGCTATTATTTGCTCTATCTGGAGAACGAGGAATGATAATTGGTTGAAAAATATTTTTCCTACGGATCCCAGCTGTGTAGGTTGCAAAGTTAAATATAGGATGTTGCTAGCTTACAGAGAAAAGAATTGCACGATGTGCAGGTAGCAGGGTTACTGCTGGTGACATCGGAGAACTGAAGGATGGCAAAGTTTGGAGCTTTGCTGGAAGTTGTGTGATGAGCTTCTTTTAAATGGCAGTCAGCTTGCAGAAATATATGTCTGTACAGAGAGTGGCAAAGCTACAAAGAAAAAGATGGAGAACAAAAAAAAACTTCAAATTCTGAACCATATGTACTATTAAGTGAATTATATCTATTTATGCTACCAAATTGGAAATTATTGTTAAACCATGAGCAAGCAACTATGCCTTTGTTCTGAACCTGTATAAACTGCAAAAGTGACCTTTGTTGCGAACCTGTAAAATGCAAAGAACAATGGCTTTGCACGGTGTAAACTGTAACACAACAAGATTTCAGCCTAGATTATTTTTGCTAGAGACCGCAAACGATGACCTAAGTGAAATTTAGGGGGAGAAAGTTGGAAAAGATTCAAAGAAATTTACCTATGCAGCTTGTAGGGGTGCAGACAGATTCAGAGAAGAACCTGGTAAATAAATATCTGATAACTGAAGAACGATAAATAAATAAATGTCAGCCACACGTCGGACAGATAAATAAACTGAAGAAAGATAAACATCTGATAACTGAAAGAACTTATAGCCTCTACAAACGAAAGAGAATTTAGCCTATAAACTGATCCACTAGCTCTTGTATTCCTTTACAGAGGGAGTACTTCTCAATTCTCATCACGGAAACTCGGTAAGAAAAAAAGCTTTGAAGTATGGTTTTGAGCATACATCAACACTGAACTTCAAAATATTGAAAACATGAAAGAAAAAAAAGGAAAAAAAATGCCATCACTGCCAAACTAACTATCTCTCATCACTCAACTATGCTTAAAAAGATGATGAAAAGGAAGAAGAAAAAAAATCAGCACCAATAGCATATAAAAAACATGCAAAGCTCTGAACTATGCTACAGGACCTATGTTATTGTACATACATACATCAACATTTGAACAATGGTACTGAACCAACTCAAGTGAGATAACCTCCCATCACCGAAGTGGAAAAACCAATGAAAAAAATAGCACGCTACAGCAAAATAGCGGCGACCTCAAAATGTGCTATTAGCGTGCTATATCGCGCTATTAGCAAGACATTTTACATTGATATATTTAGTGAGGCAATTCTTAATACTCTATACCGCGCTATTTTTTTCAGTGGGAAAAACACACAGAAGAAAGAAGGATCCTTCCGACGGAGTAGGCAGCGCCCAGCGACGACAGAGATACAGACCGGCGCTCCGTGATTCTCCGGCCCCGATGGGAGGGCTCCGCTGGCATGATGATATCCATCCCTTCCTTCCTCCCTCCCTCTGCTCCCGGATGCACTCCACAGTCCGCCACCTGCTCGCCGGTGGGGCGCCTACCTCCACCACCCCCGCCTCCCTCGTCGGCTACGTTGTTCTGGAGGCAGCGTCGATCTGCTATTCGCGGCATCAAGTGAATCCGAAGCACGCCCAGACCCTCCCTCTCGTCATCTGTCTCCCTCCATTAATCCTACCTCTCAGGCTCTCAGTGGTGATCGATGTCTTGGTCACTGCATGCATGGTGTTTGACAAAATGACCAAGTAAGATAAGGGTGGTTTTAACAGCATGCACTAGTACTACTTTGTGTTTTCCTTTCTCTCTGGTAATGCACTAATTCGAGTCTTAACATTTCAAATGTGGTGGGTGACACAACCCAGTTGGCTCCACCTTCACGGCGTACAGATCGTGGTTTGCTGATTCGCTGGCTACAAGATATAATAGAAGCTGCTTCCTGGAAGCACTCAGGTTACTCGAAAAAATGCACATGAGAGAAAAACCGCGCTTGACCATGTGCGTAACATGATAACAACTTGCTTGCCTTCACTCTCTTCCTATTTTTCTGTCTATGGATTAATGTTGTATGGGGATGCATAGTTTGTAGCATTTACCCCCCAAAAATAGTATTGGAAAGAAGTACAAGGTATCAAACCAATGGCTAAAAAAAGGCTTACAACATCACCATGAGCTGTCCAAGCAGAAAAACATTCCGCCTGTTATGGTGGTTCCTCGCCTCTGCTTCCCAAGATCATATTAGTTCATCGCATAATAGTTTATTGTCGGTCAACCAAAAGGGACAGTAGTTCATCACCGGACAGGATAGTTCTACTAGTTATATACACAGGAAATAAAAAACAAGATAAGAATCGCAGGCGTGGCGCCTTGCCCTTCCCCTTGTCTATGCAACTGCCGCGGTACAATGGCGAAGACCACGTAGGGGTCGTTGTCTGGGGGGCGTCGAAAGTGATGTCGGAGGAGGACGAGGTGCATTCATGTGAAAATATTTCTATTACTTTGCTCTACGAATTTACCTCGGCATCGATGTGAAAATATATTCGAGTAGGTGGGACTAGTTAAGAGTCATTTCATATTTTGAATTTCAAAACACAGGTCATAAGAGAATATAACTGGCTGATGAAGATTATTCCCTCTAAACGAAATTGATTGGTGAAGAAACTAGTTGAAGATTCGTTTTAAAATTGGATTTTGTTGCGCATCTAATTTCACTAATCCAGGTTTACTCACATTTATCAGTTAATGATGCTAGTAAGGGCATCTCTATAGATACAAGATTGTTGTTGGTAAATTTTCCATATAAGCATCTTTGATGATGTGTCAAATGATAAATAAAGAGAGTGCGAGTTTGTATGCACATGAACCAATAACTTGTGCACAAGCTCCGAGATAAAGAAAGAGAGGAAGCTCCGTATTCTCTCACCTCCTATTGGTCATCTTACATACAACCATTGGATTAATTGTAAGATACCTTGTTAGTTAACAAGTTAATTCATAAGTTGTTGGAGATGCTCTAACAAGTTTTTGACGACATTGATATATTTACCATTGTTGTTTGGGTTTATAAAGACTGGCACACATATTTAGGTCTTCAATTTGACTAGGAAAACATGTAGTATTATATTTTAAAAGAAATATCTTGAAATTTGTCATCAGAAGAAGTTTTTAACCATATATTATTTTTTCCATAGTATACATGATTTATTAGGCAAATCAAAGATCTAAACCCCAGACTTATAAACCCAACCGGAAGTATCTTATTAGTGCTCCTCTTTGCAGCTGGTAATAATTGAGTACCTCCGTTATGTTGGAAATTTCGGTTTGGTAGAGAGTATTAATCGGGGCGTGCATCATTGCTTTTCGGGTGCCAATGCATGTGAATAAAAAAATTTAATTTTGAAATTACAAAAGGCCCAAAATTCCTGTTTTTTTAAACAAATTAACATGATATAGTGTTACACTCTTGTGAAAAGTTCCGCGGATGAATGGCTTTCGGGTGTATTCTGGGCGAAAGAAAACAAAATCGATACTATATAAAAGTTACCATTATGCTTTTTACACTCACAATTTTGCTTTCTTTTTACCCTAAAGGCATTCCTCTGCAGAAGTTTCTATACGAGTACAACACTAGATCGCGTATGTTTCCAAAATGTTCCAGAAAGTTTTGACTCTTTTTGCAATTTCGAAATTGGTTTTTCAGTTCAGGTGCATTGGACCTGAGACCCATTGGGTAGTTTTGGTATCGATTGCTTTTGAGTACTGCACATGAGTATTTACCACCTGGCAAATGTATGCATGAAGGAGAGAGAGAGAGGGGTAAATGCATGATGTGGACTGACAAACCAACTGAGAGAGATTCAGAGAAATGAGAGGGGAGTAAATGCAGTGAAGCATGGTTGGTTCCTGGTAGACGGACCATATACAGTGGTATGCAATTATTTCTCAGAATCCCCGTCTCTCTGTGACCCACTGAATAAACACATCAGCCAAAAGCAGTACTGCTAGTAATTTGCTCTCTCGACTGTTGTTGTTGGTCTTCCTCTGCTCCTCGCCTCCACTGAGTGCTTCCTTCTTCTCCTCTCAGTTCTCTCCAATTCAAGTTGTGAACTGAAACTATGTGTTTTTTTGTTACAGTTTAGCATATGTTTGTGATCCCTCAGTTTTGCAGGTATGGTTTCAGGTTCTGTTACAGTTTAACGTATGCTCATGAACTGAAAAAAATATGCTTTCCCTAGTACTAGTACTCAAAGGCATCTAGGATTCACTACCAAACCGAAATTTTCAAACTGAACAGAGGGATTCAATTCTTTACCGGCCGGTTGCAAAGATGAACGCTAGTGAGTAAAATTAATAGTGCCATTACCTGATAAATGCATAAAGGAGAGAGAGAGGGTAAATTCCTGGGAGGTGCATGAGGGTGATTCAGAGAAATGAGAGGACGTACAATTATTGTCTCTGAATCACTGTCCCTGTATGACCCACTGAACAATTACATGAGCCAAAAGCAGTAGTACTATTGGGAGGCATCATCGTGGGGGCCAAAAGTGTATCTCTTGACTTGCTGTTGTTGGTCTTCCTCTGTATCTAAGTCCTCATCTCCACCACCGACAGACTGCTCCCTCCCTCTCTTCTCTGTTGCGCTGCCTGGAATAAGGTCGATCCGGCTTCTTGTTTGGTGAGCTCGCCCCTGACACCTTTGCCAGTTGCAAAGAGAAAGGCTGGTGATTATAATTACTACTAGTGTCATTAACTGGTAAATGCATGAAACCTGGCAGGTAAATTCAGAGAAATGAGTGAAGAGTAGTAAATGACTGACCATATACATACAGTACTATGTAATTATTGTCTCTGAATAATCCCTGTCTCTGTATAATTACATGAGCCAAAAGCAGTACTCCCTCCATTTTTATATACAAGGCCACTATGGAATATACATTTTGCATCTATACAAGCCCATCAACAGTAATCGAGACAAAATTAATGATATTTTCTCGTACTAATAACCTACTTCCTCCGTTCCTAAATATAAGTCTTTTTAGAATTTCAAATAGACAACAACATACGGATGTATATAGACGTATTTTAGAGTGCAGATCCAACCATTTTGCTCCGTATGTAGTCACTTGTTGGAATCTCTAAAAAGACTTATATTTAGGAACGGAGGGAGTATTTAATACTTGCATGCATGCAGTCATAATGACAGTCAGTTACTTCCTCCACTCAGTTTCTTTGCATGCATGCGGAGTATTAATGATCACAGTAAACAAGAAGAAAAGTTGACTTGTAAAGCAGACATTAAATTTTACATTGGTACCTGTAATTCGAGTTTGTGGCCTTGTATACAAAAATGGAGGAAGTACGTACTATTCGGAGGCATCGTGGGGGCTCTACATCTCTTGACTTGCTGTTGTTGGTCTTCCTCTGCTCCTCGCCTCTACTGAGTGCTTCCTTCTTCTCTCTCAGTCCTCTCCATTTCAAGTTGTGAACTGAAATTGTGCGTTTATTGTACAGTTTAGCCTATTGTTCATGATCTCTCAGTTTTGTAGGTAAGGTTTCAGGTTCTGTTACAGTTTAACGCACGTTCATGAGCTGAAACTATGCTTTCCCTAGTAGGAGCAGTACTCAAAGGCATTGAGTATTCACTACCAAACCGAAATTTTCAAACTGAACGGAGGGATTCAATTCTTTACCGGTTGCAAAGATGATAGGAGAAATTTTCAAACTATGCTAATGAGTAAAATTAATAGTGTCATTAACTCACAAATGCATGAAGGAGAGAGAGATGGTAAATGACTGGGAGGTGCATGAGGGAGATACAGAGAAATGATAGGACCATATACAGTACTGTGTGATTATTGTCTCTGAATCACTGTCTCTGTATGACCCACTTCACTGAATAATTACATGTGCCAAAAGCAGTACTATTCAGAGGCATCGTGGGGGCTCTGTATCTCTTGACCTGCTGTTGTTGGTCTTCGTCTCAGTCCTCATCTCCACCACCGACAGAGTGCTCCCTCCCTCTCATCTCAGTCCTCCTCTTCTCCATTGCGCTGCCTGGAATAAGGTCGATCCGGCTTCTTGTTTGGTGAGCTCATCCAACCTCCGAGCTCGCCCCTGACACCTGTGGAGTGCAGGTATATTTGTTTCCAGCTGAAGTACGCTTGGATCTAAAACTCACTTCTCCTGCTTCACTGCTTGCTTGGGAGTCTGATCGATTTGTGTTGGTTGAATCATTTGTGGTGGCAGTGGAACAGCTAGCAAGAACCATGGAGTTTCCGGTCATTATTCAGAGCACCACGCGTCGAATCCACTGACCTGGTAACTTTGTCTTATCTTTCTTGCTACTGAAATCTTCCACATCCCCACCTTACTTGTTCATCTGCTGATTTCCCAGATTATACTTCCACATCCCCACCTTACTTGTTCATCTGCTGATTTCCCAGATTATACTTCCAGATTGAGTGAAGCGACCTCCACGAAGCGCCGTCTTGTCCCCTCACGGATCTGGCCTCTGGTGCCCAGCCGCCGCTTTCGCTTCGTCGTCCGACGAGGCCACCGCCGCTGTGTTCTGCTCTGCCGTGAAGCACAAAAGGTGGGGTCTTCCTCTGCTCTTTCTCCACTGACGGCGCTCCGACCTTGACACCCGTGGCCGTGGAGTTGTATTTCCTGCCGTTTTTTTACAAGTTATTGGATCTAAAAAGGGAGTTCTCATGCTTGAATGTCTGATTTGTGTTGCCTGATTCCAGGGTGTCAGTGGAACAGCAAGCAAGAACCGTGGAGTTTCCACTCATTCAAAGCACCATGCCTCAAATCTACTGACCCGTCTTATTACTCTGCGTTGCCTGGTAAATTTAACTCATCTTCCTTACTATTCTGCTCTACTGAAATGTTTCACATTCCACACCTATTGGTGACCGTGGACAATGCTTGGGTATATTTCCTGTCGATTTGTTTCTAGTTAAATAGCAACGCTTGGATCTAAAAGTTATTACTTCTCCTGCTTGAGATTCTGACCGATTTGTGTTGATTGAATCCAGGGTAGGATCGTGGGGCTCTGTATCTATCAGTACAGAGTTCTACTGTATTTGTTTCTAGTAAAGTAGCAATGCTTGGGTCTAAAAAGTTATTGCTTCTCCTGCTTGACGAGTCTCATCGATTTGCCCAGTCATTATTCAGAGCACCATGCATCCAAGGCGCTGACCCGTCTATAAGTTCTTATAAGTTTTTATTACAGGGCCGCCGTGTTATCCCCACCGAGCGAAGCGTTTAATCCACTGACCCACTTCGTTGTCCGCACAGCGCGATCATCCGACGAAGACGCCGCCGTTGTGTTCTGCTCTCCTCTGAAGCACCAAAGGTGGGCTTGGTGCAGATCCCCACATTCATTGATTTGGCTTGCCAACTCAGTTCCACCAGAGCTTGAATTGTGTTACAGATCCCTACATTCATCGATTTGCAGGTTTCCAGCTAATTGATACAGAGAGCTCTGATGGATATTGTCACGGGTGCCATTGCCAAGCTGATCCCCAAGCTGGGAGAACTGCTTGTGGGGGAGTACAAGCTGCACAAGGGCATCAAGAAAAATATCGAGGACCTCCTGAAAGAGCTCAAGACCATGAACGCTGCGCTCATCAAGATTGGTGAGGTGCCGCCGGACCAGCTCGACAGCCAAGACAAGCTTTGGGCCGATGAGGTCAGAGAGCTCTCCTACGTCATTGAGGATGTGGTGGACAAGTTCCTCGTACGGATCCATGGCATTGAGCCCGACGACAACACCAATGGATTCAAGGGGCTCATCAAGAGGACCACCAAATTGTTGAAGAAAGTCGTGGATAAGCATGGGGTAGCTCACGCGATCAAGGACATCAAGAAGGAACTCCAGGAGGTGTCTGCTAGGCGTGACAGGAACAAGTTCGATGGTATTGCTTCCACTCCTACTGAAGCAATCGATCCTCGTCTTCGTGCTCTGTACATAGAAGCGGCAGAGCTAGTTGGCATCTATGGGAAGAGGGATCAGGAGCTCATGAGTTTGCTCTCCTTGGAGGGCGATGATGCCTCTACCAAGAAACTGAAGAAGGTCTCCATTGTTGGATTTGGAGGGTTGGGCAAGACCACTCTTGCCAAAGCAGTATACGACAAGATTAAAGGTGATTTTGGTTGTCACGCATTTGTTCCTGTCGGGCACAACCCTGATATCAAGAAGGTTTTCAGGGATATCCTCATTGATCTCCAAAAATCAAACTCAGATCCTGGCAACAGTAACTCAGATCTTGTGATATTGGATGCAACGCAGCTTATCGACAAGCTTCGTGAATTCCTTGAGAACAAGAGGTATGCATCACTTACAGCAAAATTCTGCACTATTATGACATGATTATTCCTATGCTAGTTGTACAAGTAATACTGAAAGTGTATAAAGATATTGTAGCGGGAGGGTTCAGAATAATTTTTTCATTGAGGCCACCTTTACTGGCATATGCAGTTCACACTAAACTGTAAACCTTCTAGGTGATAAATTTCAAGCATGTAGAAGTATATACTATGTTACTATGGCTGAAACTTATTGGCATTGGTCCAAGAAATCCATGTAAACATTTTGCATTACACCAAGTGAGTGTAATGACAACTGTAACAACTAAGGAAAGAAAGAGGAAGATAAATGCATGCTTCGTGAGGTTAGGTAAGTATATACATTTTTCCATTGAGGTCACCTTCATTGGTCCAAGAAGTATATACATTTTTCCATTGAGGCCACCTTCATTGGTCCAAGAAGTATATACATTTTGCATTTTGCTATGCTACCGTGGAGGATCATAATGCATGCTTCGTGAGGTAAGGTTATCGAGTTTAAGATGCATGCCTGTTACGAGTTTGTTTCTGAATATACGTCCTTATAGATGGTTAGTTCCACCCATATATTCGCATGCCCTAAGTTTTTTGATATGTGTGGACCTTACACTGATGCTCTGAACTAATGTAGGTACCTCGTCATAATTGATGATATATGGGATGAAAAATTGTGGAGATACATCAACCTTGCTTTCTCTATCAATAACAATCTAGGCAGTCGGCTAATCACCACAACCTGAGATTTCTATGTCTCCAAATCATGTTGCTCATCAGCTGGTGATTCAATTTATCATATGAAACCTCTTTGTACCGATGACTCCAGAAGGCTCTTCTATAAAAGAGTATTTGCCGACGAGAGTGGATGCCCAAATGAATTTGAACAATTGTCTAAAGATATATTGAAGAAATGTGGTGGGGTACCACTAGCCATCATTACTATTGCTAGTGCTTTGGCTAGTGGCCAGGAGGTGAAACCAAAGAGTGAATGGGATATTCTACTCCAGTCCCTTGGTTGTGGACTAACAAAAGATAACAGTTTGGTTGAGATGAGGAGAATACTGTCTTTCAGCTATTATAATCTACCGCCTCATCTGAAAACTTGTATATTATACCTATGTATATATCCAGAAGATAGCACGATTGATAGAGATAGACTGATATGGAAGCGGGTGGCCGAAGGATTTGTCCACCATGGAGATCAAGGGACCATCCTGTTTTTGGTCGGATTAAACTACTTCAACCAGCTCATTAATAGAAGTTTGATCCAGCCAATATATGATGATCTAGGTCAGGTACATGCTTGCCGTGTACATGATATGATTCTGGACCTTATCTGCCACTTGTCACGTGAAGCAAAGTTTGTTAATCTATTGGATGGCACTGGGAATAGCATGTCTTCACAAACTAATGTTCGTCGTTTGTCCCTTCAAGATGGAAATGAAGATAAGCAAATCATGCCTCTCAAAAAAAATTTAAGGTCCATAACTGTCTTTCCACCTGCTGTTAGTATCATGCCAGCTCTATCAAAGTTTGAAGTTCTGTGTGTACTTGATATGTCAGACTGTAATCTGGGAAAAAGTAGCAGCCTGCAGCTTAACCTCAAGGGTGTTGGACATTTGATTCACCTAAGGTACCTAGGTCTAAAAAGTACTGGAATCAGTGAACTGCCAGCTAAGATAGGAAACCTGCAGTTTCTGGAGGTGTTGGATCTTCGCTTCAATTTTGAGCTATATGAATTGCCGTCCGCTCTTTGTAATTTGAGAAGATTAATCTGCCTAGATGTTTGTCCCTATAAGGTGGTTCCAGCTGGTGTGTTGCAGAACTTGGCATCCATAGAAGTTTTGAGGGATATCTTGATCTCTCTGAACATTACTGCACAAGGCCTTGGCAACCTGGCAAGGCTGAGGGAGCTTCAGATTTGCTTCAAGGATGGTAGTTTGGATTTGTATGAAGGTTTCGTGAAGTCTCTGTGCAACCTACATCAGATCGAAAGCCTAAGTATTAGTTGCAATTCCGAAGAAACATCTTTTGAACTGATGGATCTCTTGGGAGAACGCTGGGTGCCTCCTGTACATCTCCGCAAATTTGTGTCTAGGATGCCCAGCCAACTCTCTGATCTGCGAGGGTGGATAAAGAGAGACCCCTCCCATCTCTCGAACCTCTCCGAGTTAATCCTCCGGTCAGTGAAGGAAGTGCAGCAGGAAGACGTGGAGATCATTGGGGGGTTGTTGTCCCTTCGCCGCCTCTGGATAAAGAGCACCCACCAAACACAACGGCGGCTAGTCATCCGTGCAGATGGGTTCCGCTGTATGGTAAACTTTGAGTTGAATTGTGGATCAGCAGCGCAAATCATGTGTGAACCAGGAGCTTTGCCGAGGGCGGAAGTAGTTGGGTTGAGCCTGGGCGTGCGGGTGGCGAGAGACGATGGTAACTGTGGTTTCGACTTGGGCCTGCAGGGGAACCTCCTCTCCCTTTGGCAGAAGGTCTGTGTTTGGATGTATTGTGGTGGAGCGAGGGTTGGGGATGCCAAGGAAGCGGAGGCTGCGGTGAGGCACGCCCTTGACGCCCATTCCAACCATCCCAAGTTTTATATTGATATGAGGCCGCGTATAGCAGAAGGTACTCATTCTGCACCTAACCAACCACTCGTATGTATGTACGTGTTTTCTCATGACCGCCTGACCATATTGCTTTTTGCATGGGTTTGATCTCCCAAGGCGCTCATGATGATGATTTGTGTGAGGACAAGGAGAACTGATTTCTGACGCATCAGATGTGCTCTCGGTATGTACTACGTACTTGCGTATTATGTTTTCCATCTTCTTTCTCCATGAGATTGCCACGCCATGAGCTCAGCTTGTCCTATAGGTTAAAGGTATTTACAGAAATTAGAAATAGGTTAAAGGTATTTACAGAAATTGCTTAGGCATATAAGTATATGATCAGAAAAGTGAACTCGGTACAGTGTAGTGTGAAACTTGCCCAATCTCTTTTTTTGCAAGGGCTGATGAAAGCTAAGGATTATTTTCTGCAATTTGGTATAAGTATAGTTCGTAGTGGGGAGAGAAGTAGAATTTGAGACTATTGATGGACAGGGTTGTGCTATCCAAATTAGGTGCCAGAGTGCTAGAATATTGATGGACAGTGTACTTCACTTCATACAATTTATCTCATGTAAGCATATCTCTGTAGCTAGAGTGCTAGCACTAATTTCATTACTCTTAAATCTATAAGGGGTTATATATGATGAAACTGCTAAGAAATCACTAATTTCAATTAGTTGCTGATTGTGATGATTTTATTCTGACAACTAAGCAAGATTCATGTAGGTGGCCTTCTAGAGGAAAATGGAATGTTTTCTGTGAATTCTATGTACATAGTAGCTTTGAAATTCCAACAAGTGAAACAGCCTTGTAGACAATTTTGATGTGTATAAAAGATCAAAATTATTTATGTGGATTGCATTCAGAAAAATAGTATCTTAACGAGAAATAATCTGAATCATATAGCTAGGTAGTGTGATACAGGAACATTGTATTACTTTGCAGTAGAAAAGAGTCAGTGGAACACTATGCAGTGTGCTTATGGTTTTGATATAGTTCCCCTTAGCATGGAGGGATTTTGTGATTTGGTGATGATCAATTTCAGGGGTAGCCATGGATTCCATGTGTTTAGTTGAGAAAGTTGCTTGCTGGATGGTTCATTTGTTGGTCTAGCTTACACAGAATGACGCAAAAGACCTGTGCCATGTGCAGGTAGCAGGGGGCACCCGAGATGTTTCACCCGGGATGATGCAAATAAGTGAAGGATGAAAAAGTTCCGAGCTTTCTTTTAAATGGTAGTCGTTTGCAGAAAGAGATGTTGCTTTGTTTTGAAATGTACTGAAGTTTGTAATGCTGAAGTTTGAGTGCTGGAGTGAACTGAAGTTTGTTGCTTTGTTGTGCATTTCTTTTAAATGCTGTATGTGAGCGCTAGCCTATGTCATGAGCTGAACCGGACAAATCTGTAGGCATATTATCTTGTTTGTAATGACTGAAATTCAGGGCTCAATTGAGCTCCTTAATTTGAGTGTGGGATTTGTTACTTAAGAAAATGCTCCTATTAATTATCAGTCAACTGATTTGATTTGGAATTGAATTTTTTGTGTCCAAAGAATGTATGACACATATCTGCATTTGTTCTGAGTCCTGTTTTGGATTTTTTTTACTGATTTTCCGTTGGGTTTCAGCCTGCTGCCTACTCTGCTCTTCTCCCCACCCAGCCCATACACGCTCAAAAGAAAAAAGAATACAATGATGCAACCGGACATAGATTGGAAAGAGATAAAAGAGCATACTAGAAAATAGAATACAAAAAACGTAGATCAAACTCTATAACTGTAGGGAAAAGAATACAAAAAGTTCCTGATAATTAAAGGGTTCAGGACACCTATCTTCCGTTGGTTTTTCCTGAACACAAATCAGAACACAATGAAAGCTATGTCACTAAACATTTCTGACAAACTGAAGAAATAAAACTTAACAGATCGAAGAAATAATCCTGAAATCTTAAGTAGAATACTGGAAACTGAAAAATCCATTTTCGGTTGGTGGAAATATGAAAGACAAAGGAGAAACTGATGAATGAAATACTGAACAAACTTAAAATGACACACTCATTGAAGCCTAAAATTGAGATTGAAATAACCGAGTGGTGAGGACATAAAACATAGATAGTGCAGACGTCGGACTGATAAATAAACTGAAGACGATAAATGATTATAGCCTCAACAAACGAAAGAGATTCTAGCTTATCAACTGACCCGCGTGCCTAGCAGCCATACATCAAAAAGCTCCCACAAGCGCAGTGGCAGAGAGAGCGTGCTGTGAAGATGGCTGCTACGAGCAATGACAGTGAAGAAACTGGCTCTGAAACTTGGTAAATACACTACAAAGCTACTTCTCAATTCTCATCACTGAATCTCGGTAAAAATAACCCAGCTCTGAAGTCTGAAGTACGCATTTGAACATACATCAACACTGAACATCAAAAAATTGAAAACCTGAAAAAAATAAAAGAAAATAAAAAGCCATTAGTGCCAAACTAGTATTCCCTCCGTAAACTAATATAAGAGTGTTTAGATCACTGTTTTACAGAGGGAGTATCTCTCATCACTCACCTATGCTTAAGAAAATGAAAAGGAAGAAAGAAAAAAAGCAGCACCAATAGCTGATAAAAAAAATGCAAAGCTCTGAACTATGCTGCTGGACATGATCAACACTGAACTTGCATTGATTTTTTTTTTGTACCGTGCTGACTGAACTATGCTAGTATTGAACATACATGAACACTGAACTATGGTAATGAACCAACTGAAGTGAGACAAGTACGAAGCTACCTACTTACCATCGCTGAACTGGAAAAAGTAGAAAGCAGCTGGCTGTACGCATCGCTCTCGGCGATTCTGAGTCCACACAAAAAAGGGCCGGTTCCCCAATCAATTTAGGTCTAATCGCATTTATCTGTTAATGATGCTAGTAAAGGCATCTCTAGTAAATATAAGATGGTTGTTGGTAAATTTGCCATATAAGCATCTTTGATGATGTGTCAAAAAATAAATAAAGTGAGACAGTGAGTTTGTATGAACATGAAACAATAACTTGTGACAGTGGCTCCAGCTTCAACACGGCTGTCTGGCCTAAATTAAATAGCACGGGCTCGCGCTAGGGTTCCCCCGCCCCCCTCCCGCCGCCGCCGGCCGTCGGCCCCGCCCCCCCCCCCCCCCCCCCCCGCCTCCGCCCCCTTCCGCCCTACCCCCCCTCCGTCTTGGCCGCCTCGCGCCGCCTCCCCGGGAGGTGGCCGGGGCGGAGCTCGCGCCCCTCGCCCGCGGGACCCCGCCCTCCCCATCTCCCCCCGCCGCCGTCGGCGGGCGCCCCCGGCGCTGGCCCGGGTGGTGCCGGCGGCGGCGGGCCTTCCAGTCCCCGCGCGCCCGTGCTCCCTTCCCGGGGCAGGGAGGCGGCGGCGGTGCAGCCCGGCTTGGCTGCGGTCCGGCGGCCCTGCGGTGGCGGCCGGCGGCCGGCGTGGTGACGGCGCCGCTCCTTGGCGGCGGGGCGGCGTGGTGGTGCCGGGTGGCCGTCGACGCGCCCCCGGCCCAGATCCGGGCACGTCGGGCCCCATCTAGGCCCCTGGGGGGCGGCCCCCTGGCATGGTCTCGTTGTCTGCGGCGCGGTGAGGAGGAGGAGCGGCTCGGACTTGGGGCGTCGGCGCCGATGGCGTGCCGGCAGCAGCGCGAAGGCGGGAGCTTTACGGGCCCACGAGGGCTCGGTCGGGCCTGTGGGCCTACGGGCCTGGTGTGCTCCTGCTATTGCGTCCGGACGGCTACTGTCGCTGACGGTGGAGGTGGGGCCCTCCCGCGTGCCGATGGTGCTGATGCCCTAGTCCCGGCTCTGATTCTTCGTCGTGCTGTTCTCACTTCGTGGTGCCGTGGTGAGACGGCGTGGAGGCCTCATGACCGCGTTGGCGTAGGGTGGTGGTTGGTTTGGTGGCGGGATCCGGAGCGCCCGTGGTGCGGGTTGGGATCGGGGGAAACCCCTGTCGGCGTGGCCGACCCCGGCGCGGTGGCGCCTGTGGGTGCCGCCTGACCTTCCGGGAGGGCGTCGGGGGCTACTCTTCCTATCGTCTCGTCGTGTACCGGGGGAAACCCTTGGCAGCAGCGTCGTCATCGTCGCGATCCTTCTTGGAGGTGTTGATTGGTGCCGGCGCTTCGGAGTCTTGGAGCCTAGTGGATAAGACCGGTGGGCCTAGCGATCGCGAGGCTTCTTCGTTTTTGTTGATCCGCCGTTGTCGGCATTTGTTTCTTTTGCTCTTTCTCTGTTGTTTCTTTTGGGCGTGACTGTGCTGCTTCCGCCCCAGCACCTATCCCTGTATAATCCGGTTGGTTGCTTTGTATACAAAGCGGGGGGAAACCCTTTTTCGGTAAACAATAACTTGTGCACAAGCTGCAAGACAAAGAGAGCAAGCTCCATATTCTCTCACCTCCTGTTGGTCATCTTACATACAACCACTGGATTAATTGTATGATACCTTGTTAGTTAACAAGTTAACTCCTAAGTTGTTGGAGATGCTCTAACAAGTTGTTGTTGACATGGATATATTTACCATTGTTGTTTGGGTTTATAAAGACTGTCACACATTTTTAGGTCTTCAATTTGACTAGGAAAACATGTATATTATATTTTAAAATAAATATCTTGAAATTTGTCATCAGATGAAGTTTTTTAACCATATATGTTTTTTAGTAATCAAATCAAAGATCTAAACCCCGGACTTATAAACCCAACCGGAAGTATCTTTTTAGTGTTCCTCTTTGCAGCTGGTAATAATTGAGTACCTCTGTTCAGTTGGAAATTTCGGTTTGGTAGAGAGTATTGATTGGGGCGTGGATCTTTGCTTTTCGGGTGCCAATGCATGCGAATAAAAAAAATAATTTTGAAATTACAAAAGTCCCAAAATTCTTGCTTTTTAAACAAACATGGTCTAGTGTTACACTCATGGGAAAAGTTCAACGAATGGATGACTTTTGTGGTATTCTGGGCGAAAGAAAACAAAATCGACACTACATAAAGGTTACCATTCATGTGTTTTTATACTCACAATTTTGTTTTTGTTTTTGCCCTGGAGTCATTCCTTCGTGAAACCTTTTACAGGAGTATAACACTAGATCACGTATGTTTCCACAAAGTTCTACAAAATTTTGACCTTTTTGCAATTTCTAATTTATTTTTTCAGTTCAGATGCATTGGGACATGAGACCCATTGGGTATTTTCGATATCGATTGCCTTTGAGTATTTTATATAGGAGTAATTTGTCACCTGGTAAATGTGTGCATGAATGAGAGAGAGAGAGAGGGGAAAATGCATGATGTGGACTGACCAACCAACCGAGAGAGATTCAGAGAAATGAGAGGATCAGAGTAAATACAGACCAGATACAATGGTATGTAATTATTTTCTCTGACTCCCTGTGTCTCTATGACCCACTGAATAGGCACATCAGCCAAAAGCACTACAGTTTGGAGGGACCGTGGGGGCTTCTTTCCATGCCCACCCACCGAATGGCCAAAGCACTACTCCCTTTCTTGTTTACCACTCACGATCACATCCAACGCATCGAACCATTGATGAACAAACACATGAGCCAAAAGCATTACATACTATTCCGAGGGATTCGTATCTATCTTGACTGCTGTTGTTGGTCTTCCTCTGCTCCTCCGTCTCCACTGAGTGCTACCTACCTCTCCTTCATTTCAAGTTGTGAGCTGAAACTATGTGTTTATTGTTACAGTGTAGCGTATGTTCATGATCCCTCAGTTTTGTAGGTATGGTTTCAGGTTCTGTTATAGTTTAACGTGTGCTCATGAACTGAAACTATGCTTTCCCTAGTACTAGTACTCAAAGGCATCGAGGATTGACTACCAAACCGACATTTTCAAACTGAACGGAGGGATTCGATTTTTTAGCATTTGCTAAGATGAACGCTAATGAGTAAAATTAGTAGTGTCATTGCCTGATAAATGCATGAAGGAGACAGAGATGGTAGATGCCTGGGAGGTGCACGAGGGAGGTTCAGAGAAATGAGAGGACGTACAATTATTGTCTTTGAATCACTGTGCCTGTAAGATAGAAGTGTAAATGCAGTGAAGCAATGGCTGGTGGACGGTTCATATGCAGTCTATGTAATTGTTTTCTCTGATTCCCTGTCTCTCTATGACCCACTGCACTGAGTGATTACATCAGCGAAAAACAGTACTGTTCAGAGGGATCGTGGGGCTCTGTATCTGGCTAGTACTAGTAGTTATCTCCTTTCTTCCAAGAGCGTACCGCTAGTAATTTCCTCTCTTGATTTACTGCTGTTTGTGAGTTTTCCTCTGTTGAGTGCTACCTTCACCTCGTCTCAGTCCTCTCCTTCATTTCTAAGTTGTGAACTGAAACTAGTATGTGTTTATCGTTACAGTTTAGCGGATGTTCATGATCCCTCGGTCTTGTAGGTATGGTTCCAGGTTCTGTTACAGTTTAACGTATGCTCGTGAACTGAAACTGTGCTTTCCCTAGTAGGAGCAGTACTCAAAGGCATTGAGTATTCACTACCAAACCGAATTTTTCAAACTGAACGGAGGGATTCAATTCTTTACCGGTTGCAAAGATGAACGCTAGTGAGTAAAATTAATAGTGCCATTGCCTGATAAATGCATGGAGAGATGGTAGATGCCTGGCAGGCGCATGAGGGAGATTCAGAGAAATGAGAGGACGTACAATTATTGTCTCTGAATGGCCCACTGAATAATTACATGAGCCAAAAGCAGTACTATTCAGAGGCATCGTGGGGGCTCTGTATATATCTCTTGACCTGCTGTTGCTGGTCTTCCTCTGCTCCTCATCTCCACCACCGACAGAGTGCTCCCTTCCTTCCATCTCAGTCGTCTTCTCCATTGCCCTGCCTGGAATAAGATCGATCCAACCTCCGAGCTCGTCCCTGCCAACCTTGGCACCTGTGGAGGTATATTTCCTGTCCGATTTCTTTCCAGCTGAAGTAAAGTACGCTTGGATCTAAAAACTTACGTCTCCTGCTTCACTGCTTGCTTGGGAGTCTCATGGATTTGTGTTGGTTGAATCATTTGGGGTGGCAGTGGAACAGCAAGCAAGAAGCATGGAGTTTCCAGTCATTATTCACAGCACCGCGCATCGAATCCACTGACCCGGCTAGTCGCCTGGTAACTTTGTCTCATCTTGCTTGCTACTGAAATATATTTCACATCCACACCTTCTTGTTAATCTGCTGACCCTCCCTTCCAGATCAAGAGATAGAGAGAGGGATAGACCGGCCCTTCCAACTGACGCCTGTGCTGTGGAGGTATATTTTTCCAACCTCGTTGCATGAAGCTTGGATCTAAACAATGACTTCTCCTGCATGGTTGGCAGTGGAATCCAGTCATTCAGAGCACGATGCGTCAAATCCTTTTTGTCTCATCTTTTTTTTGCTATTCTGCTCTACTGAAATCTTTCACACCTACACGTTCTTGTTAATCTTCTGATTTCCTAGATTAAAATTTCTTATTCTTCCAGATCCAGTGAAGCCGCCGCCGTGTTGTCCTATCCATATCATATCCAGTGCAGCGACCCTCACGCATCTGGCCTCTAGTACGCCGCCGCTGTGCTCTGCTCTGCCGTGAAGAATAAAGGTGGGCTTGGTCTAGATCTCGCAGTTCTATTCTGGTCAGTTGTATAGCTCCATGAAATTAAAGCTTCACACAATTTCGATTGGATCACGGCTCCCCTTATGCTAAGCTTTAATTTGGCAGCTCAGTTCTAGAGCTCGTTCACACAATTTGGATTGCATTACAGCTCCCCTCATTCATCAATTTACAGGTTTCCAGCTGATCGATCCAGAGAGCTCGTCCTCCTGCTCTCATGGATATTGTCACGGGTGCCATTGCCAACCTGATCCCCAAGCTCGGCGAGCTACTCGTGGAGGAGTACAAACTGCACAAGGACGTCAAGAAAGATGTCGAGGACCTCCGGAAGGAACTTCGGAGCATGAACGCTGCCCTCATCAAGATTGGTGAGGTCCCGCTGGACCAGCTCGACCGACAAGACAAGCTCTGGGCGGATGAGGTCAGAGAGCTCTCCTACATCATTGAGGATGTCGTCGACAAGTTCCTCGTACGGATCCATGGCATTCAGCCTCACGACAACACCAACGGATTCAAGGGGCTCATGAAGAAGACGAGCGATCTGTTGAAGAAAGTCAAGGATAAGCACGGGATAGCTCACGCCATCAAGGACATCAAGAAGCAACTCGAGGAGGTGGCCGCTAGGCGTGACAGGAACAAGTTCGATGGTACTGATCCCAATCCTATTGAAGTAATCGATCCTCGTCTCCGTGCTCTGTACACAGAAGCGACGGAGCTTGTTGGCATCTATGGAAAGAGGGAACAAGACATCATGAGATTGCTCTCCATGGAGACCGACGAGGATGCCTCTAACAAGAGACTGAAGAAGATCTCCATTGTTGGATTTGGTGGGTTGGGCAAAACTACTCTTGCTAGAGCAGTATACGAAAAGATTAAAGGTGATTTCGATTGTCGGGCATTTGTCCCAGTCGGTCGGAACCCTGATATCAAGAAGGTTTTCAGGGATATCCTCATTGATCTCCGAAAATCAAACTCAGATCCTGGCAACTCTAACTCAGATCTTGTGATACTGGATGCAACACAACTTATCGACAAGCTTCGTGAATTCCTTGACAACAAAAGGTATGCATCACTTACAGCAAAACTGTGCACTATTATGACATGTTTATTTCCTATGCTAGTTGTGCAAGTAATACTGAAAGTGTATAAACATATTGTGGTGGGAGGGTTCAGAATATTTTTTTCATTGAGGCCACCTTTACTGGCATATGCAGTTCACACTAAACTGTAAACCTTCTCCAGGTGCTAAATTTCAAACATGTAGAAGTATATACTATGTTACTATGGCTGAAACTTATTGGCATTGGTCCAAGAAATCCATATCTAAACATTTTGCATTACACCAAAGTGAGTGTAATGACAACTGTAACAAGCAAGGAAAGAAAGAGGAAGATAAATGTTACAAAATTTTAAATCAAACTTATTACCATCTTTTTCCTAACCCACCCAGTTTTAAAGCGCATATTTTAAAGGGTGGCAATGCGTGCCAAAGGCTACCAAATAAACTTCCTAAAATCTCGTATATTATTGGATCCAAACAAGAAGTTAAATTGTCCCTTCACTAACTCATTATATTCACCATGTATGCCTTTTTTCTGGAGACTTACTACCACCAAAATATAGATGTAAAGATAATGCCATACTATTTGAGTGAGTCTCCAAGAGGTTCATTAGCTGCCATATATTAAATTGGTGGGCCAATCTATACTAGGATCTTTTCGATATATCTACCTGACCATTTTAACTTCTGTAGTTAATTGTATTCCACATATGGTCACTGATTCAGCAATTTGCTAGTTGTGTTTTACTCCCTTGAATCTTAAATATTTATTCATTTTGTTCGTCATTTGATTGGAGCATCATAGTGCATGCTTTGTGAGGTAAGGTTATCGAGTTTAAGATGCATGCCTGTTACGACTTTGTTTCTGTATATATGCCCTTATAGATGTTCAGTTCCACCCATATATTCATGTGGCCCTCAGTTTTTTGATATGTGTAGACCTTACACTGATACTCTGAACTAATGTAGGTACCTCGTCATAATTGATGATATATGGGATGAAAAACTGTGGAGATACATCAACCTTGCTTTCTCTAACAACAACAATCTAGGCAGTCGGCTAATCACCACAACCCGAGATTTCGATGTCTCCAAATCATGTTGCTCATCAGCTGGTGATTCTATTTATCATATGAAACCTCTTTGTACCGATGACTCCAGAAGGCTCTTCTATAAAAGAGTATTTGCCGATGAGAGTGGATGTCCGAATGAATTTGAACAAGAATCTGAAGATATATTGAAGAAATGTGGTGGGGTACCACTAGCCATCATTACTATCGCTAGTGCTTTGGCTAGTGGCCAGCAAGTGAAACCAAAGCATGAGTGGGATATTCTACTCCAGTCCCTTGGCTCCGGACTAACAAAAGATAATAGTTTGGTTGAGATGCGGAGAATACTCTCTTTCAGCTATTATAATCTACCCTCTCATTTGAAAACTTGTCTATTATACCTATGTATATATCCAGAAGATAGCACGATTGATAGAGATAGACTGATATGGAAGTGGGTGGCCGAAGGATTTGTCCACCATGGAGATAAAGGGACCAGCCTGTTTTTGGTCGGATTAAACTACTTCAACCAGCTCATTAATAGAAGTATGATCCAGCCAATATATGACTCTTTAGGCCAGGTATTTGCTTGCCGTGTACATGATATGGTTCTTGATCTTATCTGCAACCTGTCACATGAAGCAAAGTTTGTTAATGTATTGGATGGTACTTGGGATAGCTTGTCTTTTCAAGGCAATGTTCGTCGTTTATCCCTTCAAGGTAGAAATAAAGATCATCAAGGCACACCTCTCAGAAATTTCACGGGTATATCACGAGTGAGGTCCATTACTATCTTTACATTTGCTATTAATATCATGCCAGCCCTATCAAGGTTTGAAGTTCTGCGTGTACTTGATTTGTCGGACTGTGATCTGGGAAAAAGTAGCAGCCTGCAGCTTAACCTCAAGGGTGTTGGACATTTAATCCACCTAAGGTACCTTGGTCTAGCAGGTACTCAAATTAATGAACTCCCGACTGAGATAGGAAACCTGCAATTTTTGGAGGTGTTGGATCTTGTAAGGAATTATGAGCTAGATGAATTGCCTTCCACTCTTTTTAAATTGAGAAGATTAATCTACCTAAATGTTTGGTTCTATAAGGTGGTTCCAACTCCTGGTGTGTTGCAGAATCTTACATCCATTGAAGTGTTAAGGGGGGTCTTGGTCTCTCTGAACATTGTTGCACAAGAGCTTGGCAAACTGGCAAGGCTGAGGGAGCTTCAAATTTGCTTCAAGGATGGTAGTTTGGGTTTGTATAAAGATTTCGTGAAGTCTCTGTGCAACCTACATCATATTGAAAGCCTAAGTATTGAGTGCAATTCCAGAGAAACATCTTTTGAACTGATGGATCTTTTGGGAGAACGCTGGGTGCCTCCTGTACATCTCCGCGAATTTGTGTCGCACATGCCGTGCCAACTCTCTGCACTGCGAGGGTGGATAAAGAGAGACCCCTCGCATCTCTCGAACCTCTCCTTGTTAATCCTCGATTCAGTGAAGGAAGTGCAGCAGGAGGACATGGGAATCATTGGGGGTTTGTTGTCCCTTCGCCGTCTCTACATAAGGAGCACCCACCAAACACAACGGGTGCTAGTCATCGGTGCAGATGGGTTTCGCTGTATGGTAGATTTTGAGTTGAATTGTGGATCAGCAGCGCAGATAATGTTTGAACCAGGAGCTTTGCCGCGGGCGGAAGCAGTTGCGTTCAGTCTGGGCGTGCGGGTGGCGAAAGAGGATGGCAACTGTGGTTTCGACTTGGGCCTGCAGGGGAACCTGCTATCCCTTCGGCGGCGTGTCAGGGTTAATATGTATTGTGGTGGAGCGAGGGTTGGGGAGGCAAAGGAAGCGGAGGCTGCGGTCAGGCACGCGCTCCACGCCCATCCCAACCATCCCCAGATTTATATTTATATGCTCCCGCGTATAGCAAAAGGTACGCATGTCCAACCTAATTAATTACTTGTGCACTTACGTATGTTTTCTTTTCTCAATGACGGACTGACCTCATTGCTTCCCGCATGTATTTTGATCTCTGAATCTGCCAAGGTGCTCATGATGACGATTTGTGTGAGGAGAACTGATTTATGACGCAGGGGGATTCACAGTGCTCTTGGTATGCTCTTGGTATGTACGTATTTACTGATCATATTTTCCACTACCTTTCTTTCTCCATCTCTAGAGCTCAGCTTCACTAGGAGGCATATGTATCATGAGAGAAGTAAAGTTGGCAGTGTAGTCTGAAACTTGCTCAATCTCAGTTTTGGCAAGTGCTGATGAAAGCTAATGATTTTAGGATTTATTATGCAATCTTGTAGAAGGATAGTTGGTGGTGGGGACGGAAGTAGATTTTGGGAAAATTGGCATCTTTTACAGTAGAAAAGAGTCAGTGGGTCATATCTTTTTGAAGTGTTCGGTTGCTCGTTATATTTGGAACACATGTGGTTTTGATACAGTTCCTGACTTCCTGTTAGCATGGAGAGACTTAGTGATTGGGTGATAAATTTCAGTACTACAGATAGGAATCTGGTTACCGTAGGTGTAGCGGCTGTTATTTGGTCTATTTGGAGAACGAGGAATGATAATTGGGTGAAAAATATTTTTCCTATGGATTCCAGCTGTGTAGGTTGCAAAGTTAAATATTGGATGTTTCTAGCTTACAGAGAAAAGAATTGCACAATGTGCAGGTAGCAGGGGCGCGGGGTTACTGCTGGTGGCATCGGAGAACTGAAGGATGGCAAAGTTTGGAGCTTCGCTGGAAGTTGTGTCATGAGCTTCTTTTAAATGCCAGTCAGCTTGCAGAAAGTGATATTGCTTGGTTTTGTAACGAATAAGTAAGTGTGTTGGAGTGACATGCTGCTCTGCTCTTGTTTTTATAAACTGAACCGGACAAATTTTCTTCTCTGTTCTGCATGTTTGTACATGCTGCTCTGCCCTTCTTTTAAATGGCACTCAGCTTGCACAAAGAGATATTGGTTGGTTTTGTAATGAATAAGTAAGGGTGTTGGAGTGAATTGATCCCTAATTACAAGGGTAGCCTGCTTTGCTTTGCTCCAGTTGAGGGCCATCGTTGCTCTCTGTTTTGCATGTTGTTACATGGAAGGGCTAGCCTATGACAAGATGGTGTTTTTTTTTTGTTTTTAAGTTGAACCGGACAAACCTGATGGTGTATTATCAGTTTCGTGATGAATGGATAAAAACTATGGCTCACTGTTGGGTTTGTTAAAAAAATATTTACTAGTTCAACCAACATGTTTCTGTTCATACAGATGGAAAGTGTGCTTCCAACTAACAAGTATTTTCATAGTGTGCTTCCAACTAGCATGTGTACCCATGGTAGCAAATTATTTTCGTATTTTTAAAAGCGTTGTCGCAAAGCCAAATCAAGCCTAAATCCGACAGCGGTGGAAAGGGCTATATATTTGTGCCGGTTTATTAACTAGATCATTCAATATACCAGGTTTGATTAGGAACAGAAATGTACCAACTGACATTGTGTACGCTGCTACACCTAGTTAAAGATATATGAACAGACCCCGCAAAAAAAAAGATATATGAACAGAAATGGGTTTATGTGGACTGAATCTTGCAACGAAACTACTCCACACCCGATGCTCTAAGCAGCAGTCTGGGTGAACGCAGACGCCCGCGTCGCCTCCTGCCGCGGCTCGGTGAGGTATGTGGTGCTCCCACGTGGCCGCAGTGCTGCTGTTGTGCGGGAGGTGGCAGGCCAGCGGGATGCGGCGCATGGGGATGGTGAAGGCCTACCCGGCTGGTTTAGGCTGTTTAGGCGAAATGCAGTGCTGCTGTCGTCGTTCCCCTTCTTGAAGCCACCGCCGTGGAGATCTCCAACCTCTACTACTGGTTTAGGCTCTTTAGGCGAAAGCCTAAGACCAAACGGGTCGGACGTCGTCGCATCCCCCTTTGAGGCGTCGTTTGAAGAGATTTGATCGTGTTCGTGCATTCCATAGGCTGGATGCTCACAGCATTGCGGTCGGCTGGTGTCCGTCCGGCAATGTAGGCGGTTGGCGTTGCAACTTGCATGGCGAGCTAGGTCGCAGTTGTTCCTTCTAATGTCGACGGTCCGGTGCGCCACCGGGTGCTCCTATATTTGTTTCTCGCTGGGACAGAGAAGTCGAAGCTGCGCGTGGCGGGGCCCCTGCGGCAACGATGACTCCATAAGGGCGGTTTCAGTGGATGGTGCTCTTCAAGGGTTGCGATCGACTAGGTCGATGCGAGGCTTGCAACTTTCTCCCGTGAAGCGCGTCAACAAAATCGGAGCTGCCGGTCCTTGATGTCTCGGCCGATTGTTGGCTTTGGCCGACAAGGTCCTCAAGTGTCATTTGTTCGGAAGGGTCTTGACAGATTGTCAACGATGTAGTCGGAGTCGCCTGCTCGAGGAGAGGTGATGACGATGACATTAGGCAACCTCGAGGGTGTGTATGGTCTTGTGGGTGCCAGGTCGGACGGAATGCCCTTCTATGGGCGTGTTGCTTCGGTTCTCGTCCAGGTTTCCGTTAATTAACCGGGCAACTCTCTTCTTCTTAGTCAATGAAAAAGACAAATCTTTTGCCTCGTTTTAAAAAAAATAGTTTATGCTGATTAGAATAGAACAGAATGTACCAAGTGACATTGTGTACGCTGCTACACCTAGTTAATATGTTCTTTTATTTATTTGTTTACACGCATATGCTTCATCTTTCGTGATTGCTCACACATTTTCTCGCTTCCTTTTTCTTCTGTAAAATTTGCTCGACCTAGAACGAAAATGACTAGATGTTTGTACCGACAGTGGCGGACCAGAGGACACAAAAGTTCAAATTCTGAACCATATATGCTATTGAGTAAATTAAGAAATTATATATTTATGCTGCCAAATTGGAAATTATTGTTAAATCATGTATGCTGCCAAATTAAGCCAAAAAGCTACAAAGCTAGTACTTCCTCCATAAATATAAGAGCATTTAGATTAGTGTGATCTAAACACTCTTATATTTCTTTACAGAAGGAGTACTTCTTAATTCTCATGAATGAAACATGGTAAGAAAAAGAGCTCTGAATTCCGCTTTTGAGCATACTTCAACATTGAACTTCAAAAAAATTGAAAACCTGAACAAAGGGGAAAAAAAGCATTACTGCCAAACTACCTCTCGCCACTCACCTATGCTTAGAAAAATGAAAAGGAAGACAGAAAAGAAAAAAGCAGCACCGATCGCTGATAAAAAAAAATGCAGAGCTCCGAACTATGCATGCTAATACTGGACACCGGACACTGAACTATAGACAGCGCGTAATCTAATCCCCACAACGATAGGGAGACAGACCATCAAAAAAAACGATAGGGAGACAGGCATGGAAAAAAGATAACCGGCGAGTAGGCGACGGGCGGTGATTCCGGCAGGCCCCGATGGTACCGACGGAGGGCTCCGCTGGCAATGGCTTGCGCTATCCATCCCTTCCTTCCTTCCTCCCGCTGCTCCCGGGTGCACTCCACAGCCATCTGCTCACCAGTGGGGTGCCTACCTCCACCGCCCCCGTCTCCCTCGTCGGCGACGCCCTGACCCGCGCTGTTCTGGAGGCAGCATCGATCATCTGCTATTCGCGGGCATCAAGTGAATCCCAAGCACGCTCTGACCCTATCTCTCTCAGTGGTGATGTCTTAGTCACCGCACCGAAGGTGTTTGACAAAACTAGTAAGTATGCACGTGCAACGCACGTCTTGACAAATATTACAACCCCATATGAGAATTCACGTGCATAGATTATGAGCTTACGGCGTTGAGAAACCTAATTTGTCTTACAATAATTGATTCAATATGAAGTTAAAAACTGGAGTTTGAAATATGAATGGTCAAGAAATGTCGTATATCGGATCGCTTAAAAAAAACATCTGCGGTGTTAGAAAGACGTAATTGGATTTAAAAAATTAAATTAGATTTACCGGCACTCAAAGACAGAGAGTAGCTTTTCTAAAAAAACAGATATTTGCAAGAAGGTGAATAATATGATAGATGGTTCTCGATTTATCTGAAGAAACAAATGTGGAGTATAAAACATTAACCATCACAACGTTAGTAGCAAACACTAATATGAAATAGATGTATAGTGCCCAAGATGGGTATTATATTATCAATTGGTGCAAGTTCTCCATTTGCACTGCATGTATATATTTTTTTCTCTCGTTGCAATGGCAAAATAGAAGAATTTATGTAAGCGGACTTGCCAATGTTCAGAATACATATGGTTCTAAACTTCTTCAAATTAGCAAAAAGAGCAATCAATCATAGTTGGTTAAACTGAAGAATATCAACTGACACTAATAACTGAATTCTGAAAGAGCATTTTACTTTTACATACCAGAACAAGTATTAGACGAATTTGATGTTACCTCAGCAGTGAGCTACTCCCTCTGTTCCTAAATGTAAGTCTTTTTAGACATTTCAAATGGACAACAACATACGGATATATGCAAACATATTTTAGAGTGTAGATTCACTCATTTCGCTTTGTATGTAGTCACTTGTTAGAATCTGTAGAAAGACTTATATTTAGGAACGGAGGGTTAGTGATCCATCCATGATCCGATTAAGCGCGCGGTGTGGGTTAGTGATCCATCCATGATGGAAGACTTATTACACGGAAGGGACAGGGAGATGATTAGATTGTTGTGGCCATCCCTCTTTCCACCATCCCTTTTCCTTCCTCGTTCTGGTCGCCTCTCCAGTCTCCACACCTCATCACCTGGAGCACCTCCCGCGGCGGCGAGTTTGCTGTCCAGGAAGGAGACGGTGCTGTCGTGCGGCGAGGGAGCCCTCGTTGTCTTGGATGGCGGCGTCTGACGCGGTGATGAGAGGGAATCGTCGTGATTGAGGGTGAAAGGATCCGTTTGCGATCAGTTTCCTATTTTTACTTGCCTTGCGTGATTGTAGGGGCTGCGGGCGTGGAGTTTCACATTCCTCCGCAGTGGAGTACGGTCAGTCGTTGTAAATTGCAAAGTGCACACCACAAAACAGATTAGGTTAAGGCTAACCGTTAGATTAAGTTTACTGGGTCTAATCGTGCGGTGGTAATGAATCCGTGTCAGTTTGTGGGGTGCATGTAAGAAAGTTCTTGTTTGATTGTTTATTAGTAGTAGAGAATATCTATATTTAATCCTACTTACAAAATGAAGATTTTTTTTATTTTTATATCAATCCTAATATTTTATTATTTTTTTAGAAAAAGTATGTTTCATCAATTACTATTTCATATGATATTTTTTTATCCAAAATAATAGATATTTTAACTTTTTCACACATGCAAATTATTTTCTTAGACTTCAAAATATGTCATGAAGAAATTTTTACAGAATAAACAATTATTTCTTTGAAAAAAATATAAATATATAAAAAAGCAATTTGTTTTACAAGTTGAACATTTCTATTAGTCAAAACAAGTAAAGTAACATTTTATTTGACATATATGTTCATTTTACTTCGTAGAAGAAAATTTTGATATATATCAAAATATATTTTTTTAATATTTATTTGGCATAGCATTAACTTTTAGTTTTTTCCCTATAACTTTTATTTATTTTGTTTACCATGGTCTAAACAATATATTATTTTCCTATAAAGTAAGAAGTACAAAAAAATAAAAACTGGATGTGCTAAATGTTTTTTCACAATGTTTTCTCTACTACTTATAAAAGAGTAAAACATTTTCTTTCTTAAAGTACACCCTACATAATGTACACCGAGCAGTAACAACCTCACGATCAGACCCACTTAAAACATCTAATCATTCAATTTAATCTAATGCAGGACTAATAAGATGTTTAACAATTATACATCTGGCGGACCACTTAGCGAGTGGACGAAAGGTTCACCCATGTCTTCACTGCCACCTCCAGTTGCCGGAAACAACCGCCCCTGATAATGTCTATAATATCCACAATTAAAACTCTAGTTCTCACAATAGGAACTCAAAAGTTGATGCACAAAAAATGTCATCAGATGAGTACTCCCAAAATGAGCAACAAGAAGAGAATTAGCATTGCATAGAAACAATTTGCGGGGCATGATGCTCGATTGCTTGTTGCAGCTTGCGAACATATATGCGCAAATAAAGCTAAACCGCTGATGAGATGCTACTGGGCAAGTAATGTTTGCGGAACCGATGATGGAATCTCACACACATGTCTACTATTTTGTTAGCACAATGAATTTTGTTCCAAGAAAATGGAACACTACAGAGGAGCCATCACCGCTAGATCAACATCATACAAATAAAATATAAAGGAATACATGAAGCACAATTATACTTCAATATTCCAGCTTAGCTTACAAAAGGCACCACATATGCTGCATGTTTCCCAATAGTCACATGAAGGGCTTTGCAATATCTTGATCTAAAGAAAACAACAATATAACTTTTCTGTCAAACTCCAGTAATCACTGATTTACTTTAAGATAAGAAAGTGATTTGTCAACAGAATTAGTTAAGCTCAGTCTCAATGTTCTGAAAACATAATAACGCATGTCATACATATGCTGGTATGGTAAAGGAAAATATTGATAAAATAGCTCTAGCTCTGAAGAGTCTAAACTGACGCATATGAAAAAACGGTCGAGATTGCACCTTCTATCTACTCTGGCCATAAGTCCCAATTTAGTTTTACAAGCCAAAGCATGAGAAAACAGCAGACAGAAGAAAAATCGAGCTTGCAAATTTAAAATATGGTTTAACACAAGACATGTTTGCTTATTTCATGATATCGAACGACTTACATTTGAGTTAAGGCGGATAGTAACTTTTAAGCTATGCCACTGAAGAATGGGGACGGCAAACAGAATAGTAACTTGCTGTGACTTGATACAAAACGCATCGGCATGTTAATCTGTAAAGAATGCTATTACTGGATACATCTCAGCACAACATCGCATCTATCATCGAACATTAAACATACAGTATTCAAACACATGGTATTTCTGGTTGCAAGTAGTTCTGAAATCTACATACTGTAGCTTCTTCCACATGGAAAATCATAGATAGAGATCAGAACACCAATGCATGGAGCACACAGCATCAAACTACCAATAATTTCAGTAAAATTCTGGATTGTTACAAGTGGAGCACCTCTAGGTCATAATGCCAGAGCACCAAACAGATTTGCAGCCAAAAGGTCCATTGCCACGATTCCTACTACTACTCCCCTATCAGAACAGAACACCATTGATCATGTGCAAAATTATGCTGGTGAGGCCTGATGGTCACCGCCAGTGGAACACAGGGATTCAGAAACTGAAATCCGGGTTTCAGGAGGTAATCATATATAACTGATTAACTGGAACACAGCTCCCAACTCAACTAACCCGAAATTGAAAGGATTTCATCTCTGTTTGTCAAACGGAGATAAAGATGGCGATTAGTACTACCTTCAGCTTATCAGTAGTTAACAATCTCGATTTCAACTTGGAATTAGACACTCAAAGATACAAACAACTGCTGATATCCTAAAAATTCAGAACAGTATAGCTATCATTTTGAAGTTTAGAACAAAAAAAATCAATAAGCGTATTTTAGCTGGTTCAGGACAGTGCATCTTAGGCATTACATTTTTCTTTTTGACGGAATAGGCGTATTTTAGCTGGCAGTACAGTAGGCGTAGCCTTCTACCTCACGTGTACAGTTGATAGTTCATTACCTTAGCCTTTCCATCCCATCAGCAAGCTTGTTTTGGTGGTGCACCAAAACCAAACATCTACTGGCATCCTCCTAGGCTCCTGGTACATCAATTTCAAGGTAGGCGGACCATGGATCTATTTAACCAACTGAACTTCCGGGTTTTTTGCTGAATAGACAAAAAAAATCCTTTGAAAAGGGGTAAAGATATCAAAAGGCAAATGAGAAATTTATTTCTTAGTCTAACCTGAATATTAAACAAAGTTAGTACTAATTGACATATGATGGAACCTGAAAAACAAGGAAATGGGAACTGAACATGCATGATAGATAAATTTTGGCATGAAAGCAGATCATACTTATACATTTCGGTGGAAAATTACACAGCATTACTCTTTTACTTTCTGCTTTCATGGGTGCTGGTTTCAAGACCAAATTGGTCCATACACACATCAAGTTGCGTGATCTCCAATGGAAGTTGGAATCACATATATATTGATAAACTTATCATTTACAGTGATAACATCAACATATGGAGGTTCAGGAATCAAATAATCAGTTTCACAGGGAGTTAGCATTTAGCAATGACCAACTGGCATACTACAGAAAACAATCAACATCATCTTAGGCAAAGAACACCAAAACAAGTAACAGCTTACACGGAAGGGTGATAACTTTGTTGCGCCATACACTGTAACTATTTTCCATAGCCATTTCTTGTTCATGTAAATCTGAAATTAGTTGGCACTTCACCTTTGCAAGCTGCTGCATAATCTTCAGCAAGGTGTGGCGCGGCTTCCTTGTGAGGGCATATGAGCTTCTCCACAAATACCTTGTCAGTCATCTTGACCGCAGAATCTAAGCTCAAGTCACGATCTAGCAGTCCATTTTTCTTGAGGAACTTGATAACATAGTACCGGGGCCTGACCCGCCTCTCTAGGCTAAGACTGAGAATCACCGGTCGATGAGCAATGTACACAGGTTCCAGTCCCACCTCAGAGAACAGGAACTCGGACCTGCGCTTCAGAGATTCCTTTGACTTCCTCAGAACCATCGGCGCCTTACAGACAGCAATGCTCACTTCGGCATTAGACCACCTGAACGTATTCTTCAAGTAGTCCACTTTGGCAGCAATCTTTTCCTCATTGAGAAACGCTACAGCCTGTAGCGCTAGCCTGAACATCCCAGCGCCACGAGGCACACCTAATCTTTCAGCAGATGCCACCATCGCGCGGACGCGCTCTGGGTTGGTAGTCAGCATCCTCGGCACACGATACACAGCTTGGCAATATCACAATCACCTAGCCCGCACTCCCTCAGGAAGGTAACATTGGGCTTGACCAACTTATCGAGGTCCGACGACAGAAGGTAGGAACCATTCTTGAGCACTCTGAAGAGGTTGTGGAAGGACCCGAAGAGAGGCAGGTAGTACTGCAGCTTGGAGACTATGGCTCTGCGGGGGAAGTCGCTGCGGGCGAGCGAGACCAGAAGCCCGATCTCGGAACGCGACAGGCCGAGGCCGGTGAGCTCGGCGACGATGGGGTACAGAGTTCTCTCCACGCCGGCGCAGAGGAACAGCGGGTCTTTGACGACGATGGCGGCCGCATCGGCGCCGGAGAGGCCGAGGCCGGCGAGGAAGGCGAGGACGGCGTCGGGCTTGGCGGGGAACTTGAGGTGCAAGAGCTTCTTGGAGGCCTCGAGGGCTTGGGGATGGGTGAGGCCGCAGGTGCCGACGAGGTAGTCCTCCACGGCGAAGGTACTTGGGTTCGGGGAAATTGGGGCCGCGGCGGCGGAGAGGAGGCGGTGAAGATAGGAGGAGTTGGGAGGGGCGGAGGAGGAGGATATGAGGAGATGGGTGAGGATGGAGCTTCGGAGGCGGAGCATGGCGACGGCGGAGGGCGGACGGCGGACGGCGGCAGAGATTTCCGGTGGACGGGCTCCCGCGGCTGGGAGGCTCCCGGCGACCCGCGGCGCGAGGCAGCGGTGAGGAGGTCGTGCGGGGGCGGCGGTCTGCAGGAGGAGGAGGTCGTGCGGGGGGCGGTTTTCTTTTTAATTTTGGCTGCGGGACGATTAGCGATCGATCGTGGCTTGTTGCGTGGTTTGTAGCGTTAAACATAGAATGATTAAGGGCCATTAGATTTTGATGATGAATGGGTATGATTGTTTGGATCTGCTCCTCTCTTTCTTTTATAGTGGTAGTAGATGACCAAGTAAGATAAGATAAGAGTGGCTTTCACAGTACTAGTATTACTTTGTGTTTTCCTTCTCTATGGTAATGTACTAACATGGGTCTAACATTTCAAATGAGGTTTTCAAATGTGTTCGGTGACAGAACCCAGTTGGCTCCACCTTCATGGCGCGCAGATCGTGGTTTGCCAATTCAATGGAGGAAGACACTTGGCCTGCAACAAGAAATAATAGAAGCTGCTTCCTGGAAGCACTCGGGTTATTCGACAAAATGCACAGGAGAGACAAACCGCGCTTGACCACAACGACGCCATGTGCGTAACATCGTAACAGCTTGATTGCCTTCACTCTCTTCCTATTTTTCTGTCTATAAATTAATGTCGTGTGGGGATGCATTGTTTGTTGCATGTCTAGATTAAAGTTACCACCATGATTTAAATTTAGCCATTAACTCTCTTGTTTGGACAAATAAGGAAAGGAATTTTGTGAACACAGAACAAAAAGAAGAAACAACACCAAGCATACCCACAAAATATAGTATTTGAAAGAAGTACAGTGTATTAAACCAGTGTCTGAAAATAGGCTTACAACATCACCATGGGCTGTCCAAGCAGAACGGAAAAGGTCAACAAACTTCATGAAGGTAGACAACGCCCATTTAAGTGACAGAAACTCATGCTTCCTCACCGGGTATCCTGCTCCTTTTATCTATTAATTCTGTGTCAGTCTTAAGTGTCTTTACATTCCTCGCTTCATTAGAATCTTGCCGAAGGGGCCACCTTTGGCAGTTGCACCGCGTTCCATGAATGTAGTCCTTCAGAGAAATTAACCACGAGTCCTGATTTGACGGGAGCTGTAGCATTACTTTCCGGTTCCACTGACACTGATATTGTAGAGCTTGTTGCTGGTGATTCTTCGTCAACAGCACGTGGTTCCTCTTCCACTACAGTTAGTGTTTCCTCAAGATTCCCTGCGATGGCCAAAACATTTGCCCTGTTATGGTGGTTCCTCACTTTGATTCCCACATTTTTCTTGTCCCTTGAGCCACATTGGGGTGGAGAGCAATTTTTCTCAGCTCAGGAAGGTGCGCGATTTTGATGCCATAAAGACCAACTTGATACTTGCAGATCAGCTGGAGTCTCATAATTTCCGTCCGAGTTCCATCTTTGATTTTTAGGACAGACGTCCCCACAAATTTCAGCACAAGACATAGGTGGTTCAGGCTCCTGAACTTCCCATGTTTCATGACCAAACCATCTTAAGGTAAAGCAAGACAGGCAACTCACCAAGCACTGACAGGAGATGTATCGCAGACATGCTAGCTGAAAGGCTTAGCTTGGTGAGGTCACGAAACAAGGCAACAAAGTTAGGCAATGGGGCCAAGTTGGAGTTGCCTTGTAGCTTGAGCGAGCTGAGTAGGGCTGATTCGAACCACAGGCAGAATGATACTCTGGTTGATAATAAATGTCTTGAAGTTCTCATAAGCTACAGTTTTCTTTCGTGAAACTTTCTATACGAGTATAACACTAGATCAAGTATGTTTCCAAAATGTTCCAGAATTATGTGACCTTTTTTTCAATTTCTAACTTATTTTTTCAATTCAGGTGCATTGGGACCCGAGACCCATTGGGTATTTTCGGTATCGATTGCTTTTGAGTACCGCATAGAAGTAATTTACCACTTGACAAAATGTTGCATGTAACTGCATATGTGTTGATACCAGATGGGCGTAACTAGGTTGCTCGGGGGGACAAGAAGCTGTGTGCAACTTATATATGTCCGTTACCCGTGTGTAACTAAATAATTTTCCTTTAAAATATATTTTATTTTCCCCATGGATCGCCTATAACTAATGATGTGTACTAAGAATGAAGTAGATCGGTCCAAAAACTAGTTGTATGCAATTAACTCTTGCTCCACATAATATATTTTTTTGTTAATAAAAGAGTGAGCTTTAAATTTTGTACTACCCGTTTCCAGCACGAGTGTTGTTTTGCGTAGAGCTGGCCAGGATGAGTGTGGCATGGTCCTGGACAACCTTCCACGCATCCCTGACGTGCCGCTCCTCCGTGAGCGTGCTCCCGACGGCGAACCGGAGGATGTACGCGCCGCCCACTACCGCGCAGCTCATATACGGCCCCTCCCTTGTCGCGTTCACCTCGGCGAGAAGTCTCCGGTTGAGCTCGTTGACCTCTGGCAGCGAAGTCGTCGTCGTCGTTGGTCGCCGGAGCCGGAAGCACACCAGCGCGAACACCCTCGGCGCAACAACCTCGAACCTGGTATCGGCGCTCACCATGTTCTCGAACGTCGCCGCCATGCATATGTGGGCGCGCACGACGTCGCGCAGGTCGTCGGTCCCGTAGCCGCGGAGCACGAGCCAGACCTTGAGCGCGCGGAACCGCCGCGTCAGTGATATCTGCCAGTCCTTGTAGTCCACCAACATGCCGTCGCGCGCGGAACCGACTTTGGAAGAACTACTTGATGGTCGTAAGGCTGTTGGGTACATATGGATTTTAAAAGGAAGACGGACAATGATGGTAAGTATCATCATTTAGAAAAGCTCGACTTGTCGTTAAGATGTTTTTCGACAAGTTCAAAGAGTTGACTGCGATGAGACTTTCTCACTCGTAGCGATGCTAAGAGTCTGTTGAAACTGTAGCAGTTACTGCATTATTTATGAAATCTTGTAGATAGGATGTCAACACATTGTTTCCTCGACGATTTTCTTGAGGAAAGGTTGTATGTGATAGAACCAGAAGGTTTTGTCAATCCTGAAAGATGCTAACAAGTATGCAAAGCTCCAGCAATCCTTTTAAGGACTGGAGTAAGCATCTCGGAGTTGGAATGTACGCTTTGATGAGATGATCAAAGATTTTGGGTTTATACAAAATTTATGAGAAACTTGTATTTTCAAAGAAGTGAGTGGGAGCACTATAAAATTTCTATTAGTATATGTTGTTAACATATTGTCGATCGGAAATGATGTAGAATTTCTGGAAAGCATATAGGGTTGTTTGAAAGGTGTTTTTCAATGGAAAACTTGGATTAGGCTACTTGAACAATGAGCATCAAGATCTATAAGTTAGATCAAAATGCTTAATAGTACTTTCAAAAGAACACATACCGTGACAAGATTTTGAAGGAGTTCAAAATAGATCGGCAAAGAAGGAGTTCTTGGATGTAAGGTGTGAGTATTGAGTAAGACTCAAGACCGGACCATGGCAGAAGAGAGAGAAAGGACGAAGGTCGTCCCCTATGCTTTAGACATAGGCTCCACAATATGCTATGCTGTGTACCGCACCTGAAGTGTGCCTTGCCATGAGTCAGTCAAGGGGTACAAGTGTGATCCAAGAATGGATCACAACACAACGGTCAAGGTTATCCTTAGAAACTAGTGGACTAAGGAATTTTCTCGATAATGGAGGTGGTAAAAGAGTTCGTCGTAAAGGGTTACGCCGATGCAAACTTTGACACTAATCTGCATGACTCTGAGTAGTAAACCGGATTCATATAGTAGAGCAGTTATTTGGAATAGTTCCAAATAGCGCGTGATAGCTGCATCTAGGAGATGACATAGAGATTTGTAAAGCACACACGGATCTGAAAGATTCAGACCCATTGACTAATAACCTCTCTCACAAGCGAGATATGATCAAACCTAATGGGTGTTGGATTCATTAAAGTCACATAGTGATGTGAACTAGATTATTGACTCTAGTGCAAGTGGGAGACTGTTGGAAATATGCCCTGGAGGCAATAATAAAATGGTTATTATTGTATTTCCTTGTTCATGATAATTGTCTATTGTTCATGCTATAATTGTATTAGCTGGAAACCGTAGTACATGTGTGAATACATAGACCACAACATGTCCGTGATGAGCCTCTAGTTGACTAGCTCGTTGATCAATAGATGATTATGGTTTCCTGACCATGGACATTGGATGTCATTGATAACGGGATCACATCATTAGGAGAATGATGTGATGGATAAGACCTAATCCTAAGCATAGCACAAGATCGTGTAGTTCGTTTGCTAAGAGCTTTTCTAATGTCAAGTATCATTTCCTTAGACCATGAGATTGTGTAACTCCCGGATACCGTAGGAGTGCTTTGGGTGTACCAAACGTCACAACTTAACTGGATGGCTATAAAGGTGCACTACAGGTATCTCCGAAAGTGTTTGTTGGGTTGGCACGAATCGAGACTGGGATTTGTCACTCCGTTTGACGGAGAGGTATCTCTCGGCCCACTCGGTAATGCATCATCATAATGAGCTCAATGTGACTAAGTAGTTAGTCACGGGATCATGCATTACGGAACGAGTAAAGTGATTTGCCGGTAACGAGATTGAACGAGGTATTGGGATACCGACGATCGAATCTCGGGCAAGTAACATACTGAAGGAAATATGCCCTAGAGGCAATAATAAAGTTATTATTTATTTCCTTATTTCATGATAAATGTTTATCATTCATGCTAGAATTGTATTAACCGGAAACATGATACATGTGTGAATGCATAGACAAACAGAGTGTCACTAGTATGCCTCTACTAGACTAGCTTGTTAATCAAAGATGGTTATGTTTCCTAACCATGAACAAAGGGTTGTTATTTTATTAACAAGGTCACATCATTAGAAGAATGATCTGATTGACATGACCCATTCCATTAGCTTAGCACACGATCGTTTAGTATGTTGCTACTGCTTTTATCCATGACATATACATGTTCCTATAACTATGAGATTATGCAACTCCCGTTTACCGGAGGAACACTTTGGGTGCTACCAAACGTCACAACGTAACTGGGTGATTATAAAGGAGTACTACAGGTGTCTCCAAAGGCAGATGTTGGGTTGGCGTATTTCGAGATTAGGTTTTGTCACTCCGATAGTCGGAGAGGTATCTCTGGGCCCTCTCGGTAATACACATCACTTAAGACTTGCAAGCATTACAACTAATGAGTTAGCTGTGAGATGATGTATTACAGAACGAGTAAAGAGACTTGCCGGTAACGAGATTGAACTAGGTATTGGATACCGACGATCGAATCTCGGGCAAGTAACATACCGATGACAAAGGGAACAACGTATGTTGTTATGCGGTCTGACCGATAAAGATCTTCGTAGAATATGTAGGAGCCAATATGGGCATCCAGGTCCCGCTATTGGTTATTGACCGGAGACATGTCTCGGTCATGTCTACATTGTTCTCGAACCGTAGGGTCCGCACGCTTAAGGTTTCGATGACGGTTATATTATGAGTTTGTGCATTTTGATGTACCGAAGAAGTTCGGAGTCCCGGATGTGATCACAGACATGACGAGGAGTCTCGAAATGGTCGAGACATAAAGATTGATATATTGGAAGCCTATGTTTGGAGTTCGGAATGGTTCCGGGTGAAATCGGGATTTTACCGGAACACCGGGGGGTTACCGGAACCCTCCCGGGGGTTAATGGGCCTTTGTGGGCCATGAGGGAGAAGAGGAAGGGCCGGCCAGGGCAGGCCGCGCGCCCCCTCCCCTCCTAGTCCGAATAGGACAAGGAGAGGGGGGGCGGCGCCCCCCTTCCCACTTTCCCTCCCCCCAAGTCCTAATCCAACTAGGAAAGGGGGGAGTCCTACTCCCGGTAGGAGTAGGACTCCTCCGGCGCGCCTCCTCCTAGGGCCGGCCGCACCCCCCCTTGCTCCTTTATATACGGGGGCAGGGGGGCACCCTAGAAGACACAAGTTGATCCTTGAGATCGTTCCTTAGCCGTGTGCGGTGCCCCCCTCCACCATAATCCACCTCGGTCATATCGTAGCGGTGCTTAGGCGAAGCCCTGCGTCGGTAGAACATCAAGATCGTCACCACGCCGTCGTGCTGACGAAACTCTCCCTCCCCGAAGCTCTACTGGATTGGAGCCCGAGGAGCGTCATCGAGCTGTACGTGTGTCAAGAACTCGGAGGCGCCGGAGTAACGGCGCTGGGATCGGTTGGATTGCGAGGAGAACGTACGACTACTTCCTCTACGTTGTGATCGCTTCCGCTTCGGTCTACAAGGGTACGTAGACAACACTCTCCCCTCTCGTTGCTATGCATCACCATGATCTTGCGTGTGCGTAGGAAATTTTTTGAGATTACTACGTTCCCCAACAGTGGCATCCGAGCCTAGGTTTTATGCGTTGATGTTATATGCACGAGTAGAACACAAGTGAGTTGTGGACGATATAAGTCATACTGCCTACCAGCATGTCATACTTTGGTTCAGCGGTATTGTGAGATGAAGCGGCCCGGACCGACATTACGCGTACGCTTACGCGAGACTGGTTTCACCGCTACGAGCACTCGTTGCTTAAAGGTGACTGGCGGGTGTCTGTCTCTCTCACTTTAGTTGAACCGAGTGTGGCTACGCCCGGTCCTTGTGAAGGTTAAAACGGAGTCTATTTGACAAACTATCGTTGTGGTTTTGATGCGTAGGTAAGAACGGTTCTTGCTAAGCCCGTAGCAGCCACGTAAAATTTGCAACAACAAAGTAGAGGACGTCTAACTTGTTTTTGCAGGGCATGTTGTGATGTGATATGGTCAAGACGTGATGCTATATTTTGTTGTATGAGATGATCATGTTTTGTAACCAAAGTTATCGGCAACTGGCTGGAGCCATATGGTTGTCGCTTTATTGTATGAAATGCAAACGCCCTGTAATTGCTTTACTTTATCACTAAGCGATAGCGATATTCGTAGAAGCAATAGATGGCGTAGACGACAATGATGCTACGATCAAGGTGTCGCGCCGGCGACGATGGTGATCACGACGGTGCTTCGGAGATGGAGATCACAAGCACAAGATGATGATGGCCATATCATATCACTTATATTGATTGCATGTGATGTTTATCCTTTATGCATCTTATCTTGCTTTGATTGACGGTAGCATTTTAAGATGATCTCTCACTAAAATTATCAAGTAGTGTTCTCCCTGAGTATGCACCGTTGCCAAAGTTCGTCGTGCCGAGACACCACGTGATGATCGGGTGTGATAAGCTCTACGTCCATCTACAACGGGTGCAAGCCAGTTTTGCACACGCAGAATACTCAGGTTATACTTGACGAGCCTAGCATATGCAGATATGGCCTCGGAACACGGAGACCGAAAGGTCGAGCGTGAATCATATAGTAGATATGATCAACATAAGATGTTCACCATTGAAAACTACTCCATCTCACGTGATGATCGGTTATGGTTTAGTTGATTTGGATCACGTGATCACTTAGATGACTAGAGAGATGTCTGTCTAAGTGGGAGTTCTTAAGTAATATGATTAATTGAACTTAAATTTATCATGAACTTAGTACCTGATAGTATCTTGCTTGTCTATGTTTGTTTGTAGATAGATGGCTCGTGCTGTTGTTCCGTTGAATTTTAATGCGTTCCTTGAGAAAGCAAAGTTGAAAGATGATGGTAGCAATTACACGGACTGGGTCCGTAACCTGAGGATTATCCTCATTGCTGCACAGAAGAGTTACGTCCTGGATGCACCGCTAGGTGCCAGGCCTGCTGCTGATGCAACTGACGACGTTAAGAACGTCTGGCAGAGCAAAGCTGATGACTACTCTATAGTTCAGTGTGCCATGCTTTACGGCTTAGAACCGGGACTTCAACGACGTTTTGAACGTCATGGAGCATATGAGATGTTCCAGGAGTTGAAGTTGACATTCCAACAGAATGCCCGGATTGAGAGATATGAAGTCTCCAATAAGTTCTATAGCTGCAAGATGGAGGAGAATAGTTCTGTCAGTGAGCACATACTCAGAATGTCTGGGTATTACAATCACTTGACTCAACTGGGAGTTAATCTTCCGGATGATTGTGTCATTGACAGAATTCTTCAATCACTGCCACCAAGCTATAAAGGCTTCGTGATGAACTATAATATGCAAGGGTTAGTAAAGACTATACCTGAGCTCTTCGCAATGCTAAAGGCTGCGGAGGTAGAAATCAAGAAGGAGCATCAAGTGTTGATGGTCAATAAGACCACTAGTTTCAAGAAGAAAGGCAAAGGGAAGAAGAAGGGGAACTTCAAGAAGAACATCAAGCAAGTTGCTGCTCAGGAGAAGAAACCCAAGTCTGGCCCTAAACCTGAAACTGAGTGCTTCTACTGAAAGCAGACTGGTCACTAGAAGCGGAACTGCCCCAAGTATTTGGCGGATAAGAAGGATGGCAAGGTGAACAAAGGTATATGTGATATACATGTTATTGATGTGTACCTTACTAGAGCTCGCAGTAGCACCTGGGTATTTGATACTGGTTCTGTTGCTAATATTTGCAACTCGAAACAGGGACTACGGATTAAGCGAACACTGGCAAAGGACGAGGTGACGATGCGCGTTGGAAATGGTTCCAAAGTCGATGTGATCGCGGTCGGCACGCTACCTCTACATCTACCTTCGGGATTAGTTTTAGACCTAAATAATTGTTATTTGGTGCCTGCGTTGAGCATGAACATTATATCTGGATCTTGTTTGATGCGAGACGGTTATTCATTTAAATCAGAGAATAATGGTTGTTCTATTTATATGAGTAATATCTTTTATGGTCATGCACCCTTGAAGAGTGGTCTATTTTTGATGAATCTCGATAGTAGTGATACACATATTCATAATGTTGAAACCAAAAGATGCAGAGTTGATAATGATAGTGCAACTTATTTGTGGCACTGCCGTTTAGGTCATATCGGTATAAAACGCATGAAGAAACTCCATACTGATGGACTTTTGGAGTCACTTGATTATGAATCACTTGGCACTTGCGAACCGTGCCTCATGGGCAAGATGACTAAAACCCCGTTCTCCGGCACTATGGAGAGAGCAACAGATTTGTTGGAAATCATACATACAGATGTATGTGGTCCGATGAATGTTGAGGCTCGTGGCGGATATCGTTATTTTCTCACCTTCACAGATAATTTAAGCAGATATGGGTATATCTACTTAATGAAACATAAGTCTGAAACATTTGAAAAGTTCAAAGAATTTCAGAGTGAAGTTGAAAATCATCGTAATAAGAAAATTAAGTTTCTACGATCTGATCGTGGAGGTGAATATTTGAGTTACGAGTTTAGTCTACATTTGAAACAATGCGGAATAGTTTCGCAACTCACGCCACCCGGAACACCACAACGTAATGGTGTGTCCGAACGTCGTAATCGCACTTTACTAGATATGGTGCGATCTATGATGTCTCTTACAGATTTACCGCTATCGTTTTGGGGTTATGCTCTTGAGACGGCCGCATTCACACTGAATAGAACACCGTCAAAATCCGTTGAGACGACACCTTATGAACTATGGTTTAGCAAGAAACCAAAGTTGTCGTTTCTTAAAATTTGGGGATGCGATGCTTATGTGAAAAAGCTTCAACCTGATAAGCTCGAACCCAAATCGGAGAAATGTGTCTTCATAGGATACCCAAAGGAGACAGTTGGGTACACCTTCTATCACAGATCCGAAGGCAAGACATTTGTTGCTAACAATGGATCCTTTCTAGAGAAGGAGTTTCTCTCGAAAGAAGTGAGTGGGAGGAAAGTAGAACTTGATGAGGTAATTGTACCTTCTCCCTTACTTGAAAGTAGTTTGTCGCAGAAACCGGTTTCTGAGACATCTACACCAAATAGTGAGGAAGTTGATGATGTTGATCATGAAACTTCAGATCAAGTTACTACAGAACCTCGTAGATCAACCAGAGTAAGATCCGCACCAGAGTGGTACGGTAATCCTGTTCTGGAAGTCATGCTACTAGATCATGATGAACCTACGAACTATGAAGAAGCGATGGTGAGCCCAGATTCCGCAAAATGGCTTGAGGCCATGAAATCTGAGATGGGATCCAGGTATGAAAACAAAGTATGGACTTTGGTTGACTTGCCCGAGGGTCGGCAAGCAATAGAAAACAAGTGGATCTTCAAGAAGAAGACTGACGCTGACGGTAATGTTACTGTCTACAAAGCTCGACTTGTCGCAAAGGGTTTTCGACAAGTTCAAGGGATTGACTACGATGAGACCTTCTCACCCGTAGCGATGCTTAAGTCTGTCCGAATCATGTTAGCAATTGCCGCATTTTATGATTACAAAATTTGGCAAATGGATGTAAAGACTGCATTCCTGAATGGATTTCTGGAAGAAGAGTTGTATATGATGCAACCAGAAGGTTTTATCGATCCAAAGGGAGCTAACAAAGTGTGCAAGCTCCAGCGATCCATTTATGGACTGGTGCAAGCATCTCGGAGTTGGAATAAACGCTTTGATAGTGTGATCAAAGCATTTGGGTTCATACAGACTTTTGGAGAAGCCTGTATTTACAAGAAAGTGAGTGGGAACTCTGTAGCATTTCTGATATTATATGTAGATGACATATTACTAATCGGAAATGATATAGAATTTCTGGATAGCATAAAGGGATACTTGAATAAGAGTTTTTCAATGAAAGACCTCGGTGAAGCTGCTTACATATTAGGCATCAAAATCTATAGAGATAGATCAAGACGCTTAATTGGACTTTCACAAAGCACATACCTTGACAAAATTTTGAAGAAGTTCAAAATGGATCAAGCAAAGAAAGGGTTCTTGCCTGTGTTACAAGGTGTGAAGTTGAGTAAGACTCAATGCCCGACCACTGCAGAAGATAGAGAGAAAATGAAAGATGTTCCCTATGCTTCAGCCATAGGCTCTATCATGTATGCAATGCTGTGTACCAGACCTGATGTGTGCCTTGCTATAAGCTTAGCAGGGAGGTACCAAAGTAATCCAGGAGTGGATCACTGGACAGCGGTCAAGAACATCCTGAAATACCTGAAAAGGACTAAGGATATGTTTCTCGTATATGGAGGTGACAAAGAGCTCATCGTAAACGGTTACGTTGATGCAAGCTTTGACACTGATCCGGACGATTCTAAATCGCAGACCGGATACGTATTTACACTAAACGGAGGAGCTGTCAGTTGGTGCAGTTCTAAACAAAGCGTCGTAGCGGGATCTACATGTGAAGCGGAGTACATAGCAGCTTCGGAAGCAGCTAATGAAGGAGTCTGGATGAAGGAGTTCATATCCGATCTAGGTGTCATACCTAGTGCATCGGGTCCAATGGAAATCTTCTGTGACAATACTGGAGCAATTGCATTAGCAAAGGAATCCAGATTTCACAAGAGGACCAAGCACATCAAGAGACGCTTCAATTCCATCCGGGATTTAGTCCAGATGGGAGACATAGAGATTTGCAAGATACATACGGATCTGAATGTAGCAGACCCGTTGACTAAGCCTCTTCCACGAGCAAAACATGATCAACACCAAGACTCCATGGGTGTTAGAATCATTACTATGTAATCTAGATTATTGACTCTAGTGCAAGTGGGAGACTGAAGGAAATATGCCCTAGAGGCAATAATAAAGTTATTATTTATTTCCTTATTTCATGATAAATGTTTATCATTCATGCTAGAATTGTATTAACCGGAAACATGATACATGTGTGAATGCATAGACAAACAGAGTGTCACTAGTATGCCTCTACTAGACTAGCTTGTTAATCAAAGATGGTTATGTTTCCTAACCATGAACAAAGGGTTGTTATTTGATTAACAAGGTCACATCATTAGAAGAATGATCTGATTGACATGACCCATTCCATTAGCTTAGCACACGATCGTTTAGTATGTTGCTACTGCTTTTATCCATGACATATACATGTTCCTATAACTATGAGATTATGCAACTCCCGTTTACCGGAGGAACACTTTGGGTGCTACCAAACGTCACAACGTAACTGGGTGATTATAAAGGAGTACTACAGGTGTCTCCAAAGGCAGATGTTGGGTTGGCGTATTTCGAGATTAGGTTTTGTCACTCCGATAGTCGGAGAGGTATCTCTGGGCCCTCTCGGTAATACACATCACTTAAGCCTTGCAAGCATTACAACTAATGAGTTAGCTGTGAGATGATGTATTACAGAACGAGTAAAGAGACTTGCCGGTAACGAGATTGAACTAGGTATTGGATACCGACGATCGAATCTCGGGCAAGTAACATACCGATGACAAAGGGAACAACGTATGTTGTTATGCGGTCTGACCGATAAAGATCTTCGTAGAATATGTAGGAGCCAATATGGGCATCCAGGTCCCGCTATTGGTTATTGACCGGAGACATGTCTCGGTCATGTCTACATTGTTCTCGAACCGTAGGGTCCGCACGCTTAAGGTTTCGATGACGGTTATATTATGAGTTTGTGCATTTTGATGAACCGAAGAAGTTCGGAGTCCCGGATGTGATCACGGACATGACGAGGAGTCTCGAAATGGTCGAGACATAAAGATTGATATATTGGAAGCCTATGTTTGGAGTTCGGAATGGTTCCGGGTGAAATCGGGATTTTACCGGAACACCGGGGGGTTACCGGAACCCTCCCGGGGGTTAATGGGCCTTAGTGGGCCATGAGGGAGAAGAGGAAGGGCCGGCCAGGGCAGGCCGCGCGCCCCCTCCCCCCCTAGTCCGAATAGGACAAGGAGAGGGGGGGCGGCGCCCCCCTTCCCTCTTTCCCTCCCCCCAAGTCCTAATCCAACTAGGAAAGGGGGGAGTCCTACTCCCGGTGGGAGTAGGACTCCTCCGGCGCGCCTCCTCCTAGGGCCGGCCGCACCCCCCCTTGCTCCTTTATATACGGGGGCAGGGGGGCACCCTAGAAGACACAAGTTGATCCTTGAGATCGTTCCTTAGCCGTGTGCGGTGCCCCCCTCCACCATAATCCACCTCGGTCATATCGTAGCGGTGCTTAGGCGAAGCCCTGCGTCGGTAGAACATCAAGATCGTCACCACGCCGTCGTGCTGACGAAACTCTCCCTCCCCGAAGCTCTACTGGATTGGAGCCCGAGGAGCGTCATCGAGCTGTACGTGTGTCAAGAACTCGGAGGCGCCGGAGTAACGGCGCTGGGATCGGTTGGATCGCGAGGAGAACGTACGACTACTTCCTCTACGTTGTGATCGCTTCCGCTTCGGTCTACAAGGGTACGTAGACAACACTCTCCCCTCTCGTTGCTATGCATCACCATGATCTTGCGTATGCGTAGGAAATTTTTTGAAATTACTACGTTCCACATACCGATTGACAAAGGGAATTGTATACGGGATTGCTTGAATCCTTGACATCGCGGTTCATCCGATGAGACCATCGTGGAACATGTGGGAGCCAACATGGGTATCCAGATCCCGCTGTTGGTTATTGGCCAGAGAGCTGTCTCGGTCATGTCTGCATGATTCCCGAACCCGTAGGGTCTACACACTTAAGTTTCGATGACGCTTGGGTTATAAAGGAAGTTTGTATGTGGTTACCGAATGTTGTTAGAAGTCCTGGATGAGATCCCGGACGACACGAGGAGTTCCGGAATGGTCCGGAGGTAAAGATTTATATATGGCAAGTCCAATTTCAGTCATCGGAATACTTCGGGGGTTATCATTATTGTACCGGGACCACCGAAAGGTATCCGGAGGTCCACCGGGTGGGGCCACCTGCCCCGGGGGGCTTGATGGGCTGAATATATGGGAGAGAACCAGCCCCTAGTGGGCTGGTGTGCCCCTCCCCAAGGGCCGAAGGCGCCTAGGGTTGAAAACCCTAGGTGAAGGGGGCGCCTCCACCTTGCTTTGGGGCAAGCCTCCCCTCCTGGCCGCCGCCCCTCCCATCTAGATGGGATCTGGAGGCGGCCGGCCCCCTCTCCCCTTCCCCTATATATAGTGGGGGGTTTTGGGGCTGCCAAGAACATGAGTTTCCCTCCCCCTCTCCCTCCTCATCTCTCGCAGTGCTTGGCAAAGTCCTGCTGGAGTGCCACGCTCCTCCATCACCACCACACCGTTGTGCTGCTGCTGGACGGAGTCTTCCCCAATCTCTCCCTCTCTCCTTGCTGGATCAAGGCACGGGAGACTTCACCGGGATGCACGTGTGTTGAACACGGAGGCACCGTTCTTCGGTGCTTAGATCGGATTCGACCGCGATCTGAATCGCTTCGTGAACGACTCCACCGACCGCGTTCTTGTAACGCTTCCGCATCGCGATCTTCAAGGGTATGAAGATGCACTCCTCTCTCTCTCGTTGCTAGTATCTCCATAGATTGATGTTGGAGATGCGTAGAAAATTTTGAATTTCTGCTACGTTCCCCTACAGAAACACCGAAGGCCTTGATGAGTTTGCTTGGCCGGCATCGGCCTCGGGTTGCTACACGGCAAAATTCACCTATCTACGCATGCGCCATAGCTTGGTGAGATCACCTACAACAGAAGTTAAATACAACAAGGCTAAGTAAAAAAATTCAAGATCGCAAAAGCCGACACTACTAGGGAAAAGCCTAGCAGCAGCGCGGGTTTGGGCCCTCTCAGTAGCGCGGGTACCGGCGCTACTAATAAGGCGCTACAGCTAACGTATAGCAGTAGCGCGTGTTGACACACGCTACTGCTACACATGAATAGCTGCAGCGCTCTTTAGAAAAGGACGCTACTGGTATTATCTGCAGCGCCGTTTAGAGGTAAGCGCTACTGGTAAGTCGGCGCTACTGCTAAATCCCCCCCCCCCTCGCTACTACTAGTTTTATTAGTTTTTTTCCCTGCAGAGTTTTTTATTTATTTTGCATTTGAATAGGCTTTATACAATAATCTTTAGGATATCATCCACATACAAATGTAATCATAGCATATACATACAATTAGTCTCATCAAATCATGTCATCATCATAATCATCATCCAACACAAAGTGGTCTCTCGTCATCAATCTCGAAAATAGCGATACAAGTCTTGATTACTTGCAAATACATCGTCATCCATGTAAACAATGATATACACGAGAATAGCTATCACTTTGAGTACATGAGTTCGTATCCCTCTCTCGCATTAGCGTGAACCTAAACTAAATACTGCGTGTCGCTCGGAAACCGAAAACCGGTACACCTGGGCCTGACACTCCGGCCACTTGTCGTATATATACTCCTGGCGTAGCACTTCTTCGCCATTTATGATCTATGCACCTGCATCGTCACATGAGTCGATGATATGCAACATATATAGTTGAGCAACACAAAGAGACAGACTTGGCAAAAATAGAAACAACATATCATAAGCATAAATAACAAAGTTCATCGTACCCAAATGACCTAACTAGAGTGATTTTCGCTAGTCGAGGAGGACGGTTTAATTACATCATAAATAAAGTTTCACCGTGCATAACTCAAAGTTTTGTCATAAAAGAAAGTATGGACTAAACGGACACATTGTCATATATCGACAATCACTCCATCATGTCGTGCCATCCATCCAAGTCAGGGAGATAGTCATCGAGCTTTGTGAAAGGCTTCATGTCGAGACGCTGAGAGGCTATCCATGTTCGGACGTCTTCCCGCGACATTTGTCCTTCTGCATGGAACATCCCTGTTTTTCCGACGACCTCATTCATGATGATTTGGGCAAGTTCGCGCTGGATGTTATAGAACTCAGCTCGAAGTCGATGATCCTCGATATCTCCTATGTCCTTTGCCCATTGCAGAATATGGGCATCGCTAGATCTAGGTGCCATGTGAAGGTTCTGGTGATCCCGTCGGTACTCCAGCATGTGGTGTAGGACATAGAATCCATCATTAAGAGAATCGTTCGGTTGCTGGATGCAGCAAAAGTCGGTCTTATGGCTGAAGGCGTGCCTGCCGCCCCTTTTCTTCTTGTCCCTAACCTCTCCACCCCTTTCTTGGTAGTAAAACATAGCACTGTCGAGAACATCTTTGATGTGGGTGTAATCCTTTTTGTGAATGTTCTTCGACGAGTCCAAGTAAAGAGCGTGGGAGAATCGGGGGTATAGGATGATGAGGACGGCGCGCCCGCCGCTGCGCAAAATAAGTACACCTCAAATTAATTAGCCTCCACCGTGCAAATGAATTATTGAAATCGAAGGAAGGATAGCAGCGCAGATGACTTACACGGGATGATAAGGCACGAGAATCGCCTCCTTGTCCTTATTGGCGAGCATGAAACTGACGATGTAATCCGTCGCGTATTCACGATGCTGTGCACAGACTCCCAAGAAGGCCTCGTGCATGTAGTACGGGTCAGCGACACAGATATGAGCTATCTGCTCAACCCCAATGATGTAGCTCATGTGCAAGGCATAAAGGCGGACAAAAGTAAAATCCAGCTTCTTCACGTGAAACATGTCGAATATGTAATCGAATCGGAGGAAGAACTTATCCGCGGGGAAGCCCTTGACGTACGACATTTGCTGCGGAACGTTAACCACGTAGAGTGGGTATCCTGGATCTTTCGAGGCGATGAGGCCTTTCTCTACCCACAGCACATCGTCATGAAGTCTCCTTAGATCGCCGAATCTGGCCCGTAGCGCTGTTTCAGGTAGGATTGGTTTACCGGGGATATGCCATTTATCCGCATCGGGGATATCTACACGGTCCCGAAGCCGAGGCTGCTGAGGCGGCTGGATCATAGAATCAGCTTTTTTGCCTTTCCTCGCTCTCTTCCTAGGCTTCTTTACCACCGGATGGTCGTCAATAACACGTTGAGACGGTAATTCAGGCACCGACTCATGATGCTCAAACCCTGAGGAGGCGCCAGTATAGACATACTGTTCAGCGCCATCGTCATCCTCATCCTCATCCATGGCGACGTCATCAGCCTCTAATGGAGCCACCTGCTTACCCCGTCCGCTATCACCCAACCCGACACCCGACGCTAATTGGGTAGGTGGGGTGTTGATGTTCATACCTTACTGAGGCTGCGTGCTCGTGGGTGTGCTCCCGGCCGCCTCCAGACGAAGCAGACTCTTTGGCCACAATAGGACCCACCCATTGCAACAATCACCAAGCCGCCGCGGGGTCTCGTCGTCATCCCCCACTAGTATTAGAGGAGGCAAATTCTCGTGGCCCGGTTTGACACTGGCCACGGAAACCTTGAAGATGTTCGGGGGGATCGACCGGCTGTGGAACAATGGTTCCTTCGGCTCCATTATCGTCCCCTTCCCCACGTCCACCTTCTGTTCGCCGATGGTGTACAATATGGTGCACGGGGTTTCGTCGGCCTGCAAATAAAAGTCTGCGACGTGAGACATCCGAAAGGCAACGAAAATGAGAGATTATACATTTATATTGAAGGGGCCGGTGTGGAAGATACCGTGAGGGCGTCGAGCTCAGCCAAAGAGGAGGCACCACCGAGCACGTCCGGTGCGGGAGCCGGTGCGGGAGCAGGTGCGGGAGCCGGTGCGGGAGCAGGTGCGGGAGCCGGTGCAGGAGCATGTGCTGCCAAGAAGTCAGCAAGGGGAAAGTCCTCTGCATTTTTTTTGGATTTTCCCTTGTCCAAGTGTGAACGCCCGTCACCAAGGAAGTAGATATATCTGCAATCGCCTGTTTTGCGGCAGCTACCGCTGTTGCAACTGTCTGAGATGATTTCTTCTCAACCGCAATCTCAACCTTCTTGTCGATGCTTTCTTCAGTTAACCTCCGTCTTTCCTTTCTCTCCTCCATGGTCTCACGGTAGTACTTCTTCCACGTGGCGCCGTCTCCGACATCGTGCACGCGTCCATACGACGGTCGAGTATCCACCGGTTGTCGTTTCAATATGTTCAACGCCCGGTTAAATGGAGTGTCCCACTTGGGCCTCGCCAATGCCTCAGACGGCGAGTCGCTTTCGGCTGCAATCCGGTGTTGCTCTCTCTGCAAAAGGCACAAGGATCGTTTACAAATATGACTAACGTGTGCAGTCGAATTGATCAGAAACTAAAATTACCAGCAGTCTCATGAACTCCGTAATGACCGGTGTTGTCTCATAAACCTTATTCAGTGGGTCCCAATGGTGGCGGGCCCTCAGGACGTCACGCTCCTGCGGGACGGTGAAATCCGCCAAGGGGTCTGGGATGCCCAGACTCGCGGCTTCCGCATCCTCCTTGGCCCATTTGGACCTCTTTCCGCCGTAACCACGGCTTCCGAGGTGGTGGGTCCCAATGTTCCTCTTTTGAAGCCCCTTCATGTGCTTAGACTTTTCTTTGGCAGCTTCGGCCTCGCAAGCCTCCTTAAATATTTGAAACTGCTCTTTCGTGATTGTCGGACTATCCTTTACAATCTCGGAGTAGGGTTCCCCGTCGTTGATCTTTGCTTTCACTCGATTTTTCCAGGCGCCAATGCGTTGCTAAACTTGGTCATGGCGTGTTTGTTTATCTTCTTCATTGCTGGGTCATTGTCTGGATCTTCATAATCCTTCTCATTCCGGCCCGGGAACAAGAATATCTGGTGAAGTTTCTTTAGGAGGGAGCTCCTCATTTTTTCTATCTTCTTTAGATTCTCATCGTTGATGGTGGCGGTTGTCCGTATGATGCAGCCTATTTGATTGCTGTAGCACGCGCGCGCTTCCTCGGGCGCCTTTGGCTCAAAATTGCCGTTGTCCACCTCCGTGACCACCAGTCTAGTAGTCCTGAGTTTGTTAGGAACCCGTTGCCTCTTCGCTTTCGGTTCTACACCGGCTCCGCTCCCCGAGGCAGCACCGGTCTCAGCGCCGGTCTCGATGCCGGTCTGAATCTCAGCGCTGGTGTCAGTCTCAGCATCGGTCTGCGTATCGGTCTCAGCACTGGTCTGCGTGTCGGTCTCAGTCCCCGATGCCGGGCCCAGCAACAACATCTGTTGATCGTCTGTAAAGCTAAAAAATTCGTCTGCCGCCCGGTAGACGTCGTTGCAATCACCAGAACCCTGTCCTTCATCGTCGCTAGCCATGTTTCCTATGATTAAATCTAGTCAATTAATTCTAGACCTAATAAAATGAATAATGACATAAAAAAGGACTATTGTTTTGCAGGAATGTTGACTCCTTCTTGGTGCGGCAAATCCCGGGCACTCGATATGTCCTAGTTTGTAGCACAAGTCATGCCGAAATTCACGGGAAATTTCGGCATGACCTTTGCTAAAAAGTGGACAAATCGAGAACCTGAAATTTGCCGGAACAGAAATGAATCAACATTCCGGCAAAACATAGGCCAGTCAGCATCATTCCCTGGAAACAACAAAGCCACCACTTGGGCACAATCGAACAACTTCAATGAAAAGATATAACATGACCACTTCAATGAAAAATAAAATTTGCCTAAATTATTTTCCTTGAAAAATAGTGGTCTTTTGAAAAATCAAAAACCTTTGCCAATCTACTTAACCTAGCTTCTTAATCCAACGAACCTAATTAACCTACCTATTTAACCTAGTTAGTTAATCTAGTTTACCTAGATAATTAACCCTAATTAAACTAGTTAACGCAGCTAGTTCTCTGTCAAAGCCTAAAATAAATTTTTGCACTAATTAACATGGATAATTAACCTAATTAAACTAGTTAACCTGACTAGTTCTCTATCAAAGCCCTAACTAAGTTTTTGCACTAACCTAGATAATAACCTAATTAAACTAGTTAACCTAACTACTTCTCTGTCAATGCCCTAACTAAATTTTTGCCCTAACCTAGATAATTAACCTAATTAAACTGGCTAACCTATGCATGAGAGAGAGAGAGGAGGGGTGGGGGCTTACAGATGATGGCTCCGGTGGTGGCGACGGAGGCAGTGTGGTGGCGAGGGAGGCAGGGGCGTCTCCGGTGACGGCGAGGGAGGCAGGGGCGTCTCCGGTGACGGCGAGGAAGGTGGCGTCGATGGCGGCTCCGGTGGCGTTGACGAGGCCGTGTGGCTCCGTGGCGTTGGGGGCGGCTCCGGTGTCGTCGACGGCGCACGGCTCTGGTGGCGTCGGCGGCGGCGGCGAAGTGTGGGGCGAGGAATCGGGAAGACGGCGGCGCGCGCGCGGGGTGGGTTTGAGGGATTTGGGGGAAGTGGTGGCCGGGGGGGGGGGGGGAACGGTTTTTTGGTTAAGTCAAACTTAGCGGTAGCGCGTTTCGCAAAACGCGCTATAGCTAAGTTAGCTATAGCGCTTTCCTCAAAACGCGCTGCTGCTATAGCTAATTTCCTATTATGTTTCTATAGCGGGGGTCTAGGGCACGCGCTGCAGCTACGTTAGCTATAGCGCCTCTTACAAACAAACGCTGTTGCTATGCCTTCCTCCGATTTTTTGCTTTTTCGTTTATTTTGCTTTACATTTTATTTTTCCCTTTCTTCTTTTTCTATTTCTTTCATTTTCATTTAAATTTCTATTTGTTTATCATCTTACTTTATTTCCGTTAGTAGTAGCGCTCTTCCCTGGAAACGCGCTGCTAACTGTGCTCTAGCAGTAGCGCGTTTCTGTTAAGCTCGCTACTGCTATGCGTAGCCTAGCATTCTGCCAATGGGAATATTAGTAGTAGCGCTTTCTTTACAACAGGCGCTACTGCTAAGTTTGTGTCTGTAGCGCGGTTTCTAATATCTCGCTACTGCTATATAGCACTAGCGCAGTTTTTTGACCCGCGCTGTTGCTATATTTCTGTGTATAAGGTTTTCCCTAGTAGTGCGAGACCACCCAGGTTTTTAGGACGTGTCATGACATCCCAAGAAACCCAATATGGATTACGTCTGCACCGTTTGTTGTCCCACCAGAATTATCGGATAATCAATGTCACACTCTCACACAGGCCTCTAGGTAATATGAAACATGACATTGAGTAAACCGAGATCGCCTGTGCTACAGATTTTAGGAGGACCTCTTTAATAGCCGTCAACACAGCTTCTCCATCCACCCCCTCATGTTTTCCCATACACGGTCTGTAAGTATTTAAACCTAGCATTCTTTCTCTGGCCTACATCAGTTGGCATTCCCAAATATATGTTTCTCGGGAACTCATTCTGTACATTAAGGATATCTTTCATGTTCTCCTATGAGCATCCTTTGCTAAAAAGTATAGATGAATTCTCATGATTCACTCTTTTCCCTGAAGCCGAACGATAAGCATTGAGTAGGTTTGACACATCTCTTGCTCCCACTGCACTTGACTTAAAAAGCAATAGGCTATCATAAAATAAAGGGCCGTTGGTGCCACCTTGACTCCACTAAGCACCGACAATTGAGAATTGAATTTTAGAAGGCATGAAAGGCCCTCTGCTACAATTAAGAATAGATAGGTGGAGATGGGGTCTCCCTGCCGAATACCTTCATGTCAACATCAGTTGGTATCGCAGTTGGATCCCCATCTTCCTCATACTGATCATCTTGCACTCCTCTTGCTCTTCCTCCACTGAGGCCTCCCTAGCGATCCCCATGGCATCCCTGACCACGTCCAGGTCTGCGTCCGAGCCTCGTGAACCAACTTGCCCGGATATCCTTGAAGATCAGCGCTTGCAGGGGATGCATGCCATCCCCATGTTCCATGTACACATGTCTCATGTGGCTGCAAACCGAGCACTAGTCCAGGAGCCTTTCGTACTGGATTCTATAAATTTGGCGCTTGTTGTCTCGGATCATCGACACTTTGTTTCTCAGTGGCTTTGTGACATTGATGCGGACCCAAACACAATAGAAGTTACCAGTGAAGTCCGATGATCGAGTTTCATCGTACAATACCTCTCTGCACTTGGCAGCTAAAGGTTCAACTAGGTGGGCATAGCGATCAGGTACATCGTGTATTTGGATCCAAATTTCCAAGAAGTCTAATTTGACCAGAGAAGGCTTTGTGAGGCCATCATACGCTCTGAAATTCCATGCCCCCTCTTGCATCACCCAGCGATCTAATCTCTTACACATGGGGCCACAGGCGCCGAACAGTGGCCGACGCACCAGAACGATGCATTTCAAGGGAGCTTGGAGCTTTTCTCGAGGAGTTATTTTGAAGCAATACTCTTACCTCCTCCAATTTACTCCCTCCGTTCCTAAATAATTATCTTTCTAGAGATTTCAACAAATGACTACATACGGAGCAAAATGAGTGAATCTACACTATAAAACATGTCTACGTACATCCGTATGTTATAGTCCATTTGAGATGGCTAGAAAGACAATTATCTGGGAACGGAGGGAGTATATATTAAGTAATGTGGATAGGAGGGAGTACCATAATTAACTCTCAGACAATTAACCATGTAATAGTAGCAAGTTTGTGATGTAGTAGAGAAATCGAAACAATTGACATGCAATAGTAATAATTTTCCACATTATTGCCAAATCAATATAGAGCGTTTACAGTCCACTTTATGTTTTTTTTTAAGTCCAGTTTACGTGTAGGACGATTACAATACTTTCCCGCAAAAAAAAAGGGATGGATACAATACTAGCTTTCTTTTATGAAATGTGTAGATGTTTTTTTTTTGAGGGAAATGAAATGTGTATATGTATGATGTATCACTTATTTAAGGCTAAAATGTTGCAGCCCAGCCCATGTGCCCGGGTTTGTTAGGTGAAAAGGGCAGCATTTTGCTTGCATGCACGCGCGCTCGCTTGCTGATCAAGCATGTATGCTTTGCATAGAGCTGGCGAGGATGAGTGTTGCATGCTCCTGGACGACCTTCCACGCATCCCGGACGTGCCGCTCCTCTGTGAGCGTGCTCCCGACTGCGAACCGGAGGACATACGCGCCGCCCACGACCGCGCAGCTCATATACGGCCCCTCCCTTGTCGCGTTCACCTCGGCGAGAAGTCTCCGGTTGAGGTCGTTGGCCTCCGGCAGCGTTGTCGTCATCGTAGGTCGTTGGAGCCGGAAGCACACGAGCGAGAACACCCTCGGAGCAACCAACTCAAACCTTGTATCGGCGCTGACCATGTCCTCAAACGCCGCGGCCATGCGTACGTGGGCGCGCACCACGTCGCGCAGGCCGTCAGTCCCGTAGCCTCGGAGCACGAGCCAGACCTTGAGCGCGCGGAACCGCCGCGTCAGCGATATCTGCCAGTCCTTGTAGTCCACCAACATGCCGTCGTCCGCGGCCGCAGCAGTGTCCTTGAGGATCACGTCGTCGTCCGTGCCCAGCGCTGCCACGAGCGCCGACGGCTGCTTGAGCCACAGAGCGCAGCAGTCGTTGTTGGCGAGAAGCCACTTGTGAGGGTTCATGCTGAGCGAGTCCACGTCCTCGACGCCGTTGATCAGGTGGCGGAACTCTGGGCAGATCAACGCGGAGCCGGCGTAGGCTGCGTCCACGTGTACCCACACGCCCTGCGGTGACGCCACCGCGCAGAGTTCGTGGATGGAGTCCACGGCGGTTGTTGCGGTGGTTCCGATGGACGCGCACAAGAACAGCGGGATCATGCCGGCCTCCGCGTCAACCTTCATGGCGGCTTCGAGCATCGCCGGCGGCAGCGCGTACATGTCCTGCCAGCCCGCCGGTATGACGCGGCAGTTCTCGTTGCGGATGCCGGCGATGTGGGCGGCCTTGTGGAAGGCGAAGTGGGTCTGGTCGGAGCAATAGACAACGAGGTCTCCGACCCTACCCTCGCCGACCTCAGCAAGCTTCCTGTCCCTGGCGGCGACGAGAACGCATAGGATGGCCTCACAGGAGGTGCCCAGCAGAGTGCCGCCGCCGCCGCCCTCGAACAGCATGCTCTTCGGCAGGTGGAGCGCCTTTCCAAGCCAGTCCACGACGACGATCTCGAGCTCGGTGGCGGCGGGCGAGGCGGCCCATGTAAACGGCACGACGTTGATGCCGGCGGCGAGTGCCTCGCCGAGAGAGCCCATGGTGCTGCTTGACGCCGGGAAGTGCGCGAAGTGGCGTGGGCTCTGCCAGTGCGTGATGCCCGGGAGGATGAGGTCACGCACGTCGTCGAGCGCCGCAGAGAGCGCGTCGGGCTCCGGCCGAGACGGCGCGGCTTCCGGGAGGCGGCTGCGCAGGAAGCCAGGGACGACGTCGGGGTGGACGGGGTAGTCAGCGATGCGACGGTAGTAGTCTGCGATGAAGTCGATGACCTGGTGGCCCTGCCGCCGGAACTCGTCGGGATCGAGCGGCAGCGTCATCTTGGCTTCTACCGATTATTTTTCGGCTAGTTATATGCCAAACAGGCCAGTGCATCGAATCTGAATCTGCCGATGCTGGCTCATGCACGCACGCTGAGAGACGATACTAGCAACACACCTCTGCTTGTTTGTTTCTTCTCATCTGATTGGCAGGGGTAGTCACGTATCGGTATATATAATATATTTTCTGGAACACATTAAAGACGCAGATGTCCATACATACGCTCATACACTCACACCTATGAACACAAACAAGCACATCATACCCTATGAGAACCTCCGAAGAGTAAGCAGGCACATCATCTTGAGACTGACGATGTCGTCACAGACGTCTTCGTAGTCGATGGGAACATCGCCTAAAAGGCTGAAATAAATCAAGAAAAATACGAACACCTGTGTAGTCTAGGACTTGAACTCTGGCACGCTGGGATACCACTGTCCTCCTAACCATCCCACATGTTAATATTAGGTATAGATATCGAAAAGGACTATAGTGAAGTATTTGACGAGACCACAAAATTTGGTACCGCTCTTATGATAATGAAACACACTTCATAAAAAGCAGCACGGTGTTATGGTGGTATAATAAAGGTTGGAAAGTAACAAATCAGATCAAAAGCAATATATATTTATATGTCAGAACGACAAGCAATAATGATATGTACTGACGGAGAATAAATGTCTCAAAATACTTTAATACATGGGTGTGTACTTTCCATAAGAAGTTCGTATTAGATAGATATGTCCATGTTCGAAAGCATTTAAATGCGTAACACCAAAGTGATAGAATAATGTAACTACACACAATTCCGTTGCTGATGGGGCAAGTGGAGAATGGAACTAGGTGTTTAGGGAAATGCACGAAGTCAAATTTACAATTTTGGTTATTTAAAATAAAAATTTGTTTTGTTTCGAGAACATAAACCGTACCATAATATTAAGTATGGACACTAGAAATATGATAATTTCATTATATGAATATTGAAAATATCCTATCATTTATTGAAGAGAGTAATTATAACCGTCACCGTAGAACATGTGACCGTTCCACCAAATGCGATTTCCCACTTTGCACCGACATAATGATCTGATTGAACCCGAGTCATCATTGTCACCTTTATGTTGTACGGTGTATGGTTAGCAGGGGAGCACTGGATACAAATAGTGGCCCTATTTATTGACAGGATGAACCAAAAAAAATCTAGGATCCATGTCCTGTCCGATTATCAATGCACGCCATGGACGTGTCAACGAACTCCACGAAATCTCAAGACACACCTAAGAGCACATGTAGTTGTTGATAAGGCAGTCTTATCTTAAAGCGTCCAGAAATATTTCATTTTTATTTTTACAAAGCCTACGTGAAAGAAAACGACCGACGAAAAAAAAACCATATAGGAAATGACCCACAGGAGAAAAAGGACGACGCACGAAAACGAATCGATGAACAGAAAAATGGAGAAACAATCCTACCTTTATAATTAGGCATAGAAAAGGGGTGTGGCGGACTATTTGATGAGACCACGGAAATTCGTATCACTCATATGATAATGAAACTAAAGTAATGTTCGCTTACTAAAAAGAAACACAGTCTTACGGTAGTATTATAAAGGTTGGAAAGTTACGAATCATGACAAAGGCAATATAGAACGACAAGCTATAACGATATGTACCGCCTGAGAATAAATGTCTCAAAATATTTTAATACATGGGTGTACTTTTCATAAGATGTTCGTATCAGACAAAATGCCCATGTTTGAAATCATTTTAATGGGTAACACCGAAGTGATAGAATAATGTAACTACGCACAATTCCGTTGATGATAGGGCAAGTGGAGAATGGAACACGACTAGCCATATTGGAGAGTAACTTCAAGAGTAACACACATTATCCTAGGCTATGTTAATACCTTCATAGTGGTAGTAGCATAAGTGTGGGGTCATGCAATGCTTCATTTATTATGTTATAGACTCATATTGTATTGGAATATGTGATGTTACGGTAACTAGCTAAGTTTCTCAATTTGCCTCTCTCCTCATTAACACAATGTCACATAGTCAATTTTGCTGAGTTGGAGCTTATGTTACTCTTGAGCTTACACCACTATGGCCAGTATTAGGGAAATACATGAAGTCAAATTTCAATTTTGGTTATTAAAAAATGATTTGTTTGCTGAACATAACGGTACCATAATATTAGTTATGGATCCAATCTGAGATATAATAATTTCATTATGTGAATATTGAAAATATTTCTATCATTTATTTAACAGAGTAATGATAAACGTCACCATAAAACCTATGACTGTTCCATCGAATGCGATTTCCCACATGGCACCGACAAAGTAATGATATGATTGAACCCAAGAGTCATCATCGTCACCTTTATGTTGTACGGTGTATGGTTAGCAGGGGAGCGCTGGATACAATTAATTACCTGAATAGTGGCCCAAATTATTGACACGATGAACTTAAAAAATCTAGGATCCCTGCCCAGTCCGATTATCAGTGCACGCCATGGACGTTTCAACGAACACCAGGAAATCTCTAGACACAACTAAATGAAAACAAACCATGGAGCATAGATAGTTGTTGATAAGACAATCTTATCTTAAGGCATCTACAAATATTTCCTTTTTATTTTGACAACAACGGAAAGAAAATGACCGACAACAAAAAGACCACAAACGAAATGACCCAAAAAAAATTGATGACATGCGAAAATGCTTCGACGAAGAAAACTAGTGGAGAAACAGTCCTACTTTTAAAATTAGGCATAGAAAAGGAGTATTTGATGAGACTACAAAAATTTGTACCACTCTTACGATAATGAAACTACAACAATGTTCGCTTACTCAAAAGCAACACAGTCTTATGCAATGTTGAGGATATAGCTTATCGTTAGTGTCTCGGACAACTGGGGATTAGAGATTAATCAGAAATCGGACACTGATTAATCAGTATTATAGGTCGACTATTAATCACCCATTTTTTACAAATCCCAGGTTTCCAACACTAAAATATGCTATCTTCAACACCAAAACAATATTGGACTGAAGTGTTATGGCCTTGATTCCTAGCCATTGAATCCTCGTATAATGACAAACAAAATAGAACAATAATACATATTGTGTACAACGTTTGCCAAACACAAATAAACATAGTATTTGCAGGCATAGTGCTATGAATAGGCCCGATTTATCGATTGATTCCCGATAAATCACTTGACAGAGCGATAAATCAGCCCAAACGATAAACAATGAAGATAAGGCATAATTTTATCTACCACGCCCCGAATAGCGATAAATCGTTGAATCGGACGATTTTTTGAACAGTGGTCTTATGGTAGTATAATAAAGGTTGGAAAGTAATCAATCATGACAAAGGCAATATAGAACGAGAAGCTATAACGATATGTACCGTCAAAGAATAAATGTCTCAAAATACTGTAATACATGGGTGTACTTTTCGTAAGATGTTCGTATTAGACAGATATGTCCATGTTTGAAAGCATTTAAATGGGTAACACTGAAGTGATAGAATAATGTAGCTACGAAAAATTCCGTTGATGATGGGCCAAGTGGAGAATGTAACAGTATGTCTAGGGAAATACATGAAGTCAAATTTTCAATTTTGGTTATTTCATTAAAAAAATGTTTCATGAACATAAACGATACCATAATATTAATTATGCATTCAAACCGTAATTTCATTATGTGAATATTGAAATATTCTATCATTTATTGAAAAGAGTAATGATTACGGTCACGGTAGAATCTGTGACCGTTCCACTAGATGCGATTTCCGACTTTGCACTCACACAGTAATGATCTAATTGAACCCAAGGGTCAACATCGTCACCTTTATGTTGTACAGTGTATGGTTTGCAAGGAGCGCGGGATATACAATTAATTACCTAAATTGTGGCCCTAATTATTGACAAGATGAACCTAAAAAACTAGGATCCCTGCCCTGTCCGATTATCAATGCACGCCATGGACGTGTGAACGAACGCCACGCAATCTCTAGACACACCTAAATGAAAACAAACCTTGGAGCATACATAGTTGTTGATAAGCCAGTCTTATCTTAGGATGTCTATAAATATATTTTTTACAAAGGCTACGTGCAACAAAACCACCTACGAAAAAAAAGACCATGTATGAAATGACCCATGAAAAAAAGGACTGACATACAAAAACGCATCGATGAAGAAAAAAGGTGGAGAAACAATCCTACCATTACAATTAGGCATAGAAAAGGGGTGCGGCGAAGTATTTGAGGAGACTACGAAAATTCATACCAATCTTATGAGAATGAAACTACAGTAATGTTCGCTTACTAAAAAGCGCCACAATATTATTGTAGGATAATAAAGGTTAGCCGGCGTTTCTGCACCTAGGTGCAGATGCTCCTGGGTGTGAACAGTAAATTCGTTTGAAATAGCACAAATAATCAAAAACTTCTGAATGTCTTTGTGCCGCAAGATGGTCGAATGTGCGATACCCGTGCCAAATATAGTGGAGTTTGGAAATTCGAGGAGCTCGTGGAAAAAAACCAATTTTGGGCCCAAGAGAAAGATTAAAAAAATGCACTGTTCATTTCCGATTTATTTTTTTGCACGAGCTCCTCCAATGTCGTTTGCCTACAAATTTTTGCATGCACATGGCGCAGTCAAGCATCTTGCATGCAAAACACTTTAAGTTTTTCTTTATTTTTTACGATTCATTTTGATTTTAATGTTCACCGGGTGCAGATGAGCCCGGGCTACGAATTGAATTATCGCTTGAAAGTCAGAGATCATGTCAAAGGAAATATATATATGTACATATCAAAAAGACAAGCTATAACGTATTGATGGTATCAATGGCTCAAAATACTTTAATACATAGTTGTACTTTCCATTAGATGTACGTACAACAATGAAAAATAGACTGAGATGTCCATGTATTTCTTTTGAGAAAATGATCTAGATCTATTATCAAAGCTCAGCTAAAGTACAAAGCATGTCGAACATAATAAAAATTACATTGAGATTACAAGACCCCCAAATAACCACTACTGCCTCCAGAACGAGCCGCCGAGCGCCGCTATCGCCGCTCCTCTACAGGAGCCGGCTTGACCTTGTCGATGACAGCCGGAAAATCCTCGTGTACGTGCCCCTAACGGCCTGTGCCCTAGAGCTCGTCGCCGTTGAACATTTGCGTAGATCTGAAGCACCTGACACCAAATCTCACCACAAGACAAGATACCCTAACCTCACCGTCCCAAAAACATGGCGGGAATCTACGCCAGAGCTCCATCGAGTACGTCCAGACGGACGAACTCGAGGAAGATCGAAGCCTGGAAGACAATCTTGAAGAAGTAGCACCCCATCTACCCGAGCGCCACACCTGCAAGGACTAAAAAAACCTTAACCTAAACTACTAGCCGAAGCGGAGGCACAGTGATTGCCCTCCACGCCACAGGCCGCTGGAGCGGCAGGCAGAGGAGAGACAAATCCACGGGCTCGCCGGCGAAGTTTGGAGGGAAACTTTGCCCTGGCTGCCTAGGGTTAGGAAGGGAAAACGAGTTTCATAGAGAAGTCACGGTAAATAGTGTCAGCTTGAGATGTCCATGCTTGGAAGCATTTGAATGGATAATACCGAAGTGATAGAATAATCTAACTACGACAGTTCCATTGATTATGGGGCAAGTGGAGAACGGAACACAATGTTTAGGTAAATACGTGAAGTTAAATTCTTAATTTTGGTTATCAAAAATGTTTTGTTTTGTCAATATCACATATTTGGAATAATCAATTTCACATATTTTCACGCACTAGAATAAGCGACATGACAAACACAGTGAAATATGTTTCATATATTCAAATAATCAGTGTTACTCGATGAAAGAATAAATTTCACATACTAGAATAAGCAACTTGAAAAATACAGTGAAATATTATTCATATATATGTAAAATCGAACTTACGTATACTTTCGTTTGCGGGAAAAACTTCCGACCTATTCATCATCTATCAAGGTACGTAGTACAAAGAAAACTAGAAATAAGAATTACATCCAGGTCCGTAGACCACCTAGCGACAACTACAAGCACTGGAGCGAACCGAAGGCGTGCCGCCATCATCGCCCCTCCCTCACCGGAGCCAGGCAAACCTTTTTGTAGTAGAAAGTCAGGAAATCGTCGTGCTAGTATGGCTCAATTGGACCAGCACACCAAGCAAGCAACCGCCGCCGTTGAACATAAGTGTTGATCGGAAGGATTCAATCTGAAGACACATGAACACAGACGAATGAAGATCGGATCCATGTGGATCCACCGAACACAAACTCCGACTTAATCCCGCGGGATCCACCGGAGACAAACCTCACACGCCCTCCAATGACGCTAGATGCACCGACAAAACAGGGGCTAGGCGGGGAGAAGCTTATTCTAACCTCAGGGAGTCCGCCCTCTCATCTTCCTGAACATGACACAATCTCTAAATAGACACAAAGAACACCTAAGAATGAAGCTGGAGGCCTCGCACAGCGCCTCCATGGCCCTAAGACCACAGGAGGAAACCTTGGATGAGTCGCTTGTGTGGGGAAGGAGCTGAAAGGACGTTTCGGTGCACCAACCTGAAATGACCGGTGCAACTCGTTGAAACAATCAATATCATTGAAATACGGTTTGAAACTGCAAATTTAGAGTACTTTCAAATGTTTCAAATGTTATGGAGTTGACTGACTACAACTTTGTTTCAGTCAATTTGAGCCCAGCTGACCAGGGGCGATTGCTAGTACGTGGAACCAGCCGTGGAACAAATAACATACATACGTACGTGAAACTCGATCACACGTAAAAAAAAATCAAGGCGGGCAGGCCAGGCGGTGTCCACGCGCGAATTAATTCTCTTCCAAGGAATTCGTACGAGGTAGCTGGCAGGTGGAATGGCAAAGGAGGAGGGTTGTGATAGGCTTGGCGAGCCAACGTAAAAACTAGCCAGTCTCATAGGTATGTAACCTATTTGAGCGAGAGTAGTACTAGGATGGGTGACCTCCTGGGAAGTCCTTGTGAAAGGGTTTCATATCTAAGGGTTGTGATAGGCTTGGCGAGCCAACGTAAAAACTAGCCAGTCTTTTGGGTATGAAACCCATTTGGGCGAGAGTAGTACTAGGGTGGGTGACCTCCTAGGAAGTCCTCGTGAAAGGGTTTCATATCTAGCCTACCCCAACTTGTTTGGGATAAAAGGCTTCGTAAGTGAGTAAGTAAGTAGTACATACGCAAGCGCTCATATACGCGCGCATACGCTCACCCCTACGAATGCATACACGCACATCCTACCCCTATAAGCACCTCGAAAGACTAAGCCGGCCTATCATCTTGAAATTTACGAAGTCATCGTAGGCACCTCGTCGACGGGAACGCCTCCTCCCACTAAATGCGCATCGCCGGAAATCCTTAAATAATTCAGGAATAAATGCGATCACCAGGACTTGAACCTGATGGGCTGGGGATACCACAGTCCCTCTAACCATCCAACCATAGATTGGTTCGTCCGGGAGGGTTAAACGCAATCCGTCGTATGAAAAATTAAAAACAAAATTGCTACAACACGACAATTAACGAACAACCTACAGACGATGCTCCCTCCAGAAGCTGTCGGTGCAGCCACGTATGCATCATGCATGCATCGGCCGTGTATGCGTCATGTGTATAGCAGCGCTGTTTCGAAGCTACTACACACACAATAGTTCCAGTGAGCGACATCAGGACGATAGCAAATCCAACCGCTGGAACTATTTTACCTTGGACTTCAATGGTGGGATATGTCATATCCTGTGCATCTCGTCTGGCCAGTGTCATGCGTGTAGCACTGCTCAACAATATTAGAACGTAAAAGATCACTTGCTGGCACAGTCTTAGTCCTAGTCTGCCTGGTACTAGTACTACACATGGCGCATGCCTAGACTTTGCAACTGCTTCATATCTCTGCCGCGATACAAGGAAAAGAGGAAGGATACAGGGGGCAGGGTCCGGGAATACAGGGATAACATGGATCCCCAACGAATTTAAGGGCTCATTTGATTCAAAGGAATTCTATAGGATTTTTTGGAGGATTTGAACCCTTAGGAATTTTTCCTGTGATGCTCGTTTGATTCGTAGGATTGGCTTCCTTCGGATTTTTTCCATAGAATCCATTTGTACTACATTTTGGAGGAAAAATTTCATCCACTCAAACCTCTTTGTACAATTCCTACGCTATCAAACATTCTTTCAAATCTTGTAGGATACTATGAGACATGCCATCATATTCCTGCATTTTTTCTATTCCTTCATTTTGACAATCCTGCGAATCAAAGTGGCCCTAAGTTTGAACGGCCTGCCTCGAAGCCCCCCATCGTTTTGCTAGGGCACAGCTTGCGACCGCTGGAGCCAGGTATGATCAAAATCACGATGGATGGAGCTCTAAATTTTGCTGATGGACGAGGAGGAGCGGGTGGCGTCGCGCGCTCTGCTTCCGCACTGTTGGGAGTCTGGAGCAAGCCTTATGTGGGCATCTCAGACCCACTGATTGTTGAAACTCTATCAATGCGGGAAGGGGCTCATTTTGCAAAACTCCATGGCTTCTCGCATGTGATAATGGAGGTAGATTGCATGGAGTTGGTGCGACTCTGGAACATAAATATGGGTCAACTCGCATTAAGGTTATTCCGTATACTCCCTCCGTCTAGGTGTGTAAGTCACCTTAGTAGAAAAAGGGTCAAACGTGCAGCACATTAGTGCTGGTTTGTATTAGAGCCGGCACAAATGTATACACTAGTGCCGGTTCCAACGGCTAGCCGGGCCGCTCTCATTAGTACCGGTTCGTGGCTAATATTTAGCACCGGTTCGTGCCACGAACCGGTACTAATGAGGGTGGTGGCAGGATGTTGTCAGTCTGGGCCCCCTCCAGCACCTTTAGTACCGGTTCGTGCCACGAACCGGTACTATAGGTCCTCCTGCATATAAATCCTTCGTCCAGCTCGCTCTGTTCTTCCCCCTTTCCCCTCTCCTCTCCTTTCCCCTCTCCTCTCCTCTCTGTTCTTCCTCTTCCCCTCGAGCTCATCACACATTTTGCCCAAAATTTGTCAAGATTTGAAGGCCCCCATCCATTCAAGTGATCACAAAGGTTAGCAACTTTGTCCTTTCATCTCTCATTGCTAGATTAGCTCTTGCAATGCTTTATATAGTTACTAATTTGTGAGTTTAGTAATTTGGGAGGAATATATATGTGCTAGTATTTGATTTATATGCAATTTGAGGTCAAAAATAACACTTAGTTTGCATATGTAGGTGTGGTTTACTTAGTGCCTTCTAAATCTCCGTCGTAACCACCGTCGATCGCCCGCACCGTCCCGTCGCCGGCACCACCTTGTGGTGAGCCTCTTGTTCATGAAATTTTATATAAAAATTGATGTTTGTGTGATTTGGATATATAGTTAATCATGTAATAATTATCTTACCCGTACGTTGTTTGTTATACATAGTGCCATGGTTTTGATATCCGTCCCCGTCGGCCCTCGTCCTTGTTATGATTCGGATGTGGTATATTCTCTTCTAAAACTATTTGTTGCATTTCGTGTTTATGACAAATTATGCCCATCAAGTTGACATAGATATTTTTTATCTAGGAGGTATGTGAACCGGAAATTCCAACCGACCCTATTGTCGAGAGGTTAAATTTAGTTGAAAGAGAAAACGAGTACTTGAAAGAAAAATTGAAAAGAATTGAGGGGGGGAAGATGGAATTGGAGTTGCATGTTGCCGATGTCGTCGATGATCACAAGATCAAGATGGAGAAAATGCGCTTGAAGAATAGAAAGATTAGAAAATATGCCATCAATAGTGAGGCTTGGTATCATTATGCTGTTGGATCAATTGTTACCTTAGTTGCGATCTTGATCGCATTTGTTGTTGCATTTAAATGCTTTAGCTAAAGAGTTATTTGTTTGTTGCATTTAAGTGTTGTATGAACTTTATGTATGAACTTGTATTAATTTGGTCTATTCGGTGTTGTGTAATGAAGATGAGCCGGCAATGGATGTACGATGACCGATGCTCTCCCCAGTTCATTGAGGGCGTGCATACTTTTCTGCTTGCGGCTGAGGCAAACAAACGGGCGGATGGTTTTATGCCTTGTCCATGTGCTGGATGTAAGAATGGTCACAATTACTCTACGTCAAGAACCATTCACGTCCACCTGTTTAAGTCCGGTTTCATGCCCCACTATAATGTTTGGACCAAGCACGGAGAAAGAGGAGTTATGATGGAAGACAATGAAGAAGAAGAGGATGACGACAGCTATCCTGGCCATGGGTTCCCTGAATACGATGATACAACAATGGGGGAAGAAGCTGAGCCGGTAATGCGGGAAGAAGCTGAGCCGGCAATGCGGGAAGAAGCTGAAGAAGAGCCATCAGATGAGCCCGTTGATGATCTAGGTCGGGCCATTGCCGATGCAAAGAGAAACTGCGCAAGTGATTTTGAGAAGAAGAAGTTGCAGCACATGTTAGAGGATCACAAAAAATTGTTGTACCCGAATTGTGTAGGTGACAAGAAAAAGCTGGGCACCACACTGGAATTGCTGCAATGGAAGGCAGAGAATGGTGTATCTGACAAGGGATTTGGAAAGTTGCTGGTAATGATAAAGGATATGCTTTCAAAGGACAACGAATTGCCCGAGAGTACGTGCGAAGCAAATAAGGCTGTCTGCCCTCTAGGGTTAGATGTGCAGAAGATACATGCATGCCCTAATGATTGCATCCTGTACCGCGGTGAGTACGAGGATTTGAACGCTTGCCCGGTATGTGGTGCATTGCGCTATAAGATCAGCCGCGATGAGCCTGGTGATGTCGAGGGCGAGCGCCTTAGGAAGAAGATTCCTGCCAAGGTGATGTGGTATTCTCCTATAATGCCACGGTTGAAACGTTTGTTCCAAAACAAAGAGCATGCCAAGGCGATGCGATGGCACAGAGAAGACCGTAAGAAAGACGGAAAGTTGAGAGTACCCGCTGACGGGTCACAGTGGAAAAAAATCGAAAGAAAGTACGGGAAGGAGTTTGCAGATGACGCAAGGAGCGTATGGTTTGGTCTAAGCGCAGATGGCATTAATCCTTTTGGGGAGCAGAGCAGCAACCATAGCACCTGGCCTGAGACTCTATGTTTGTATAACCTTCCTCCTTGGTTGTGCATGAAGCGGAAGTTCATTATGATGCCAGTGCTCATCCAAGGCCCTAAGCAACCCGGCAACGACATTGATGTGTACCTAAGGCCATTAGTTGAAGAACTCTTACAACTGTGGAATGGAACAGGTGTACGTGCGTGGGATGGGCACATGGGGGAAGAATTTGACCTAAAGGCGTTGCTGTTCGTGACCATCAATGATTGGCCTGCTCTCAGTAACCTTTCAGGACAGACAAACAAGGGATACCGCGGATGCACGCACTGTTTGGATGATACCGACAATATATATTTGAATAGTTGTAAGAAGAATGTGTACCTGGGACATCGTCGATTTCTTCCAAGCAGGCATCCCGTAAGAAAGAAAGGCAAGCATTTCAAAGGTGAGGCGGATCACCGGACAAAGCCTCGCCACCGTACTAGTGCTGATGTACATGATATGGTCAAGGATATGAAGGTGATATTTGGAAAGGGTCCTGGCGGACAACCTGTTCCGAAGGACGCGGACGGACGCGCACCCATGTGGAAGAAGAAATCTATATTTTGGGACCTGCCATATTGGAAAGACCTAGAGCTCCGCTCCGCAATCGACGTGATGCACGTGACGAAGAATCTTTGCGTGACCCTGCTTGGCTTCTTGGGCGTGTATGGGAAGACAAAAGATACACCTGAGGCACGGGAGGACCAGCAACGTATGCACGGAGAAGACGGCATACATCAGGGTCATGCAAGCTACGCTCTTACCAAAGAAGAGAAGGAAATCTTCTTTGAATGCCTGCTGATCAGTATTAAGGTACCGTCTGGCTTCTCATCGAATATAAAGGGAATAATAAACATGGCAGAGAAAAAGTTCCAGAATCTAAAGTCTCATGACTGCCACGTGATTATGACGCAACTGCTTCCGGTTGCATTGAGGGGGCTTCTACCGGAAAACATTCGATTAGCCATTGTGAAGCTATGTGCATTTCTCAATGCAATCTCTCATAAGGTAATCGATCCAGAAATCATACCAAGGTTACAGAATGATTTGGTGCAATGTCTTGTCAGTTTCGAGTTGGTGTTCCCACCATCCTTTTTCAACATCATGACACACGTCCTAGTTCACCTATGCGAAGAGATTAACATTTTGGGTCCTGTATTTCTACACAATATATTCCCCTTTGAGAGGTTCATGAGAGTCTTAAAGAAATATGTTCATAACCGTGCTAGGCCAGAAGGAAGCATCTCCAAGGGCCATCAAAATGAGGAGGTCATTGAGTTTTGTATTGACTTTATTCCTGACCTTAAGCCGATTGGTGTTCCTGAATCGCGGCATAAGGGCAGACTGGATGGAAAAGGCACGCTAGGAGGGGAACAAATAATATGTATGGACGGACATTCTCTCACTGAAGCACACTACACAGTTCTACAGAATTCCACCTTGGTGGCTCTGTATATGGATGAACACAAGAATTTGCTACGCTCCAAACACCCGGAGCGGTCTGATGAGTGGATTACACGTGAACAAACCAGGAGTTTCGCCAACTGGTTGCAGACACGTACCATGCATGACACCTCTATTGAAGATGACCTGTACTTGCTGTCCCAGTTACCATCTTCGAATATAATGACTTTCAAAGGGTACGAGATAAATGGTAATACATTTTACACGATCGCCCAAGATAAGAAGAGCACCAACCAAAACAGTGGTGTCCGTTTTGATGCAGAAATCAAGACGGGAAAGGAAACATATTATGGTTATATACAGGACATATGGGAACTTGACTATCGACGTGGTTTAAAGGTCCCTTTGTTTCGGTGCAAATGGGTCAATATGACACGAGGCGGGGTAACGGAAGACCCGCAGTACGGAATGACAATAGTGGATCTCAACAATCTTGCATATGCAGACGAACCATTCGTCCTAGCCAATGATGTGGCACAGGTTTTCTATGTGAAGGACATGTCTACCAAGCCAAGAAAAAGAAAAGATAAGGAAGCGAATGCTTCATACGATAAGCCAAAGCGGCACATAGTTCTTTCTGGGAAGAGAAACATCGTGGGAGTGGATGACAAGACAGACAAGTCAGAAGATTATGAAAAGTTTGATGAAATTGCTCCATTCACAGTGAATATTGACCCGAGCATCCCGTTAAATAATGAAGATGTTCCATGGTTACGGCGCAAAGGGACACACGCGAAGAAAAAGTTTCACACCCAAAGATCTGGGATGTGATCGGCTTCACTATCATCACTTTCTTCTGTGTTTCACACCCAGGAGGGAATGTCTGTAATAGTTAGGGTAGTTATGTGTTTTGGCATTTGAAACGCGAAGAAATTTTATGTGCAAAACAATTCTTTTCATGCATTTACTGATTTTTTTTCCAGCTAAATGACCCTGAAATTGAAAAGCAATTCAAATGAACTCAGAAAAGGTTGAAAGTTGGCATGGTATCATAATTTCATACAAATATCATGTGCAAGAAAGTAGAGAGGGTTACGGCAAAAAATGGATGCACTTTGTGTACAAAATGGACAATCTATTTTGAAGTATCAGGGTTTCCGACGAAAACTGAACTGTTACAAAGGCATTTCATTTTTTAAATAACCTAAGCATTACTAAATTGAATATAATGATAAAACACAATAATATTAAACATAAGAAAAAAGAATCACTGAAAAACTTTTTTCAAAGTTAAGTTATTCACAAACTAGTGATTCACACAAATTTCAAATAATTCAAAATTTAAACTATTCAAATTTGAAATCTACCGGCACTAACAGAAAGTTTGTAATTTTTTGTACCTAAAGCAAAAATATTCAAAAAGAAACACTAAATACAGCAAAAAACAACTCAAAAATAAATAAAACAAAAAAAGCAAAAAAAATTAAGAAAAAAAAATAAGAAAAGAAAAGCCCGCCTACTGGGCCAAAGCGGCCTGCATACGACTAGCGGCACAACCTTTCATTGGGCCAGGATGCAGGCCCGCGAAGGCCCAGTAGGCCCACTAGGCGAAGAGGACAGGTAGGCCCAGTAGGCCTGGTTAGGAGAGGAGCTCGTGGGAGCTACCGCACTGGGGCTTATAAACCAGTGCGGTAGCCCCTCGACTAGCGAGGTGGGACTAAACTTGCCGCACCGCACCTGCGCTAGCGCACCCCCTTTAGTACCGGGTCGTGGCACAAACCGGTACTAAAGGGGGGGGGGCCTTTAGTACCGGTTTGTGCCACCACCCGGTAATAAAGGGGGTCGCTTCCCGCCGCTTGGCCTGGCCAAAACAGGCCTTTAGTACCGGTTGGTGGCACCAACCGGTACTAAAGGTGCCTTCTAGTGCCAGAGCTACGAAAATTTCAGTTTCCCTCTCTGTTCGTTCCTCTGTTCCGTCGTCTCCATCGCCGTCGCCGCCGCCCTCGATCGTCTCCGTCGCCGCTCGTCTCCGTCGCCGTCCCCGTCCCCGTCGCCGCCCCCGTCCCCGTCGCCGCCCTTGTCTCCGTCGCCGCCCCGGGCCCGTCCCCGTCGCGCCGTCCCCGCCGTCGCCGCCCCGGCCGTCGCCTCGCCGTCGCTGTCGCCTGCTGTGAGCCCTCCGGCTCCGAGCCCGTACACACACACACAAGCATGTTTAATTAGTTTAGATAATTAGTCTTTAATTAGTTTAGATTATTTAGATTATTATTTTGTATGTTTAATTAGTTTAGATAATTAGTGTTTAATTAGTACACACACACGTATTTTGTATGTTTAATTAGTTTAGATTATTTAGATTATTATTTTTTCACTATTATATATGTATGAATGCATGTTAGATGGATATAATTAGTGCTTAATCAGTTAGAAATTAATGTTATGTAGGAATGTTAGAAATTAGTGTTATATAGAAATGTTAGAAATGTTAGAAATTTTAGTGTTACTTAGATTATTTAGATTAGCATAATTAGTGTTATATAGAAATGTTAGAAATTTTAGTTATCAAAATCCAATCATTAAAAAAATGTTACTTTTTGCCGGCATATAGCTAGTATTTGTTCTCGACGATGCCCGGCCCGCATCCTCGCCGTCGACCCGTCCGCGATAACGTCCAGCCGACCCATGTCCGGGACTGGGCTCCACCGGGCTGGCACTGGGAGGTGCTGCTTGGAGGGGCGCGCCGCTTGATGAGGAACCCGGCCCCGGGTCCCGTCGTCGACCCTGATCTCGTTTGGTGGCGTTCGCGTGGGCCAGTTTCGGTGCGGAGGGACCCGGCCCCGCCGGAGGTGGTACGTCGCCGTGTCAGGGAGGAGGACGAGCACGTCCATCGCTACATGGTTGCGTTAGAGGGCGGCAGGTTCTCCAATACGTGGCAGTATCTTCGGGGATCTCACTTCAGCTATGATCCTGTGAGGGTTCCTTCTCTTTGGGTGTCCACCGCCCGCGCCGGAGGAACCGCGAGTGTCCTAGATTCTTCTGTAGTATTCGATCTTTATTAGCTAATAGCTAGTGATGTAGTATTCAATATTATATATTATTCGAGACGATGTATTCGAGATTACATAGACGATGTATTCGAGATTATATCTATTATTCAAGACGATGTAATTTGAATACTAAATTGTTTTATATTTCTTTTGGATTAGTTAAACAAAAGCTATGGCAAACAACACCGACAGAGATGGAGAACAGACCATGTTCGATATGATACGCGGGCCAGATGATAATCAGAATGAAGAAGATTATGACGGCTCCGAATTTCTAAACAACACCGGAGAGGGTGATATGATATTCGATCGCGACGAAGAAATTGATGAAGTCATGAACTACGATTATGACGATGACGAAGAACATGTTGATCCTAAAACAACAAAGACCGGCGAGGTATATATATTTATATAAGCAGGCATTTGGTGATCATCACATGTTTTAAATGACTTGAAGATATATTAATGAATCAATCTTTGTTCTTTCAGCCATCCGGATCGAGCAAATCTTCAGGCAAAATGACGAAACGAGGCCCGAACAAAAAGTTGAAGCCGGGCGTAAAGTACAATATCGAGGCATGCGGCCCTACTGGCAAACCATTAGCGTCTAAGAAGATTGCGGACAAGTTCGTTCATCAGTGCGGAGTTCTTGTGAAGGACCAACTCCCGATCAAACTTCAAGAATGGAGAGAGCCAGCAAAGCCACGTCCAGATGTTATTTTTGTCGACAAGAATCAAAAAGATCTGCTTTGGGATACTCTCATGGAACATTTCACCCTACCAGATCATTTCACAGAAGCAGATGTGCAGAAAGTCAAGGAGGCTGCTCTTAGGATGATGGCGATTGCATTCAAGAACTACAAGAATCGTGAATGGAAGAAGTACGTCAAGGGAGGAAGGAAGACTCCAGTATTCAAGGGAACACTATAGAACCAACGTGATCATTGGGACGATTTCGTGAAATTCAAGGATTCGGAATTAGCTAAGGAACGGTCGAGAATAAACAAGAAGAATGCCGAAAAAAGGATAAGTTCCATAAGCTGGGGCCAGGTGGCTATGCGGTGGCAATGCCTAAGTGGGATAAGTCTGAAAAAGAGATGGAGGATGCAGGTGTCACTCCGGCTACTAAGAGCTGGCCCCCCAGGGTCAGGACTTGGTTCTATGCGCATGGGGGGGAGTTGGACCCGGAGACAGGCAATGTTTCGATGAGCGCAAGTCTGAAGGGTGCCGACGATGCGATACTTGTTGCAATAGAAGAGGCACGATCGGGGGTGTTCCAGCCCAACAGAGAGAACGACGAGCTTACGCGTGCCCTGGGAAATCCTGAACACCCGGGAAGAACACGAGGCAAGGGCGCTATGCCGTGGTATGAGGGGTTTTCAGACTGGAACACCGACTACAGAACCCGTGCGAGAAAGAAGATTGCGGAGGAGAAGAAGAGGAAGATGAAGGAGGAGCAGAGGAAGCGGGACTATGAACGCCTTCAAGGCCTAGAAGCAAGTCAAGCGGAATTGGCAGTCAAATTCCAGCGGCAGCAGGAGTAGATCGACTCACTTACCCATCAAAGGGGGTCTCAGCAGCTGCAGCAGCTAGCGGATGATCCAGCATTGGATAGCACCGGCCCATCCATGCCGAGAAGCAGCGTGGGTTCCGTCCCGGACGACGCAATGCTGGGTAGATACCCCGTGGATGACATCACGGAGAACACTAACTGCGAGCTACACGTCAAAATGAAGAACATATCCATGAAGGTGGCGAACGGCTTTGCTTTCACAAATCCCCCCGAGGCAACCTTCCATTGCAACCCGATTCCAGCGGGCTATGCTCGTGTCTTGGTTGATGAGGTGGTGGACCCACCATATTCGGGGCTACAGCTTGACATTGCTGGAGGTGACGGCGAGCGCTTTCTCGGAGAGGCCAAACATCGTATCATCCTATGGAAAAAGGATTGCATCATCTTTCGAAGGCCACTGCCACCGCGTCAGCCGAGTCCTCGTCGAAGTCCGCCACCGAGTCAGCAGACTCCCGCTCCTGCAAGTCCACCAAGTCCGGCAAAGTGTCAGGCCACTCCTCCTCCTCCAAGTCCGGCAAAGTGTCAGGACAATCCTCCTCCTCCAAGTCCGCCACAGCGTCAGATGTCCACTCCTCCTCCAAGTCCGGCACAACCTCAGGCCACTCCTCCTCGTCCAACTCAGCCCCGTCAGCCGTCTTCGCCGCCTCAGCAATCGTAGAAGAGACACCCCGCAGCTATGGTGCGTAGCGGTACGAGTCGAGGTAGTACAGGAAGTACAGGCGGAGGCAAGCGATATAAATATGGTCCAAGCCTCAAGCCTCTTCCGCAGAGGTCTTATGACAGGTCCGAGGAGGAAATCACAGCCATATCGAAGGCCGAGGTGGAAGCCCATTTTGCACCGAAACCGCCACCGCCGCCAAGGGAGAAAGTGCCTGAGGAAACGATTGACCACTTCATTCGTATGGCTCACCAGCTCCCAAGCCTGTTGACACAGACTATGAGCGTCACATCAGGAAGTTAAATCGAGCACGTCTACAAAGGGAGGCGAGCACGTCTACATCGGGATCGAGCAAACAAGAAGCAGCTGCCAAAAAATGTGGGAAAACCATTTCCCAGCTGGGAGAACAGGCGGCGCAATCGATCCCCTCGCTTGTTGTGCCAACAATAGGTGACAGTACGCGCGCCCAATATTATTGTGGGCAAACAGTGCACGTTCCCGAGGTGGGCAATGTGGTAATAACGGAGGAGCATATAATGCAGGCTGAAGTTCTCAACATCACTGTTGGACAACTCCTCGAGATCGAGCCCATGCCTTTGCTTAGAGAGAATGAAATAAAACGGAAATATGTCCGGGGCCAACCTTTGGTCGCGCCAGACAAGGTCAAGAACCTCCCAACGAGAATGTATGAATTGCATCAATGGTACATGAACATTACCAAGATTTCAGATCGATTGTCCCTCATGGTGAATGTCAAGCAGGACCATTACTACCATGAGAAAGCTGTGTCCGTTGAGTATTTAGAACTGTTTCAGTTATACAATCAAGACGCACTCGACAAATCTATCGTCAGTTGCTATTGTCTGTAAGTGATTTCTTTCTATAATTTAAGTCTCAAGCTAGCTGTAGTGATATCCTTTTGATCAATCATTACCTGTAATTATCCTCACTATATTCTTTTCTGTGGTATTATGCAGGATGAAGATATATGAAATGAGAAAAGGTGGACGCTTTGGCATTGGGTTCATTGACCCAAACACCGTTAATGAATACACCTGGAAGATAAATGAACGTCAGCAAAAGTACGTAGAGGACAGCATGCTAGAGTTCTTGAAGCGCCTCAAATACAATGAAGATATACTACTTCCTTACAACTTCCAGTGAGTCACACTGTCTTGTACTACAAATTCTCTGTTTTTGCCTACTAGCTAGCTACATGTTTTTGCTTACATATGCCCGCTTAATTAAGACATGCAAACGTGTGTGCATGCAGATTTCACTGGGTCTTGTGTATCATTAAAGTTGACGCCGGAACAGTTGAAGTACTGGACTCACTAATCTCAGAAAAAACTGGCTATAACATCTTGTTTGGGATAGTCAACAGGTAATTTCAATCATTATTAACTATATATCTCGGCCTATTTAGTTCGTCTTCCATGATATGAACTATTTAATAACCCCTTTATTCATTTTCTTTGTCGGCGGGCAGGACTTGGGCAAGGTTCATCAGCGTCATGCCCGGCGAATGGAAAAAAAGCTTAAATGGTTTCGACCCAAGGTAAGTGATTAAGTAGTACTAGCTAGCTAGCTAGCTGCCATCTCTTTAATTATCATACTTGATTAATTTTTATCTAATCAAATTCCATTCTCGTAAAGGCCCTGAAGCAGGCGCAGGGGACTGATCTATGTGCATTCTACATTTGCGAAAACATTCGCATGATGGCGTCCGAAAGGAGCAGATCTCAACGACAGGAATGGGTACGGTTGTCAGAACACTATTCACAATTTTTACACTATTATCGATATCTAGTCACACAACTAATACACATGCATATTGATCTCCTTCTTAACAGTTCAAAGAGGTGCGGGAGAAGCTCCTAGAAACGGAGCGCGTAGAAGCACTTCAAGAGGAAATAGCGGGATTTTTGCTCGATCAGCTCATAAATCCGAAGAGAGAATTCTATTACCCGCTACCGCCCCCATGAAAACCACTTCCAATTGTCATCGTGCTCCGAAGGCATCAATTAGGCTAATGCCACTGGCTCCGAAGGCAACATGCATATGTAGGAGAAATTGTATATAGCTATACATGTGTGTATGTGTGAATTAATTAATATGGTGGTTTGTGAGACATTGATGATATATATATATATATATATATATATATGCATAACGTGTACAATGTGTAGTATCGTAAAATACCAGCAAACGAAAAAGAATTAAAATGGAAACACAAAATTAAATGAAAAAGAAATCATAAAACTAAAAACCCCCGCAAACCTTATAGTACCGGTTGGTCTTACCAACCGGTACTAAAGGGCTCCAGGCCCGCGGAGCTGGCTCGTGCCACGTGGTTGCCCTTTAGCACCGGTTCGTGCTGAACCGGTACTAAAAGGGGGGGGGCCTTTAGTGACCACAATTTAGTGCCGGTTATGTAACCGGCACTACAGGGCCTTACGAACCGGTGCTAATGCCCGGTTCTGCACTAGTGTTACGAAAACTAAATAATCCCAAAACACTTAGGCACGATACATTAACTCCCTCCTCGTTTCTTGTTTTGTGACATATCAACCAATAAGATATGTGGGCCGTGCATGCTTTCAATGACTTGAGACTACCAAACATGACATGCAGTGGTTAGTTCATTGCATGCAATGCTATTAATTAGCGAAATGACATTAACTTTTCTCATTTTCCTCTCCGCCTTGATCGCGGTGCACAACGTAAGATGACTTACACACCTAGACGGAGGGAGTATTTGTTTTATTTATGGTATACTACCCATCACTCCAATATAACGCGAGTTTTTTCTGGGATCCCTCCTGTCTTAGGCTAGTCCACACGACAACGACATCACTCTTTAATTTTCATCTGCCACCTTCCAACTGTCCTCTACACCTACTTCTTTGTCATCAGTTCATCTTCCCGCTTTAATTGATGATCTCCTCTCCCGAGTTTAGCTCTGATAGTTCATCAACACTACAAGGGTTGGGCGCGCTTTCCTGCGCCATTGATGTTGTTGGGATTCTTAAATTTCTTTACTCATTCTATTTCTAAATATATGGTGTATTATTATTTTTAAAAAATCAAACTTGTTTAAGTTTCATCAAATTTGTAGAGAAATATATCAAAATTCATAATATCAAATCGGTGTTATTAGATTCATCATGAAGTGGATTTCATATATTTTTGTTTAGTATTGTGAATGTCGATATTTTTGGCTCTAAACTTGGTCAAAATTTAAAAAAATTGACTTTCCAAAGAACTAATACACCTTATATTTTGACACTGATGGAATATTTTAGTTTGCCCAGTGTTGGAGATGATGAAGTGTGTTTTATGCTTATTTATAATGAGGTTATTTGGTTGGTCTTTTGCGGCGTGATTCTGCGTTACCCGCTAATTAACCCATATTTATGTGGGATTTTTTTTTGCATCGGTGATTGTATGTACTATATTCATGCTATAGCATCACATGGTGCCACTTTTTTCTGGGTGATGGACTGATGGTAGTCCGCGAGGGATTGATATGTTTTTATAGGCCGATTGCTGCTGATTGATTTGAAAAACAAACATTGGCCCAATTAGAATTGTAAACCAAATTGAATAGCTCAATCGAATGAAAGAGCTTTAAAATTAGGAACATAGAGAATTATAATAATTGATCGGGAGAGTTCCTTGAGAAATTATTAACCCGGTCATGATTGGGTGGCCCAATTTTAAATTGCAGCCTCAATTAATTGCGAAGCTTGAAAAATTAGAAAGCATAGTGTATTGTATAAAAAAATGAATGGGAGAGTTTTAAGAAATTGCTGATCCAGTCAAAATAGGGTGACCAAATTTCAATTGGAGACCTCGGCTGATTGTGATGCCTCCAATCGTTGGGAACTTAGTGATATAGTATATGTCTCACTCCTCTACCACCTCACAGTTTTCTGGAAACACAGAATATCTAACCCCTCTAGTTCATCTCATCCGTTTTCCTGAAACTCTATCAGTTTAAATAAGTGGAGAAACAGAACTGGGTACTAATAATAGTTTGCACGTCACCTAACCAATGTTTTAAATAGCGGGCTATGGCAGTCCTTAAAAACAGCTATAGCTGGGCTATAGCGGGCTATAGCGAGGCTATAGCGGCAAATTATACATGAAATTATATAGCGGCAACATGCTCAAACAGCTATAGTGGAACTATAGCGAGGCTATAGCCGGCTATTTAAAACTATGCACCTAACACAACAACCTGGGTTGAAGGAGTTAATGTGTAAGCATACTAATACAGTATATGTATACATGTCGTGTGAGGCTATAATTGTAATTGGTCCTACATATTCGCACTAGAGCCGGGTCGGATCCTGCGGTCTGGGTACGCTGGTGGGTGGGGGGCGAGTTAAAGGCGTGACATTGGTCGTACATATTCACACTATGGATTGGTAAAGCGTGGCATTCAAGTTGTGTGTCGGACTGTAGGAGGTTTGCGGTTGATATTGTACCAACGTAGTACATGGGGTGAAAAGTCCAAGCGCAATAATGCATGTGCAGCTAGAACATGTGGAACAGCCCGGTGTTTTGTCACTTGTCACATGGTCGCCAATGACTCCTCGACCAGAGTGAACAGTGGATGATATGCAGAATGGAGCAGTAGTAGTAGAATCTATCTTGAGTGCAGCTGGCTGGAACGGAGCGGACATACAAAGTTAATTTCAGAGCCGACCCATGCATGCACGGAGCAATCAAGCACGTACGAAAGTGAAAATGGAGGACGGTGGTGGTAGTACTGCACGAAGGCAGCCTTCACTCTCCATCAAGGCCTCAAGAGCACCGTCCGGCGACTGGCCGCCGGCGGATGAGGGGCCGGTGAGCCCTACCGGGAGGCTCATGGACGGCTTCTACATCGTCGTCAGCATGGGGCTTGGGGTGCCCCTCAACTTCCCCGTCCTCCGCGCCGGCATCGAGACCCAGCTCGCGCGACACCCGCGGTTCCGCAGCATCCAGGTGACCAAGGATGGCAAGCCACCGCGGTGGGTGCGCGCGTCGGCGTTGAACTTGGATGACCACATCATCTCCCCACTGCTGGACGGCGCCGCCGTGACGTCCGACCCGGATAAGGCCGTGGAGGACTACGTGGCCTCGCTGTCCACGGCGCCCATGGACCGCTCCCGGCCGCTCTGGGAGCTCCACTTCCTCAACTTCCCGACCTCCGAGGCGACGTCCACCGTGGTGATCCGTGTGCACCACTCCCTCGGCGACGGCATGTCGCTGCTCACCCTCCTCATGGCGTCCACGCGCAGCGCCGCCGACCCGTCGAGGCTGCCGGCCATGCCGGCGCTGCCCGCTCGCTCTGGCGCCATCTACGCGCGACCGCGGCCCCCGTGGTCCGCAGGCGCTCTGGCGTTCGTCACGTGGGCTTGGTCGTACGTCGTGCTCGCGTGGCACACCGTGGTGGACGTGGCGCTCTTCGTCGCCACAATCATGTTCGTCAGGGACCCGCAGACACTGTTCAAGCCTGCCGACGGCGACGGCGGCGAGCTCCCCCGCCGCAAGCGCTTCGTGCACCGGAGCCTTAGCCTCGACGACGTCAAGTTCCTCAAACATGCCATGAACTGCGTACGTACGTGCACCGTCATCGATCGATTCCTATATATATAGCAACATCTCTCCATTTTATCGCGTTTGCATGTGCAGACTGTGAACGATGTGATAGTTGGAGTGACTTCCGCTGCTCTGTCGCGATACTATTTCCGAAAATCTGGTAACTGCTCTTTCATCTTACTATGATTTTCCTTTCCGAAGTACGGAGTATATACTATAGAATATAGATATCATGCTGCTAGCGCTATTACTGCCTCCGTCCTTTGATGATATCCTAAAGATGTGTAGTCAGTTCTTTCTAACAACATATCCTCCCTCTTCCTCTTACAATAATATCATACTAACTTTGTGAATGTACCGATAAATATGAGAATGGCTAGATGTAATTTGCCTGATTTTCGAATTTGGGTCAGTCAAATGTTTTGGGACGTCAGATGCAAATCCAACGGCGGGGAGCCCTTCTTCTTCCTCCAGCTCATCTCCTTCCTTTGAACCTCCCAGCCGCCGCCGGCCTAACCGCCTGTTGCTGGCAACGCTCCCGCACCGCGGCCATCCCTCTAGCCCCGGCGCTGACGGAGATTTTCTCCGGCAAAGTTGCACCACCGTTGTGCTGCTACACCCCCACTCTAAGATAGATGATGGGGTAGCCCTCCAGCGAGCTTGTTCCTTCTCCTTCCTTCCCTCTGGCCTCCCTCCGGCGAACTTCAAAATCGACCGACCCAAAACAAAAAGTCAGTCGACTGACATCTAGCTGTTGTGGATAAATATAATAATATTTACAACAGATAAAAATTATCAGTAGATGTCCTCTTCACAAAAAAAAATCTATCATGGATTATGTTTTTATCGTGTGTTTATTCGTTAGTATGTATAATGATATTTTTTCTACTACATCATTTATATTTTATAATGTACATTTTTTTTTCCAAAAGTAAAACGCTTGTATCTTGGATCGAGTTTATAGAAAAAACAACCAGCATCTGTTATACTGAATCATATTGATTTTAATAGATGCATCATGAAACATAAATTCATACCTGGTTTGTTTAGTAGTGTAGTTATTTTTAAAACTTGGTCAAAGATGAAAAGTTTGGACTTTTGGAAAAAATAATAAATCTTATAAAATGTCACCGAGGGATTATTAATTTGGACAAAGTTGAACATGGTTTTCTAGGAAATTTAATAGATTCCGTCAATCTAGGGAGTAAGATATATATGTATTAAGATTAGTAAACCAGAAATTGTATAATTAGGAGTAATATAATTTATACATTTACTAACTATCCGCTATCTCTTCCATATTTGTTAGGTGACACTAATACCAAAATTATATGGTTGCGATCGATCCTCCTTGTGAACATGAGGCCAACTAGTAGCCTACAGGTAAAACTTTTTTTGGCCAAGGAATATCTATTTGTAAGACATACAGAAACATGCTCGGTCCTCAGCACTTCTATTTTGTAGTGTATCAGTATTTAATTCTTTTACCATTCTGAGCAGGAATATGTCAACATGATGGAGTCCGGTAAGAGCAACGATGTGACAGGGAGAAATCAACTTGGCTACATAATCCTACCATTTCAGATTGTTGTGCACAAAGATCCACTTGAATATATTCGCAAGGCCAAAAAGATTGCTGATAGGAAGAAAAGCTCACTGGAAGTGATGTTTACGTATATGCTTGCCGAAGTTATAATCAAAACTTTTGGTGTGAAGGTATAACGATTTGCTGGTCCTTTAGTTTGTACTTCTATACGGTTGTCTGTGGAATATGTTTTTCAAAAAGGAGAGCAGGTATCTAATTAACAAACTAATTAATTAATGTGATTTTCTAATCAAACGTATTAACAATTTTTAATCTAATTCAGTTCCATGGTTGTCAATCCAAGTAGGCTGCAGGTGTTATTTTCCACCGTATGATATCACACACGACCATATCATTTTCGAACATGATTGGGCCAGCAGAGCAGGTAGAGTTCTATGGGCACCCAGTTGTCTCCATTGCGCCTAGCGTCTACGGCCCGCCAGAAGTAAGTAGTCGCAGTCCAGCCATAATCTCACGTTACAAAGTCTACTCTTATGTCGCTCTCAGAAAGAAAAGAGAAGTACTCCCTCCGTTCCTAAATATTTGTCTTTCTAGATGTTTCAAAAAATGACTACATACGGAGCAAAATAAGTGAATCTACACTCTAAAATATGTCTACATACATCCATATGTGATAGTCCATTTGAAATGTCTAGAAAGACAAATATTTAGGAACGGAGGGAGTACTATAATAGTAGAATTTACTTGTGTGTATTCCCTTTGGTACCTAATGGAGATTAATGCTTCCTGTGTGCATAGGCTCTGACGGTGCACTACCAGAGTTACAGTAACACCATCAAGGTAATTCTAGCTGTTGATGAGGCACACTTTCCGGATCATGGTCAACTTTTGGATGACTTCACCGAGTCCCTTAGGATCATCAAGGATGAGGCTTCAAGAATTTAATGACAATCGATGATGGAAGGGAAATTAATTGGATCGATCAGCGAACCACTTTTAAGTCCTACACATGTGTACTTAATAAGCACTATATAGCAGGAGAATTTTGCTGGTGTCCATTCAAACGGATTGTTTGTACCAAAAACCAACAACATATTTGTAAGGCGAACATAAAGAACAGAGGATAAATTTTGGCTTCGATTGAGTCAGGTACATACTACAGACTACATAGTAGGCTTGAGAGAAATTGCCAGTTTGCTACAAGGGTATTTTTGTAAAAATTTATCTGAAATGATTAAGAAATACTTTATTACATCAGAAATAGGGAAAATTATCAAAAGAAACTCATTTTAATATGGGATACGTTTTGTTTTTGAGAAAAGTGTAATACCGGAGAAGTGGTCAAACGCAAACTAATGGTTGGTGCGTAGCCAAACTATGCAACCACAGGCAAAAGCTCCATTGTAGCCCAAAAGGACAAAAAAAAAGTTTATATTTATATGGACATTATTTAAAAGTCGCAAACTTTCTAAAACTACACAGATATTTTTTATAATAGCTGGACACTTTCAATCACTTGAATTTGTATTCAAATAAATGAAGTCTTTTTTGAAAGTTCACAAACATTTGTAAAATTACAAGAACACTTATTTTAATATGTGAACACTTTTAAAAAAAATCTAAACATTTTCTTCGAGGCATAAATATCTTTTTAAATTACATGAAATTTCTTATTAAAAGTTCACAAACAATTGTAAAATTACACAGACACTTCTTTTATTTCGTAAACACTTTTTAAAATTACATGAAGATTTTCTTGGAGGTGTAAATAATTTTTTTATTACTTGAAAGAAAATAAAAAATGAAAACTTTTAATGTAACATGATTATTTTCAAAAATTTGTCGATACAATTTAAACATGCACGAACCTTTTAAAAGGCTGAGTAAATTTATAATTTACTGAACATTTTTACAAAAAAACATTTTTAAAATTAGACTGGAACATTTTTAAAATTACACACGAACGTTTATCCACACATGTATTTTTTTTAATGAAATGCGTGAAAAACACACGAAAGAATTTGCTAAAAAAAGGAAGAAAACGCTTCCATGCTGATTAAGTCAGTTTGGAAATTTGTTGACCACTTTTTTAACCACTAGATAAACTTCGGTCGGCCCAACTGACAGGGTAGCGGGCAGCACCATCATATTGATCGCATCGAGTGTCATATAACAGGCCTTTGGTTCAGGCACAAATTTTACATGGCCTTCATAAATGTACAGATCAAGAGGATTAAGCAATCCTGAGGTGGCCTAGGCCACTAGGCCAGCTCCTGTTTTTTTCTAGAAAAACCTTAAGATATATCCCTCCGTCCCATAATGTAAGACGTTTTTTGACACTATTGTAGTGTTAAAAAACTTCCTACAATATGGGACGGAGGGAGTATATCTATACCTACTAATAAAGCAAGGTGCGTTTCTCCAAAATTTTCATCCGTTCACCTAAATTATTATTTTTATTATTTTTAAGCTTTAATTCTTTTTATATCCGAGGTGGTACTAAAAAATTCGTATGTGCTGAATTCCGTTCGTGGGCCTCCGTGTAGCTCTTCATTTTCCATGTATCCCCAACATGGGCTAAACTGGGCCGTTTTGGGAGCAGCGGAAAAATGTTAGCCAACTAGAAAAACAAGAGTTTGAGTGTGATTCGAACTCACAACCTCCCCTGGCAAAGAGGTGCCCCCGGCCAAACGAGCTAGCTTACCTTATGTTATAAGTAGTACCAATCGGTTCTTTATATCAAATTTCACCTATTTAAATACGTTTGTAAGTTGTCTAAAATATCAGCAAGCAACGGTGAGAATCAATAAACAGAGGGAAAGAAGATGAAGACTCAATAGAAGGAGAAAACATGCACCATAATTAAGCGGGATTGTGGGAAATAAAGAGAGAGATTTGATGAGAGGAGAATGTGGGCTCGTGCATGGCTGTGGGTAATTATTAGAGACTAGTAGACTGCCCGTGCGTTGCCACGGGCTTTTGAAAATTTGTATTGGTTGCATGTCAAATTTTACATAGATTGAAAGATAGGCAATAAGAAAAAAAATTGGAATAATACGCTTGCAATGTACTTTGATAAAAAAAATGTAATTCGACCCTATACACCTGATGCACAAAATAAAGGTGGTACACAAACATTGAACTCTTTATTCTAAACTGCATTACAAATGATAATAACACTGGAATGCATATTTTAATTCTTAAAATCATTTTTCTCATGAAAGCATGTGCATTATTATTATCCATTAATTAAAAACAACACATGAAGGATTTTTTTTTCCTTTTATACAAATGTTCCAAGATGTTACAACCAGAAACTTCATTGCAATATGCAATTGGCTGGCAAACTATTACATATAAATGATTAAGGTTGTCTCCAATGTCAAAGCTCACTTCTCCCTCACGCGTTCGGCCATGTTCAAACGGATGCCCAGCAGGCTCCTCAAATTCAACCGTCCGGACCGCCCCAAATCCAACTCATATGTGTGAAAGAAATGTAGTTGTCGGGACTATTCACCATGTTATCTCCAACACGTTGTTCCAACACAAGAACTCCACCATACAACACACCCTTCCCACTCGGTTTCCCTGTAGCGGGACTTTTTTGCTGGAACCTTGTCCATTAAAAACGGATGACACACGTAGAAGATTATCGGATGCAACTCAATTGTATTCATGGGAGTCTATTACAATATATACAGGGGATGTCCTATGAGCCAGGGAGGCGTCGGTGCCGTGGCAGACGTGGTGGCCGGGGCGATGGCCTGTCATGGTGTGGAACTCGGGGTGCGGGCCCACCCATCACCCCCCCCCCCCCCCCCATTGTTCTTCTGGCAATCACGGTCGAGAGTGGTAGGCAGGGTTGGAGCAGGCGCACGGGGAGGCGGCGGGGGCGTGGCGAGGCCGCTGGTGGTGCCGACATGCAGGGCCGCATGAGTCGCCTGTGTGGCCGAGTGGCAGAGGCGTTTCTCCTCCATCCGCAGGTAGGTGACCGCCTTGGCGAAGGTGGGCATGAGGAGAGAGAGGTTGGACATGGACTGATTGAGGTCGGGGCGGATGCCGCGGAGGAGGTCGGTGAGGAGGACGGAGTCGTCGATCACCATGCCGACGTCACGAAGCTCATTGGAGCCATTGCCACTTGGGCCACATGATCATCATCCAAGAGCCAGCAACGAACGGAAGGTAAGAGGTATCTCTTCACCAGATTCATCGAACACACACTTTCACACACCCTGAATTCTTGCCATGAATTGGATGGAGTATGTGATACATTTTCCGTCGTTTTGTTCATAGAAAAAAGAACCACTTTCTCCTGCTAAGCATCTCCTTTGAATAGTTACAAGTAAAATGCTATGACCTTCTAGAAACTACTTTGTAAAAATACCTTTTTTTCTTCTCAGATCCCATACTCCATTTACATAATCATAAATTCTGTAATTGAACGGATTAAAGAATAGGCTGCCATACAAACATTACAAAAATGTTGGTAATGTAACTCCTGTGATATTTCACAAAAACGACATTTTTCTACACTTTGAGTACAAGATTTCCTACAGAAGATTTGTGCTGAAGCTTGAAGCCCGTAAGAACAAAAGACAAGACAAGCAAATAAGTGTTAGAAACCAAAGCTCAAAAACCAAAATTCAAGATGTGATAATCCTATGATGTTGAGCTGCGCATCTTAGCACATTGGAAAGTGTCTCTCACTTGATGAATATAATTTCAAAACACGATTTTAGTCTGCAAACAATCAGAATCAGGTCAATGGAACAATGGCAACTGAGATTTTTTTAAGAACACGCAGCGGCGCGAGACGGCATCTCAGTTCGGCCTAGGAAGCATGCGAGGCGGTCAACCTTGGTGAGGCACAAATGCGTGAGCATCCCATCTAGGGCGTTCTCCCTCTCTATGTCAGTCGAGGCTGGCAGGCGGCCAATGATTCCACCATTTAGTACAGAGTATATATAGCGTATTTAAAAGTATTTTTATCCACCATAACATATACTCCCTCCATTTCTAAACATAAGTCTTTCTATGGATTTCAATACAAACTACATATGAATGTATATAGACATATTTTAGAGTGTAGTTTCACCCATTTTACTTCGTATGTAGTCCATAGTGGAATATCTAAAAAATACTTATATTTAGAAACGGAGGGAGTAGTACTAATTATATTACCAGAAATTCAGTGAACAAATGTTAACACATCTACACATATTTATATTGAGCTTTTTGACAGAATTTGAAACATCATGTCTCCTTACTAATCAACTCCCTTTTTTTGCTTTGATTATTCACGCCTCTATACAAATCAATTTGGTTTACTGTCCTTAACAGTATAAAGTTCAAATCACTTTCCTCCCAAATTATTTAGTTTTCGCAATATTGGTATCTTCAGACCCAAATAACAAAATCCTATTACTAAGTAAATTCAAGAGAGGTAATGCATGTAGAAATACTAAGAAATTAAGTGCACCTTCATGCGTGGACTGGTAGTAGGTTTTTACAAAATAAAAATTGCACTACATACATAGATATCAGAGAATTTAAATCTGACATGCATCCTAACAAGAGAAAAAATATCCCCAAACTCACAACTCACATGGGTAAGCAAATTAATTGTGGATACGTAGATCCTTTTACGTGTGCATAGAAATAGCAATATAAATGAATCAACCAAGCCCCAGCATGCTGACCTTATAGATGACTGCAAATTGTTTCTCTTGTTTCATTGTGAGAGTGGATAGGATCGTCTCCTTTCTAGTGCCTACAAATCAAAGACCAATTGACATAAGATTGGAAGAAGGCTATGCCGCTGAAAATGTGAGCTAGACGGGGTTGCTGACGGCAGAGACATGCTGTATGTACCAAGTATGTAGAATGTAGTGAAGAAATGCATCATGTTTAACATCAGACATGCTTGCTATGTATTAAGTTGACATTAATAATTTCCAGGCAGGCAAAATTTAAGAAAATGCTGCATGAATCTGAATTGCACACTAAATGATTCAGCATTGAATCTAAGAACAAAACTAAAGAGTGCTCCTCCATCTAAACAATCCACAAGTACTCGTTAAACTGGAATAATTTATCACCCTCACTTAGCCATAGTAATTCTGAAGACTGAATTTCAGAAATAACAATTCTAATAATCATTACAAGGGAAAGTACCCATATTCTTGTTTGAGGCTATCGGTAGTAAGACTGACGGGTTTTCCTCCGTTTATATTTCTTGGTGAAATCTAACTATCAAGTCTCGATGAGGATAACTGGAAGTAGCTGAGCAGCAGACTCGTAGTAACAACACTATGCTGAAAACCATATGCACTGTCACATAAAAACTAATTGTATCTGAGTGACTCGTACATAAGTGTCCTACTGAACAACTAAGCAAAAAAAACACAAAATGCAGATAAAGGTGTTATTCATAAAAAACACAAGATGGTATTCCCATACCTGTGCAGATTGGCAGTGTGCTAGCAAGATGGATGATGCTACCGTCGGTGTTGGTAGCCATCTTCCCTATCACCATGAAGAAAAATATTCAACCATAGCCTGCATAGTAAACACATCTCTATAGGAAAACGTATAATAATTTGTAACAGATCGTCACTTCTATTGGTACTTCTGCTGCTCCCAACAGAAATTCACCAGACACACTTCATCCAAATTAATGGTAGGGCAAGGGACAAAGGACAAGGCCATCCCTGCGATCACAATAACATGGAAAATCAGAACACAAAATTCAATTTGATTTGGTAATCTTCCCCTGAGTGAATAAATGAATTTGCTCATGGTTTATTTGATTATATAGCATGTTGTTTTTCATGGTATAGGGATAGTGATAAAATTCACACTGTAGCAAATAAATAAAAACAAATTCGGGCTACAACACAGAACACCAAATTTCAGTTGTTTCTTTTCTCGCCGTCATTTTTTGCTTTGTACATGGAATCATGAAAGTAACACAGGCAGGGACAAAAGATCACACCATGGCTAAGATAGTTTATCGTATCTATTTTTAAATTCAGTCGCACTCTTCATGAACTCTAGATCCCGATGGTTGTCCAAAAGTGGACACGGGTGTAAAGGTAGTACTTGGGGTTGGGGCAACATCATATTCCTCCTCTGTCATCTTCCCTAAACTCCTTTCTCTTGCCAAAATTTGGACTGTATCACTGCTTTCTCTGAAACAAACAGAATGTCTGCACAACGTTCCCATATGCCTGAAAATATTCTGGACGCGCACAACACATATTGATAGATATGGATTGACGGTTTTCATGTCTTATAAAAGCTTCACAGTCTTGACCATGTCATTTGTTATTGAATACTAAGCAAGCATTGAGCAAAGGTACCTTAAGTTTTGCTTACGGAATGTTGCTCCCGTCTAATCGCTATGCATTGCGGTGAGAATATTGTACACCTTGCTGAGGCTGAAAGTATTTACATTGAGATTCTTGATGAATTTTTTTCATAAGAACAGGATTGATCTCACTGTGTGAGTTCCACTACCTCTTCTCTTCACAAATTGCAGATAGAGGGTGATTTTGCTGGTTCCTGAATATGCTCACATACCAACCTGCTTTGCATGGAGGAGATGCATCCTCGCCTTCATTCTGTTTTGCACGAAGAAGAATTACCTTTGTCCCTCTTAACCTGCACACAAAAAACCAAAGAAGACAATGACAATCCTACTGTCTACAATATAAGTACCAAGCAATTTCAAAGCATGAAAAAAATTCAAGTGCAAGACCATCATGGAGTGGATGGGGAAACGAGAATAATATAGTTGTACTACAATTTCAAACAAGACGCTATGTAACTGACCTAGCACCAGCACACAATTTTGTGCATCAACTGGTAACGTGCATGCCCTCATCTCGGCTTTCCATGATGAATTCTGAAATCATTCTCCCAAGCGAATAGCTTATACTGTTTGTATGCTTCTTGGCATGAATCAAACGACATGCCTTCTACAAGAACAAAAGTGTCGGCCGAGTGCTTGCTTTCAGAGTTTAGAAGACATCTTCCAATCGAGTTCATCTTGCTTGGGGTTGCTCTGGTCGCAAGTCCAGTTTGAATCCAGTTCCTGAAGCAAAGAATCAACTGTCAATTCGTGTTTGGAACTGAAAGAGGAGCACTCACGGTTGTCGAATCAGCAGCATTGCAAGGCAAGATATGCACTCAGTGTTCTGAAAATCTGCATAATAGACATGAAACATAAGTGTACCCTGCATACAAAAGAAGACCAAGATCAATAAATGTGTAAAATTGAGAACCACCAAATCTGATTCAAGCACAAAAGAACAAAGGAGAGCTTATGCTATCCTGCTGCTAGGCCACGGTCATTGCCGGCGAGCACCCGGTCGAGGACTATCGCAAGTTCACAACACACTCGCAAACCTGGCCTTGTCGCTGTTCTCCATGTCCGCGCCAGTCCCTCCCAAGGTCATGAAGCACAAGGACAGGAGCCGGAGACGTTAATGGATGTACGTATCAGTGCCCAATAGATGTACATACGTACTGTGAAAAATTGATGTGGCGTCCAGTGGATATATGAACATGCAAAGGGCGAAGGCGGACCTCGGCAGCGATGTCCAAATGGCGACCTGCAGGTCCGCAACGAAGGCGGCGGCGCCTCCTCTAGGACCTCGGCACCGGCTCCTCGATGACCCCTCAGCCTTTAGAAACTTGAGGGCTCACTATTAGTTCTAATTCTCACGGCCTATTAAATCTGCACGTTGCTCCCTGCATATTCAGGCAAAATTAGAAAACAACATGTATCGTTGTTGCTTGATCAAGCAAACACCACACATAGGCATGCACACGCAACAAGCACCCATCGGCACCCAGCAAGCAGCAAGCAAGCACACACACGCTGACTTCATAGAAGCATCAATCGGTGGAGATCACGCACTGACACATGCTAGCTGAGCCTGGTGACGAGCCAAGGGCCATACCGGCGCGGGCCAGGGCCGGCAGAGCACAGCAGACCGAGGCTAAACGCGGCTGACAGACGCATATCCGCGGAACTCCGAGCAGAGCGTCGCCACCGGCGCCCCCCATGGAGTCAAGCGGGAGTGGGGGAAGCGGGCGGTGGAGGAGGGCGCTGGGGTTGGGGTCGCAGTCGGAAGAGAGGACAGATCCGGCGATGATGTAGCTGTCGCACGCGACCCGATCTGTGCGCCGCAAGCAGGCCCAACGGCGGCCAACAAGTGTCGCGATGGGGAGGAGGTGGGCCATGCGGGCAGCCGAGTGCCGCGCAGATCAAGCTGGCCGCCGGCGGGAGGCCAGCTGACGGCCACCATGAGCGAAGGTGAAGATCGGATCGAGGGGCGGAGAAGCTCGCGCAAACGGACTTGGATTTCGACGGGAGACGCGTCCCTGCTTTGAGGAGCCGCCTTCGCGGCCACCGGCGATGGCTGCCGGCGGCGGCGGCGTGGTTGTGGTGGAGGTCTGTGACGGCTAGGGTTGGGGGGCGCCCCGGTGTCATCCTAGGAGGAGAGCGGAGGTGGTGGGTGTGTTTTTTTTTCATGCGGGAGGTAGTCGCTCGAGGGCACCGTGCGTGCGTGCGGGTAGTGGCCGTTTTTTTTCGCTGGTTTTTCTTCGTAGATTTTTTTTCATCTGGTTCTGTTGCTTGCGAGGGGAGTACGTAGAACAATCGCTAGGTGGTTTGCTTCGAGTTTTTTTTTGCCGCTCGTCGGTTCAGGGGGAATCGCTGGGAGGTGGGATCGAGGACGAAAAAAACCGTTTTTAGTGGGACGAAAATTGACCGACAGAGGTTGAGAGGGAGGTGGGAAGTAGTACCAAAGAAGTACCAAAAAAGACCGGGTGAGGTAGGACGAAAATAAAATCCGGAACGCGACCTACCAACTGAGACATTAGGAGTTTAGATTTAATGAGAGACGAAAGTGGGAGAGATCCTTGCGTGCACGGCCTTGGGACCGTTCTGGACACAAGGAAAAATAGATCCCGTTACTTGTTCGTACAGCCGAGGGAAGACTGACGAAAATATGAGATTTTTCATTTTCCTTTTGTCTGCAAAATGGAGCAACGAATTGAAACCATTGAATGTTTAATCGTGCGCGAATTAACCTGTGGTTGAGTTGGTTAGGTGGTTAGTGGTATCCCCAACCCACCAGGATTCAAATCCTGGTGCTCGCATTATTCCTGAATTTATTTCAGGATTTCCGGCGATGCGCTTTCAGTGGGAGGAGACGTTCCCGTCGATGACGAGGCGCCTACGGTGACTTCGTAAATCTCAAGATGATATGACGGCTCAGTCTCTCGGAGGTGCTCATAGGGGTAGGGTGTACGTGTGTGCGTTCATAAGGATGAGTGTATGCGCGTGTATATGAGCGTTTGTATCTGTACTGATGCTCAAAAAAAAAAAAGAATGTTTAATCGTGCAGCGCGGAGCATGTGTATGGCATCAAAAGGACGGGTGAAGGTCCTTGGGTAATTAACTAGAAACTTTTCTTTGCGGGTAATTAAGTGCAAACTAAAGACAAGGATTTGATGAGGCACGCATTGATGCATCAAAGAGAAGGCTCGCTTGGGAGGACGGTAAGGAGAACATCATACAGCAGTGTTAGAAAAACGAAAAATGGCATTTGGCCCATTATAAAAAATTGAAAATACATGAATGTTTATGTGCGAATAAATTACATTTTTTGGAAAATAACATGATTTCTCCAATGTTAATTGGTGCAAACGGAATACACGACACTCCAAGAACGAAAATGCATGAATGTTTTTTGTGCGACCAAATTACATTTTTTTTCAAAAAATAACAAGATTGATCAAGCGCCATTGTTGCAACCTGAATTCAAGACACTGCAAATGTTGCTGCAAGCGGGATGTGATACTCCAAGACCGAATGCCCTATGCATCTAGCGGAAGCATGCCAATCCAACGCCAGTTGCCACTATCTTTTTTTACTGGGAAAGTCAGACTGTGTTGCAAAGCCGACTATGCATTCGCTACAAGGATGTGCAATAGTATTCCAAGTCGGAAGGATGATGTTGCAAAGCCAACCACATGAACGCCGCAAGGATGACCGACATTGATGTAAAGTCGGACGCATATCGTTGCAAGGTCAATTAGTGTTGCTGCAAATGGTATGCGTCTATACAGCTAATTAAGTGCAGATTTCAATATTTTGGAGAAGTTTCCTTACCATCGGAGTGAAGGATCATTTTGTGAATAATACACAGTTCATATATTCTTCTACACCTCGGTGTGAGACTCCCTGCCATGGCACAATCCGATGCTATGATACCACACTGGTGACTGTTTTGATAAACCCGTCAATTACTCCCCCGTTGCAACGCACGGGCATTTTGCTAGTATTAACCAAATCAGCAACACAAATACCCTGAAAAAAGTAACATCAAAGTCCCTGGGGGCGACCATCCCCATCCCAACGGCCGGTGGCGTGTCGCGCTAGCCATTCCATCACATAAACTATCCTATCGTTGTTGAACGCAGAAAATAAGTCATCAAGCCACAATCATGCCAAACCAGCGCACTGGAGAAGAAACTGTCACTGTTGGAAGAGTCGTGGAGGTGGCACCAATGTGATGGAGACGAGGCCGGAGGACCAAAACTGCAAAGGGATATCGTCGATGCCGCGCCGACAAACCCTATAGGCCACATCCACCGGTCCAAACGTCCGAAAGGAAAAATATGCCAACAAGTCATTGGACACCGTGAAAATGAGGGAATTTTATAGGGGAACGAAAAACACCTTCAAGTAAAATTTGATGCACGAAAAAGAGATTTTTAGGGCACCAAAAAGTGCTCATCTCTAACTATAGGCCTAAACTAGGGGCATTGTATTCCAAGAGTTGCCCTAAAATAGGGCAGGCACACCACATCTTTTTTTTTTACAATTGCATTTATTTTGAAAAGGGGAATATTAATATCAAGTAGATATCAATTACACTCAGCCTCTGCACAAATAAGACATCTAAAAACATCCAGGATGGACACAACCAAAAAATAAAATAAAAAAGGAAAAGAAGAATTGAAAGAAATATTTTCCCCCTCGACCATGTCATATTCCTTGTCTGACAAGGAATCATCCCAATGATTGAAGTCACATGAACTCATCTACAATACAACAATCTTTGTCAAACTACTTCCAAAAGCAACAGTAAAACAAAAACGAGAATGATTTTTTTTACCTTGTAGAAATTTCATCGAACACCTTGCATGTGAGGAGGATGAAGGTTGCCAGCTGCTCTTTGGAGCCGAGAAGGTAACGCTTCGGGCCGCAAAAGTGTAGAAGTGGCCTCCTTGATGCCCGCGGGCCGAGCGGCGGCAAAGCCAGCGACGCCACACCTTTGACGCCATCCAAACGCGCAGTCGCAAATTCAAAACGGTGGCAGCAGCTTGCGGTGGCGCTTCGGTGGCCACTAGTCCACCTCTACGGGCCGTGGATGAGTCGTGCCGCCATTATGGCCAGCGAAGGGCCGACGGTTGGTTGAAAATCTATCAAAATCGACATGTTGCCGGATCCCGAATCGATGGGGCGGAGTTGACTTCGCGGTCATTGGGCGTGTTGGGCGGAGTTGAGCGGAGGGGCCGGCAGACTCGGGGGTGGGTGACAGACCATCGATAGTTGTGTTCGCGACCGAAATAGCACCGTTGACGGTTGGTGGGAGGGGCTGTCGCGCGCGGCTTAAATGTTCGTGCCGCGGTTGGGGCTGCGCTAGCGACGCATTTGGTTTTGTGGCAGCAGCTGAATTGCTGTATACTCCCTCCAGTTATTATTTTTAGTAGATCGGGACAAAATGAAGAACGGAGAGAGGGTTTGTTTGAAAAAGAAGGTGGCAGGCTGCCGACCTTATATTTCAAAACAGGCCACAGCCTGGTGAAGTAACAGGTATGAGTACAAGTTCAGCTTGTTGGGTGCACCAAGGTGCAAAACACAAGCATATCGGAAAAAAAACGGGAAAGAGGAACAGAGGGGAGAAGAGAGGAGAAGGATTACATTATTCGTCTATTCACTATGCAGCAGTTTTTGTCTCCAAACTTGGAGAACCTCCCTGATGCGCTGGTTTTGAGTTCTGAAACTCCAAAGACGAAGCATATCTGCTGCATATAGGCATGTGTATTGTGCAGACCAAATCTTGGAGTTGAAGACTCTGTCATTCCTAGCATGCCACAAAGTGATAGCACAGGCCGCGAAAGCCACATTCCATTTATGCCTAAAGCTAACCTGGTGCTGTGCTTGCTCCACGAAAGAAAAAAGATCAGTAGCAGAGCATGCCAGAACGTCCAGCTCCATTTTGCCCCAAAGGACGGTGGCGGGTGCACAACGTAGTATCAAGTGATCGATTGACTCAAGAGCAGGGTAGGTGTCGCAGTGAGCAAATGGGGCAGCCTCCGTCCAGCCTTTCTTTACCATGTTATCCTTAGTGTTTAGACGGCCACGGAAAGCAAGCCATAGGAAGATTCTGTGTTTGAGGGGGATCACTCGATCCCAAACCCAGGTGTGAAATGTTGTTAAAACCCCTCGGAAAGTGAGTAGTCTGTAGAAGTAACCAGTGCAAAGCTGTCCAGAGCTCATAGAAGCCGACCGTTTGTCCTCATGCAGTAAGTTAGGAGCAATGCCAAGCAACAAATCCTGCAGGGCAGCTAGCTCAGTTGAGGCCGTTTGTGAGAGATTAGGATGCAGCTGAACAACCCATGAACCATTGGTATGCTGCGACTGTACTGAGCAAGCTGGTTGTGCCGCGAAGGAATACAAAGTGGGGAAAGTCTGGCATAAACGGCCCACCTGCAGCCATTGGTCCCTCCAGAAGGAAATCAAAAGACCAGACCCCAGAACACACTTAGAGGAGTTGATGACTATAGGAACGAGTTCTCTAAATCCTTTCCAAATGGTAGTGTCTCTACTGCTAGCACGTTGTGGAAGAGCGGCCTGACAGTAATGTGTGGCAAACCAGTTATAGCATGGTATGTCCGAACCTTGTAGAACTTTGGAGACAAATTTGCACATCATAGCTTGATTGTGAGCCTGCAGCTGACGGATTCCCAAACCCCCATTGATACGGGGCAATGTTACTGTATCCCAAGCCACTAGGCATTGGCCACCCTTGACTTTGTTCTTGCCTTGCCAGAGGAAAGCACGTAAGAGACTTTCTAACTTCCCAATAGACTCCTTAGGCCAGGCAAAGCATGACATGAAGTAGCTTGGAATGCCAGTGAGGACTGAGTTAATTAGAGTTAGTCTACCCCCTAAAGATAAGAAGGTAGCTAACCAGCCTGACAGACGGCGATCAACCTTGTGTATAACAGGCAGTAACATACCATGGGTAATTTTGTGTAGAGAAAGAGGCAGGCCCAAGTAGTTGCATGGAAAGGATGAAACGGGGCAGCCAAGGATCTGGGCAATGGCCGAAGCGGTACTGGCGTCCACAGCAACAGGAACGAGGGTGCTCTTATGGAAATTTATGGTGAGTCCAGAAAAAGCAGAGAAAGCTTCAAGAGCTGACTTGATCACTGCCGCCTGCTGCGTGGTGCCTTGAAAAAGAATCAGCGTGTCATCCGCGTATTGCAGAACCGGGAAGAAACTGTCCGAACCAAGTGGGTGCAGCAGGGAGCCATCTTGAAACAACTGGCAGCATAACCTCTATAGTACGTCTGCAACAATAATGAGGAGGTACGGGGATAAGGAGTCACCTTGCCGAAACCCACGCTTAGCCCGGATGGGGGCAGCCATCTCGCCATTAAGAAGGACTTTAGAACTGCCAGTTGCCAAAAGCATATGGATCCAACTAATCCATAACTGCGGAAAGCCTCTGGCTTCGAGTACTTTGTGTAAACAGGACCAGCTGACACTATCAAAAGCTTTATGGAAATCCAACTTCAAAGCAATAACTGGCATTTTACGTTTGTGTGCATATTGGATCATTTCAGCAGCCATAGTAAAATTTTCTATAATCGATCTGCCCCGCAAGAAGCCGGACTGGAGAGAGTGGATCAAGAGAGGGATCCAACCTTTCAATCTACCTGCCAGAACCTTAGAAAGCAGCTTGGGTATGCTGTGCACGAGGGAAATTGGCCTGAAATCCCTCATCTCCAGGGGCGTATCCTTCTTTGGTAGCAGGGTGATGAGAGCAGAGTTAATGCCAGTAATATCAACTTCCTTTTTGTGGAAAGCATCAAAAAAACGGAGCAGGTCATCCTTTAACATCATCTTGAAAGTCTTGTAAAACTCGTTGGTGAAGCCGTCGGGGCCCGGGCTTCTGTTATTAGGTGAGGCACTGATGGCTTGCACAATCTCAGCCCAGGAAAACTGAGCCGTGAGGGCAGATAAATCAAGCGGAGTGTATAGGGAATGCACATCCACCGTGTTCAAAGAAGGTGCCGGCTGACCCAAGATTGCTTGAAAGTACTCTGTGGCCAGACTGAGCTTTTGATCATTCTAAAAATGCTCCACCCCATTGTGCACAAGCACTTTAATCTTATTATGTCGGGCCTGACAGTTGGCTGCAGCGTGAAAGAATTGCGTGCTTTCATCTCCAGAGACGCACCACCGCACCTTGGCCCTGCGCTTCCAAAACGCGGTCTGCCAGAGAATCAGTTGTTCTGCCTTTGTATTTGCAAAAGCTCAGAGCACTACTTCAATATCAGAAAGTGACCTCTTCTCTTCCACTGTATTGAGGTAGGAGATGACGTGCTTGTTGTTGTCCAAAAGAATCCTCATACTAGGCTTCGTACGGCACCAATGCCGCAAGGCCGCCCGTACACGCCTCATTTTGAAGCTAATCAACGATGTAGAAGAACAAACTCTTCGTGAGCCCCGACCCCAAGCTTCAGTGATAATGTTTCTCGGCTCCTCCATCTCCAGCCAGTAATTTTCCATACGGAACAGCTTGCTGGCGGGTGTGTCAGTGGAGAAGGATAGGAGATCAGGCGCATTGTCTGAAGTGGTTAAAGCAATGCAAGTGGCGGTTGATTGTAAGAAACTGAGGTTCCAAGCTGCATTGACAAGTACTCGGTCTAGGCGGACAAGAGTAGGAATATCTCGCTTGTTAGACCATGTGAAAAGCCTGTTGTCAATCTGCACATCATCCAAACCATGCCCTCTGATCCAAGCGTTGAAGCACTCCATCAAACTCCAATTTATCTGGCCACGGGACTTCTCATGTGCATATCTGTACATGTTGAAATCACCCAGAACCACCCAAGGAAGATCAGGCGGTCCAACAACTGAACTGACTGCATCAAAGAAGCTTGGCCTCTCACTGTTCAGACATGGAGCATAAACCGTTGTAAGCAGGAAGGAGGAATTCGTTGTTGTTGAGGACATCCTGATAGTAATATGAAACTTATGCAGTGCAACCACTTGTCCCAGAACCACAGCGGGGTCCCAGGCCACCAAAATTCCGCCAGCCGCACCATCAGAGAGGGTGACAACATGTTCTTTGAGTCGCATAGGCAAGCAAGTCCGCAACTTGAGAGGGGAAACAGAGGAGAGTTTGGTTTCCTGCAAGCAAATAATACTAGGATAGCAAGAGGTTATTGTGTCACGGACCAACGAGCATTTGTCATCCTCGCCAAGTCCACGGACATTCCAGTTCAGGATCCTCATAAAGCAGGAAAGAACGCGCAGCCAGGAACCGAGAGGTAAGGAAGCATATAAAGCATGATCATGGTAATAATGCAAGCGGTGCTAAACATTGAAACAGCGAGGCTAGAGCTGCAACATACAAACTCTGGACTAACAGTCGACCAACACCAACTAACTCTGAAGAGAGACTTGTTCTGACAGACTGAAACTCTGAAGATAAGGCAGAGCAACAGATAGCTGCATTGCGCTAACACAAACAAGATCTTGATCGAAACTACTACAGGTAGTACCGCCCGAAGGCCTACAACGAAGACAGCAGCCCTAACCATCGAAAGAATTGAAGACACCTGCAAGGGAGCCAGTAGAAGTGCTGGCATCGCCCGAAGAGACTGAGACGGCTCTGTTCTTGGCTTGCTCGATGATGGCATTGGCATTAAGGTCGCAACACTGAGCGATCTGCTTCAGTTTACCCCGGGTGAGCGGTGACGGCGTGTTCAGAAGCGGCAACTCGAGCAGGTCTGACACAGCCAGTGTCTTGACTGTCTTGACTTTCTTGTGGCGAGAGGAAGTGCCGGAGCGGCGGGATGACCCAGAACTGGAGGCAGATCCTGTTGCCACCGCCTTCCTTTTAGCAGCACGCTCGACAGATCCCATGCACGCACCGTCGTAGGCGCGTCTGATGCGCGGACTACGCCTCGGCGAGGCGGTAAGCACCGGCGGTGGCGCCTCGTCCTCCTCCGTAGGCTGGCCCAAGTCAAGATCGGGAGCCCGGGCCACCTCCAGGGCCCCCGTAGCAGCCGACGCCGGGTCCTGGATCTCCGCCTCCTTGTTGAGATCGATGGCCGCCCCCAGGGTCCCCAGAGCAGCCGGCGCCAGGGGCCCAGAGCAGCCGGCGCCAGGTCCTTGATATCCGTCGCCATGTTGAGATCGATTGCCGTAGGGACAACCGGGGCCTCTGGTCCAACCCCCACAGGTGGGGAGGGGAAGAGCTGCAGCGCAGCAGTGGGCAGCAGATCACCAGCAGGAGGCTCATGCGGTGGTAAGCGGCAACCGCAGAGTGCGGTGGCCACCTGGGGTGGAAGCGCGGCGCACACTCCATGTAGCAGATCAGTGGAGATGACTGGGGATGGTTGACCGCTCAGCAAAATCCCAGGCTCGGGACGGGGAATGCGGTGGAAAGGCCTGGAACAGATGGGCCGCGCCACCAGGATCTGGTGGGCCCGGTAGTGTTGTTGGGCCGGGAACTGGTTCTCTGCTGGCAGTTCGCTGGATGCGAAAGCAAGCGCAGGCCCAACAGCAGGAAGCATCCCAACTGGCACATTAGCTTTGGGTGGGTGCCTGCATTCCACAGATGGAAGCAAAGGGAGTGTGCGAGAGCAAAGCCCACCATCCAGCATCTTGGGCCAGAAGTTAAAAAGGATAGAGCGAGGATTTTCCCGCGAAAGCCTCCCCTTGGTGTAATCAAAGAACGGGAAAAAACCATCATCCAAAGAGAGCAGACGGACTGGAATGACGCCTGTGGCCACCCTACTATTGTTGATCTCAAGCTTGAAGGAGAAGTTGAGATCATCAAGATTGAAGGAGACTGAGACGCACGGCTTGCGTATGTCCACCGCCCAGAGAGAGGAGTTGAGGCAGATCCTAAGTTCGTCCTCGTGCAAGATTTGAGCTTCAGTGGGCAATGAAAAAGCACTGCCTCTGATGAGCTTGGGCTTGGCTGCTATTTTGAGCATAGCCAGGAAGTCGCTTGGCGCAGCCGTTTCTGGATGCAGGAAGGCACGGAAGGCACAGTCCGCCATGCCCTCCCCGCCACCCGCACGCCCGCTATCCGCACGCCCCCGGACCGAGGAAGATCCAGGGAGAGCATGGCCCCGTTGAGGCTCAAGATGAGCAGAAGGACGGTGGCCATTGGCCTCCCTGCCGAGTCCATCATACCGCCCAGGTGGGCGTGGTGTGCCGTGGGGGCGCCAAGGGAGCGAGCGACATCCCAGATCTCGTTGATGATGACATCTGCGTAGATGCCGTTGCCGTCCACCCGATGGAAAGTGATATGGTGAGGGATGTGGTGCAAAGCTTCCACCTTGACGAGGACGAAGATGCTGGAGAACTCACTGCCATGGAGGCAGGAGTGCTCCAGGCAGAAAAGGCTAGCAAAGCCGGCAACGCTCGCCGCCACCCCCTTCCGGTTCCATAGCTCCAACGGCAGCTTCTCTAGCGAAAGGCTGACGATGTGGCGGTAGGCGAACCGGAACGCGTTGTCCCCGGCGTTGTGAGGCAGGATCCAAACGGTTCGGTCACCCACCTCCAACGGGCTAGCACGCATGGCAGCAGCTTGCTCAGATTCGCGCTGGAACACGACGAATGCCGTGCCAACCGTGGAACCAGCAAACCGTACCGCGGTGATGCCAAGGAGATTACGAAAAGCTCTACGGAGCCAGGGAAGGAAGGAAGCTTTTGGTGGAGAGATAGTGACGAGGCAGGCTAATGAGTTTTGGTCGGAAACAAGTGGGTAGTGGACATCAAGAGAGGAAGGACGACCATGCACGACCGGCTCCATAGCCAAGCTAGGTGAGGAAGTAGCGAGGATAGTGTGGTTTTGGCTCGGAGGTGAGGAAGGAGAAGATTGTGTGGGAAGAGAAGATTGTGTGGAGGAAGACGAGTCCCTACTACCTGTACTTAAAGGAACATGAGCGTGCCGTAATGGACGGTAGAAGAACCTATGACTGCATTGAGAGCGTGTGTGGCCAACCGAGCGGCACAGCCAGCAGACCATAGGGTCCCTACAATCCTTTCGCCGGTGACTATAGGCAAGGCATCGTAAACAGCGACGGTGCAAGTCCTTAGGCTTTCCAGCCCATAACCGGGGATACGGCACGATGACCGAGAGATTAGCTGCATCAGAGACAGCAGAGGGAGATAGCAGCGCGTCCCTATAGGTTGCGCAAGTAGATACGGCCGGCTGTGTAGTCTGAGCAGCTGGAGCGTCGCCAACACAAGCAGAGGAATCCGCGCACGGACCGGCCGGCGATTGGCCAGCAGAAGGTGGCAACTCCTTAATGCAAGGGACCGGGGAGGGTGAGCGCTGGGCTAATCGATTACTTGCTGTCGTGTTATCGCCTGAAACAGCGCACCCCACATGCAAGCGCGACGTAAAATCCCCGGAATCCAAGGCACACAGAGTCTTGACAGTCGAGGGATTGCAATCCTACGGCTGGGACGAAACACACGAGGGCCGTGGACCAAGGATAGACGGCAGGATGGAGTTGGCTGCCCACCTACTACTACGTGCATGCGCCCATGCACACGACTCCTCCGGCTCACGACGAACGGAAAGGTCCAAAGAAGAAAGGGACATGCCAACCGAAATAATCCCGGACCTCCATGGATCGTGGAGCACGATCTCCTTAGCAATGCTCGCATGGGCTACCTGAAAAAGAAAAGACCCCCCTGACAGCACCTGACATGGTAGCCGTTAGCACAGCCCCCGAACCATGAAACGAGGAGAGAAGCAAAAGCAGCGGGCGAGAACGAGATGCCATCGTTGAGAACGACGGCGAGCACACCGGCCGGCCGGCAACGACCGGCCACCGTCGAAACGATGCCACAGCCATACTTGGACAGCATGGTGTCCTCAAACCTAGAGCCATCCATAGAACGAGCCAGAGAGCCCTAGAGAACCCTAGAACTGGACTTCAAGAAAGGAACAAGACGCAGGAGAGGCAAGCATGCATGCATCAAAGTTGGCTGCAGTTCTAACCCTGCCCTACAAGGACTGACCTGGAGACCGGAAGACCAGTCGAAGGAAAAACGAAGACGCCGCTGATCCGGACGAAGACCTCGAGCTGTGCGGCGGAGCTTGGTGTGGGTGGACGCCGGCCCAAGGGACACGACGGTTTAGTGGACGCCGGCGCCGGACTGGCAGACGGCGGCAAGCTCACGCCTCCTAGCCGTCTTGGTGGACGCCGTGCCCGGGTGGCACACGGCGGCGAGCCACGCCCTCCTCAGCTTGCCCTCCTCCCTCCGGCTACCTAACCATCATACTCGTTTGTATTCACATAAAATACATCATCTCCGTCATTGGTAAAAGTCACAGAAACAAAGTAGGTACTACAGTGAATAAACAGCTGCTTAATTACAGCTCTCTGTGTGTGTCACAGAGAAGCTGTGTGGGTGTGTGAGAGGGAGGGAGAGATGGGCGGTGCCGTCCGTTTTTACCATTGTGTTCAAGGCTTCGAGAGAGGGTTTGTTGTGCCTAGAAAGCAGCAAGAAGCTGGTGGGGGAGCGGGGTGAGGGACGGATTTTTTTTCCACTGGAAGTGGGAAGGGCACCAGATGGGGCCGAGTTTGAGTTGATCATGGCTCGTCACGTCGGGAAGGGTTTTCAAGCGAACGATTTTGTTCACTGGGATTTGCCATCCAACGTGAACGATCATTCGCTCAGATTGCCCACAGATATCTGGAAAAAGGTACTCCCTCCCTAGGTTCACGGAGAATGCTCTTAGGGCATTTCTAACCCACCCCCTAAAACCGGTTAGTGGAGTAAAATTTTGATTCGGTTTTACTCCACTAACCGGCACCTAGCCGATCCCCAATCCGCCGTTAGTGAAGTATATTTTTACTCCGGCCCTAAAAGTTTCCCTACATCAGTTGGTGAACGAGTCAAACGCTGCGCCCTCTCTCTCCCGTCAGCCCCGCCGCTACCTTGTTCCATCCCTTGCCCTGCGCCACCATTCTGCCCATCGGCCAGGCCGTTCGGCCCCGTCGTCGTTGCCTGAATCAAGGTGAAACGTCGCTGCCGTCAGCATTATTGATTCGTCCTATTTCTTTCGAGTTTCTTCCTTTTCTAGCGGCCGCCGCATCTCACCTTGCTAGTGCACCGCTGCAGGTTACCCGCCGCTTGCCGGTTCGGTCTAAACCACGTTGACCGGCTTGTGCACCAACACCGCACCCCAAGTATTCGAAGAATTGCCTAGATGAGTTTTGTTTATTGTTTCTCTTTGAACCGATCCATTTGGATTGATCCTAACCATTTGGATTTTAAATGAAGAGGTTGAGGGAGATAGCGTTGGAGGACTCATTTTCATCCGAAGAGGAAGAAGACGATGATGACTTTGACACTGTTTTATGCATGATTTTCAATGATGATGTTCGGCGGCCGAGGAGAGGATCACAATTTGGCCGCATATACATCAACCGTAATAGAGCGGAGGTCCATGCCAAGATCATGAGAGATTACTTTGATCCAAACCCAATCTATCCGGAGAAGTACTTTCGTCGACGCTTTCGGATGCACACAAGTCTTTTTCTAACCATTGCAAAAGCCGTTGAGAGATATGATGCTGTTTCAAGCTCTGGCGAAATGCATGTGGAGAGATCAATGCAAGCCCTCTGATGAAATGCATTGGGGCTATTCGAGTCTTGGCATATAGGCGTTCTGCCGATGCAATTGATGACTATGTACGCATTAGCGAGGACACAATCTTGGAGGCTGTTCAAAGGTTCACCAAAGCAGTGATCGCTCTCTTTGGCCCGGAGTACTTGAGAGCACCAACCAGAATGACACCCAGAGGTTGATGACTGAGGGAGAAGCAAGAGCATGGCTAGGGATGCTTGGATTACTTGACTGTATGCACTGGACATGGAAGAATTGTCCTGCACGGCGGAAGGGTTAGTACAAAGGCCACTGCAACGATCCAGCGATCATTCTTGAGGCAGTTGCATCGAATGATCTTTGGATATGACAATCATTCTTTTGTCTGCCTGGCTCGCACAATGACTTAAATGTGCTATCAAGACCACCTCTGTTTTCTAGGCTTATAAAAGGTAAAACTCCCACTTGCAACTACTCGGTTAATGGGCACAACTACTCAATGGGCTACTACCTTGCGGATGGCATCTATCCATCATGGGCCACCTTAATCAAAATAATTCCGCGTCCAAAAGGGAATAAAAACACTCACTTTGCCCAATGTCAAGAAGTTGCAAGGAAAGATGTGGAGAGAGCCTTGGGTGTGCTTCAGAAGCACATTGCAATTGTTCGTGACCCTACTGAGTACTGGAACTCCAAGGTTCTATAGCGAATCATGACTTGTTGCATCATATTGCATTGCATGACATGATCATTGAAGACGAGAAAGATATGCCTGATAACTTTCGGTAGATCACCAATGGGACTCCGGTTGAGCCAGAGTATGATAGGAACAGGATACTGTCATTTCTTGACCATCATCGGAAGATTGAGAACCATCAAGTTCATACTCAGCTCCAACAAGATCTTGTTGAGCATCATTGGCAATGTCTAATCGAGTCCTAGTTGTTCTATGAAATGCTATTTGCTACATTTGAACCATTCGGCGTGTTTAAATTTGAATAACTCGGTTTGTAAACTATATTTGTAATTTGGTTGAGCATTTAAATTTATGTTTAGTTTCTATATGTGTGGTAATATGTAGTTGCAATCTATACTAAAATTGCAAAGTTTAGAAAAACGAAAAATTACTTCGTTACGGCTAGGTCTGGCCAAAACATAGTGGAGTATATATACTCCACGAAGCCTTTTACTCCACTATGTTTTAGGAGATCGGTTAGCGATGCCCTTATATATTAATTTACGTGAGTATCAACTAAATCCATGTATAAGTGGTAATAAATAAAGACAATGAGTCGTAACCACCACAGTCCACGACTCTAGCTTGTGGTCCGTACGCTGATATCAGCTTGTTCGATCGCCTGCTCCACAAACTTTTCTGGCGACGTGTCCGTCCGGTGCGACGACGTCTTTCCGGCCGTGTGTGTGGATGATATTCCGTAGCAGTTGATTGAAGCAATGGACTGGGTCGAGGCTAGTGACCTGAGGGAGGACGTGGACATACGAAGGTGCGAGGAAGGCCGGTCCTGTACTCTCTAGTCCATGAATGTCGCGACCTGCATCGTCCACATCGGCACCCTCATCCACAGACTTTTCGCACCAATTAATTCTCGTGGTGCTGGTGAATGCCTGCGCGTCCTGTGCTTATTGTCCTTCCAGCGACATGCCACCAAGGATTTGGATCCCAAATGCACATTTTTTCTCGCGGGCCACCGAAATTCTCGGTTACCGCGGTAACCGCGAAATCCCGGAAAAAATTCAGACGAAATTTGAATTTGAATTTTGAATTCAATTTTTTTTAATATTTTATAGATTAGTTCTGGACTCAATTTTGTCACCAGCAGCTGCCTGGCGAGGTGGTTAAGTCGTATATGTATTACTATTTCCTCGAGGTTGCAAGATCGAATCGCCATAGCAACACTTATTTTCACAGCTTCTTTCTTTTTATCATAAAGGACACGCTTACCACTACGCCACAGCTTGCTGCCTGTTCTGCAAGAGTTCCTAAAGTATCTAACCTAAGTACCAGAGTTTAAATTCAAAAAATTCGAAAAAATTCAAAAGAATTCGCTCGGTAGGTTTCTCGTGGGTGGCGAGAAACGCGGCGGTATCCGAATATTCCGCCCGCTACCCAAAACCATGCATGCCACTGGCTTTCTCACGACTGAGTCATTTGCACTTGCACCTCACCTTCTCTCTCTCGTAGTACCTCTTCCCAATCAACCGATATATCGTTCCCTGATTGCCTTTGAGTACTTGCAAATTAGCTCGCCCCAGCCAGAGACCTTTGACACCCGTGGACATTTGGGGTATGTTTCCTGTCCATTTGTTTCCAGCTAAAGTAGAAATACTTTGATCTAAAAAATTATTAGTTCTCCTTCTTAATTAGATTCTGATTGATTTTGTTTCAGTTTCCAGTCTGATTCGTCTTGGTTGAATCCACTGACCCGGCTAGCAACCTGGTAACTTTGTCTCATCTTTCTTGCTATTCTGATCTAGTGAAATCTTTCACATCCACACGTTCTTGTTAATCTGCTGATTTGCTAGATTACAATTTCTTAATTCTGCTCTAGTGAAATCTTTCAAATACACACCTTCTTGTTAATCTACTGATTTGCAATATTATAATTTCTTCTTCTTCCAGATCAAGTGAAGCAACCTCCACTGAGAAAGAGAGACACCGCCGGCCCCGTGTCGCCTCTGGTGCAGCGACCCTCACTCAGCTGGCCTCTGGTGCGCCGCCGCTGTGTTCTGCTCTGCCGCGAAGCACCAAGGTGGGCTTGGTCCAGATCTATCTAAGCTTTAATTTGGCAGCTCTGTTCTAGAGCTCGTTTACACAATTTGGATTGCATTACAGCTCCCCCTTATTCATCGATTTAAAGGTTTCCAGCTGATTGATCCGGGGAGCTCGTCCTCCAGCTCTCATGAATATTGTTACGGGTGCCATGGGCAGCCTGATCCCCAAGTTGGGAGAGCTGCTCATGGAGGAGTACAAGCTGCACAAGCGCGTCAAGAAAGATGTCGAGTTCCTCAGGAAGGAGCTTGAGAGCATGCACGCTGCCCTCATCATGGTTGGCGAGGTGCCGTGGGACCAGCTCGACAGGCAAGTCAAGCTTTGGGCCGACGAGGTCAGAGAGCTCTCCTACAACATGGAGGATGTCGTCGACAAGTTCCTCGTACACGTCAACATCGATGGCATTCAGCAGCCTCACGACAACTCCGGCAGATTCAAGGAGCTCAAGAACAAGATGATCTGCTTGTTCCAGAAAGGCAAGAATCACCATCGCATAGCTGACGCGATCAAGGAAATCAAGGAGCAACTCCAGGAGGTGGCTGCTAGGCGTGAGAGGAACAAGGTAGTTGTTCCTAACCCTACGGAACCAATTGCAATCGATCCTTGTCTTCGAGCTTTGTATGCAGAAGTGACAGAGCTAGTTGGCATATATGGGAAGAGGGATCAGGAGCTCATGAGGTTGCTCTCCATGGAGGGAGATGATGCCTCTAACAAGAGACTGAAGAAGGTCTCCATTGTTGGATTTGGCGGGTTAGGCAAGACCACTCTTGCTAGAGCAGTATATGAGAAGATTAAAGGTGATTTCGATTGTCAGGCATTTGTCTCCGTCGGTCAGAACCCTGATGTCAGGAAGGTTTTTAGGGATACCCTTATTGATCTCGGAAAATCCCACTCAGATGTTGTCATGTTAGATGAAAGGCAGCTTATCAACAAACTTCGTGAAACCCTCCAGAACAAGAGGTATGTGTTACTTCCAGAAAAAATGACACTATTAGGATATGTTTGTTTCCTATGCTAGTTGTACAAGTAATGCTGTAATAGAGTATAAATATATTGTACGTCACACGTTGAAGGGTTCAGATTTTTTCTCATTAAGGTCACCATTACGGACATATGCAGTTCGCCCTAAACTGTAGACCTTATATAGGTGCTAAATTTCAAGAATGTATAAGTATATATGTTTGACTCTTTCCGCCTTTAACGAAATAATTAGTAAGTACTTATTGCAGTTGCTACAGTGGCTGAAAATTATTAGAATTGGTCCAAGGAACCCATCTAAATATTTCACGTTACACCAAAGTGAGCATAATGACAACTGTAACAAATAATACACAAAAGGATAGAAAAGAAAGTGGAAGATAAATGCCACAAAATTTAAATCTCTCTCGTAACCCACCCAGTTTTAAAACACAGATTTTAAATGGTGGCAATGAGCGCCAAAGGCTACCCTTGAAGCTTCCTAAAATATTGTATATTGGATAAATAACCAAACAAGAACTTAAATTTTCTCTTCACTACCACATTATGTTTTCCTTGCATGCCTTTTTCTGGAAAGTTACTATCAGCAAAATAAGGGGAAAGGATAATGCCACACAATTTGAGTCTCCAAGAGGTTGATTTGCTACCATATATTAAATTGGTGGGACACCAATCCAGCAGTTTGCTAGTTGTGTTTTACTCCCTTGAATCTCAAATATTTATTCATTGTGTTCATCATCTGATTGGAGGCTCATAATGCATGCTTCGTGAGATCAGATTATTGAGTTTGAGGCGCATGCTTCTTACTAGTTTGTTTCTGAATTTACGCCCTTATGGATGTATTCCACCCATATATTCATACGCCCGTCAGGTTTTTCATGTGTGCAGATCTTACACTGATACTCTAACCTGATGTAGGTACCTCGTCATAATTGATGATATATGGGATGAAACATTGTGGGAAGGCATCAACTTTGCTTTCTCTAACAAGAATAATCTAGGCAGTCGGCTAATCACCACAACCCGTATTGTCAGTGTCTCCAAATCATGTTGCTCATCAGGTGATGATTCAGTTTATCATATGAAACCTCTTTCTGCCGATGACTCCAGTAGGCTGTTCTATAAAAGAATATTTTCTGATGAGAGTGGATGTACAAATGAATTTGAACAAGTGTCTAAAGATATATTGAAGAAATGTGGTGGGGTACCACTAGCCATCATTACTATTGCTAGTGCTTTGGCTAGTGGCCAGAAGGTGAAACCAAAGCATGAGTGGGATATTCTGCTCCAGTCCCTTGGCTCTGGACTAACAGAAGATAACAGTTTACAGGAGATGCGGAGAATACTCTCGTTCAGCTATTATAATCTGCCCTCTCATTTGAAAACTTGTCTACTGTACCTATGTATATATCTAGAAGATAGCGAGATTGATAGAGATAGACTAATATGGAAGTGGGTGGCCGAAGGATTTGTCCACCATCGAGATCAAGGGACTAGCCAGTTTTTGCTCGGATTAAATTACTTCAACCAGCTTATTAATAGAAGTATGATCCAACCAATAAATGATGGTATAGGCCAGGTACATGCTTGCCGTGTACATGATATGATTCTGGACTTTATCTGCACCTTGTCACATGAAGCAAAGTTTGTTAATGTATTGGATGGCACTGTGAATAGCATGTCTTTACAAAGTAATGTTCGCCGTTTGTCCCTTCAAGATAGAAATAAAGATCATCAAGGCACACCTCTCAGAAATTTCACGGGTATATCACGAGTGAGGTCCATTACTGTCTTTCCACCTGCTATTAATACCATGCCAGCCCTGTCAAGGTTTGAAGTTCTGCGTGTACTTGATCTTTCGCACTGTAACCTTGGGGAAAGTAGCATCCTGCAACCTAACCTCAAGGGTGTTGGACACTTAATTCATCTAAGGTACCTTGGTCTAAAAAGTACTGGAATCAGTGAACTGCCGGCTGAGATAGGAAACCTGCAGTTTCTGGAGGTGTTGGATATTGGATACAATATTCAGCTAGATGAATTGCCATCCACTGTTTGTAATTTGAGAAGATTAATCTACCTAAATGCTTATCCCTGTAAGGTGGTTCCTGCTGGTGTGTTGCAGAATCTGGCTTCCATAGAAGTGTTGAGGGGGATCTTGGTCTCTCTGAACGTTATTGCACAAGAGCTTGGCAACCTGGCAAGGCTGAGGCAGCTTCAGATTTACTTCAAGGATTTATATGCTAGTTTGGATTTGTATGAAGGTTTCGTGAAGTCTCTGTGCAACCTACATCACATCGAAAGTGTAGGTATTTATTGCAATTCCAGAGAAACGTCTTTTGAACTGATGGATCTCTTGGGAGAACGTTGGGTGCCTCCTGTACGTATCCTAGAATTAGTGTCTTGGATGCCCAGCCAACTCTCTGCACTGCGAGGGTGGATAAAGAGAGACCCCTCGCATCTCTCGAACCTCTCCACGTTAATCCTTGATTCAGTGAAGGAGGTGCAGCAGGAGGACGTGGAAATCATTGGGGAGTTGCTGTCCCTTCGACGTCTCCGGATAACGAGCACCCACCAAACACAACGGCTGCTAGTCATCCGTGCAGATGGGTTCTGCTGTATAGTAGACTTTAACTTGAATTGTGGGTCAGCAGCGCAGATAATTTTTGAATCAGGAGCTTTGCCGAGGGCGGAAGTAGTTAGGTTCAGCCTGGGCGTGCGGGTGGCGAAAGAGGATGGTATCTGTGATTTCGACTTGGGCCTGCAGGGGAACCTGCTCTCCCTTCGGCGGGAGGTCTGGGTTTGGATGTATTGTGGTGGAGTGAGGGTTGGGGAGGCAAAGGAAGCGGAGGCTGCGGTGAGGCACGTGCTCGAAGCCCATCCCAACCATCCCCCACTTCTTATTGAGATGAGGCCGCATATACAGGAAGGTACCCATGCCGCATCTAACTAATTACTCGTGCACTTACGTATGTGTTCTTTTTCTGCATGGATTTTGATCTCTGAATCTCCCAAGGTGCTCATGATGACGATTTGTGTGAGGACGAGGTGGAGAACTGATTTCTGACGCAGAAGGATTCACATTGCATCAGGTGTGCTCTCGGTATGTACGTATTTACTAATCATATTTTCCACTACCTTTCTTTCTCCATCGTCTAGAGCTCAGCTTGTTGCTACATTGATGAACTGTGCTTCACGTTCACTAGTGGCTATGGAAATTATAAACATTTTAAGGTATTGGTTAGGATGCATAAGTATCTGAGAAAAGTAAAGCTGGCAGTGTAGTCTGAAACTTGCTCAATCTCATTTTTGGCAAGTGATGATGAAAGCTAATCATTTTAATTAGGATGTTTATGCAAAGGATAGTTGGTAGTGGGGACAGAATTAGATTTTGGGAAGATTTCTGGATTGGGGATGTTGATTTTAGCTGACAACAAGTGAGAAGTACTCCATGTTATACAATTTATTTTTATGTAACGATATCTCTGTAGCTCTCGAGTCCTAGCACTAATTTTAACTCTCTGAAATTTAGAAGGGGCCTATTGATTGTGAAGGTTTTACTCTGAGAAATAAGCAGGATTTGGGGATAGGGGTATTTTCTGTTCATTCTACGCATATAGCTCTCGAAGCTCAAGTGAAACGACCCTGCTGAAAATTTTGGTAATGTAAAAGTTCTACTTAAATAAGATCAAGTTATTACTGTGGTTAGCATTCACAAATAGTATCTTAACCAGAGGTAATCTGAATCATACAGGTAGTGTGGTACAGGAAAATAGTCTTTTTTGCAGTAGAAAAGAGTCAGTGGATCATATCTTTTTTAATTGTTCGGTTGCTCTCGTTATATTTGGAACACCTGTGGTCTTAATACAGTTCCTGACTTCCTGTTAGCATGGGTGTTACACTTCAGTAGTACAAATAGGAATCTGGTTACCGTAGGGGTAGCAGCTGTTATTTGATCTATTTGGAGAACAAGGAACGATAATTGGTTGAAAAATATTTTTCCTGTGGATCCCAGTTGTGTAGGTTGCAAAGTTAATTATTGGATGTTTCTAGCTTACAGAGAAGAATTTCACGATGTGCAGGTAGCAGGGGCGCATGGGTTACTGCTGGTGGCACCGGAGAACTGAAGGATGGAAAAGCTTGGAGCTTCGCTGGAAATTGTGTGATGAGCTTCTTTTAAATGGCAGTCAGCTTGCAGAAAGAGATATTGCTTGGTTTTGTAATGAATAAGTAAGGGTGTTGGAGTGACATGCTGCTCTGCTTTTGTTTTTATAAGCTGAACCGGACAAATATTCTTCTCTGTTTTGTATGTTTGTACATGCTGCTCTGCTCTTCTTATAAATGGCACTCAGCTTGCACGAAGGGGAGGCACTGCGGGTCGGGGAAGAGGAGAGGTGCAGGGGAGCCGCTGCAGGTCGCCAGATGAGCGTGTGAGAGAGAGAGACAAGGGGGAGAGTGCTTTTATTTTTTTTGGAGCGATCGAGTGAAAAATAAGCGGGAGATTCCAATGATACGGCGCCCTAAATCGATTTTGCGGGCAATTTATCCTCGGCGCAGAATTGATACTGCAAATTCAAAAACTTAAACTTGAAGAGTTCTGCCACATAGATAGTCCGGACCTTGTCGGAGTTCATCACACACACAAACAAACTAAACTTAGAAACTAAACTTGACGGAAGGCCTGCGGCTCACGGCTTCACGCCTGTAGAAGTGCATGCTCTAGCCAATGCAACCAAAAGACCGATCTGATGGAAGAGACTAGGCAGCACATTATACGTCAACACTTCCCCTCACGTGTGGCTCCCTCAGGCCTAAACGTGGACCGAAAGTGGGCTGCAATTATAATTGCGCCAGCCGGGTCTTGAACTCAAGACCTCTTGGCTCCGATACCATGTAGAAGTGCACGCCGAGGTAGAACTTGCACGCCGAGCGATAGATGGTGTAGGTAAGTACGTAGTCCGCCTTCGCCGTCTCGAAGCGTTCAGTGGCACCCTCTTCGCCCGCATCCAGTGCCTCCTTTTTCGCGGCGTAGCACGCGACGTCCGCCTCGCAGAGCTTCTTCGTCAACGGCCAGAGTGCCTCGTAGAGCTCGTCGAAGCGCTACCACCTGCGGTTCCCGCCAGTGCAGGAGAGGGCGCCTCGACTGCGCGCCTGCGCCGTTCACCATGGCTTGACGGTGGGCTGGCTGCAGATGCTGCCCTCTGCGTCGTGCCAGGCGCGCTTGCACGACGGCGACACATGGTGACCCCCGTCCGTGGCCTTCTCCCGACATGAGTTGCGCTTGATTCGGCCGGATGCGCTTGATTCGACTAGAGGGAGCGGTTTGCGGGCCGCCGTATATTGTTTACGGGCCGGTGCAATTTTGCGGCTTGTGTTCTGGCCCGAAATAGCCCGAATACGCGAAACCGCCTGCAAATATATTGGCCAACGGCTGGATAGCACATCCGCTAGAGATGATCTTATGATCACCTGATGATGAAACCAACCCATCCATCTGGATCGTGCTGTTCGGACATGTTTTCTCATCCAACACAGTCTTGTATTCGTCCGCTCGCCCCACCCAAAACCATCACCCTGGTCCGCACGATTTTTAGCCCGAAGGTTTAGCGCTCCATTCATGTCGACCTAGAGTGACGCGACCTCTCATGTTGCTCGAGCATTGAAGTGTCACGTCTTCTGAGAGCGCCACCTGTGTTGCTTGCTGGTGCACGAGCCTTCTCCGCGTTGAAACAACAACCCGTATGTCTGCCATCATTCATTAAACATCTGCGAGTGTCAAGGAACATACTCCAGCGCCACCTGACAATCCATCTGTCGCCCGCCATTAACCACCTCGTCGCCTTGGCCTGTCATCCGCCATCTATTTAAACTCCAGGCCCAACAAATAACTACATACAACCTCCTCTTGGCACCACATCGCCATGGCCTCCTTAAGCTCCAATGCCATGTGGGATGGCCTCTTGTCCGAAAAGAAGAAGGAGATTGCCGCCATTGCGGCCATTTGGCAGGGCGGCAGACTGACGAGCTCACTAGAGGCCAACGCTCCGAAGTGAGACAATGAAAGAGGCGACCGACGACGAGCCGGTGCCACCATCCTCGCCGGCCCATGCCAGCATCACCAAGGGTGACGCACGTGCTCTCACTATACCGACATGGTGTTGGAAGAGTGGGCTTCCGTGTTCCAACAACCGCAGACCGACAAGACCTACAACCTCTGCCTCCTCGATGAGCAACGGTGTGTGAAGGAGCAACTCGCTGCCGGCATGGGGCATCGCAGCTGACGTGTACACGGAAGAGCAGGAGGAGCTGCTCCTATCCTTCGATCTGCTCGCAACATCCGCCGCGACCGCTGGTGGCACTGCGTCCGCCAGGGGGAGTTAGAAGTCTCCTTCAAGGAGATGATGAGGCGGTGGATGAAGTTTACGGCAAGGACGAGGACGATGTTGCCAGCCGCGCGTCAGCCGTGCCCCGACGCGATGACGATGAAGCCGAATCGTCCGCGAGCGCCGTCAGCAGCAAGGAAGAGTATACCATGGGAGACCGTTGGCGCTTGGGTCCCACAACGACCACTACTCTTCCACTCTCGTTGAAGCTAAGCTTGGCGGGCTAATCATAGTTGGCCAATTAGCCGCTTGACTTGGCAAAGGTGGAGGGTAGTCTTCCCATCCCACTTAAGCTTCATTTTTCGGGTCTCACAGCCGTCCGGAGAGCTTGTTGCCGGATATGGAGAAGATGAGCCATGGAAACAGGTGCCTGCGATCATTTAGACTCGGTTAGAATAGATTTTAGTTCGAATATATCGAGAATGTAATGAATGTGCTCATGTTTAGATGAAATCATTCGGTTTTATGTAAAAATCATTCAAGTTTCCATGTTTGTTTAAATTTTCATCAAAGTTTGTTTATTTTCAATAAATTACATTCAAAATGTAAGTAGACATTTGCAATTGCGGTTGGATGGCAAGCTCCTACATCAGTGTCCTTGGACTACCACCCCCCTTCCCCCTCCCCCTTCCCTGGCCTGGTGATGGATGCAGTGTCCGGTCTCAGGGTTAAAGTTGGAGATGTCCTCATACACCTTCCCTCATGAGCACTACACGTTTTTAGGAGGGGGGGGGGGGGGGGGGGGATTTGAGGATGCGCGGAGGGATCAAAACCTATATGCCCCCTCTAAAAGAATCTTTAGGGATTCTAAGATAGCCACCTGGCCCACCTATTTGGTTTGAAGGAATGGGAATTTAAGAAGAATTGGGCGTGGGAGCCTAGAGTTTAACTCCCACCATTTTATTAACGAGAAGGGGTGGGAATTGTTCTGTGGAGAACATCCCAACCCTTATCATAACTTAATGTGTGATCTTTGGGCTCGTTCACAATGAACTCCAACTAACCAAACAAGCGAATAAACATACCTTCCAAATTCCAGCATGAATAATTACCCAATACAAAACAAGGGATTGGGAATAAAATGTCAATTCCCATGTGTATTCTCGTGACAAGTGTTGGACACCTGGTCGTGCCAGACGTGCCCCGCATGCAGCACACCCAAGGGTGTGCCTGTGCCTCGAGGCGAGGCCGGCGTGCCAGCACGACACGATCCGTTTGTTATTATTATTTTTCTGGTATTTATAGAAAAAATAGGCCCAAAAGATTAAAAATGGCCCACAACATGCAGATCGTAAGAGCTAAACATGCCATGGGTCGGCCCTGTGCCTGGTCTTGGATGAGGCCCGCATGCCCGCACGACGCAGCCCACTTATAAACAAGCCTATGTCGGGCATGCCGTGCCAGGCACATTTAAGCGTGGGTTGTGACGTGCCGCCCCACTTGGCCAGGTTTGCTCGTGACAACACCCTCCTCTGAATCGCGAAGACCATATCCCACTTCATGCGAGTATTCCTTCTGTCTCGCTCAAGCCTTTCCCCCCGCGATGTAGCAATTAGGTCGACCCTTTTTCGTCTATTTTTTTCCGTTCGCTAGTTTTACGATCGAGTTTGCTCGTTGCCCTTCGTTCGTTGGTTTCGCTAGGTTTATTTTTTCTTTTTCTTTTTTAGTTTAGTTTGTTTTCTCACCAGTTTCTCCGGTTTTCTATTTATTTAACCATTTTTCTTCATTTCTTTCTCGGTTTTCACTGGTTTTATCTTTCTTTTCTTTCTTCTTTGTTTTCCCCGGTTTTCTTTGTTTCTTTCTTGTTTTTCACTGGTATTTTTTCTTTCTTTTTCTATGTTTTCCTCAGTTTTCTTTGCTTTTCTGTTTTGTTTCTTTTGTCGGGTTTCATTGGTTTTCTTATTTTCTTTCTATTTTTCTTCGATTTTCTTTGTCTCTTGCTCTATTTTCACTGTTTGTTACCTTTCTTTCTTTTTTTCTTCTTTTTTCTTTCTTTGTTTTCTTTTTCATTTTTTATTGGTTTTCTTCATTTATCATTGTTTTTTGTTGATTTTCATCGGTTTCTATTTTGTTCAACACATGTGAATGGTGGTGTCAATACACATTCAACATGTTTGGTATACATCACACGATTAACATTTTGAAATACATGATTAATATTTTCTGATGTCTACTTTCTTCCGTATACATTTGGTCTATTTGGAGAACGAGGAATGATAATTGGTTGAAAAATATTTTTCCTATGGATCCCAGCTGTGTAGGTTGCAAAGTTTAATATTGGATGTTTCTAGCTTACAGAGAAAAGAATTGCACGATGTGCAGGTAGCAGGGGCGCGGGGTTACTGCTGGTGGCATCGGAGAACTGAAGGATGGCAAAGTTTGGAGCTTCGCTGGAAGTTGTGTGATAAACTTCTTTTAAATGGCAGTCAGCTTGCAGAAAGAGATATTGCTTGGTTTTGTAACGAATATTGCTTGCAGTCAGCTTGCAGAAGTTGTGTGATGAGCTTCTTTTAAATGGTAGTCAGCTTGCACATAAGTAAGGGTATTCGAGTGACATGCTGCTCTGCTCATGTTGGTTGCAGAAACAAACATTGCTTGGTTTTGTAACCAATAAGTAAGGGTATTCGAGTGACATGTTGCTCTGCTCTTGTTTTTATAAGCTGAACCGGACAAATTTGCTGCTCTGTTTTGCATGTTGCTACTCCCTCCGTTCCTAAATACTTGTCTTTCTAGAGATTTCAACAAGTGACTACATACGGAGCAAAATGAGTGAATCTACACTTTAAAATATGTCTACATACATCCGTATGTTGAGTCCATTTGAAATGCCTAGAAAGACAAGTATTTGGGAACGGAGGTAGTACATGGGAGGGTAGCCCATGACATGCTGGTGTTTTTTGTTTTTAAGTTGAACCGGACAAACCTGAGGTTTTATTATCAGTTTCGTGATGAATGAAATAGGGGGACTCACCTGAGCTCCTTGATTCGAACAATTTTGTTGCATACAAATGGAAAGTGTACTTCCAACAAACAAGTAGTAGTATTTCCAAACCGTGAGCTAGCAACGACCAATGCCTTTGTTGTGAACTTGTATAAACTGTAAAAGTGGCCTTTGTCGCGAACCTATAAATGCAAAGAACAATGGTTTGGCACGGTATAAACTCTAAAACAACAAGATTTCAGTGTGGATTATTTATGCTACAGATCACAGATGATGAGCTAAAGTAAAATTTAGGGGAAGAAAATTGGGAATGATTCAAAGAAATTTACCTATGCGGGTTGCAGGGGTGCATGCAAATTCAGAGAAGGACCTTACCAGGTCGGCTCGCTGCTGCTAGCTACGTCGCCTCGTGGAGCACGGGTCGGCCGTGGGACCGGTGGGAGCACTGGGCGGCTGATGTGTGCGATGTACCAGAAGCCGGCCACCGCGATGGCCGGCGGCTGCTGTGTGCCTGTGTCGCCGGGGGCGGCTGCTCCGCGACTTGTGATGTGAGCTTCGCTGGGTTGACGTGTGTGTTGTACTTGCTCAATTGCGGTTAGCAGTTGTGGGCTGGGCTCGATGTAAATTTATTTCTTCCTCCAACACCGGGCAGGCCGCGACCCACAGGTTGGCCTTGTGGTAGCTCCGCCACTGGAGTATTTCTGTTTCTCAAAATAAAAACAATAAATGTTAGTTCTTAAAAAGTTACAAAAAATGTCCATATATAATAGTACTAAGCAATGTTGTTTCTGAATAATATTTTCAGTTCAATGTGTTCCGAATTGCAAATACTGCACTGAATTCAAATCCAAAATCTATGACATACGAAATACCCTTTTTATGTATAAAGGGCATGTCCTAATTTGACTCATATTATATCAAAACTTACCTAGGATTAACAAATTTATAATGATTTTGTCCATGACATCACAATTTCACATGTTTTTGTGAGTTTATTTGTGTAAAGATAATGGTCAATGTTTATTAACTGCCACATGTTTATGTCTAAATTAGCATCTTATTACGAGCGAGAGAGAAAATATGTGTAAATGAATTCATAACGCATCACTTAGGTCACTTTTAGACTAAATAAATAATCTAGCACAAGTAGGAGGTTTGCGGTAGACGCAACGCGGGAGCCAATGGAGACGTGAAGATTTCACAAGTGATGGCCACATTGAGTAGCTCGGCGTTACCGACGTCACCTAGTATTACACAACCCTTTTTTTGGAAAACGGCCTCACATCTGTTATAATCAAACCAATAGTACAAGCACTGCCATAAAATTAAGAAAATCATCAAGGTCCCTAGGTACGCAAACTGGCGCTAAAGGCACTTGGGAGGGCATGACTGTGTCAATTATTTCGAGACTAAAACTAGGTCTCACCGGAAGCGCCTATGACAATGGGCCGGCCTACTACATTATGCTATTATCACGTGTGTGTTATTCTCATTTTACTGTTGTTTACATTTTGAAAGGCACTAATACATATGTTATGAAAAATTAAATTCGTTAATTTTTTTGCAAGTCTTCATCACATATTTAAAAAATGTAAATGCAGTGCCAAAAAAAAGTCAATTAACTTTATAAAAATCGTTAGTACTATGCAAAATATATTTTGATATTTAAGTGTTCATGCGTTTAAAATGTACATGACATTTAAAAATTTGTACAACTTAAAATAATATTCATATAATCCTATATACCTAAGAGATCCATCCCGACTGCTTGATTTATCTCAACATGCAACCCATCCACATCATCACACATGCCACATCAGCATTTTTCCAACAGTAACAGCCATGCATGTGCCCCCTCAGCAAGGGCGAGACTTGCCTGCTCCCTCCGTGTGCGCCCATCCGTGCTCCCACATACGTGGCTTGATTTGATTGGACAAAATAAGGCCCGGCCCCATCCCCTTAAAATCAGGGGGGGGGGGATGATTAGATTAGAAAGAAAAAGGAAAAAAAGACAGCCGTAGTATGAAGTGGGAGCACGGATGGGAGCATGGGAAGGGAGCAGGCAAGCCGGATCCCCTCAGCAAAAGAAAAAAAGGCATTTTCCTAATTAACAAATCTGCCATGTCATCCAAATAAAAACTAACAAATCGTGGCCTAGACCGAAGCGACATGGCGTTTCCTTTTCTTTGTATAACTCCACAAAAGTTATCTACTGGGCAGACCTAGAGTTTTCTTTCGGTTGTTATATTTATCTCTTCATTTAGATAAGGCAGATAATTCCCCAACGATTAGTTTCTGTCTCGAATTTATTAGTCCGTTGCAAACTCCTTTCCTCTTCAACTTCGCCACTACTCCTTTCTCTTCGTCTTCTCTCTTCTGACGTAGTAGTATATATAAGTGGGATTATGGTTTCCCTTCGTCCTGGCGAGCGATCTTACTTCTCTGATTGTACTTGCATGACCTCAATCCCAAGGGGATCAACACTGATGCCTGACATCGAGGGTTGCTGAGCACGATCCGGCGGCATGCAGAACCAGGTCGAGGCGCGTGCGCAGTTGACGGACATCCCCGCAAGCAGGGCACATTGACTGACTGCCTGAACTCCGGCGGGCGCGCTTCATCTTGGCCAGTAGGTGGCGCGGCTATCCAGGCGCAAGACGGTGACTGCGGCGTCCTTGACCACCACGAGGGACGCCGCCATCGAGCGCAGCTGCAAGGACGGGCCAGAGACACGACACCTCCGGGGACAACTGTTTGTTGCAGACTTGGGCGATCTACAGCGAACGACGGCCAGAACTGGGGGGCGTCGCCGCCTACCGTTCTGTCAAATCAGCCACCGCTGGTATATGCCCTATCGAGCGTTGGCGCCTACAAAAAATCTCTATGGTAATGATAGGGATGGGTCGTTGTAGGACTGTCACAGTACAGGAATCAAAAGCATGTTGAATTCGCTACACATCGTGAGGTAGGTAAAAGATCTCTCACGGTCTCACCTAAAAAGATCTCTATGAGCATGATCCATTTTTCAGACAAATTATTGAGCATAATGTAAATTAAGGTAATAGTGGGATTCTGCCTTTTTTTTCGCCGGAGATTGTGGTATTCTGCTGTAGGAGTAGCTCATTTGTCTGAGGCTCACGTTCCAGGTAAGTCCATTAGGTATACCTGCATCCAATTTTGGTGTGATGTTCAAGCTGTCAAGCTGGCATGGTAGGAATTAGATGTGCAGGTGAAAGGGTCATCTCGACTGGAATGTATGCCAACTAATTCAATATAAGTGAGTATGTAAAGCATCTTTACTACCAATGGTTAGTTCTACTGTAAACATCTCATTGATGATATATCATTTTATCCAGTCCTATAAATACATATATATTCTCGCCTTACACACCTCTTTGAGTGTGTATGATCTGCCACATCTAATGTATTTTTATAGAAACTGTCAACATGTGAATATGCCAACTCAATATGCAACCATGCATTGGAGAAAATCCATTTCAACAAGCATTCATGCATGGGAAAATACATCCGTAGTTTTATGAACCTTATATTCAATAATGATTGTACAACTGTACAATAATAAAATATGATTATGCATATCTATTTTTATTTAATTACAGTGCGTAATATAAATCAAAATATGCGTGTTTCATACAACCAAATATCATTGAAATATCTTGCAACCAATTCCCGCAGCAACGCGCGGGGTATCATCTAGTTAATAAAAATATTACATGCCAATAACAAATGTACACTATATTTAATAAAATGTTCACGCGTTTCAAAAAGAAAGTTTGCAACATTTTCAAAAAAGTTTGTAGAATGTATAAAAAAGTTTGCATAGTTTTAAAAAAAAATTGTATCATAAAAAAATGTCTCAACGTGTATTTGAAAAAGAATTAACATGTATGTAAAACTATGTTCAAAAACATGCGTTTGAATTTTTTTTTAATGATATGTTAGAAAATTCTTAAATGTGTACAAAAACAATGTTTCATCTGTATACAATAGTGTACAATACGTAAAAGAAAGTAGACATCAAAACATATATTTGTAAAAGTGTTAATAATGTATTTAAGAATGTTTCATATGTATAGGAAAAATGTACAAAACATATGAGAAAAGTTAGACATCAATACATATATATTGTTGAAAATTAGTGATCTATTTAAAATATGTTAAACATGTATATAAATGATCCATATGAATAAAAAATAAAATGTGTATGAATACATTAGACATCAAGAGATATATTTGAAAAACATTAATCATGCGTTTAAAAAATTAAATAGTAATTCTTGATGTATACGGAAAATATGAATTTGTACGAATAAATGTATACATCAGTAGAAAATGAAAGAGAAATACATCCAAACAAAACAGATATACAAACACATAAAATGGAAACCCAAAAGGAAACCGTAAAAAACATAAAGAAGAGAAGAAAGAAAATGAAACCTATAAAAATGTAATTTGTCCACCAACCACTGTGTATGCCACATTTTATTAATTGAAAATCAGAGTTGCAGGTAGGGGCCTTCCCTACAGTCTTTTCTCACGAAAAAAATGATAAACAGAAAAGATAAAAGAGAAAAAATCCTATAACCAAATAAAACTGTGGAAAAGCATGTAAAATATATGAAATCAAAGAAAACCAATAAAACATAAAGAAAAATAAAATATAAAAATATTTAAACTGAAGAAAGCAGTAGAGAAGAAGACACGAGAAGGAAGGAAAAAACTAATGCTCATATGCTTATATGAAGAGTGGAGCAAAAATCATACGAAGTCCTTGACGCCAATGCCACTAATGGGCCGGCTAACCACATGTTCATAGGAGCCACAAAATTTGTTGCACTCCAATTGGATGAAGCTCCACCATTTTTTATGTAATACATCACCCCGGTCACTCTCAAATTTATAGGGCTCAAACTTTCTATGTTCATGGAAGAAAGCATGGAGCCTCTTTTTCAAAATGTTGAACATTTTTTCTCGGCTCCCATTTGGGGATCTTGTCCAATTTCCATCCAAGCCTCACCAAGCAACTTGTCCTCCTCCTCCTCCTCCATGTATGCTCCGGTCCTCACGTTTTGCCGCCTCTTTTTTGTGATCGGTCTTGATGAGATAACTCCCCCCAAACAATGGCTTTTCCTCAGTGTGGACATTCTCTTGGCCTTTGGTCTCTTCAGCACAATCCGATTGGCCACCCACATTGATCATCTCCTCCATGAGATCATCGTAATAGTTTGGGTCGTCCGGCGTTGGCTTCGGCATTCAATCAAACAAGTTGCATGCATCGGGTAAGTTGCCCAGGGAGACCACCAATGAGCGCTTCCTCTGTGCTCCAGTGGACTGGCTGGCCACAAGTGTGGCATTGAGATCAATGCGAGTCACAACGGGGATGACCAACACAGAATCAACCATTTCCGACAAGCCGTACCGAGGTGAGGTGGAGAAGTGAGACGTTGTCGGGTTACGTCCGGGAAGGTAACCATACATCGAAGGCGATGTCGATGTGCGCAAAGAGTCTGGAAGCCTGGGCGGGCGGGCCACCGACGAGCCTGTGTCGCCATTGTCAATCTCGTTAAGATCATTTGCTTGCAAGACTTCCAGGAAACAGCACCACCTCCAAGAGTAAACCTATACCCTATTGTGGCCTTCATCTCATCAGCATCAGAGATCCAATTCGTATCACTATACCTTTCAAGTACCAACGGGTACCCCGTATAGTGAAGCCCATAGTTCGTAGTACCTTCAGATAGCGCATAACTCTTTCAATAGCATGACGATGTACATCACCCGGTTTGGAAATAAACCGGCTCAGTTTGCTCACATCAAACGCAATGTCAGGCGTTGTTGCGCTCGCTAGATACATGAGTGAACCAATGATTTAAGAGTATCTCAATTAATGCTTAGCTGTGCCTTCGAACTTTCGAATCAACACACTAGGATTATATGATATTTGAGGTGGTTTGCAGTTTGAATATCCAAAACGACTCAACACCTTCTCCACATAACGGGATTGCAGAAGCGCAATCCCACCCTCATCATCTCTCACATTGTAATTGTAGTTCGTATTTGTTATGACTGAAATTGGGTTCTTCATTGTTGGATTTGTTACATGAGAAAATATTTACTACTGTAGTTGTACCAACGTGTCTCTCTCTTTTACATACAGTACAAAATGAAAATAACTCTGATTACTGTACTCGGTACTTTGCCTGGTACGTACTACTGTAGTATTTTGGTATATAAAAAAGACCGAACTTTGTCCGTCTCGGCCGCGACTTCATCCGGGCTGTCTCTCGCTCTCTCGACCGACCAGGACCACCACCCAAAGGAGTGGACAAGCCGCCGTCCGCCGTCTGCCCGTCTCCATGGAATTGACCTCGCCGCCTCCAGGTCCGACAGGGGGCCACTTCGACCGCCCCGAAGAGGTGACTGTCGTTACCATTATCTCCTTCTCCTCGGCGGCTGTTCGGAGTTCGTCCGTCGTGGAGCCAAGCGGAGGCAGCATCGATCTGCTATTCATGAGCATCAATGGAATCCGAAGCACGTCCTGACTCTTGCTGCTATCATCCGCCTCCTTCCATTATTCCTTTCTCTCTCGGTGGTGATGTCTCGGTCACTGCACGGAATCTGTTTGACAAAATGACCAAGTAAGGTGAGAGTGGATTTCACAGTTCTGGTACAGTAGTACTTTGCGCTTTCCTTTCTCTCTTTAATGTACTAATGTGAATCTAACATTTCAATTGTCGTGAGTGACAGCGCCAAGTCGGCTTCACCTTCACCTTCATGTCGTGAGTGACAGTGCGAGCGGCTGCAGCTGCACATGGCGTCGTGGTGTGACAGTTCAACCCGGATGCTGCCACAGTAGAGCTGGAGGACGACGCCCCAGCCTGTTACAAGAAATGGAGGCTGCTTTCTGGACGCCCTTGAGTTACTCGACGAAATGCACAGGAGAGAAGAGAGACTGCGGTCGACCACGACAATGACACTGTTGACATGTGCGTAAAAACTTGCTTGCCTTCACTCTCTTATTATTTCTTCCTGTGTAGATTAGTGTAGTTTCTGGATGCATAGTTTGTAGCATGTCTGGCTTCTCCCCAACACACGTAGAGCGCACCCGCTGCTCTGCTCTGTCCCGCCTCGACTCCGACGGTCCCTTCCTATAGCGTTAGCGCTTCTCACGTCCACCTCAAGGCACTACTGGCACCATCCATGTCCACCCCATTACCTCTGCCACGGCTCGGGTGGACGGATTTGGAACCAAGCCGGGCGACAGCTACCTGATCTGTAACTTCAGTTCAGTGTTAAGCAAGATCGATTTGGTCTTGCACTTTCAGCTACTAGCACTTTAGATACACGCATCTGCTAAAGGGAGATGTTTCAGCGTTCAGGCACGATGGTATGGTATAATTCCTCACATTTCGACAGCTGGTTTCGTTTCAGATTACATCATAAGCGACAATGTTGACATGTGGGTAACAACTTGCTTGCCTTCACTCTCTTATTATTTCTTGGTGTGTAGATTAATGTAGTTTGTTGATGCATAGTTTGGAGCATGTCCGGCTCCTCCCCACCACCCGTAGAGTGCACTCCGCTGCTCTGTCCCGCCTCGACCGTCGGCACGGCCCCTTCCTATAGCGTTAGCGCTGCTCACGTCCACCTCAAGGCACTGGCTCCATCCACGTCCACCCCATGACCTCTGCTACGGCTCGGGCGGCCGGATTTGGAACCAAGCCAGGCGACAACTACCCGATCTGCAACCAAGGAATACAGCGGCGCATCTGCTGAAGGAGATGTTTTAGTGTTCAGGCACGATGGTATAGTTCCTCACATTTCGGCAGCTGGTTTGGTTTCGGATTGCATGCATCATAAGCAGCAATGTCCAGTAATATACTGTGACCATCCTCACCTCTAACTGCAGTATTATTATTGCACAAGGCATGGATGTGTTGTCTAAGAGAGAAATAGAGAATTAGCTGGCAATCTAGATGGCATTCGTGTGCTGTGGCGTAGCCTGCACTAATGTTCGTGACTCTGATGGCGTGTGAAAAAAGCATGCCTTTCAGTTCATGTTTGGTTCGATCTGCTGTGATAGTCACTAATCAGTTCTATGCGCTCTTTAGGGCACAAGTAATAGTGTTGCTTGGTTCTCTTAATTTTCTTAGCTCAAGTATACCTTATTTAAGCAACTACTCTACTTGTGAATTGAAAGCAAAAAAAGCAGGTTCCTTTCTATTGTGCTAGCTTTTTTGGAAGTTTATACTCCTACTTATTAGTGTTCCTCTTTGCAGCTGGTAATAATTCAGTTCCTCTGTCCAGTTCAAAATTTTATTCTAGTAGTGAGTATTGGTTGGGACGGGGATCTTTGCGTTTCAGGTGCCAGAGCATCCGAATTGAAAATAATATTTTAGAAATTTCAAAAAAAGTTCAGAATTCCTGAACTTTTTTTAAAACAAACATGATTAGTGTTAGACTCATGTAAAAAATATCATGAAGGAATTTTTATGGTATTCTGTGCCGGAGAAAACAAAATCGACACTACATAAAAGTTACCATTCACGCTTTTTATACTCACAATTTTATTTTTTGTTTTTTGCCCTGAAGTAATTCTTTCGCGAAACTTTTCGTACGAGTATAACACTAGATCACGTATGTTTCCAAAATGTTCCAGAATTTTTTGACTTTTTTTTTTGCAATTTCTAAATTATTCTTTTTTTTTTGAACGGTCACCGGGGGGGAGAGCTTCCCCACCTGAATATATTACCACTCAAAAGGGGTTTGAGGATTACAACCAGTTTTTGTTACAGAATCGGCTTTTAGGGAACAGCTGAGGAAAGGAAATGAAGCCATTGCTTTGCAAATAAATTGTCTTCCTTGTTTTTGAATCTAAAAACCCATAGAGAGAAATCAGCAACAATGTTACGAATCGTAGTCTGGGTAGAGTGATCCTCATTTCTGAAGACTAGGGCGTTTCTTGAGTCCCAAAGTTTCCAGGAGATAGACAGAGCGACAGAGGGCCATATGTTAGGGTTGAGGCCTTGGAGTGTTGGGTGTTGAAGAAGATCATCAAGAGATGTAGGAGCCTGTAATCGTAGAGAGGACCAAACTTGGGTAGCATAAGAGCATCTTGAAATTAGGTGCAGAGCGTCTTCATGAGGGTCTTGACAGCGTGGGCATGCGGCAGACTGTGAAATATTCTTATGGAACATGTTGGCCTTTGTGTTTAGTCTGTCACGTAGGAGCAGCCAAGCGAAGATCTTGACTTTTATTGGGACTTTGGAGGCCCAAACCAGATCATGGTGTGGGTCAGTTGCGTCTTCAGCCACAATGGAGGAGTAAGCATTCCTGGCAGAGAATGGCAGGCCATGTGTGAGAGACCGTTCGTCCGGTTGGTTCACCTGCTGGAAGTCCTGCAGCAACAACAGCACACAATCCAGCTCTCGAGCTGCAGCATTAGACAGACGGTTCCGCAGGTTTGCTAATAAGCTGGTTTGCCAAATAGTAGCCACTAGCACCTTGTCATCAATGGAGTGAGAGTATAGGTTCGGGAAAGCTTTTTGGAGTGGTGAGGGTAGTAGCCATTTATCGAGCCAGAAGAAGGTGGAGAGACCATTGTATGTGATGACAAAGGAGTGTTCAATTAACAGTGGCAAGTTGTTGTTGATAATCTTCCATAAAAAGGAGGGCCGTGTGGTTTTTGAAGTAATGCCAAGAGGGTGTTGTTGGTTATACCACAAGGTCCGCGGGATGTTTGGGTGTTGAAGGATTTTGGAAGAGAATTTCATGAGCAGGCAGTGGTTCTGAATTTCAAGATTTTTAATGCCTAGACCACCATAGTCTTTAGGTTTGCAAACGTTTTTCCACGCAACTAAGCAGCTCGCCCCAGTACAGGTTGACTCGTTGGCCCAGAAGAACGCCCTCCGAATGGCATCTAGTTTAGCTAGGATTGATTTTGGTAGACGGAAAACTGACATAAAGTAGATTGTTAAGGAGTCTAAGACCGCAGTCAGCAGAGTGAGCCTGGCGCCCCGTGAGAGGAGACGCGCTACCCATCCAAATAGGAATTTCCGAAAGTTGTCTATGATTGGGTCGAAAGCTGTCAAAGGCAGTTTGGTAGGAGATAGTGGAAGTCCTAAGTATATCAGTGGAAAGGAGGACAGAGAGCATCCAATGGCATTAGCAATGTTGTTTTGAGTGGTTGATTCAGTAGCGATTGTGAGGAGAGCTGTCTTGTGGAAGTTGATCAACAGCCCCGTAGCAAGGGCGAAGTCATGGAGAGTTTCTTTTAGCTGCAAGGTTGCTGCCTCGCTGGCAGCGGCGATAATGAGAGTGTCGTCGGCGTATTGGAGTGTGACGGGCGGCTCGTTTGGTCTTAGTGGATGGCATAGGACATTGGTTGGAAAGCTCTAGCGATTAGTCTTTGAAGCACATCTGCTACGATGATGAATAGGTAGGGTGAGAAGGGGTCACCCTGGCGAAGGCCACATCTACATTGAATCCAGGACCCTGGAACACCATTGAGAAAAACGGCCGTTTTGCCAGTGCAGAGGATGTTTTGGACCCAACTGCAGAATGTGTTAGGAAAACCCCGAACCTTCATAATTTGAATTAGGGAGGACCAGCATATGGAATCGAACGCTTTCCTAAAATCTAGTTTAAAAACCATAGTCGGGGCTTTGCGGGAGTGGCACATGAAGGAAGCCCGTCTAGTCATAATGAATGAGTAGTGGAATGAGCGGTTTGACTCGATTTCTGAGTAACTTGGCCACAGCTTTTGGTGTGCAGTTTTGGAGAGAGATCGGTCTAAACGCATCCGGAGATGTTGGGGCTTGCGTTTTTGGTAGGAGTACCATGAAGGCACGGTTGAAGCGTTCAAGAGAGACCGAATGATTGTGGAAGGCAGTGAAGAAATCTATGATAGAAGGCTTGACGATATTCCAATATTTTCTGAAGAAGATAGGCCCAAAGCCATCAGGTCCGGGGCTGGCGTTGGTGTTCATAGATAAGAAGGCTTGGTGAATTTCTTCGTGGGAGAAAGGTTGTGCTAGGTCTCGTAGCTGTGGGAGGGGAGATGGGTATAATTGGCGTAGGCTGAAGTTCCATGTAGCCTGTTTTGTGGTTCCGATCAAACTGTTGAAAAAGTCCTTTAAGATAAGCGCTTTTTGTTCATGGAGGAACACTTCGGCGTTGTCGTGAATAAGCATGGGGATTTTGTTCGATCTCGAACGCTGAGTAGCCGAGGCATGGAAGAATCTAGTGTTCTCGTCGCCGTCAACGGCGATCCTGACCTTGCCCCTTTGTTTCCAAAAAGAGATTTTTTGTTTGATAGTTTGTTGAAGTAGCTTGGAGAGCGCAAGCCTGAGTTTTTGTTCGAGCGGGAAGAGGGGAGCTAGTTCCTCGTTTAAATCTAGGGCCTGCAAGGCCAGTTTGCAGTTTATTTCGCGCTGGTAGATGGGCTGCAGCGATTTGGCCCAGGATTTTAGGGCCGAGCGTGAAGACTTGATGTAGCCGGCTAGGGAGGCGGCAGGGTCCAGGGGAGGCCCAGCACGGCGATAGTTGGGCTGCCAACATTCTCGTATCAGGTTTGCGCAGGCCGGAAAAGAGGTCCAGAAGCGTTCAAAGCGAAAAAGGCGGGAAGATGGGACGGCCGTGGATACAGTGACTAGCATTGGTACGTGATCAGAAATAAACCTAGTGAGAGATGTGAGGTGAGAGTTTGGGAAGGTGGCGTCCCAGACAATGTTGATAAGAACCATATCTAAATGTATTAATGTGGGTGAGGCCCTTTTATTTGACCATGTGAACTCACGATCGAGGAGAGGGAGCTCGATGAGGGCAAGTTGATCAATGGTATTGTTGAAAGCATCGGCTTCGGATCGGCGGAAGTTTTCGTTGTTGCGTTCGTTTGGGAATCGTGTGAGGTTAAAATCACCAATTAGTAGCCAGGGAGATTGTGGGGGTGGTTCAATGGCTCTTAACTCGTCTAGGAAAGTCATCTTTAGTTCACGCTGAGAGGGCGCATACACGTTTGTGATAAAGATATGGTGTGGTGATGCAAGAGATGCTAGAGTTAAGGTAGATGTGAATCGTCTATGTTGGCAGTTGATGAGTGAGAAGCATCTGGAGTTGGTGGCCGAAAGTATGCCCCCCGCGGATCCAATTGCGTCAAGGTGGTTGTTAGAGTCAAGAAAACGCGGCAAAATCGATCTTAGCTTAATTGTGTCGGGCGTTTGTAGTTTTGTTTCTTGGAGAAGTGCTATAGATGGGCGCAGGAGATTAATTTCAGAGAATACATTTGCACATTTGTCAGAGTCACCTAGTCCTCGTACGTTCCAGGAGATGATAGAGTAGGATGCGTTCTTCATATTTAAAACTTAGAGTGACACCTTATATAGGGGGGCTGACTCGATCGACAACCATTTCGGGTCAAAGTACAGAACGTTACAGAAACATGCGCGAGTACACTAGTAAGTTGATACTTCCTAACATAGCAACTACAGAGCGTTGGTAGATACGGGATACATGGCCAGAACTGGCCGCCACACTTGTGGCCAGAGAGGGGAAAGCAGATCATGGAGACCCCTTGTCACCAGAGCCCGAAGCAATGTCTGCAACAACCTTCGTCGAGGCGCCACAGGCAGCAGCAACAGCCGCCAGATCGTCAGGCGAGGCGAAGCCGTGAGCAGAGCCGTCGACAACCCGTCATCTTTGCAGAGACGAGCCTGAATCAGGGCATCAGAAAGATCTTTGGACGCAGCAGCGATGTCCAGTTTCTTGGCCTTGGAACGCATAGCCTTGGAGGTCATGGAGGCATACACAGGCGGCTCAATCTCAGCAAGCCTAGCACTGCGCCTGGCTTTGATGCCGGAGTCAGCAGCCATTTTTGCGCGCCTGCTAATGCACCTAGCATGGAATTCATGAGTGGGCTCCGGTGATAGGATAGCCGGGGGTGCTGGTGGGGGTGGAGGGGGAGATGGCATGGGCGGAGGTGGCGAAGGAGATGGGGGAGCAGGCAGTGCGAGCAGAGGACGAACATGGCATGGACTAGCCCTATCCCTAGTGGGAGAGGGCGAGCGCTCCGGAGGAGTCCAGGGAGCATGAACGAGCATGGCGACCGGCATGCCATCAGCCATGACCGCAAGGATCGGAATGCCATCTAGTGGCCGGACCGCAGTTGGAGATGGAGGAGGTCCCGAGGGCAACTCCGGCTCAAACGCGAGTGGCGACATAGCTGTGGCGATGTTTCTGAGCTGGGTGATAGTGGAAGGTGAGAGGCGCGGGTTTGTAATGAGGGAGGAGAGGGAGGCATCGTCAGGCTCCTCCAAAGAGAAAGGAGAAGCATCAGAGCCATGGCGGAAGAGCGCACGGCTTTCCAGCTTGACCATGACAATGTCATTGTCGGGGAGGCGCACCATGAGGCATGGAGGGAGCACGAAATCACGGGCAACCATGACAAGAGCACGAATGCTCGAATAGTCCCCCTGAAAGCAGTGCTGGTCAGCGGAGACAAAGTCACCGAGGTGAGAGAAGAAGTAGTCGACCCCCTCCGGATGCCAAAGTTCGTCGGGGAAGTCGAAAGCCTCGATTTCAGTCATATGGATGAAAATGGCCATGGATCTGTTATCAGCGTACTGAGGAGTCTCGAAGAACAGGGTGTTACCCTGGTGGTGGATGGGCCCATGGCCCGTGGCCGCGATGCGTTCCTTCGCACTGGGGAAGGAGAGACGGCCAGCGCCTCGTGCGGAGGAGGTTAGGCCGAACGTGGGGTAGTGGCGGTGATGGGCAAGGGCCTGGCGGATGAACTGAAACGGATTGTGCATGGGTGTGGCGAGGTGAACGTATGCGATGTTGTCAACCGGGCGAACGAGGAAGCTGGGGGGGCGAGGAGGGGGAAATGCGGTGGCATGTGGGAGAAGCATGATGCTGCTGTGGGGACGGAGGTTGGAGATGGGGGTGGAGGCGGAGCGAAGGATGGCTCGAGGGGGGAAGAGGAGGACGCGCGTGGCCCGAAGATGAGCGGGAGACGGAACGGGGGCAGGTCGTTGAGGAGGACACAGTGGGAGCCGAACCAGATCGGAGCACCGTTGGAGGAAGCGGATCCGGCGGACGAGCCGGAGGCGGTGTGAGTACCCGTCGTGTGAGCCATGGAGCTGCAAGGAGGCCGTACGAATGCTGGGTTAATACGTGGTGACAGGGGCATAGAGGGAAAGATTGGGAGGAAGCAGATGGCCTTGCACCTGAAACTCCGGTGACCGGAGCACCAGCAGCGAGAGCACCGGATCGGGTCGCGGCAGTCTGCGATGGTGTGGTCGCTGGCAAGGCACCGGAAGCACCTCGTCTTCTTCTTGCGGCTGTAGTGGTGGTGGATGTGTTTGTGGCTGGGTAGCAGATGAGAGGGTGATTTATAGGCCGGAGATGCCGATGGAAGCGGAAGCGTGGGTGCAGCGACCCGAGGCGGGGTGCTCAGCAAAACCTCCCGGTAGGAGCGCGGGTCCTGCATCAGCGTGGAGGTCGAAGCTTGCAGGTGGATGGCAGCAGGGGCAGGTGCGTGCGACTGGGCAGTGGAGATCTCGGGACGGAACTGAGGGGACGGGGCGGGGCGTAGGCTGGCGGAGGTAGGGGAGGCAGAGGAGGGAATAGACGTGATGATGGCCGCATGTGTGTGCATGCAGGCGTTGTTTTTGTCATGTGGTGAGTTAGGGCAAGAGGCCGTTGGTGGGGCCCGGATCTCAGTGACGGAGGGGTGCGAAGCTGGGTGAGAAGGGGCGCCTGGGGGATCGAGCGGTTCGGGCGGCCGACCGGAGGGAGGCTGTGGCGACCTGTGTGGGGCATCCGCGTCAGAGAGAGTCGATGTGATGTGTGGGGGCGGGTCGATTATGGCTGTGTTGTTTAAAAAAGGTGGCTGGTCTAAGTAGGGTACGTGATGGCCGTCTAGCTCGTTTTGTTTTTGTTGAACAGAGGGGATGCGGTGGGACTCGACGATGGCAGCCACTCCACGAGAGCGACCCACGTGTCCCAAGCCATCGATAGCGTTGCGGTCAACATGGTCAGCAGCGTTGGAACCGACGCAGTGCACAGTGCCGTGTATCGTGGCGTGCAGGAGAGGTAGATCTTGTGCGTGATTTTTAGAGGAGGGATGCGGTCCAAGCAAGGACTCGTGGTGGGTGGGCAGGACAGGTACGTGCGTACCTAGTGAGTCTGGTTCAAACATGACGGGCATCGGTACCGCGCGCACTATTTGCGACGCATGGTCAAACGAGTCAAACATTTGTAGTTCAAAATTTGAAAAGGAGATAGGCGCGACCCGGAGGATTTCCATTCTGACTTGGTCCGAGAAGACATGCACTAGGAACAAATTTGGAGCTAGCGTGGATGCGTGGAAGACCCGTTGAAACGAGAATTGGTGGTCTAAAGCATTGTTAATCAAGGTTTCATTAGCACACGCTGATTTGGAACAGAAAACAATCCATATGGGAGTGGTTGGTTTGTGGTTAAGGCGTTGGGAGGGTGTGGTGACCAGGCAGTGGTACTTATCGAAGATCAGCTTATTAAACGAAATCCCTAGTCGGAACGGTCGTACCTGTGCATGCAGTCGTCGAGGAGAGGGAGGAGCTAAAGTCGCCGCGGGCCCGCCAGGTTGACGACCGTTGGAAGCAGCCGGGCCCGCCTGCATGGAGGCCATGCATGGCTGGGAGCGTGGCCGTACGTTGGTGTCGATGCAGAGGGGAGCCGCAGATGATGAAGACGGCGGCGATGTCCGGCCAACCAGCGAGGCCGGCGGGCCAGTGGGCGCCACAGTTATGGTGGCGAAGAGGCGCGGAGTGACAATAGGGGAGCAGGCCGCCATGAGGGTTGCGATCATGCTGGAGGCGACTGGCGCAGCGAAGGCAGCGTTTGAGAGGCGGCGAACGGAGATGGACCGCAGGGCTCCCAAATCAAAATGAGAGGAGGGTGGCGACGAGAGGTTCGTTGACAACAAAATCAGCTTTGTGGACGAAGAAGATAACAGAGGCATGAGAGGTCGAGGCCGTCGGGGTGATGAAGACTTTGGATGAGAAGAGCTCAATGATGTTGCGCTCGAAATCAACCCCGGGAGAGGGAAGGAACCCCAGTTGGGAGCGAAGGAACGCATCCGCATGGCCGTATCGGTCGCCGAAGTCGATGCGGTTTGGACGTTGAATAGGTGGGCGGAGCGTGGTTGTGTTCGGTGGAGGATAAGGAAGAAACTGGATGGAGTGTGTTTTTGCGAAGAGAGGGGGTTCAGCGATGAGCGCTTGGACGATGCGCTTATGAGAAACAGAGATACGGAAAAGCTGATCTTGAAGGCGGGTCACCTGGAAGGCGGGAGCGTTGCCGCCCAGACAGGCTTGCATGAGGACGGCCACAAGATCCTCGTCGAGGTCGAGCGAGACGTGATGGACGAGCACGGAGAGGAAACATGGAGCTTCATGGCGGCGCGGGTTGATGTGCATGGAGAGGCATCTCCACACTTGCGCCTGGAAATCCTCCCCCATGGCGTCCCCGACGCCGAGCGCGGCCCGCAGAGCCTTGTCGGTGGGGGAAACATTCCGACGCAGAGGATGGTGAAAGGATGCGGTCGCCGGCGCCGGAAGGGAGGCTGAAGAGACGGTGGTGGTGTGGGGTGGAACGGTGTCGCCGGAGGGGAGCGGGAGGGGAGGGGAGGGAGCCATTCCTTCACCCGCCTAAATTATTCTTTTACTTCAGGTGCATTGGGACTTGAGACCCATTGGGTATTTTCGGTATCGATTGCTTTTGAGTAATGCATATAGGAGTAATTTGTCACCTGGCAAATGTCTGCATGAATGAGAGAGAGAGAGGGGTAGATGCATGATGTGGACTGACCAACCAACCGCGGGGGTGGGGAAATTTTACTCTGCGGGTGGGTGGCCTAGTATGTTTAAGGGCCGCGGTTGTTGTGCGGAGTATTTTTTTACTCCGGTAACGGTTTTTACGGTTCGGTTAGTTGCCGGTTAGAGGAGGAGAACTAAATTGATCGTCTCTAACGGTTTATTAGAGATCGGTTAGAGATGCCGTAATCTCATGTGCTACCGTGCTAGCAACCTATCTGTTTCTGCCATTCACTTTCTGCTCGTGCAATCTTCGACTTTGGGGGAAATGTTCCTTTCTCGCTAATATACAACGCACTGAGCTAAAATTCACGGCATTTTTAGTTCTTTTCATTAGAACTTTTCTATTTTAGTCACTTTTTTTCCTTTTCCGCTTTCCTTGTTTTTCTATCTGTTACACTAACTAGCACAAATGCCCGTGCGTTGCAACGGAAGAAAAATATGACATATTTGTGTTTAGTAGAAACGGTATGTGCAAAATACATTCACAACATTATCCGATCTGTTTACATCCCTACCTGGATGACAGGCTAGCTGACGGTGACGCACGCGGCGGGTCGCATACCACGATCCTATTCCGTTAATTATTCAGGCAGCCCACATTGTCACATAGCAAGTCTAACCATCCCGGTTAATAAGCTCATGTCCTTTAGTCACACACAACAGAGTTGCTTTCCTCCATCCTCACGTCTCCTTGTTGATCCAGTGGGATCTACTAGTAGGAGTAGCTGATATTGTACATAACCTGTGACCGTATACAAACAGTTGAGAACCGCTTTATAATTCGGAGGTGGGACAAATGAACGTGGAATATGTCAGCTCATTGGTTGGTGTCTTCTTATACGGGATGAAAGATTATGGGTTCGATCCCTGTAGAAAGCAAAGTATTCCATTCAGCTTTTATTTATTTGTTGCTGCTTCTATCAGAAGGCCTATGCGGCCATTACAAAGCACGAGGCCCATTACAACGTGTAGAGTCAGACGCGAGGCACGTATGTTAATAAAGAATTTTGACGAAAATCTTTAGCGCGTACCCCAAATTAGTATCGCCTCGTTTATATTAGATTTTGTCCATAGAAATTGTGAAAACGTATTATGACATGAGAAAAAAGCGTATTGTGACGGTGAACACGACAAAGTCAATCCGTGCTTTATTATTAGGAAAAGATTAAATCTTTGGACAAACCTTTCACTGACGTAAATGCACGCGACAATCAGTTAGGAACTCTCAGGGATCCTTCCTAGTTGATTTGGTGCTCATCCGGAAAAAAAAAAGAAAATTGTATCCGATGCTAGCACGGTAAGCACGCATAGCAACATCCAGCAGCTTCCCCTCAAATCTCTATCAAATATAAATAAAACTCCAGCAGCTTCTAGTCGGTAGCAGCAACAATTTCATCATTAAAAAAAGAACAAGTCCCCATCAAGAAGCTCTCACCGCTCCTTATCCATACGCTTCGCCTCACCTAGCGCGGTCGCTCTGCCTCCATCCATGGCTCCATTTTCCTCCTCCTGCTACATCATCAGTCACCACCCGCTCCTCTCCTCCTCTGCTCCATCCACCTGACCAATCGTTGCTCTTCTCTTCTATCCAGCCCACGAGGGCGGCTTGGCGTTGCCCCGCCCCTAGTTCACTCCTGGTCGTGTCCACCGCAGAGCCACAACAGCCGCCCTCCCTTGCCCCCGATCTCCCGTTGGCGACCTCTCCGAGCCGACGATGCACTCCACTCCTGGAGTGCGCGGTGGCCCGGCAAATCCCCCCCCCCCCCCCCCCGTCGGTGCCGCACCAGGAGGGTGCCGGGGACCGGTGAGGGTGGTAAGGCCGGTGCCGATGCACAGCACCGAGGCGGCAAAGCCGAGCGAGGCACCGGTTGCGCCGGGCACAGGCGCACAACCACCTGATATTCCACTGGCTGGCGCGCCTCCAGCCACGAGGATGGAGAGCTCCCTCGATCCTCCACTCCTCCGCACACCCGAGCCCCACCTCGCGTCGATGGCCAGTGAGTCAACAGCGAGCAGCAGCAGGAGGACCACGCCGCACCTCACCACTCCCTTCTCTCGCCCTCCGGCATCCCATCTCCTTCCTCCGTCCTCCCTTCTCTCCCGCTCATCTTGCTCTGTACCCGACGTCGTGCCGCACCCGCCAGCTGTTGTGCTCCAAGCTCCCGCCGCTTTCCTTCCAGATCCGCAGCCTGCGCGCCATTTTCCATCGGATCCGACGAGATCCGGCAGGTCCTCGCTGACCGCACCACCGCAAGGCCCTTGCCGGTCTTGTCTGTGTAATTGGCGCCCAGCCGTTTCCTAGCGCAACCCCGCCTCCCTGCCATGGCCGCCCCTGCAAAAAACGAAACACTGCCTCAAATTAGCCATTCACACACGCACACAGAGAGGAGTGGGAGCCCCATGCGGCCCGCCTCCGCTTCCTCCCCGCCGGCGACCAGCAGCATGGCCGCCACCGCCCTTTGCCGTTCGCGCCAGACTGCCTCTGGTGCTACCATCTTCGCCCCTGCCTCGCTCCACCTCTTCCCGACGCGACCAGCTTGCGGGCGGATGACGAAAGAGGCCGGGGATGGAGGCAGGTTGCGACACGTCCGTCGGCTACCGCAAAGCCTCCTGCAACACGCTCGCCCACGAGCCCACCCGGAGCTGTCGCCGCCGTGAAGGGCGCCGGCCCACCGCTCTCGAAACGAAGCGTCTGGATATGATAGAACAAAGGATCACGGGCTGAATTGTTACAAACGTGGGGCCTTTTTGTAAAAATGAACCGTTTTCCCAGATTCACTTAAACAGGGATTGCGGGTTGAATTCTTAGAAAGAGAGGGGCTTTTTTATAAAACTTCCACGAGGACGGACGACAGAAACCCAATTTTCTTTATTATTAGGTAAAGATACACGAACACATTTCAAACAGAAGCGTCTGAACAATTTTATGGGCTTGAGAATTTTGCAAGGTATTGTTGCATGAACATGATATTGGATATACATGAACATTTTTTCTGTCATACACGAAGATCGTTTTACATATATAGTGTAAATAGTTCTTTCTCATGAAATATTTTATGTGCGTAATTTACTAGCTCCATCCCAAAATAAGTGTCTCAAGCTTAGTACACCTTTATACTAAGGTTAGTACAAAGTTGAAACACTTACACTAATAGAAAACGGGCCATTTATTCCGGTTCATGAGGCCCATTTGTCCCGGTTGCCGAACCGGAACGAAAGGGTCGGTACTAAAGCCCAATACCTTTCGTCCCGGTTTACCCAGGAACCGGGACATATGGGTCTCCACATGGCCGATGCGGCTTGCCCAGGCAGGAGGCCTTTTGTTCCGGTTGGTGCCACCCACCAACTGGGACCAAAAGGCTTCTATGCGTCAGCAGTTCATGGGCTGGCGTTTTTGTTTTTTTCTAAAAGGGGGAGGGGGTTTGTAGGGTTAATTATTGTGTTAGCTAGCTAATAGAGAGAAGTGTCCTCTCTTATATCCGTGCTTGGTCGACGCTACGTACTATACGTATAGAAAGGACTTGACACGCTAGCTAGCTAGTAAGCAAATGAAGGAAATCATTAAGTACAGAAGATCGTCATGAACATATACACAGAGAAAAGTGATCGACCTCTCCTTCTCCGACAGATTGGTCGAACAACAAGTTTTCGTATATCTATCCGACGCTACTCGCAAATGTAGTATCCACAGAAATCATTTTCGGGTTCCTGCCACAACCACTTTACAAGAAATAGAGGTCAATCAAACTAATAAGCAAGCATGCTAAATGGTATTGATGAAACTAGCTAGAATCAATGGAAGATGCGCGGAACTAGCTAGTAGCTAGTACTTACTTTCGGGTGGTTAAATCGTAGTTGCGCCGGCAGTCCCGGAGCTTGTGCAGTGAAATTTTTCCAAACCCTGTCAGACAAAGAAAACAATTACTTGATATCAGGAAATGAACAAAGTTGCCGATATGGTACGATAATGATCGATTGAACTTACTTCTCGAGCATCTTAGTCATGGTCGCATACTACTCCGGATTTTTTTGTTTGGAGTCTATGACGGTTACTAGTCCCTGCTCAAGCTTAATCTCTAGCAGAATAAAGTGGAAGCTGCGCACGCATGCATAACTCATCAATTACATTACTATAACCTCGAGTAATAAGGGAACCGAATATGCACAAGACAGTAACACTTGCTTGTATTCGTAAGGAAAGAGTATTGTAGCTCTGTTTTGATTTCGAGGTAACGATCGTAGCAAGTTGGCCTCGATATCTCTAGGATCATGTTTAACATTCCATTCATCCATGAGATTTGTGTTAATAAACCCAATATCACCTACTTGTCTTTTCTTCAATTCGGCGATCTTCAATCTGCATAATATAGTGAGGATAATTATATATACATGCAATGAAAGAGCTAAGCTATATATAGATACTTAATTAATTACAGAGAGGTAGTACTTACAGACAGTAGCAAGTGATGATTGTTTTATCGAGGGCCTTTTGATTGAAAAACTAGAAGAACTCCTCATATGAAACAGACAACAGATCAATTCCAATGAGGTCGTGCTCCTCTTTAACTCTCAGCGTCAAAGTATCTATCCCAGACTTCCTGCAGATGTCCATGTACCAATTATGGAATCTTCGCATCATCGTTGTTAGGGAAGTATCAGGTTTGATGAGAGGCTTCCGTGCCGGAATCTTAATGTGTCCACCTCCATTATTTCAAAAAGTGCATCGTCGTCGAGCATGTAATCTCCAGGATTGGTACCGGGCAGCATCCCCGGAAGATTAGCGACGATATCGCTAGACACATTGAGCGGGGGGCACGATTGCTTCGCTTGTTCGCCGAGCTGGGGAATTTTTTCCCTTTTCTTTGTTCTGCTAGCCTTTGATCAGTGAAAGTACTTCCCGACCGCTCTGCTTCCTTATATGTCATTCCAATGATGCGGTCATAGTTGGATTTCGGAGGAGGTGGTGGTGGTCGTTGTAGGGCATCCAAAGTGCGCTTCGCTTTCATCGGATCTATCTTCTCCGCTGGAGGTGGATGTTTCTTAGCTTTTACCGATTGAAAAAGGTCATTCACTTGGCCTACAGAGATCTTCCGGTTTTCCTCATCACTCCTCTCATATGCTAACTTCTCTAGAGCCTTCAGAGACGATGGACCGAATTTGTATTGCCTCCCGCCTCTGGCTGTACTGCTAGATGTCGGAGCAGACGGAGCGGCTGCGGCTGTCTTCTTTCGTTGCTTAAGAGGCGGAGCAGCCGGAGGCGGACTGCTACGACGCGTCGGAGCAGGCGGAGTAGCGGCGTCTGTGTTCCGCCGTCGCTTACGAGGCAGTGAAGGAGGAGGCGGGCTGCTCGGACGTGCCGGAGCAGGCGGAGAAGGAGGCAGAGTACTGTCGTCCTCATGCTCCGGAGCAGAAGGCGGAGTGCCCTGATCACTCGCCGGAGGAGGAGGTGGAGTGCCCAGCTGACTCGCCGGAGCCCTGAAGTTCAGAAGGTTGATGTGCTCCTTCCGCCATAGACACGGAGTCCCACCAACCGGGACCAAAGGGGCCAGACGAACCGGGACCAATGCCCCCACGAGGCTCGGCAGGCCCCCTGGCCTCACGAACCGGGACCAATGCCCCATGGGTCCCGGTTCGTGACCGAACCGGGACTAATGGGCTTATCTGGCCCGAACGAAAGCCCTGTTTTCTACTAGTGTTATTTTGGGACGAAGGGAGTACTTGGCAAGCGCACCAACTCCCGAACAAACTAGCACTCCTTAGAGCAACTCTAGCAGACCCCGCATCCCGCCCTGACCCCTAAAATAACCGCCAAAATGTGGGTTGGGTTTGAAAAAGATCCCGATTGGAACCTGCATCCCGCCCCGGCCCACAAAAAATTTTGTGGGGCGCGGCAAATTCTCCGTCCCAACCTGGGAAAACGCGGGTCCCCCCCTCCCCCCCGTGGCTGCGGTGCCCTGCATATAAGCGGGAAGCGGTTGGTGGGGCGACATTTCATCCCGCACTTTCTCCCCACCAACCACCCCTCCCTCCCCCTTGCGCCGCCGCCGGCCGCCGCCCAAGATTCCAGTGATAGCAGCCGGCAGGAGCACGTCGGAAGGCCTCCACGCGCACGAGGCCTCCCTTCCCTTCCTCCCTGCATCGGCAGGACCGCTGGATTTGCAGATCTGCGGCGCTTAATCGCCAGCCGCCGGATTTGGCTTTTTTTCCGACCGCCGGTTGCTGTCCCAGGCGATGGAGTGGTCGGCGAGCCTCTCCCGCGGCCCAGGCAAGGGCGCATCGCCGCATGCAGGCGCGGGTTCGTCCGTCCGCCGCCGCCGAAGGTTTGCTGGCATGGACTCGTCCGGCCGTCCATCGGGCTTGGTGCTCGCGCAGCGTCTTTGTGGCCTGCCGATGCCGCTCATAAAGTGCGACGACTGCTCACGCCAGGTGTTGTGGCTCACTTCGGGCACGCCGAAGCACCCCGGATGGGTGTTCTACCGTAGCTCATAGCTCATTCTTAAGTTCAAGTACTGTAGCTCACTCCGAGATTGCTCAATCTTTTGTGTAGGACGATGGATGCTCATTTTGGTTTTGGGAAGGCCAATACATTGATTTGTTGATAGAAAGAAACTTAATATATGTTAGTGCACTCCCTAGTACAATCGAAGGCAATGATGCGGATGCATGTGTAACTAGAGGGGAAGCAACGTCGACTTCTTCGAAACCAAGAATGAAGAATGAAGAAAGCATCAAGAATGAACAAAATAAGATCAAAAATCCACAGATCAACAATGAGTGCATGGAGAAGATATTGCTACAACCGGTGGGAGCAGTTATGAAAGTTGGAAATCTTCTGAAATACATTCTTGTGGTTCTTGTTTTCTTTGGATTTGCTATTCTAGCCAAGAATTGGCGATATATTTTGTATGTAATGTTGTTGCAAAAGCAAATAAAAGCATTATGATAAATCAATCTAAGTTTTACGGGCCGGGACGAGCTGCGCCAGATCAGAACCCGCATAAGCCAGCCCGTAAAAAAGTATATTCCGCGAATATGCTTTTTTACGGGTCCATTATGCGGGGTCTGCATCTGTGCCAGCCCGCGCCGGCCCCTAAAAATTGTTTTGCGTTAATTGCAAATGAGTTATGCGGGTCGGCGGGATGCGGGGTCTGCTAGAGTTGCTCTTAGGCAAATCCAGGCATGTATGATATGTTTATTCGCCAAAACACCGTGCTGCACTACGCATGTTACCATGTACGTGCAGCACAGCAGTGTAAACCAATAAAGTAATGAGCATTATTGGGCACAAGCAAAGAAGCAACTAACGGGCGCTATGCACTAGCACTAAACGGTCTCAAAGTCCTCAAATGTCGACGAGTGTACAGTGTGTAGATGGGTCTGGCAAGGCAGGCTGACGAGGACTTGCATAAAAATACCAATGCCGAGAACTTTGTTTTTGCCGATAATTTAATTAAGCACTAGCCCTTCGTCATTTGTGTAAGATTCTTGCTTGATTAGCGCATGAAAGCGCCACCCTGCGGTAAGCACCCAGTAGCTGCTTGTCCTGCACCGCGGAGTGGAAGGAGCCAATCCGAATTTGTCCTTGCTTGTCCCAGTCAGTGATCTCGGTGACCCACGTCCGCACCACCGCTGTCGCACGCTGAGGTACTTCCTCTGTGGCGGCGGCGCCGGTGGGAGGTCGGAGACGCCACCGGCATGGGAGGAGGAATTGTCGGAGCTGAAGGAGGAATTGCTGGCGTGGGAGGAGGAAGGGCCACAGGCTCGGGGTGTGTGGCGATGTAGATTCGCGCTGGGGATGGGCGGCTGGACGCGGCCATTATCGGCGGCAGTGTGGTGCCGGATTGGATGGGGGTGGAGCTCGGGGCACCAGCGTGGCTTGGACGGCGGCGAAAGGGAAGACAAGGAGAGGTGGGGATGGGGGATTTTTACTATGCGGGTGGACGGCCGAGTATATTTAAGGGTCATAGCCGTCGCAGAGTACATTTTTTCCACTACTGAAAGTTCAGTTAGTTACTAGATAGAGGGGAAAAAGCTAAATTTATCCTCCTCTAAATATGTATTGAGATCAGTTAAAGATGCCTTAATCTTCTGTGCGACCGCTAGCTACCACTTTCTTTTCGTCATTCATTTTCTGCTCATGCAAGCTTCGACTTTGGGAGAAATGTTTCTTCCTCGCTAATATACAAGGCAGTGAGCTCATTTCTAGTTCTTTTCTATAGAACTTTTCTATTTTTGTCACTATTTTTTTTCCCTAGTTTTTCTATGAGTTACACCAATACATGCATGAACATATTTTAAACAAAAACGTATGAAATAATTTTAGGCGCCTAAGTAATTTTGCAAAGCTGTTGCATGAACATGTTATTGGGATACACATGAACATTTTATCTTTCATACACGAACATCCTTTTACATATAGTATAAACCGATTATTACAAGCAAACAGTTATTTCTCACGAAATGTTTTATGTGCGCACTTTACTTGACAAGCGCACCAGCTCCCGAACAACCTACCACTCCTTAGGTAGATCCATGCATGTATATATGATTTTTCTCAAAAAAAAAAGATTTGTGTATTCGCCAAAATACCGTGTTCCACTACCCATGTTACCATGTACATACAGCACAGTCGTGTAAACCAATACATTAATGAGCATTATTAATCAGGCACAAGCAAAGAAGCACCTAACGTGCGCTATGCACTAAACGGTCTCAAAGTCCTCAAATGTCAAGTGTAGTGTGGACAGATGGGTCTGCCAATGCAGGCTGACGAGGCCTTGCATAAAATACCAGTGCCGATAACTTAATTAAGCAATAGCCCTTCGTCGTTTGTGCAAGATTCTTCCTTTGATTAGCGCGTGAAAGCGCCACCCTGCGCTAAGCACCTACCAGCTGCTTGTCCTCTCTGGGGGCGGTTGATTGATTGAGATTTGGACGCGCAAATAGTTTACTGATGCCCGAGGGCCGACGCGGCATCCAACGCATGAAATCAAAGGATCCGGTGGGAGAAACGACAGTGCTTTCCTGGTCTTCCCCCTTTCCTCTCACATATTTTCTTCCAGATCGAGTGTATCAACCATCACAGAGAGAGAGAGGGAGAGGGAGAGAGAGACACCCTGGTGCGCCGCCGCCGCGACCATCTGACGAGGACGCTGCCACTGTGTTCTGCTCTACGGTGAAGCATCAAGGTAGGCTTGGTCCAGATCTCGCAGTATGGATTGGCAACTTGGTTCTAGAGCTCGTTGAAATTAAGCTTCAGATTGATTGGATTAGATATTATAGCTCCCCTTATGCTAAGCTTTACTTTGGCAGCTCAGTTCTAGAGCTCGTTCAAGGATTCACACAATTTCGTTCAAGGCTTCACACAATTTGGATTGACTACAGCTCCCATTATTCATCAGTTTAAAGGTTTCCAGCTGATTGTTCCAGGGAGCTCGTCCTCCTGCTCTCATGAATATTGTCACGGGGGCCATGGGCAGCTTGATCCCCAAGTTGGGCGAGCTGCTCATGGAGGAGTACAAGCTGCACAAGCGCATCAAGAAAGATGTCGAGTTCCTCAGGAAGGAGCTTGAGAGCATGCACGCTGCCCTCATCAAGGTTGGCGAGGTACCGCGGGATCAGCTCGACAGGCAAGTCATGCTCTGGGCCGACGAGGTCAGATAGCTCTCCTACAACATGGAGGATGTCATCGACAAGTTCCTCGTTCGTGTCGACGGCGATGGCATTCAGCAGCCTCACGACAACTCCAGCAGATTCAAGGAGCTGAAGAACAAGATGATCGGCTTGTTCAAGAAAGGCAAGAATCACCATCGGATAGCTGACGCCGTCAAGGAAATCAAGGAACAACTCCAAGAGGTGGCTGATAGGCGTGAGAGGAACAAGCTTGATGGTATTGCTCCTATTCCTGGTGAAACAATTGCCATCGATCCTCGTCTTCGTGCTCTGTACACAGAAGCGACAGAGCTCGTCGGCATCTATGGGAAGAGGGATCAAGACCTCATGAGGCTGCTCTCCTTGGAGACCGACGACGATGCCTCTAACAAGAGACTGAAAAAGGTCTCTATCGTTGGATTTGGTGGGTTGGGCAAGACCACTCTTGCCAGAGCAGTATACGAAAAGATCAAAGGTGATTTTGATTGTCGGGCATTTGTCCCCGTCGGTCAGAACCCTGACATCAAGAAGGTTTTCAGGGATATCCTCATTGAACTCGGCAACTCTCACTCAGATCTTATGATACTTGATGCGAAGCAGCTTATTGACAAGCTTCGTGAATTCCTCGAGAACAAGAGGTATGCATCACCTACAGCAAAAATGACACAATTATGATATCAGACTGGATTTTCTACTCTAGGGTGTACTACACCCGAGTTGGCAATTTTTTTGGAAAAAAGGTATCAAACCAAAACCAAAAAATCTAAAATTTTGCAACATCAAACTATATCATATGTTTGAGCAGCGATTTTTTTTCGTGAGAGCTCCTCGGATGTTAGTTTTGGATGAACTTTTGCAAGAACCTCAGACATATGATATAATTTGATGTCCCAAAATTTCAGATTTTTTGGACCTTGTTTGATACTCCATTTTCGTTTTTTTTGCTAACTCGGGTGTAGTACACCCGAGAGTAGCCACACCTTTCCGTTATGATATGTTTGTTTCCTACGCTATTTGTACAATTAATAGTGGAGTGATTTTAACATGCTCCCTCTTACCCCCTCTTTTCACATGGGAGGTAAGAAGATAAGAGCTAATCAGACCACTACTTAATCAAATCAATGGCTCAGATCTATTACGTATTATTACTTCTCATGTGAAAAGGGGAGGTAAGAGTGAGCATGCTAAAATTTGCCTTAATAGTGTATAAAATATATTTCACGTCACACCAAATGGTTCGGAATATTTTTTTTTTCTTTCATGGCACTTGCACTAAATTGTAAATGTTAAGATAATCCTTGTGTCTTGTAGCATAGTAGGTCCGTTTAGTTTTCCTTGTGTCCTGTAAATGTAAGGAATAACTTAAGATAGGCAAATTTTAACATGCTCCCTCTTACCCCTTCTTTTTACATGTGAGGTAAGAAGGTAAGAGTTAAACAGACCACTAATTGATGAGATCAACGGCACAGATCTATTATATACTCTTACCTCCCATGTGAAAAGAGGGGGTAAGAGGAAGCATGTTGAAACTGCTCCTTAGATAAGCCTGCTGACTTGCAGCACATAGCAGCAGCCAACTCTGTTCTGTCATAGCCTGTCAAGTTCAAACCAACTCACTCTGTACCAATCTTGTACCCTATACATATAGCAGTATGCAATACAAGAAGCTGCAGCTTTTTTCAGCAGCCTAAAAACAGAGTCCAAATCAGAGAACCTATGCTCTTGCTACTGACAGTAAACGTCATACGTGCTAAATTTCAAGAGTATAATTTTGACATGCTCCCTCTTACCCCCTCTTTTTACAGTGTGAGGTAAGAAGGTAAGAGTTAATCAGACCACTAATTAATGAGATCAACGGCTCAGATCTATTATATATTCTTACCTCTCATGTGAAAAGAGGCGTAAGAGGGAACATGTTAAAACTGCTCCAAGTATATATCTTTGACCCTCCTAACCCACCTCATCCTAAAATAAAGATTTATAGTGTGCATCTCGCACCAAAGGCTACCCTAGATTTTTCCTAAGATATTGTTTGTTGGACTGATGACAAACAGGAAGTTAAATTTGTTCTTCACTATCATATTCTATTTTCCCTTAATGCCCTTTTTGGAAGCTTGCTATCAGCAATATACACGAAAGGATAATGCCATGCAGTTCAAAGCTCCAGGAGGTTTATTAGCGGCCATATAGTAAATTGGTGGTCCAATCGGTACTCGGGTATTTCCAATAGATCTACCTAAACGATTGTAATATTTGAAATGTTGTAATAATTAAATGTTCTTCTATGTATAGACATCGATCCAGCAGTTTGCTTTTTGTGTTTTACTCCTTGAATCTTAAATTTGTATTCATTGTTCACCATCAGATTGGCAGTTCATAATACATGCTTCTAAATCAGATTGTCGAGATCGAGACTCATGCTTATTAGTAGTTTGTTTCTAACATACACATTGTAGATACATAGTTCCACACCCATATATTCATATGGGCCATATATGGCTTTGCCAGTTGAATAGACCATACACTAATACTCTAAACTGATGTAGGTACTTCATCATAATTGATGATATATGGGATGAAAGCTTGTGGAAAGACATCAACGTTGCTTTCTCTAATAGAAACAATCTAGGCAGTCAGCTAATCACCACAACCCGCATTCTCAATGTCTCTGAATCATGTTGCTCATCGTCCGACGATTCAATTTATCAAATGGAACCACTTTCTACAGATGACTCCAAAAGGCTCTTCTACAAAAGAATATTTCGAGGAGAGAGTGGATGCCCAAATGAATTTGAACAAGTGTCTAGAGATATTCTCAAGAAATGTGGTGGGGTGCCACTAGCCATAATTACTATAGCTAGTGCTTTGGCTGGTGGCCAGAAGGTGAAACCAAAGAATGAGTGGTATATTCTGTTGTAGTCCCTTGGCTCTGGACTAACAGAAGATAACAATTTAGAAGAGATGCGGAGGATACTATCTTTCAGCTATTATGATCTACCTTATCATCTGAGAACTTGTCTATTGTATCTAAGTACATACCCAGAAGATAGCAATATTGATAGAGATAGACTGATATGGAAGTGGGTGGCCGAAGGATTTGTCCACCATGGAAATCAAGGGACTAGCCTGTTTTTGCTCGGATTAAACTACTTCAACCAGCTTATTAACAGAAATATGATCCAGCCAATATATGATGTTATAGGCCAGGTATTTGCTTGTCGTGTACATGATATGATTCTGGACCTTATCTGCAACTTGTCACATGAAGCAAAGTTTGTTAATGTATTGGATGGCACTGGGAATAGCATGTATTCAAAGTAATGTTCTCCGTTTGTCTCTTCAGAATAAAAATGAAGATCATCAAGCCAAGCCTCTCACAAATATCATGAGTATGTCACGATTGAGGTCTATTACTATCTTTCCACTTGCTGTTAGTATGATGCCAGCTCTGTCAAGGTTTGAAGTTCTGCGTGTACTTGATCTTTCGGACTGTAACCTTAGAAAAAGTAGCAGCCTGCAGCCTAACCTCAAGGGTGTTGGACACTTAATTCACCTGAGGTACTTTGGTCTAAAAAATACTGGAATCAGTGAACTCCCTGCTGAGATAGGAAACCTGCAGTTTCTGGAGGTGTTGGATCTTGAATACAATCATGAGCTAGATGAATTGCCGTCCATTGTTTGTAATTTGAGAAAATTAATCTACCTAAATGTTTATCCCTACAAGGTGGTTCCAGCTGGTGTGTTGCAGAATCTGGCTTCCATAGAAGTGTTGAGGGGGGTCTTGGTCTCTCTGAACATTATTGCACAAGAGCTTGGCAAACTAGCAAGGCTGAGGGAGCTTCAGATTACCATCAAGGATGGTAGTTTAGATTTGTATGAAGGTTTTGTGAAGTCTCTGTGCAACCTACACCACATCGAAAGTCTAAGTATTGATTCCAAACCCAGAGAAACATCTTTTGAACTGATGGATCTCTTGGGAGAACGCTGGGTGCCTCCTGTACATCTCCGCGATTTTGTGTCTTACATGCCCATGCAACTCTCTGCACTGCAAGCGTGGATAAAGAGAGACCCCTCGCATCTCTCGAACCTCTCGGAGTTATTCCTCGATTCCGTGAAGGAAGTAAAGCAGGAGGACGTGGAAATCATTGGGGGGCTGCTATCGCTTCGCCGTCTCCATATAAAGAGCACCCACCAAGCACAACGGCTGCTAGTCATCCATGCAGATTGGTTCCACTGTATGGTACACTTTTGCTTGAATTGTGTACCAGCTGCACAAATAATGTTTGAACCAGGAGCTTTGCCGAGGACGGAAACAGTTGAGTCCAGTCTGGGCGTGCGGGTGGCGAAAGAGGATGGCAACTGTGCCTTCGACTTGGGCCTGCAGGGGAACCTGCTCTCCCTTCGGTGGGGTGTCAGGGTTTGGATGTGTTGTGGTGAAGCAAGGGTTGGGGAGGCAAAGGAAGCAGAGGCTGCGGTGAGGCACGCCCTCGACGCCCATCCTAACCATCCCCTGATTTTGATTGAGATGAGGCCGCGTATACATGAAGGTACTCATGTCGCACCTAACTAATTACTCGTGCACTTACGTATGTGTTCTTTTTCTCAATGACAGACTGACCTTATTGCTTTCTGCATGGATTTTGATCTCTGAATCTCCCAAGGTGCTCATGATGACGATTTGTGTGAGGCCGAGGTGGACTGGTGGAGAACTGATTTCTGACGCAGAAGGATTCACATTGCATCAGGTGTGCTCTCGGTATGTACGTATTTACTAATCATATTTTCCACTACCTTTCTTTCTCCATCGTCTAGAGCTCAGCTTGTTGCTACATTGATGAACTGTGCTTCACGTTCACTAGTTTCTATGGAAATTATAAACATTTGAAGGTATTGGTTAGGATGCATAAGTATCTGAGAAAAGTAAAGCTGGCAGTGTATTCTGAAACTTGCTCAATCTCATTTTTGGCAAGTGATGATGAAAGCTAATCATTTTAGGATGTTTATGCAAAGGATAGCTGGATAGCTGGTAGTGGGGGCAGAAGTGGATTTTGGGAAGATTTGTGGATATGGGATGTTGGTTTTAGCTGACAAGTAACAAGTACTCCATGTTATACAATTTACTATTATGTAAGCATATCTCTGTAGCTCTCGAGTGCTAGCACTAATTTCACTGCTCTAAAATTTAGAAGGGGCCTACTGATTGTGAAGGTTTTTATCTGAGAAATAATCAGAGATTTGTGGATAGGGGTATTATCTGTTCATTCTATGCATATAACTCTCAAAGCTCGCAAGTGAAACGACTCTCCTGAAAATTTTGGCATGTAAAAGTTGTACTTAATTAAGATCAAATTATTACGACGGTTAGCATTCTGAAATAGTATCTTAACTGGAGATAATCTGAATCATAGAGGTAGTGTGGTACAGGAAAATTGTCTTTCTTTCCAGTAGAAAAGAGTCAGTGGATCATATATTTTTTAACTGTTCGGTTGCTCGTTATATTTGGAACACCTGTGGTCTTAATACAGTTCCTGTTAGCATGGAGAGACTTTGTTTTTTGGTCTATTTGGAATACGAGAAATGATAATTGATTGAAAAATATTTTCCCTATGGATCGCATCTGTGTAGGCTGCAAAGTTCCATATTGGATGTTTCTAACTTACTGGTGGCATGGAAGATTGCATGTTTCACAAACATTTTGCGTGGGCGCCGGCCCTGTGCAAAATTGAACAATGGAAAAGTTTCGAGCTTCGCTGGAAGTTGTGTGATGTGGTGTTTTTAAATGGCAGCCACTTGCAGAAATAGATATTGGTTGGTTTTGTAATGAATAAGTAAGGGTGTTGGAGTGAATTGATCCTTAGTTACAAGGATAGCTTTGCTTTGCTTCAGTTGAGGGCCATCGTGCTTCTCTGTTTTGCATGCTGTTGTTACATGGGAGGGCTAGCCCATGACATGCTGGTGTTTTCTGTTTTTAAGCTGAACCAGACAAACCTGAGGTTGTATTATCAGTTTCGTGGTGTGTTTTTTTCTTTTAAGTTGAACCGGACAAGCCTGAGGTTGTATTATCAATTTCGTTATGAATGAAATGGGGGGCTCACCTGAGCTCCTTGATTCGAATAAAACTGCGGTTCACTGTTGGGACTTGTTACTTAAAAACTGGGTAGTATTTACTAGTTCAACGAAGATGTTTCTGTTACACACAAATGGAAAGTGTCCCTCCAACTAACAAGCGTGTGTACCCCATGGTAGCAAATTAAAAGCGTCGTAACAAAGCCAAATGAAGCCTAAATCCGACAGTGGCGGAAACGGCTATATATTTGTGCTGATTACCCGGATCATTCTCTATTGAGTGAATTATATATTTAAGCAACCAAACTGGAAAGTATTATTAAACCGTCAGTTATCGACAATTTATGTGTTGTAAAACTGTAAAAGTGGCCTTTGTTCTGAGCCTGTAAAATGCAAAGAACAATGGCTTTCCATGGTATAAACTGCAAAACAACAAGATTTCAGCGAATTATTTAAGCAACAGTCCACAGATGATGGCCTAAGTGAAATTTAGGGGAAGAAAATTAGGAACGGTTCAAAGAAATATATCTATACAGCTTGCAGAGGTTTTCGAAACCGGTTTTACTTTTTTCTTTCTTAAATCTTTCAGCTTTCTCATTTTTTTTCTTTTTCTTTTTTTTCTTTCCAAATTTCACGAACACATTTTTTAAATTTAGGATATTTTTCAAATTGCATGAATTGTTTTTGAAATTCAAAAAAAACTTTAAATTAATTGAATATTTCTCCAATTGGAGGTGAACACTTTTTGAAACCAATTGTTTTCATCAAATTGAAAAAAGGTTCTTTTTTAAATTGTGAATTTTTCTTAAATTTGTGATTTTTTAGTTCATGATAGTTTTTTAAAATCGAATTTATTTAAAATTTGAATAATTTTTGAAATCATGAACTTTTTTTCAAATCGTGAACATTTTTATATTTTCAAACTTTTTTACAAATTCATGGACATATTTTAAGTCGTGAAATTTTTTCAATATTTAACGAGCATTATTTTAAATTGCGTACAATTCCTAAAACTTCATGAACATTTATTAATACATGAATATTGTTTTGAAATCATGAAATTGTTTTGAATCCGTGAGCACTTATCACTAGCCAAACATTTTTTGAATTCACGAAAAAAATCACAATTCACAACATTTTTAAATCCTGTATTATTTTTAAAAAGGAAGAAACATAAAACATAAAAAATAAAACAAAAACAAAGAAAAAAGAAAGGCTCTTCCCACCGCGCACATGGGCTGGCCCATGAGGGTGCGCGGGGGAGTGGGTGGGGGTACGTGCTTCCCTTTTTTCACGCACGTAGGTCGCCATATAGGAGCACCCTGCTGTGAGCCTGTGACTTGTCGTGTGAGCTTCGCTGGGCTGATGTGGCCTGGGCTATGTGCAATTCATTTTTTGCTCCAACGCTGGGCAGGCCACGTCCAAGTTGGACTTGTTGTAGCTTCGTGTGCACATACAATAAATGTCCATATAGTACTAAGCAATTTGTAGAACATGAGAGCAAACGTGCGGAGGAGGAAGAACATGATCCGAGCTCTATATAATGCGTTGGGCATACATGTAGACGACAAGGCTGAGATGAAACAACTCGTGACAGATTTGTATAGAACTTTGTACACGACGAAAGGTGTGCAGGGGGTGGATGACGTGCTACAACATGTGCCTCGGAAAGTAACACTACAAGGGAAAAGGCTAGCAGCAGCGCGTGTTTTGGGCCTATCAGTAGCGCGGGCGTGTGCGCTACTAGTAAGGCGCTACAGCTAAAGTTTAGCAGTAGCGTGGTTTAGCCCACGCTACCGCTATATGGACATAGTAGTAGCGCTTTCCCCAAGCAGCGCTACTGGTAATTACCAGTAGCGCTTCTCCCTGCCCGCGCTACTACTATTATTCCGTATTTCTTATTTCATTTTATATTCATACACCTTTATACAAGTTTTCATATAACAGCAATTTAGAGATTGTTTTTACATCATAATGAGTTATTACGTGACGGGGGTGAAAGAATCGTGGACTAGTTTCAAGTGGATGAGACTAGTTTCAAGTGGATGGACATCCACTTGAAACTAATCCGTTGTTCTTTCACCCAATGATGTAATAAATATCATCATCAACATATCATTAACAATTTATCATCATAATATATCATTGTCATATAACACCTCCTCATGATCATCGTCTTCATCAAGTAGACATCACATAGCAAGTTGGTCACTAGTCATAATCATAACTACTCCTCATCATCAACTCTAACACATTGTACCACATAATAAACATATTGTACCTCATAGGACCTACTACATTCTCTTACGACCTACTATATTCTCTAAGGTAAAATAGCAAAAAAACAAGATAGCCGCTGACTCTTCATTATGGAGACTGGAGATCACCATGTCTCCAATTCTTGCCTTTCGCTTAGTGTTGCTTCCAAGAACCTCCTTATGAATGTCCAAACATTTTTTCCATTCTTTGATTAGCATGTGTTCACCGGTTTTAGAAATCCGATATGCACAGGTGAGATCCGTAGGATGACCTGGCTGTATGTTCAGAACTTCAAGGCGACCATTGTGATACATCAAATGACGCACACAATCCATCGGGATTTTCTGTTGAAAAACATAGTAATAACTTCATAGTTAGCAATGATGTACTAGTTTTAGAAGTATGCAAAAGATGCACGGATGTCGTAATAGTAAAAAATCTTACCAGGGTATCTCCATGGAAGTTATAGTGCTTCAACACGTGCACTAGTGGCACGTATTGATCATAATTCGGAGGAGTTCGATAATAGATATTGTAATTCTCAAGACAAGTACAAAATGCGACCAGATGACTTTTCTCCTGATAAGTTATTTCTGAGCCTTCGGTGTAGTGGGTTTTGTCTACCATCTTCCATACACTCTTTGAAGAATCAAAGTAAGCTGTCAATGAAAATAAGCTGTCAACTATTTTGAAATATACAATATAAATTAGCTAATAACTATGTTTGAGAAACTCACATAGCGGTAGAATTGGAAGCGTGTCAACAAGGACCCAAATGTCCATATTGTCTTGCTCGATGTCAGGATCACCAAGATCCATGGTGACAAGCATACCCTCATAAAAACCATACATCTTGCAAAGTGCTTCCCAATTTGGGCAACCAAAATGGGTTACGCTCTGAGCATTGTACAGGTTTACTTCAAAATCCATACCATGATGGGTCCTTAGGTGAATTTTCTTTGTTTCGAAACTTTCATGGTCTTCAAAACCCATCCTCTTCAAGACACAGCGTCTTGCATAGCATGGGATAAGTTAGTCGAATTGCAAAAGATGAAAAATACACGTTGAAATAGTTGAAGTCGTGCTTAATTATGAAAAAAAACAATTGTCGTCGTTGCGTACCGTTTCAACATCGAAGGTCTCCTCGAGCTTAATGCTGAAGCGCCGATCTTCGTCCAGGTAAAGAAACCTGTCGCACATACCTCGGTCCTCATGGCACCAGCTGCAGTCCCCCCGGAGACTTTCATCGTCCGAGTATGACATTTCCTATGTTCATAATTCAAAGATTAAACTTGTACAATTAATTATCTTTCAAGAAAATCTAGGTCACTCGATATTTCTTACATATTGTAGCACAAGTCATGCCAAAATTCACCGAAAATTCCGGCATGACCTTTGCTAAAACAGGACATATCGAGAGCCTAAATTTTGCCGGAACGGAAATTAATCAACACCCCAGCAAAACATAGGCCACTCGGAGTTGTAACCTGAACATGACCGGCAAATGTGACAACGAATAATTGCTTAGACTAAAAAAATAACAATAAATGTGACACTAGAAATAAACTAGTTCTTTCTAAACTTACTATAAATAGAAATAAACTAGTTCTTTCTAAAAATAAACTAGTTCAACTAGTTATATTAATTTTCTTACTAAAAATACATTAGCTGTATTAATTCAACTAGTTCTTACTAAAACTAAACTAGTTCAATTAGTTTATTGATTTACTTACTAATTATTTTAAACACTTACTAAATACAGTAAAAAACTACATTATACATGAGGGAGTCCTGGAGTAGGGGGTATCCGGACAGCCGGACTATATCCTTTGGCCGGACTGTTGGACTATGAAGATACAAGATTGAAGACTTCGTCTCGTGTCCGGATGGGACTCTCCTTCGCGTGGAAGGCAAGCTTGGCGATGCGGATATGAAGATCTCCTCCCGTTGTAACCGACTCTGTGTAACCCTAGCCCCCTCCGGTGTCTATATAAACCGGAGGGTTTAGTCCGTAGGACAAGAACAATCATACTATAGGCTAGCTTCTAGGGTTTAGCCTCTACGATCTCATGGTAGATCAACTCTTGTAATACTCATATCATCAAGATCAATCAAGCAGGAAGTAGGGTATTACCTCCATCGAGAGGGACCGAACCTGGGTAAACATCGTGTCCCCTACCTCCTGTTACCATCCGCCTTAGACGCACAGTTCGGGACCCCCTACCCGAGATCCGCCGGTTTTGACACCGACATTGGTGCTTTCATTGAGAGTTCCACTGTGCCGTCACCGTAAGGAAGGATGTCTCGTCTCGTTGTCAAGGACAACGTCACCTCTGGGGGAGCCCTGGCTGTCGGCCAAACTCTCCGGCTAGGCGGTTTCGTCATGACCGCCCGTTCGGCTGCTAAACCAACGATGACTTCTCGGGTCATCGAAAACAGCCTCCACGTCGGCTCGGAACTTGCCGAGCAGATGAATCCAATGGAGCTCTCTTCCCTAAACGAGCTCTTGGACCGCATCGCCGCTTTGGGAGTCGCAACGGACTATGATCAGATTGGGCTTAAACCCGACCAAAGGGAGATTAACTCTCCGCTGGTCACCCATCAGATAGCGGTGGTGGAAGAACAATGCGGCGATTCCTCCTCTATCTTGAGGACAAACTATTCCTGAGCTCTCCGAGACGGATACCCGTTTACGGAAGAACATCGCCCAAGCCCTGAACCTAGAATCAGGCAGCGGGCCAGACCTATTGGGCAACATCTTGGAGCCCGAACTTCCAAGATCGGAAACTCCTCTGCCCCTGGGTCTCAGATCGGGTCAGGGTCCGGACTCAAATCCACCCACCCACCCACCCAAATATGACCGATCTTTCCCACATTACACAAGAGCCCTAGGAAACAATACATCACTATTGGGCCAGATTCCTCCTTGTAATGAACAAGGTCAAGGACTGTCGCGAGGAAGACGCGATCTCATTCTTCTGCAATAATTGCACAGACAAGGGAATCCTCAACGCCATAAGTCGCCGCGACATATCACGCTTCGCTGACTTGGCGGCCATAGTACTGAAGTACTATGCGATGGAAAGGGCGCACTCTCATAAGTCGCCCGATTCAATCATAAAGAAGCAAAAGCCCACCTCAGGGCGAGGAACCGTGTTGGAAGGATGGTTTAACGGGCCCTGCAAAATTCACAGTACAGCGGATACCATACCAACACACAGCCTGAGAGCATGTTGGGTACTCCGGCAGGTGGCCAAAAGCGGTGAGGATCTCCTCATTCCAAACACCGCAGAGCACCATCCCGCGGATAACAATACAGTAATGACAGTCTTCGAGACATTTGCCTCAAACAATAGGCGAAAGCGAGCGCTCCGTAGCCTTACCGGAGTCTGCCACGTGGCAGCAATAAATCCATGGAGCGACACGGCTATCACCTTCGATGCTAGTGACGAACCTAAATTCCGAACAGCCCGAGCACCAGCCGCATTGGTCCTTAGTCCAATTGTGGACGGCTTTCGGCTCACTAAAGTGCTCATGGACGGCGACAGCGGATTAAACCTCATCTATGAGGAAACTCTTCAAAAAATGGAAATAGACAGGAACCGCGTCGAGCAAAGCCTAGTCGGGAGGCACGTTGCGCTGGAAAAATCACACTAGATGTGGTATTCGGCACTCCAGACAATTATAGGTCCGAAGAAATTACATTCCAAGTGGCCCCGTTCAGTAGCGGATACCACACCCTTTTAGGGTGGGAAGCATTCATGATCTTCCAAGCCATGCCCCATTACGGGTATATGAAGCTCAAAATGCCCGGGCCCAATGGAATCATCACTCTAGCCAGTGATCCGGACATAGCACTCCGCGCCGAAAACAAAACAGCCGCACTGGCCCTCGAGGCATTATCCGAAGCCCTCGCGGCAGAGGAATTAACTGCGCTACGCTCCACACTGGACATGGACGACGTGATACTCGACAAGAGATCCAAGTCCACTTCTTTTAAACCAGCAGATGAAATAGTCAAATTCCAAGTCCACCCAACGGACCCTACAAAAACTGAAGGAAATATGCCATAGAGGCAATAATAAAGTTATTATTTATTTCCTTGTATCATGATAAATGTTTATTATTCACGCTAGAATTGTATTAACCGGAAACATAATACTTGTGTGAATACATAGACAAACTAAACGTCACTAGTATGCCTCTACTTGACTAGCTCGTTAATTAAAGATGGTTATGTTTCCTAACCATAGACATGTGTTGTCATTTGATTAACGGGATCACATCATTAGGTGAATGATGTGATTGACTTGACCCATTCCATTAGCTTAGCACCCGATCGTTTAGTTTGTTGCTATTGCTTTCTTCATGACTTATACATGTTCCTATGACTATGAGATTATGCAACTCCCGTTTACCGGAGGAACACTTTGTGTGCTACCAAACGTCACAACTTAACTGGGTGACTATAAAGGTGCTCTACAGGTGTCTCCGAAGGTACATGTTGGGTTGGCGTATTTCGAGATTAGGATTTGTCACTCCGATTGTGGGAGAGGTATCTCTGGGCCCTCTCGGTAATGCACATCACTTAAAGCCTAGCAAGCATTGCAACTAATAAGTTAGTTGCGAGATGATGTATTACGGAACGAGTAAAGAGACTTGCCGGTAACGAGATTGAACTAGGTGTTGAGATACCGACGATGGAATCTCGGGCAAGTAACATACCGATGACAAAGGGAACAACGTATGTTGTTATCTGGTCTGACCGATAAAGATCTTCGTAGAATATGTAGGAGCCAATATGAGCATCCATGTTCCGCTATCGGTTATTGACCGGAGACGTCTCTCGGTCATGTCTACATTGTTCTCGAACCCGTAGGGTCCGCACGCTTAACGTTACGATGATAGTTTCATTACGAGTTTATATATTTTGATGTACCGAAGGTTGTTCGGAGTCTCGGATGTGATCACGGACATGACGAGGAGTCTCTAAATGGTCGAGACATAAAGATTGATATATTGGAAGCCTATGTTTGGACATCGGAAGTGTTCCGGGTGAAATCGGCATTTTACCGGAGTACCGGAAGGTTACTGGAACCCCCCGGTAACCTAATGGGCCTTAATGGGCCTAGTGGAGGAAGAGGAGAGGAGGCCTAGGGCTGCCGCGCGCCCCTCCCCCCAAGTCCGAATTGGACAAGGAGGGGGGGCGGCTCCCCCTGTTGGGGAACGTAGTAATTTCAAAAAAATTCCTACGCACACGCAAGATCATGGTGATGGCATAGCAACGAGAGGGGAGAGTGTTCGTCCACGTACCCTCGTAGACCGTAAGCGGAAGCATTAGCACAACGCGGTTGATGTAGTCGTACGTCTTCACGATCCGACCGATCCAAGCACCGAACGTACGGAGCCTCCGAGTTCAGCACACGTTCAGCTCGATGACGATCTCCGGCCTCCGATCCAGCCGAGCTCCGGAGATGAGTTCCGTCAGCACGACGGCGTGGTGACGATGATGATGTTCTACCGGCGCAGGGCTTCACCTAAACTCCATGACGATATGACCGAGGTGGAATATGGTGGAAGGGGGCACCGCACACGGCTAAGGAACGATCCGTAGATCAACTTGTGTGTCTATGGGGTGCCCCCCGCCCCCGTATATAAAGGAGCCAGGGGGGAGGAGGCGGCCGGCCTAGAGGGCGCGCCAAGGGGGGGAGTCCTACTCCCACCGGGAGTAGGACTCCCCTTTTCCAAGTAGGAGTAGGAGAAGGGGGGAAAGAGGAGGAAGAGGGGAAGGAAAGGGGGGCGCCGCCCCCCTTCCCTTGTCCTATTCGGACTAGGAGGGGGAGGGGCGCGCGGCCCCCTCCTGGCTCCTTCCCTCTTCTCCCTCTTGGCCCATGTAGGCCCATTAACCCCCGGGGGGGTTCCGGTAACCTCCCGGTACTCCGGTAAAAATGCCGATTTCACCCGGAACCATTCCGATATCCAAATATAGGCTTTCAATATATCAATCTTTATGTCTCGACTATTCTGAGACTCCTCGTCATGTCCGTGATCACATCCGGGACTCCGAACAAACTTCGGTACATCAAAACTTATAAACTCATAATAAAACTGTCATCGAAACGTTAAGCGTGCGGACCCTACGGGTTCGAGAACTATGTAGACATGACCTAGAACCATTCTCGGTCAATAACCAATAGCGGGACATGGATGCCCATATTGGTTCCTACATATTCTATGAAGATCTTTATCGGTCAAACCGCATAACAACATACTTTGTTCCCTTTGTCATCGGTATGTTACTTGCCCGAGATTTGATCGTCGGTATCCAATACCTAGTTCAATCTCGTTACCGGCAAGTCTCTTTACTCGTTCCGTAATACATCATCTCATAACTAACTCATTAGTTACATGCTTGCAAGTCTTAGGTGATGAGTATTACCGAGAGGGCCCAGAGATTCCTCTCCTACAATCAGAGTGACAAAACCTAATCTCGAATTATGCCAACCCAACATGTACCTTCAGAAACACCTGTAGAGCACCTTTATAATCACCCAGTTACGTTGTGATGTTTGGTAGCACACAAAGTGTTCTTCCGGTATACGGGAGTTGCACAATCTCATAGTTGCAGGAACTTTGTATAAGTCATGAAGAAAGCAATAGCAGTATACTAAACGATCAAGTGCTAGGCTAACGGAATGGGTCATGTCAATCACATCATTCACCTAATGATGTGATCCCACTAATCAAATGACAACACATGTCTATGGTTAGGAAACATAGCCATCTTTGATTAATGAGCTAGTCAAGTAGAGGCATACTAGTGACTATAGTTTTGTCTATGTATTCACACATGTATCATGTTTCCGGTTAATACAATTCTAGCATGAATAATAAACATTTATCATGATATGAGGAAATAAATAATAACTTTATTATTGCCTCTAGGGCATATTTCCTTCAGTCTCCCACTTGCACTAGAGTCAATAATCTAGATTACATAGTAATGATTCTAACACCCATGGAGTCTTGGTGCTGATCATGTTTTGCTCGTGAGAGAGGCTTAGTCAATGGGTCTGCAACATTCAGATCCGTATGTATCTTGCAAATCTCGATGTCTCCCACTTGGACTTGGTCCCGAATGGAATTGAAGCGTCTCTTGATGTGCTTGGTCCTCTTGTGAAATCTGGATTCCTTTGCCAAAGCAATTGCACCAGTATTGTCACAGAAGATCTTCATTGGTCCCGATGCACTAGGTATGACACCTAGATCAGAAAAGAACTCCTTCATCCAGACTCCTTCATTCGCTGCTTTAGAAGCAGCTATGTACTTCGCTTCACATGTAGATCCTGCCACGACGCTTTGTTTAGAACTGCACCAACTTACAGCTCCACCGTTTAATAAAAACACATATCCGGTTTGCGATTTAGAATCGTCCGGATCAATGTCAAAGCTTGCATCGACGTAACCATTTACGACTAGCTCTTTGTCACCTCCATATACGAGAAACATATCCTTAGTCCTTTTCAGGTATTTCTGGATGTTCTTGACCGCTGTCCAGTGATCCACTCCTGGATTACTTTGGTACCTTCATGCCAAGCTTATTGCTAAGCATACGTCAGGTCTGGTACACAGCATTGCATACATGATAGAGCCTATGGCTGAAGCATAGGGAACATTTTTCATTTTCTATCTATCTTCTGCTGTGGAAGGGCATTGAGTTTGACTCAACTTCACACCATGTAGCACAGGCAAGAATCCTTTCTTTGCCTGATCCATTTTCAACTTTTTCAAAATTTTGTCAAGGTATGTGCTTTGTGAAAGTCCTATTAAGCGTCTTGATCTATCTCTATAGATCTTGATGCCCAATATGTAAGCAGCTTCACCGAGGTATTTCATTGAAAAACTTTTATTCAAGTATCCCTTTATGCTATCCAGAAATTCTATATCACTTCCAATTAATAATATGTCATCTACATATAAAACTAGAAATGCTACAGAGCTCCCACTCACTTTCTTGTAAATACAGGCTTCTCCAAAAGTCTGTATAAAACCATATGCTTTGATCACACTATCAAAGCGTTTATTCCAACTCCGAGATGCTTGCACCAGTCCATAAATGGAACGCTGGAGCTTGCATACTTTGTTAGTACCTTTTGGATCAACAAAACCTTCCGGCTGCATCATATACAACTCTTCTTCTAGAAATCCATTCAAGAATGCAGTCTTGACATCCATTTACCAAATTTCATAATCATGAAATGCAGCAATAGCTAACATGATTCGGACAGACTTAAGCATCGCTACGGGTGAGAAAGTCTCATCGTAGTCAACCCCTTGAACTTGTCGAAAACCTTTCGCAACAAGTCGAGCTTTATAGACAGTTACATTACCATCAGCGTCAGTCTTCTTCTTAAAGATCCATTTATTCTCAATGGCTTGCCGATCATCGGGCAAGTCAACCAAAGTCCATACTTTGTTTTCATACATGGATCCCATCTCAGATTTCATGGCCTCTAGCCATTTTGCGGAATCTGGGCTCATCATCACTTCCTCATAGTTCGTAGGTTCATCATGGTCAAATAACATGACTTCTAGAATAGGATTACCGTACCACTCTGGTGCGGATCTCACTCTGGTAGACCTACGAGGTTCAGTAGAAACTTGATCTGAAGTTTCATGATCAATATCATTAGCTTCCTCACTAATTGGTGTAGTTGTCACAGGAACCGGTTCTCGTGATGAACTACTTTCCAATAAGGGAGTAGATACAGTTATCTCATCAAGTTCTACTTTCCTCCCACTCACTTCTTTCGAGAGAAACTCCTTCTCTAGAAAGGATCCATTCTTAGCAACGAATGTCTTGCCTTCGGATCTATGATAGAAGGTGTATCCAACAGTCTCTTTTGGATATCCTATGAAGACACATTTTTCCGATTTGGGTTCGAGCTTATCTGGTTGAAGTTTCTTCACATAAGCATCGCAGCCCCAAACTTTAAGAAACGACAACTTTTGGTTTCTTGCCAAACCACAGTTCATAAGGCGTCGTCTCAACGGATTTTGATGGTGCCCTATTTAACGTGAATGCGGCCGTCTCTAAAGCATAACCCCAAAACGATAGTGGTAAATCGGTAAGAGACATCATAGATCGCACCATATCAAGTAAAGTACGATTACGACGTTCGGACACACCATTTCGTTGTGGTGTTCCGGGTGGCGTGAGTTGCGAAACTATTCCGCATTGTTTCAAATGTAAACCAAACTCGTAACTCAAATATTCTCCTCCACGATCAGATCATAGAAACTGTATTTTCTTGTTACGATGATTTTCCACTTCACTCTGAAATTCTTTGAACTTTTCAAATGTTTCAGACTTGTGCTTCATTAAGTAGATATACCCATATCTGCTCAAATCATCTGTGAAGGTGAGAAAATAACGATATCCGCCACGAGCCTCAACATTCATCGGACCACATACATCTGTATGTATGATTTCCAACAAATCTGTTGCTCTCTCCATAGTTCCGGAGAACGGTGTTTTAGTCATCTTGCCCATGAGGCACGGTTCGCAAGTACCAAGTGATTCATAATCAAGTGATTCCAGAAGTCCATCAGTATGGAGTTTCTTCATGCGTTTTACACCGATATGACCTAAACGGCAGTGCCACAAATAAGTTGCACTATCATTATCAACTCTGCATCTTTTGGCTTCAACATTATGAATATGTGTATCACTACTATCAAGATTCAATAAAAATAGACCACTCTTCAAGGGTGCATGACCATAAAAAATATTACTCATATAAATAGAACAACCATTATTCTCTGATTTAAATGAGTAACCGTCTCGCATTAAACAAGATCCAGATATAATGTTCATGCTCAACGCTGGCACCAAATAACAATTATTCAGGTCTAAAACTAATCCCGAAGGTAGATGTAGAGGTAGCGTGCCGACCGCGATCACATCGACTTTGGAACCGTTTCCCACGCGCATCGTCACCTCGTCCTTGGCCAGTGCTCGCTTATTCCGTAGTCCCTGTTTCGAGTTGCAAATATTAGCAACAGAACCAGTATCAAATACCCAGGTGCTACTACGAGCTCTAGTTAGGTACACATCAATAACATGTATATCACATATACCTTTGTTTACTTTGCCATCCTTCTTATCCGCCAAATACTTGGGGCAGTTTCTCTTCCAGTGACCAGTCTGCTTGCAGTAGAAGCACTCAGTTTCGTCCAGACTTGGGTTTCTTCTCTTGAGCAGCAACTTGCTTGCCATTCTTTTTGAAGTTCCCCTTCTTCTTCCCTTTTCCCTTTTTCTTGAAACTAGTGGTCTTGTTGACCATCAACACTTGATGCTCCTTTTTGATTTCTACCTCCGCGGCTTTTAGCATTGCGAAGAGCTCGGGAATAGTCTTGTTCATCCCTTGCATATTATAGTTCATCACAAAGCTCTTGTAGCTTGGTGGCAGTGTTTGGAGAATTCTGTCAATGACACTATCATCAGGAAGATTAACTCCCAGTTGAGTCAAGTGATTATTATACCCAGACATTCTGAGTATGTGTTCACTGACAGAACTATTCTCCTCCATCTTGCAGCTATAGAACTTATTGGAGACTTCATATCTCTCAATCCGGGCATTTGCTTGAAATATTAACTTCAACTATTGGAACATCTCATATGCTCCATGACGTTCAAAACGTCGTTGAAGACCCGGTTCTAAGCCATAAAGCATGGCACACTGAACTATAGAGTAGTCATCAGCTTTGCTCTGCCAGACGTTCTTAACGTCATCAGTTGCATCAGCAGCAGGCCTGGCACCCAGTGGTGCTTCCAGGACGTAACTTTTCTGTGCAGCAATGAGGATAATCCTCAGGTTACGGACCCAGTCCGTGTAATTGCTACCATCATCTTTCAACTTTGCTTTCTCAAGGAATGCATTAAAATTCAACGGAACAACAGCACGAGCCATCTATCTACAAACAAACATAGACAAGCAAGATACTATCAGGTACTAAGTTCATGATAAATTTAAGTTCAATTAATCATATTACTTAAGAACTCCCACTTAGACAGACATCTCTCTAGTCATCTAAGTGATCACGTGATCCAAATCAACTAAACCATAACCGATCATCACGTGAGATGGAGTAGTTTTCAATGGTGAACATCACTATGTTGATCATATCTACTATATGATTCACGCTCGACCTTTCGGTCTCCGTGTTCCGAGGCCATATCTACATATGCTAGGCTCGTCAAGTTTAACCTGAGTATTCTGCGTGTGCAAAACTGTCTTGCACCTGTTGTAGATGGACGTAGAGCTTATCACACCCGATCATCACGTGGTGTCTCGGCACGACGAACTTTGGCAACGGTGCATACTCAGGGAGAACACTTCTTGATAATTTTAGTGAGAGATCATCTTAAAATGCTACCGTCAATCAAAGCAAGATAAGATGCATAAAGGATAAACATCACATACAATCAATATAAGTGATATGATATGGCCATCATCATCTTGTGCTTGTGATCTCCATCTCCGAAGCACCGTCGTGATCACCATCGTCACCGGCGCGACACCTTGATCTCCATCGTAGCATCGTTGTTGTTTACGCCATCTAATTCTTCTACGACTATCGCTACCGCTTAGTGATAAAGTAAAGCAATTACAGGGCGTTTGCATTTCATACAATAAAGCGACAACCATATGGCTCCTGCCAGTTGCCGATAACTTCGGTTACAAAACATGATCATCTCATACAATAAAATATAGCATCACGTCTTGACCATATCACATCACATCATGCCCTGCAAAAACAAGTTAGACGTCCTCTACTTTGTTGTTGCAAATTTTACGTGGCTGCTACGGGCTTAGCAAGAACCGTTCTTACCTACGCATCAAAAACCACAACGATAGTTCGTCAAGTTGGTGCTGTTTTAACCTTCGTAAGGACCGAGCGTAGCCACACTCGATTCAGCTAAAGTGAGAGAGAGACACCCGCCAGCCACCTTTAAGCACGAGTGCTCGTAACGGTGAAACCAGTCTCGCGTAAGCGTACGCGTAATGTCGATCCGGGCCGCTTCATCTCACAATACCGCCGAACCAAAGTATGACATGCTGGTAAGCAGTATGACTTGTATCGCCCACAACTCACTTGTGTTCTACTCGTGCATATAACATCAACGCATAAAACCTAGGCTCGGATGCCACTGTTGGGGAACGTAGTAATTTCAAAAAAATTCCTACGCACACGCAAGATCATGCTGATGGCATAGCAACAAGAGGGGAGAGTGTTCATCCACGTACCCTCGTAGACTGTAAGCGGAAGCGTTAGCACAACATGGTTGATGTAGTCGTACGTCTTCACGATCCGACCGATCCAAGCACCAAACGTACGGAGCCTCCGAGTTCAGCACACGTTCAGCTCGATAACGATCTCTGGCCTCCGATCCAGCCGAGCTCCGGAGATGAGTTCCGTCAGCACGACGGCGTAGTGACGATGATGATGTTCTACCGGCGCAGGGCTTCGCCTAAACTCCGCGACGATATGACCGAGGTGGAATATGGTGGAAGGGGGCACCGCACACGGCTAAGGAACGATCCGTAGATCAACTTGTGTGTCTATGGGGTGCCCCCCACCCCCGTATATAAAGGAGCCAGGGGGGAGGAGGCGGCCGGCCTAGAGGGCGCGCCAAGGGGGGGAGTCCTACTCCCACCGGGAGTAGGACTCCCCTTTTCCAAGTAGGAGTAGGAGAAGGGGGGAAAGAGGAGGAAGAGGGGAAGGAAAGGGGGGGCGCCGCCCCCCTTCCCTTGTCCTATTCGGACTAGGAGGGGGAGGGGCGCGCGGCCCCCTCCTGGCTCCTTCCCTCTTCTCCCTCTTGGCCCATGTAGGCCCATTAACCCCCCGGGGGGTTCCGGTAACCTCCCGGTACTCCGGTAAAAATGCCGATTTCACCCGGAACCATTCCGATATCCAAATATAGGCTTCCAATATATCAATCTTTATGTCTCGACTATTCTGAGACTCCTCGTCATGTCCGTGATCACATCCGGGACTCCGAACAAACTTCAGTACATCAAAACTTATAAACTCATAATAAAACTGTCATCGAAACGTTAAGCGTGCGGACCCTACGGGTTCGAGAACTATGTAGACATGACCTAGAACCATTCTCGGTCAATAACCAATAGCGGGACCTGGATGCCCATATTGGTTCCTACATATTCTACGAAGATCTTTATCGGTCAAACCGCATAACAACATACTTTGTTCCCTTTGTCATCGGTATGTTACTTGCCCGAGATTTGATCGTCGGTATCCAATACCTAGTTCAATCTCGTTACCGGCAAGTCTCTTTACTCGTTCCGTAATAAATCATCTCATAACTAACTCATTAGTTACATGCTTGCAAGGCTTAGGTGATGAGTATTACCGAGAGGGCCCAGAGATACCTCTCCGACAATCGGAGTGACAAAACCTAATCTCGAATTATGCCAACCCAACATGTACCTTCGGAAACACATGTAGAGCACCTTTATAATCACCCAGTTACGTTGTGACGTTTGGTAGCACACAAAGTGTTCTTCCGGTATACGGGAGTTGCACAATCTCATAGTTGCAGGAACTTTGTATAAGTCATGAAGAAAGCAATAGCAGTATACTAAACGATCAAGTGCTAGGCTAACGGAATGGGTCATGTCAATCACATCATTCACCTAATGATGTGATCCCACTAATCAAATGAAAACACATGTCTATGGTTAGGAAACATAACCATCTTTGATTAATGAGCTAGTCAAGTAGAGGCATACTAGTGACTATAGTTTTGTCTATGTATTCACACATGTATCATGTTTCCGGTTAATACAATTCTAGCATCAATAATAAACATTTATCATGATATGAGGAAATAAATAATAGCTTTATTATTGCCTCTAGGGCATATTTCCTTCACCCCCCCCCCTTTCCTTTCCCCCCTCTCTTCCTTCCCCCCCAAGTCCTAATCCAACTAGGGAAAGGGGGGGAGTCCTACTCCCATTAGGAGTAGGACTCCTCCGGTGCGCCTCCTCCTAGGGCCAGCCGCACCCCTCCCCTTGCTTCTTTATATACGGGGGCAGGGGGGCACCTCTAGACACACAAGTTGATCTTCGTGATCGTTTGCGGTGCCCCCCTCCACCATAATCCTCGATAATATTGTAGCAATGCTTAGGCGAAGCCCTACGACGGTAGAACATCAAGATCGTCACCACGCCGTCGTGCTGACGAAACTCTTCCCCGACACTTTGCTGGATCGGAGTCCGGGGATAGTCATCGAGCTGAACGTGTGCTAGAACTCGGAGGTGCTTTAGTTTCGGTGCTTGATCGGTCGGGCCATGAAGACGTATGACTACATCAACCGCGTTTTCATAACGCTTCCGCAGTCGGTCTACGAGGTTACGTAGACAACACTCTCCCCTCTCGTTGCTATGCATCACCATGATCTTGCGTGTGCGTAGGAAAATTTTGAAATTACTATGTTCCCCAACAGTGGCATCCGAGCCTCGTTTTATGCTTTGATGTTGTGCACGAGTAGAACACAAGTGAGTTGTGGGCGATATAAGTCATACTGCTTACCAGCATGTCATACTTTGGTTCGGCAGTATTGTGAGATGAAGCGGCCCGGACCGACATTACGCGTACGCTTACGCGAGACTGGTTTCACCGCTACGAGCACTGGTTGCTTAAAGGTGACTGGCGGGTGTCTGTCTCTCTCACTTTAGTTGAACCAAGTGTGGCTACGCCCGGTCCTTGCGAAGGTTAAAACAGCACCAACTTGACAAACTATCATTGTGGTTTTGATGCGTAGGTAAGAACGGTTCTTGCTAAGCCCATAGCAGCCACGTAAAACTTGCAACAACAAGGTAAAGGACGTCTAACTTGTTTTTGCAGGGCATGTTGTGATGTGATATGGTCAAGACGTGATGCTATATTTTATTATATGAGATGATCATGTTTTGTAACCGAGTTATCGACAACTGGCAGGAGCCATATGGTTGTCGCTTTATTGTATGCAATGCAATCGCCCTGTAATGCTTTACTTTATTACTAAGCGGTAGCGATAGTCGTAGAAGCATAAGATTGGCGAGACCACAATGATGCTACGATGGAGATCAAGGTGTCGCGCCGGTGACGATGGTGATCATGACGATGCTTCGGAGATGGAGATCACAAGCACAAGATGATGATGGCCATATCATATCACTTATATTGATTGCATGTGATGTTTATCTTTTATGCATCTTATCTTGCTTTGATTGACGGTAGCATTATAAGAGGATCCTTCACTAAATTTCAAGATAAAAGTGTTCTCCCTGAGTATGCACCATTGCCAAAGTTCGTCGTGCCCAGACACCACGTGATGATCGGGTGTGATAAGCTCTACGTCCATCTACAACAGGTGCAAGCCAGTTTTGCACACGCAGAATACTCAGGTTAAACTTGACGAGCCTAGCATATGCAGATATGGCCTCGGAACACTGAGACGGAAAGGTCGAGCGTGAATCATATAGTAGATATGATCAACATAAGATGTTCACCATTGAAAACTACTCCATCTCACGTGATGATCGGTTATGGTTTAGTTGATTTGGATCACGTGGTCACTTAGAGATTAGAGGGATGTCTTTCTAAGTGGGAGTTCTTTAGTAATATGATTAATTGAACTTAAATTTATCATGAACTTAGTACCTGATAGTATCTTGCTTGTTTATGTTTGATTGTACATAGATGGCCCGTGCTGTTGTTCCGTTGAATTTTAATGCGTTCCTTGAGAAAGCAAAGTTGAAAGATGATGGTAGCAATTACACGGATTGGGTCTGTAACTTGAGGATTATCCTCATTGCTGCACAGAAGAATTACGTCCTGGAAGCACCGCTCGGTGCCAGCCTGCTGCTGATGCAACTGACGGCGTTAAGAACGCCTGGCAGAGCAAAGCTGATGACTACTCTATAGTTCAGTGTGCCATGCTTTACGGCTTAGAACCGGGTCTTCAACGACGTTTTGAACGTCATGGAGCATATGAGATGTTCCAAGAGTTGAAGTTAATATTTCAAGCAAATGCCCGAATTGAGAGATATGAAGTCTCCAATAAGTTCTATAGCTGCAAGATGGAGGAGAACAGTTCTGTCAGTGAGCATATACTCAAAATGTCTGGGTATAATAATCACTTGATTCAACTGGGAGTTAATCTTCCGGATGACTGAGTCATTGACAGAATTCTCCAATCACGTCCACCTAGCTACAAGAGCTTCGTGATGAACTATAATATGCAAGGGATGGATAAGACAATTCCCGAGCTCTTCGCAATGCTAAAAGCTACGGAGGTAGAAATCAAAAAGGAGCATCAAGTGTGGATGGTCAACAAGACCACTAGTTTCAAGAAAAAGGGCAAAGGGAAAAAGAAGGGGAACTTCAAAAAGAACAGCAAGCAAGTTGCTGCTCAAGAGAAGAAACCCAAGTCTGGACCTAAGCCTGAAACTGAGTGCTTCTACTGCAAGCAGACTGGTCACTGGAAGCGGAACTGCCCCAAGTATTTGGCGGATAAGAAGGATGGCAAGATGAACAAAGGTATATGTGATATACATGTTATTGATGTGTACCTTACCAGAGCTCGGAGTAGCACCTGGGTATTTGATACTGGTTCTGTTGCTAATATTTGCAACTCGAAACAGGGACTACAGATTAAGCGAACACTGGCGAAGGACGAGGTGACGATGCGCGTGGAAATGGTTCCAAAGTCGATGTGATCGCGGTCGGCACGCTACCTCTACATCTACCATTGGGATTAGTTTTAGACCTGAATAATTGTTATTTGGTGCCAGCGTTGAGCATGAACATTATATCTGGATCTTGTTTGATGCGAGACGGTTATTCATTTAAATCAGAGAATAATGGTTGTTCTATTTATATGAGTAATATCTTTTATGGTCATGCACCCTTAAAGAGTGGTCTATTTTTGATGAATCTCGATAGTAGTGATACACATATTCATAATGTTGAAGCCAAAAGATCCAGAGTTGATAATGATAGTGCAACTTGTTTGTGGCATTGCCGTTTAGGTCATATCGGTGTAAAGCGCATGAAGAAACTCCATACTGATGGACTTTTGGAACCACTTGATTATGAATCACTTGGTACTTGCGAACCGTGCCTCATGGGCAAGATGACTAAAACACCGTTCTCTGGTACTATGGAGAGAGCAACAGATTTATTGGAAATCATACATACAGATGTGTGTGGTCCAATGAATGTTGAAGCTCGTGGCGGATATCGTTATTTTCTCACCTTCACAGATGATTTAAGCAGATATGGGTATATCTACTTAATGAAACATAAGTCTAAAACATTTGAAAAGTTCAAAGAATTTCAGAGTGAAGTTGAAAATCATCGTAACAAGAAAATAAAGTTTCTACGATCTGATCGTGGAGGAGAATATTTGAGTTATGAGTTTGGTCTACATTTAAAACAATGCGGAATAGTTTCGCAACTCACGCCACCCGGAACACCACAGCGTAATGGTGTGTCCGATCGTCGCAATCATACTTTACTTGATATGGTGTGATCTATGATGTCTCTTACAGATTTACCGCTATCGTTTTGGGGTTATGCTTTAGAGACGGCCGCATTCACGTTAAATAGAGCACCATCAATATCCGTTGAGACGACGCCTTATGAACTATGGTTTGGCAAGAAACCAAGGTTGTCGTTTCTGAAAGTTTGGGGCTGCGATGCTTATGTGAAAAAACTCCTACCTGATAAGCTCAAACCCAAATCGTAGAAATGTGTCTTCATAGGATACCCAAAGGAGACTGTTGGGTACACCTTCTATCACAGATCCGAAGGCAAGACATTTGTTGCCAAGAATGGATCCTTTCTAGAAAAGGAGTTTCTCTCGAAAGAAGTGAGTGGGAGGAAAGTAGAACTTGATGAGGTAACTGTACCTACTCCCTTATTGGAAAGTAGTACATCGTAGAACCCGGTTTCTATGACACCTACACCAATTAGTGAGGAAGCCAATGATAATGATCATGAAACTTCAGAACAAGTTACTACTGAACCTCATAGATCAACCAGAGTAAGATCCGCACCAGAGTGGTACGGTAATCCTGTTCTGGAAGTCATGCTACTAGATCATGATGAACCTACTAACTATGAAGAAGCGATGGTGAGCCCAGATTCCGCAAAATGGCTTGAAGCCATGAAATCTGAGATGGGATCCATGTATGCGAACAAAGTATGGACTTTGGTTGACTTGCCCAATGATCGGCAAGCAATTGAGAATAAATGGATCTTCAAGAAGAAGACTGCTGCTGACGGTAATGTAACTGTCTACAAAGCTCGACTTGTCGCAAAAGGTTTTCGACAAGTTCAAGGGATTGACTACGATGAGACCTTCTCACCCGTAGCGATGCTTAAGTCTGTCCGAATCTTGTTAGCGATTACCGCATTTTATGATTATGAAATTTGGCAGATGGATGTCAAAACTGCATTCCTGAATGGATTTCTGGAAGAAGAGTTGTATATGATGCAACTGGAAGGTTTTGTCGATCCAAAAGGAGCTAACAAAGTGTGCAAGCTCCAGCGATCCATTTATGGACTGGTGCAAGCCTCTCGGAGTTGGAATAAACGCTTTGATAGTGTGATCAAAGCATTTGGGTTTGTACAGACTTTTGGAGAAGCCTGTATTTACAAGAAAGTGAGTGGGAGCTCTGTAACATTTCTGATATTATATGTAGATGACATATTACTAATCGAAAATGATATAGAATTTCTGGATAGCATAAAGGGATACTTGAATAAGAGTTTTTCAATGAAAGACCTTGGTGAAGCTGCTTACATATTGGGCATGAAGATCTATAGAGATAGATCAAAACGCTTAATTGGACTTTCACAAAGCACATACCTTGACAAAGTTTTGAAGAAGTTCAAAATGGATCAAGCAAAGAAAGGATTCTTGCCTGTGTTACAAGGTGTGAAGTTGAGTAAGACTCAATGCCCGACCACTACAGAAGATAGAGAGAAGATGAAAGATGTTCTCTATGCTTCAGCCATAGGCTCTATCATGTATGCAATGTTGTGTACCAGACCTGATGTGTGTCTTGCTATAAGTCTTGCAGGCAGGTACCAAAGTAATCCAGGAGTGGATCACTGGACAGCGGTCAAGAACATCCTGAAATACCTGAAAAGGACTAAGGATATGTTTCTCGTATATGGAGGTGACAAAGAGCTCATCGTAAATGGTTACGTTGATGCAAGCTTTGACACTGATTCGGACGATTCTAAATCGCAAACCGGATACGTGTTTACATTAAACGGTGGAGCTGTCAGTTGGTGCAGTTCTAAACAAAGCGTCATGGCAGGATCTACATGTGAAGCGAAGTACATAGCTGCTTCGGAAGCAGCAAACGAAGGAGTCTGGATGAAGGAGTTCATATCCGATCTAGGTGTCATACCTAGTGCATCGGGTCCAATGAAAATCTTTTGTGACAATACTGGTGCAATTGCCTTGGCAAAGGAATCCAGATTTCACAAGAGAACCAAACACATCAAGAGACGCTTCAATTCCATCCGGGATCTAGTCCAGGTGGGAGACATAGAGATTTGCAAGATACATACGGATCTGAATGTAGCGGACCTGTTGACTAAGCCTCTTCCACGAGCAAAACATGATCAGCACCAAGGCTCCATGGGTGTTAGAATCATTACTGTGTAATCTAGATTATTGACTCTAGTGCAAGTGGGAGACTGAAGGAAATATGCCCTAGAGGCAATAATAAAGTTATTATTTATTTCCTTATATCATGATAAATGTTTATTATTCATGCTAGAATTGTATTAACCGAAAACATAATACTTGTGTGAATACATAGACAAACTAAACGTCACTAGTATGCCTCTACTTGACTAGCTCGTTAATTAAAGATGGTTATGTTTCCTAACCATAGACATGCGTTGTCATTTGATTAACGGGATCATATCATTAGGAGAATGATGTGATTGACTTGACCCATTCCATTAGCTTAGCACCCGATCGTTTAGTATGTTGCTATTGCTTTCTTCATGACTTATACATGTTCCTATGACTATGAGATTATGCAACTCCCGTTTACCGGAGGAACACTTTGTGTGCTACCAAACGTCACAACATAACTGGGTGATTATAAAGGTGCTCTACAGGTGTCTCCGAAGGTACATGTTGGGTTGGCGTATTTCGAGATTAGGATTTGTCACTCTGATTGTCGGATGCACATCACTTAAAGCCTTGCAAGCATTGCAACTAATAATTTAGTTGCGAGATGATGTATTACGGAACGATTAAAGGGACTTGCCGGTAACGAGATTAAACTAGGTATTGAGATACCAACGATCGAATCTCGGGCAAGTAACATACCGATGACAAAGGGAACAACGTATGTTGTTATGCGATCTGACCGATAAAGATCTTCATAGAATATGTAGGAGCCAATATGAGCATCCAGGTTCCGCTATTGGTTATTGACCGGAGACGTGTCTCGGTCATGTCAACATTGTTCTCGAACCCGTAGGGTCCGCACGCTTAATGTTATGATGACAGTTTCATTATGAGTTTATATATTTTGATGTACCGAAGGTTGTTCGGAGTCCCAGATGTGATCACGGACATGACGAGGAGTCTCGAAATGGTCGAGACATAAAGATTCATATATTGGAAGCCTATGTTTGGACATCGGAAGTGTTCCGGGTGAAATCGGCATTTTACCGGAGTACCGGGAGGTTACCGGAACCCCCCGGTAACCTAATGGGCCTTAATGGGCCTAGTGGAGGAAGAGGAGAGGAGGCCTAGGGGCTGCCGCGCGCCCCTCCCCCCCCCCCCCCCAAGTCCAAATTGGACAAGGAGGGGGGCGGCGCCCCCCCCCCCCTTTCCTTTCCCCCCTCTCTTCCTTCCCCCCAAGTCCTAATCCAACTAGGGAAAGGGGGAGAGTCCTACTCCCGGTAGGAGTAGGACTCCTCCGACGCGCCTCCTCCTAGGGCCGGCTGCACCCCCTCCCCCCTTGCTCCTTTATATACGGGGGCAGGGGGCACCTCTAGACACACAAGTTGATCTTCATGATCGTTCTCTTAGCCGTGTGCGGTGCCCCCCTCCACCATAATCCTCGATAATATTGTAGCGGTGCTTAGGCGAAGCCCTGCGATGGTAGAACATCAAGATCGTCACCACGCCGTCGTGCTGACGGAACTCTTCCCCAACACTTTGCTGGATCGGAGTCCGGGGATCGTCATCGAGCTGAACGTGTGCTAGAACTCGGAGGTGTCGTAGTTTCGGTGCTTGATCGGTCGAGCCGTGAAGACGTATGACTACATCAACCGCGTTGTCATAACGCTTCCGCTGTCGGTCTACGAGGGTACGTAGACAACAATCTCCCCTCTCGTTGCTATGCATCACCATGATCTTGCGTGTGCGTAGGAAAATTTTGAAATTACTACGTTCCCCAATAAAAACAGCATCCATCGGGGCACAGTTAAACCCTGCTATAGACGCTGCACTACGGGAGTTCCTGGGCGAGAATTAGGACATATTCGCCTGGCATCCTTCAGATATGCCAGGAATCCCACGCAGGCTGGCCGAGCATAACCTTAACATTTTAAAGGGATTCAAGCCGGTCAAGCAGACTCTTCGGCGTTTCTCCGAACCTAAGCGACAAGCCATGGGAGAGGAACTAGCCAAGTTATTGGAGGCCGGATTCATTATAGAAATAAAACATCCGGATTGGCTAGCAAACCTGGTGATGGTACCAAAGAAGGATAAATCCTGGCGCCTATGTGTCGATTTTAAGGACCTCAACAAGGCTTGCCCAAAGGATCCCTTCCCCCTCCCTCGCATCGATCAAATTATCGACGCTACCGCATGACACAACTCATTGTGCTTCCTCGACGCATACTCCGGCTATCACCAAATTAAGATGGTGGAGTACGACCAAGCCGCAACGGCATTTATCACGCCATACGGCCCCTTCTGTTTCAACACAATGCCCTTCGGGCTCAAAAATGCTGACGCAACGTATCAACGCATGATTCAAACATGTCTAGAAAAGCAGATCGGCAAAACAGTGGAGGCATACGTAGATGATGTGGTCGTTAAAACCAGACACGTCGACTCTTTAATAGACGACTTGAGGCTCACGTTCGACAATCTCCGAACATACGACATCAAGCTCAATCCGGAAAAATGCGTTTTCGGCGTACCCGCCGGAAAGCTCCTGGGCTTCATCGTCTCCAGTAGAGGAATTGAAGCAAATCCAGCTAAAATCCGAGCCCTGTCACAGTTAGCCATCCCAACGGACCTCAAACAAATCCAGAAATTAACTGGATGCGTGGCGGCCTTAAGCCGCTTTATCTCCCGATTAGGAGAAAAGGCATTACCCCTTTATCTCCTTCTTCGGCGCACCGAACACTTCGAGTGGATGGACGCGGCCACGGCCGGACTGGAAGACATAAAGGCCATCCTGGCCACTAACCCAATCCTGGCCGTGCCAAATATCGGCGAACCAATGCTGCTATATATAGCGGCAACTCATCAAGTTGTAAGTGTAGTGCTCGTCGTCGAACGAGAAACGGACGGACATAAATTCCCCCTTAAAAGCCGGTATATTACGTATCCACCGTCCTCACTCCATGAAAATCTTGGTACCCGCATTATCAAAAGATAGCATATGCGGTATTCATGGCATCCCGGAAACTACGACACTACTTTCAAGAGTGTTCAATTACAGTGGCCTCGGAAGTGCCACTGAATGATATAATAAAGAAACGCGACGCCATGGGCCGGATTGCCAAATGGGCCACTCCCGTTCGACATAACATATAAACCTCGGCGAGCCATTAAGTCGCAGGTATTGGCCGATTTTGTCACCGAATGGACAGAAGCCGAACTCCCTAAAGAGTACGGCGCATACTCCAATTGGATTATGCACTTCGATGGCTCTAAAATGCTGGCGGGTCTGGGGGCTGGCGTCATCCGGACGTCCCCTACCGGAGATACAGTCCAATATGTACTCCAAATACTATACACAGACTCCAACAATGCAGCCAAATACGAGGCCCTGTTACATGGTCTCCGGATTGCAGTTTCCATGGGCATTTGACGCCTGGAGGTGCGTGGGGACTCGAACCTCGCAATATCCCAAATAAATGGAGACTTCGATGCCAAGGACCCGAAAATGGCGGCTATCGCAACGCCGTCCTCAAGATGTCAGCTCGGTTCGAGGGGCTTGAATTCCACCATGTGGCTCAAGAAAATAATCAGGCGGGGGATATCCTCGCCCGTATCGGTGCTAAGCGCGATGCGGTCCCAGCCAACATCTTCTTGGAAAGACTGTTTAAGCCATCCGTGGTATGGGAAGGGAGCACCGGCAATAATAGTCCGGACCCGGCCACAACGCCAGATACCGAACACCCTGACATAATCGGAGGCTCCGCCACCGAAATAACACCTTCAGCCCACGTAATAATGGACGTCATCGCCCCATGGACTGAACCATTCCTTGCCTACCTAACCAGGCAGGAACTTCCCAAGGACCAAAATGAGGCGCGCTGCATAGTGCGGCGATCTAAAGCCTGCAAAGTCCACGAGGGAGAGCTTTATAAGAAAAGCACTACCGGAGTCCTTCAAAGGTGCATCTTCGAAGAGGAAGGGCGGAAGCTCTTGGCAGAAATCCATGTTGGACTCGGCGGCCACCATGCCGCAGCCCGGGCTCTCGTAAGCAAGGCCTTCCGTACAGGTTTCTATTGGCCAATGGCCCGGGCAGATGCACAAGATCTGGTTCAACGTTGCATCGGTTGCCAGCTTTTTGCAAACCAGAGCCATATGCCGCCTACCGCTCTCCAAACAATCCCCATTACTTGGCCCTTTGCGGTTTGGGGGCTTGATATGGTCGGACACCTTAAAGGGGGAACCCATAATAAAAAATACTTACTTGTCGTGGTAGAAAAATTCACCAAATGGATAGAAGCCAAACCCGTTAAAACGGCCGAATCCGGACCGGTGATAGACTTCATATCCGGGGTTGTACACTGTTATGGCGTCCCCCACAGCATCATCACTGACAACGGCACGAACTTCACTGCCGACGAGGTAAAACTATGGTGCAGCAACATGCGCATCAAGCTCGATTATGCTTCTGTCTATCACCCACAAACTAACGGTCAAGTCGAGCGAGCAAATGGTCTTATCATGAGCGGCATCAAACCCAGATTAGTGCGGTCCTTAAAGGAATCCAACACGCACTGGGTAGAGGAGCTCGACTCCGTACTCTGGGGGCTGCGGACCAAGCTGAATCGCGCTACCGGATACACACCATTCTTTATGGTGTACGGCGCAGAGGCGGTTCTGCCCTGCGACATAATTCATGACTCACCTCGAGTGCGCATGTATGAAGAAAGAGAGGCCGAGCTCGATCGGCAGGACAGTTTGGACGCCCTCGAGGAGGAGCGCGACGTGGCAAAAGCCTGTTCCGCATTCTATCAGCAACAGGCTCAAAGATACCAAAGCAGAGAAGTACGGGCCAAAACTTATAACGTTGGCGAGTTAGTTCTACGCCTGCCAGAGAAGAAAAAGAACAAGCTCAAGCCCAAATGGGAAGGTCCCTTCATTATTGACCAAGTTCTGACCGGCGGAGCGTACCGTCTGCGGGATACATCGGACAATCGACTTGAGCCAAACCCATGGAACGCGGCGCCGGATTCTATGTTCGTCCCCTTACCCCCTGTACATTTTTTAGCCGTTATCTGTCTTCTATCTCTTATTTCCTTCTTTCCCCTCACGGCCTTAAAAGGCTAATTTGTGTCTTGTCTACACAACCTTGACGCACTAGCCGCGCTCCTTATACTTGGGGGCTTCTTACACAGAAGCTTAATTATTTTTCTGAGGCTTCATGCCCCACACATGTGTTATTCTTCCGCATGTACCTTTTTTCGCCATTAAATGCATCGATATGACTTAAGTTTTGGCCAAGCTGGGTTGCCTGGCTCTCGTATTTATGCCCTACGTTCCTATTAATTCGGCTAGGGCATAAGGGGAGCACCTCTGCGATTGTTACTGCCGGGTCAGCCGGATGTGTACCTCAGACTGGGTGAAGCCGAAAGCTAGCGTTCTTAAGGGAATATTCGGTCGGTGAACAAAAGACGACTTTTATTTATTTTTTGATACATGCCCCCAGATGTTTATAGCCTGCGTCTCTTTTCGCAGTTCTGACATGCACATTAGGGCATGCGTACCCAGGGAAAGGAACCCTTAACGGAACTATTCTCCCTGGAAGATGTTTCTTACTATCCATGTAATATAACATAGCTAGTTGGGTACTTGTGTGTTCAAGCACTTATGACCCCTACGCCTGGTTTTCATGCATACCCCGGTTTTTACATAACTGAGCGGGTATTCGGATACACTCCGGACTATCGGGTCCGGAGGTCGAAGCGAAAAGGTCCGCCATGACAAATGATTTACAATCCGGCTAGGGACATTATACATGTCATTTAATATACACAGTTACTTAGACTGACTATATTCTTCTTCTATACCATCCAACAGGCTGTCTAGCCTACAATCCTGTTGGGAATACTTTGCGGCTAATTCTACTTGGTCATACACCAAACTGACGGGGATCTCTTTCCCATCGGGCCCCACAGGTCCGACCTCGGCCATGTGGTTTGGGTCAGCCTTGGTATACCGCGTCTTCACCATGGCCCAGGCTTCCCTGGCACCTTGTCGGCAGGCCGATATCTTCCATAATCGGAAGCACCGCCGCGCTCCCTTGAGCTTCTCCGCAAGCTCTCCAAGGCCTTCGGGCAGGGAGACGGATGGCCACAAGGCCTGGCCAATACCTTGCATCACCTGCCAGACTTGTTCGTGCAACTATGAGAGCTTTGGTAGAAGATCACCCGCAGACCTGGGCATCTCCTCCGCGGGACGACCCGTCAGCATACCTGTAGACATAACTCTGTTAACCGGCTTCTTCGCCGAACTCTTTTAAAAAAAAGTTCGTTCAAGCACTTACTGAAAATGCCGCGTCGAAGCCGCTCATTCTCCTTCACAGAGTCTGACAGTTGAGCTCGAACATCTTTAGTTCCACACTCAGTTGGGTATTGGCGTCTTGGAGATTATTTTTCTCTTGAATGACGCGCGCATGCACGCGCTCACCAGCATTTAGCTGTCCATGAGCACGTCGCTCATCTCCTGGCACGGCCTCCGGATTCACTCCGGAGTCATCTCCAACATCTATTGTTAGATTTACATGCCCGCCGCATACTATCTGGTACCTACCATTCTTTACAATGGAAACAATAGTGGGGGCCTTACCGGACTCCTTCAGTGCGGCAACTGCGGCCTGTAGCTGGGCCTTGCACTCTTCCAGCTCATGAGACAACTGGGTATTCTTCTCTGTAAGGACCTGCAAAAGTATTGATCCTTAAATCAGTTGTGTCAACTGTTTCAAGTCTCAGGGGCTACTGATATATATAATCATCAAATTTTCTTACCCGTATATCCTTTACATACGGATCCGTGGCTCTGGCAAGACCATTTTGAGCAGCACGGATGTACGCGTCTCCTGAGTTGAAGGCATCAAAAGCCTCTTGGGAGAAACAAGCGTCATGGAGTACGGCCCGGCGACGCCTGTGATTCATGGCGCTCTCCACTTCGGAATTTGTAGCGTATATTTTATCCGCATCCTCTGTCGAAGGAGCATCTGGCGGGTGCCCCGTGTTATCTTCCGCCTCTGTGTCCGGCCCCGGAGCCCGGCTAGTAGAGGTGTGATCGGTGACCTCCCCGGATATAGTCCGGCGATCGCTTTTCCTTCATCGAAACATGGGTGTTATTACATTTTAAAATGTGGTAACCACGGAGTGAGGCTTTGTACAATACCTCTGTGCCGGTGTCTTCGACCGGACCGCTTTCCTTTTCAGCCTGCCCGGCTTCGGCGCCCCTCGTTGGCGATTCGCCACGGGCTCAGCATGGTGTCCCGAGGACCTTCCTTGTAAAACACCGTACAGTTACGGTAGGTGAAGTGCGTAAAAAGGGATCCTTCTCAAAGGTTGGGACTTTGGTCTCACTTACTTGCGAGGCAGGGAGTAGCCCAGGATAGTCGGCTATAATAGCCACCAGGGTCTCATCGCAACTTAATTGATAGAATATCCTGTCAATCAGCTCCACAAATATGTCTGGATCCTCTTTAAGGCCGGGGTCGAGGGACCGTTCAAGATCCTCTGGTTGTGGAGGTGGGTTGTTGATCTCCCTTACAGCCTTACACAACTCCTGCGATGAAATGGCAAGATAAAATATTTATTGCAAAAATGCGGGAAGGACGAGTATAAAAAGTGGCAGTTTACCCAGCTCGGAGGGTTGTACATGGAGAATCCATCCCGTGGCTTGATGCGGAGGAACTCCTCCTCCTCTCCCTTGTACAAGTCGGACAGAACTCTTGCTAATGCGGCAATTGAGTTCGGTCCCTTGCGACCACAGCGGGTGGTATCATCTTCCCCGTTGAAGTGCCACATGGGGTGGCCTTGATATTAAAGTGGCTGCACCCCCCCCCCCCCCCCCGCATTATACATATTGACATAACTTTGGTTATTGACAGTCCTGATTGGGCCAACATTTTTATCCGACCCATCAGGCAAAGGACTTCACCGTTATCTTCCTCCTGGGGTCTCCGTGGGCGCCAGCTTCGGCGTTTCTTCAACGGAGCATTGTCGAACTCAGGAAGGCCTATCCGAATAGGATCTGGAAGGGGGACATCCTCCATATAAAACCACTCCGAAGTCTAGTCTTCGGACGTCTTCTTCGGGGTGTCGGATAGGTATCCGGTCCCGGCGATGCGCCATATCTCGGCTCAGCCCACTTGATATATTGACCCCTTCTGAGTACGGGGCACAAGGCAGAATAGCCTCTTCCACGGCTCGAAATGAGCTTCGCAGCCCAGAAACAGCTCACAAAGGGCAACATAGCCGGCGATGTGTAATATGGAAGCAGGGGTGAAGTTATGCAACTGGAGGCCGTAGAACTCCAGGAGCCCGCGGAGGAACGGATGGATTGGAAATCCAAGTCCCCTTAATAAATATGGGACAAGGCATACCCGCTCCCCCTTGGAAGGATTGGGAACGCTTTCCGCTTGCTCCCCGCCATTATAGGTGGCGAGCCTGGCTCGAGCGGGGACCATATACGCTGGAGGGAGAAATCCCTGGGTCTCCAAATCTACTAGTTGGTTGTGCGAGACGGAACACTTCTTCCAATCCTCGGGCTTAGGGCTCCGGGAGCGAGATGAGGAGCTGCGCTTGCCGGCCATGTTGGAATGGATTTTTTTGGGTGCGCTCCGATGGATGCTCGCTGAGGGAGGATGGTGTGGTTTGGATCTGAGAATCCCCGTCTCTTTAAATGAATAGTTTGTTCACACAGCTAGGGTGGTAAATGTAAAAACGCCATGGCCTTTCCCATTCGCTCGACACGTGGAAGATGGCCATTATTGGGCGTGGGAGCCAAGAAGCGCAACATTTATGAGAAGCCGGGCACTATTTTACACGTATTCAGAATTTGGAGAAGAACCCGCCTTGCAATGCCGAAGACAATCTGCGTGCCGGACTCATCGTCATTGAAGTCTGGTTCGGGGGCTACTGAGGGAGTCCTGGAGTAGGGGGTATCCGGACAGTTGGACCATATCCTTTGGCCGGACTGTTGGACTATGAAGATACAAGATTGAAGACTTCGTCTCGTGTCCGGATGGGACTCTCCTTGGCATGGAAGGCAAGCTTGGCGATGCAGATATGAAAATCTCCTCCCGTTGTAACCGACTTTGTGTAACCCTAGCCCCCTCCGGTGTCTATATAAACCGGAGGGTTTAGTCCGTATGACAAGAACAATCATACCATAGGCTAGCTTCTAGGGTTTAGCCTGTACGATCTCGTGGTAGATCAACTCTTGTAATACTCATATCATCAAGATCAATCAAGCAGGAAGTAGGGTATTACCTCCATCGAGAGGGACCGAACCTGGGTAAACATCGTGTCCCCTGCCTCCTGTTACCATCCGCCTTAGACGCACAGTTCGGGACCCCCTACCTGAGATCTGCCTGTTTTGACACCGACAATACATTAGAAAAAAACTACAATGAAAAACAGACGGGGTCGGGGGAGACGGCTGCACCTAGGCGCGGCGAGGCGGGGTCGGGGAAGACGGCGGCGAGGCGGGGTCGGGGGAGACGGCGACGAGGCGGGTCGAGGGAGACGGCGGCGAGGCGGGTCGAGGGAGACGGCGGCGGAGAGCGAGGGCAGGGGCTCCGGCAAGGTCGAGGTCAAGGAGGAGGAGGCACAGACGCGCCGCGACGTCGAGGGCAGACTCCGGCGGAGAGCGACGGCAGGGGCTCCGGCGAGGGCGAGGGTAGGGGCTCCGGTGGAGGCGACTAGGAGGAGAGAGAGTGGGGAATTGGGGGAGGAAGCAGAGGGGAAGCCCGCGAGCGCGGGGGGTTAGGTCAAAATAGATTTAGCAGTAGCGCTGGAAACAAAAACGCGCTGCTGCTAAAATACGTAGCAGTAGCGCGCTGCTCGCAAACCCGCTACTGCTATGCTGGGCCCGTCCTATGGCCAAGTTCAAACTTAGTAGCAACGCATTTTATTCTGTCGCGCTACTGCTAAGTCAATAGCAGTAGTGCCCTTCGTGGCAAAACGCTGCTGCTAAGTAGTAGTAGCGCCTCATTTTAACACGCACTACTGGTAATATTCTGTGTATAAGGTTTTCCCTAGTAGTGTAACACCAGAGATGAATGCTTCACTTTGCGCCCCTTACACAAATGAGGAGGTGAAGCAGGCCCTGTTTTAGATGTTTCCCACGAAGGCACCAGGCCCAGATGGTTTCCCCGCACAATTCTATCAGCGCCACTGGGATATTTGTGGGGATGAGATCACTTAGGTGGTGCTTCGGATTGTCCGTTGAGAGGAGAGAGCAGCAAGTATTAATGATACGGTACTGGTGTTGATACCCAAGGTACAAAACCCCACTCTTCTTACCCAGTTTAGGCCCATTAGCCTTTGCAATGTGATTTATAAAATTGCTTCTAAAGTGGTAGCGAATAGATTAAAGTTGATATTGCCAGATATTATCTCGAAGGAGCAATCAGCCTTTGTCCCCGGGAGGTTAATCACGGATAATATCATATGTGCGTATGAATGTTTGCACTTTATGAAGAGAAACAGATCTAAGACAAACATCTTTTGTGCACTCAAGCTTGACATGATGAAGGCATATGACAGATTAGAGTGGCCTTACCTAAAGGCAATTATGGGTAAGCTTGGTTTTGCACCAGAATGGATCCATACAGTCATGAGCATGATCACTTTTGTTTCGTTCTTGGTTTTGTTTAATGGAGAGAGATTGGAGAGCTTCTCACCATCCAGAGGTATCAGGCAGGGAGATCATATTTCCCCTTATATTCTTGATTGCAGTGGAGGGCCTTTCGTGCCTTTTAAAACACAGTTCTCAGTCATTAGTGCTCGATGGCACATAAAGGTGGCACCCACGGCTCCGGCAGTGAACCACCTTTTGTTTGCAGATGACAGCCTGCTGCTTTTCAAGTCTAGTGTCCAGAGGGTAAATGAGCTTTCAAACCTACTTGATGCATACTGCTTGGCTTCAAGTCAAAGGGTAAACTGTGATAAATCTTCCATCTTCTTCAGTAAGGGATGCCCGGAGACCCTTAGAGTGGAGATAAAGAATATACTCAATGTGCAGAATGAATCTCTGAGTGAAAAGTATTTGGGTCTGCCGACCGATGTGGGACAGTACAAAAATGACACCTTCAAGTATTTACGAGACGGAGTTTGGGAAAGGATAAAGGGATGGATGGAGAAAATTTTATCTGTTGCAGGAAAGGAGGTTCTAATAAAATCGGTGGCTCAAGCTATACTAGTTTTTTCGACGTCATGTTTCAGATTACCTCGAGGCCTTTGTGAAAGTATTACTTCACTTATTCATCAGTTTTGGTGGGGGAGCAAGAGAGGCAAGAGAAAACCATGTTGGGTAGCTTGGGATTTGATAACTCGACCGAAAAGTTTGGGAGGACTTGGTTTTCGGGACATAGAGATCTTCAACTTGGCACTTTTGTCTCGGCAAGTATGGAGATTAATGAATGATCCCTCCTCTCTTAGTGCACAAATTCTTAAAGCAGCATATTTCCCACAATGCTCAGTTCCAGAAGCTCAACTAGGCCCACATCCTTCTCAGGTGTGGCGATCTATACTAGATGGGAGAGATATTATCACCCAAGGAGCGATCCGACGAATTGGGGACGGAACGACCACGAACATATGGCAACATAGTTGGATCCCGCGGAACGGAATGATGAAGCCGATTGCCTCTTTAGTTGATGATCCACCGCAACTGGTTTCAGAGTTGATCGACCATACCAGGGCTGAGTGGCGAGAGGACCTGGTCAGACAGGTTTTCATACCTATTGACGCGGAGGCTATTTTGCAAATCCCGTTACGTACGCGGCATGTGGAACATTTTTGGTCACGGAATGATGATCCAAGGGGACGCTTCTCTGTACGGTCAGCTTATAAGATGATTGTCAAAATCAAGATTGGGCGTGAGGCATGGCTGGAGGACAGCGAGGATCCTTCTAACTCTGAGTATGAGATGAGGGGATGGAACTCGCTATGGAAGATGACAGTGCCACCGAAGCTGCGTTTTTTCACTTGGCGATTGGCGCAACACTCGCTCCCCACGGCGATGTTCTAAGCCATCGTCACATGGCCATTACGAGTGCTTGCCCACTCTGTGGAGGGTAGGACAGTTGGCGACATTCCTTGCTGGATTGTAATGTGTCTCGGTGCGTGTGGGCACTGTCAGAGGCTGAGCTGGTCGAGCACATGTTGGCAACATCGGAACCAGACGCAAGGCTATGGCTCTTTGCTATGAATGAGTCTCTTCCAACGGAGCAATTTACGTTGATGATCGTTACTTTGTGGGCTATCTGGAGTGCACGGCGGAAAGCTATACATGAAGAGATCTTTCAGACTCCGTTTGCCACTGACAACTTCATCAAATCTTACTTGTCAGACATAGAGTTCTTGAAGAAGGAGAACACACAGGGGATAGCAGTACCACGACCACGTAGGTGGATTCCACCACCCACAGACCACTTCAAGCTCAATGTGGACGCTGTCGTGTCCCGCTCGGGCATGTTTGGCGCAGTTGGTGTGGTTTGCAGGGATGTGAGGGGTTTGTTCGTGGGACCTTCGGCCCTCGTTCTCAGGGGAATCCGCAACCCCCAGGTGCTAGAAGCACTAGCTGTACGGGAGGCACTGGCACTTTCAGAAGATCTCTACATCAACCAAATACTGGTGGCCTCGGATTGTAAGGTGGTAGTAGATGCGATCATGCAAGGAAGCTCAGCAGACTTTGGTGCCATTGTCCAAGAGATCAAGGCTAGAGCAACTACCTTTATTTCATGTTCGTTTAATCATGAGTATAGGACCTCCCACACGGAGGCCCATAATCTCGCAAAGCATGCTTTATCTTTAGGGTTTGGCCGTCACACCTGGCTAGGCCAGCCCGGCGATCTTCTCTTTGTACCTATGAACATTCTGATTCAGTAATAAAGCTTTGTGAGATTCTCAAAAAAAAGTACTAAGCAATTTGTATCTAATATGACTATGTTTTTCAATTCAATGAGTTCCAAATTGTGAATACTGCTATGAATTCAAAACCAACTTCTATTCCATTGGAAATACCCCTTTTATATATAATGGGCATGTCCTAATTTGACTCATATTATATCAAAACTAGCTTCATTTCATCATCTCAACCTAGCATTATCAAATTTGTAATTATTTTTCCATGACATCACAATTTTGCATGTTTATTTGTGAAAAGATAATGGTCAATGTTTATTAGTTGCCGCATGTGTATGTCTAAGCTAGCATCTATTTATGAGAGGAGAGAGTAAACATTTAGTAAATGAACTCATAAAGCATAACCTAGGTCGCTTTTAGACTAAATAACCGATCTGGCGAAAGCAGTACACGCATGGTAGACGCAGGAGGGAGCAGGGGCATGATTATTTCACAAGTGATGGATACATTGACTACCCAAGTGTTGCGGACGTGGCCGACTAATACATGTCCCCTTTTTCTAAAAAGACCTCAAATCTGTTAGTCAAACTAATAGTACGAACACTGTTGATAACTTAAGAAAATACATCGAGGTCCTAGGTCCAATCGTCTTTATTTTGATGAGCACCCTGATGGCATGAGCCAGCCAGTCGTTGGTTATCGTGAACAGGAAGACATGAAGGCCACGAGTCTGCCAAACTAGCGGCCTAGAGAAGAAACCCTCAAAGTTGTCGCCACATGGAGATTCATATATCATACAATGATACAAACGACCAAAAGATCACATATCTCACGCCAGCATCAGAGGCCACACAAAACATGATGGAGAGGAGGTCAGGCGAAACTACAAGGTAAACTGCCATCGCCATGTCAACAAACCTCATTAGCTAGAAAGGCTCATATGGATTTATGCCAACGAGCCATAGACGCCAATGCACACGACAATGCTGAGATGAAGATGTCTTAGGAAGCTTTATTTTGCCAGATTGGTGCCACATCGTAACCCTGTTGAAAGCTAGAATAAACTACAACTATATTCGGTAGACCATAGTTTCCCCGCACTCCAACACCATGGAGTAGACGAAGGAGGAGGGGGACATCGACCTATTTGAAAGGGCATAGTTTCCCTAAGTGGTTTTGATTATAATGACAGCATGATTAATGATCTGACCATGTGCTTCAGTCTCTGACCATGCATGGTCGGAGATGCCGCTCTCCCCTAATTGAAAAAGAGGAAAGGGACGACACCCAATTGATTCTGTACAGCCATTTGCCACTCGTACAGACACCGGCGACAGAGATTCTGTCTTGGCTGACACTCGCTGAGAAAACACCTTGCTGACGAAACTATGAGAGCTCCCTGAGTCCACAAGTAGCAGCATGACTTGGTCGCCCACTAGGGCACAGAGACGGATGGTGGATGCTGCTTCTTCCCCTGATACTGCATGTTGTGAGAGGGAGCAGCATTCTGGCTCCTGAGCAACCGGTGCATCTAACAATTGCAAAGCGTGGACGGTGTCATCCGAGAGAATTTCGCCGAAATCACCTACTTCGATCATCAGAATTTGTCCCATGCGCTTGCACTGATGTTCTCTGGAGTATTTGTCGCCACAGTGAAAACAGAGGCCGTTGGCTCGTCAGAACTCTTGCATTTGGCGCTCTCTGGCGTAGTCATCGCCTCCCTGCCGCGGTGGAGCAGCCGCGCGTGCCTAGCAGTGGCGGCTCCAGGAATTTGCAACCGGGTATTCATGTGTATTCATTTTGCCAAAGTCATTGCTATTTTTCGAAAATTGTCACACTTTTGCCAAAATCAACACTGTTTTGTAAAAATCATGGGTATTCACATGAAGACCCAAGAATACCCCTAGCGCTGCCCCTGGTGCCTGGTTGGGTGTTGGTGCTGCTGGAGGTGGTCTGCCCACGGGGACAATGCGGTGGCGTGGCATCCTTTGTTTCTCCAATTCCTCTTCCTGAATCTGCACAAACATCGCAGCTCTGGTGATACTTGTGGGGGCCTGTAAATGGACGCCCAGTCGCAGTTCATCTTTCAGACCAAGCAGGAACTGAGATATGAAGAACTGCATGCTCAAAGTGGGATCAAAGGACAGGAGATGGCACATGGACGTCTCGAATTGCTGACGGTACTCTTGCACACTGCCTGTCTGACGCAACTGGACTAACTGATGCATCTGTGCTTCAAATTCTTCAGGCCAAAACTCTGCTTCTACAGCCGCTCTGAATGCAGGTCAGGACATACTAGGGTGCGTCTGTCGATATGCCTGAACCCACATCATTGCGAGCCCATCCAAGTACAGGCCGGCGGTGGTGACCCAATTGTGTTGGGGCACCCTGTAGAGCACGAAGTAGGAGATGCGCCTCTCCAGCCAGATGCGTGGCGCATCGCCGTCGAAGCGGGGGAAATCATGCTTGGGCGGCTTGGTGTAGTGCTCGACCCCCCACTCGTACGTCGTGGGCGAGTTCTACAGCAGCGGGGGCAGCCCGTGGTTGACGAGCCGTGCGAACGGAAGCTGGGATGTTCCCTCCATATAGAGCGGCGGTGGTGGTGGTGGGCGGGTCACTGGGGGCGGTGGCGAAGGCGCGTGGTGGAAGGATCTTGAGGTCGTTGCCGTTCCGGGCGTAGATGCGTCGGGGTTGCTTGCCGCGGTGGGGGAGACTTGCGAGCCTCATCCCCATCTGCCTGCGTCAGATCGATTTGCTTGGCCAGGTGCTTGAGCTCGGTGGATTTGTAGGCGACTTGCGCTTGGTGGCGCTCGTCGGCATTCTTCTGGTTGGTGTCGACGCGGCGGATGACGGTCTCAAGCAGGCTCTGCAGCTTGTTTGTGATCTCCGTCATCGCTTCCAGCACGCGGCGCTTCTGTGCGGAGGGTTTGGACGGCGTCGTGGTCATGCTTCGAATCGAGGCGAACCCCGAGTAGGACTTTGAGTGAGCTCACTGGAGCGGCTCGCACCTAGCTCGGTGGATGTTACCGCTCGATCTGGAGGGTATGGCGAGCAGCGGCGCCGGCGGCGATCGGTGGGAAATTTTTTTGGAAGGCTCTCATTACCAAATTGTAATGCCCTGAATCTCGATATGGTGAATTGGGTGAGGGAGAGAGAACCAGAGTTGGTAAGAGAGAGTTGGAGGAAGGGAAATGGAATTGACATTCATCACACGCTGCCCATCCCGATCGGGTGTCTCGTACATATGTAGCTGGCCATGTGGGCTACCTTTACAAGGCCTCCGGCCCACACACGCATACACTGGCCTTTAGGCCGCAGCACACGTGGTTCCAGTTCAGTTAACTGCATAACCCTGGAGACATATGCATGCCGGGAAGCTCTTGCTCTAGCAGATGACCTAGGACAGTAGAAGATTCACGTGGCATCGGACTGCCAAGAAGCGGTTAATGACATCAACAGGGGTACAGGAGGCCCCAATGCATCGTTGGTGCATGAAATAATGAACCATTGTAATAGTTTTATTACTTGCTCTTTTGTTTTTGAGCGTAGGAACTTCAATTTTGAAGCTCATAATCTCGACAAATTTGCTTGCAACCTAGATATAGGTAGACATGTTTGGTTGGACAATCCTCATGATCCCGATCTTGTACCTATGACAATTGCTTCTGAATAAATAAAGCAGGCGAGAATTCTCAAAAAAAAAAAAAAGTTAACTGCATAACTGAACTGCACTCGTTTCAGTCCGCTGCTAATGTTGTACTCCCTCTGTAAACTAATATAAGAGCGTTTAGATCATTATTTTAGTATTCTAAATGCTCTTATATTAGTTTACGGAGGGAGTATCAGCATCTGCAGTCGCGACAGTAATGTGTTTGCCAGTTCTTAGAATATCGCACGTAACATAATTTTTTGTAACCCAATCATCCTTCGTTCACCCTGTTTTATGTATGTTTCCCCTACGTGTACTAGTTTAGGGTTTTTTTGCTCCCACCTCTGGTGTTTTCCACCCGTTTTGATAACCGGCTCAACAGCCCCATAAAATCTTGTTTTTTGGTAGGCAATCACATTAATAATAGCATGCCAGGTAAATAACTGACTAACCTATTAGAAGATTTATGCCCTCATTGCAACGCATCGGCAATTATCTAGTGTGACAATAAAAAAAGAGAATATAAAGTCACGAAAACGTAGTAAGAAGTACCACAAACAAGGGAGATGAGAAGATAATTTAAGGACAAACTACTAGTTGGCACTTTGTACACTATAAAATTATCCATTTAGTTGCACCTAAAGTAGATAGTCTTGTACAATCTAGAAAAATTGTCAAGGTATATCCTAGATCCATACACAATTTTTTTATCAGTTTCTAGATATTGATAATGGTAATATATTAATATCAAAATGATACCCGGTACATTCGTCATCCGAACGACACATATAAAGAGTTAGTCAAGACATCAAGGATGCATATGCTATAGAAACGCAAAAAATCTGACATGAGGAAAAGGGCTTTGTAACAATAATATTGGATAGGAAAACAATGTATCTAAATAAACATTGGCATGTTCTATCTTTTAGATCAAAATGATTTATCAATAAGAGAACTAATTTAACCACAAGATAATTTACGACTAAATATAAAAGTTCAATATAAAATAGGCGATAATTCTATGCACCAAACATTGACCAAATTGGAGCATGATATTTCGAAAGGGTGTTCTATATCGCCCGTAACAATAAGATTAACAGGTTTAGGCATTAGCAATAATTACATTATGTTTTCGTTGGGTCCAATAAATAAGGTCAAGAAAATAAATAACCAGAAATAGATAATCTTAAGCAGACATTAGTGATACGGAACATAAGATAGCATGGCATACCTTCAGGGTCAACTTCTTGTGATATCATGATTGCAACAGAAGTTGCAAGATCCTCAGTTGCTGGATAAACAAAAAGAAGTATACAGTCTGGCTGCAAAAACAACAAAACAGATGCTTTTTGTATCAATTATGTCTCCGTTGGGTCCAATGAATTATGAAACACAAACGTTAATCACTGCTATTCAAGACAAGTGATACGTACAATAAGGCCAAACTCGTTGTAAACAGACAAGTAACAAAGATGGAGCTGGACACACAAACAACCTACCTAGTAGACCGGCACTAGAAGATCAATACCAGTTTTAATGATGTTGATTTACCTTTTCAATGAATACTCGAACCATGCTTTCAATCTCTTGAGCAGTACTGTCCAACTGATCATCTAAGAAGCACAAATGGAGTACCAAATTAATGAATGGACATATAAAATGAATGGTAGCTCATAAGTTATAGTCACCTACCAACAGCAACTTTACTAAGCCCAAGAAGATCAATAAGAGTCAGGTTCACAACTGCAATGATTAAAAGCGTTGCGATGCAACAAAAATGAAGAGAACAAACAATATAAGAAAAATACATAACAAGGGACAGATACAGTATGGCTATCCTATCAATGACAGAGATAGTTCATAATGTACTGATAAGCTTATAAGGTAAATCAGAACAACCTTTGCAAACAACATTTTTTGATATTTAATAATGGAGGTACATAAAACAATTTGATATTTAGAGAGCATTAAAGTAACACCATTAAAACACTTGGCAGCATTGCTGTTTGCATATCTTACCATCTGGAGAAAATATGCTTAGATGGATGGGGACAGCTGATATTTGCTTTGAACAACTAGCTATCTATGTCTTCACTTCGGCTCCAACGATAGAGATGTCACCATGATCCGAGTATAATCGCGATAAACTAGAGTAAAATGAATCAAAAATAGTGCTTTACAGAATTTCAGGGAAATCGATTTGTGGAATTACTAAAACGCATGTATTTTTTACTTGGTTGATGTAAAAACCCAGCATACTCTCTAATTTCATCAATTTTATGAAGCTGCACAATCAGGGGACGGCGTGTGACAATGCCCTTGGGAAGGAAATCTTTTCCAACAAGGCACTCCAGCACTGAAGATTTGCGGGCACCCTGCCATATAATCAGGAGTTTCAAATGTTATGACAAATACTAGGTACTCAAAAACAAACAAAATTGTGTGGTTCTTTTAGGCAATCACACCCTCACACTATCCCAATATCTCTACGGACAACTGAACTGAACTAACAGATTCAAATAAACCATTAACGGCCAGCATAGCATCCCATGCCTCTAGTTGATCCTAAATACCAGATCCAGATGCAACAATAGATCTCTAGGATCTCTAGGCGCGAGATCCAGGTGCAACAATACCCCTAGGCGAGATCCAAGCATATAACCGCGCGTCTCCACAACTAAACTCCGTTGGGTTTTTATGCGGGGAACTGTCGATCTATTCATCTCCAATCATAACAGTACAACACTAGAAATAATAAAAATCACATCTAGATTCATAGACCACCTAGCGATGACTACAAGCACTGAAGCGAGCCGAAGGCGCGCCGCCGTCATCGTCCCTCCCTCGTCGGAGCCGGGCACAACTTGTTGTAGTAGACAGTCGGGAAGTCGTCGTGCTAAGGCCCCATAGGACCAAAGCACAAGAACATCAACCGTCGCCGATGAAGAGAAGCTTAGACCGAAAGGATCCAACCTGAAGAAACATGAACAAAGACGAACAAAGACCAGATCCGAGCGGATCGACCAAAGACAACTACCGACCGAATCCCGCGAGATCCGCCGGAGACAGGCCTCCACACGCCCTCCAACGATGCTAGACACATTATCGGGACGGGGCTAGACGGGGAGAACCTTATTTCATCTTCAAGAAGTCGTCGCCGTCTCGTCTTCTTGAGAAGGACATAAACCCTAACAAAACTTGAGGAAGCACCTGAAAACGGAGCCCTCTTGCCGGCAAGGACCAGGATCCACCACGCACCCATAACCCTAAGGCCACAGTAGACGTGGAAGATGAGCGGCGCCACCGACGGGAGGCAGAAATCCTAGCCACCATTTCTTGGAGGAGAGACAAAGGGAGGCAGAAAAACAGCGTACGATCAACTCAACTAAACTCTGTTGGTTCTCAGGTACGATCACACGACGATGACGATGAACGCACACACGTGAGAGAGATACACACGAACACATAGGAACGTTATTTTTGCGACGCGCTGATTCAGAGTCTTTTCCATTTCTTTCATTTATTCGTTTGGAAATAGACTAACAGAAGTGGACCGAATCCTACGCCATGATCCCTTTCAATCGTGCCATCCCACGATCTGGTTCTGGCTCGGTCTAACTAGACGCACCCCACGTGAACAAGCACATGTCAGGTTCTCTTATTTGCTACGTACAGGATTTGAAACAGACTAATGGGCATACACGTACACAACGGGTGTGTTTGATTGCCCGCATAGAGTCCAACCAGGCCTGCGCGGGAAGCAAGAGGCCTTTTTGGTAGCCCACATACACTATTGGGCCTGTATCGCATGCTTCTTAAAGCACCTCTTGGCCTGGCTACGCAAGAATCGGCAGGAGCCAGGCCGAGTGGAAGGGCAGCGAGCGGGCCCCTGCATGAGGAGAAATTGGAGGGATGCGAGGTGTTTACCTGGTGTCTTCTTCAACCTCCGGTAAACTCCTCTCTTCCATGCCCCTCTAATCTACACAACGATGCTTCGATTCGTGGTAAGCTCTACACGAAAAAGATGCACATCGATGCTACGGTTCCATTCAGGCGATCGGTTCGTTGTTTCGTCGGCCGTAAGTTCTTAATCTCGTGTTCCTGTTTGGAGCTATTCTGGACAAATTTTGTCAGATTCGTCGCGCACGATCGATCATTTGAAATTTCCTTTGACAGCGGCCTAATCTCGTAGTTCCTCACAACATTCATGTTGTAAATTTTTGGTTTCGATGATCGTAGCTTCATTTCTCTTTGAATAGCAGTCTACTGCACTGACGCCGCCATGTCGAGCTCCTCTATCCTCTGCTCAGAGCCCTCCTATTCGTCCCTCTCGACGTCGAAGACCTTCCCCTTGATCTCCTTGCCTGCGTGCTACTACACTAGAGTCGTTTCTGGCGTCGCTCATCTCGGCCTACTCTCTGTCGTCCTCCTACTACACTGACGCTGCAATGGCGCGCACACTGCATTCTTGTGTCCTCTGCCTCCGTGCACACTGCAGTTCTCCGCGCCGGTGACGTGGTCGATCATCTTCGCCTCCTCTCTCTCGCCCTACTACACTGGAGTCGTTTCCGGCGTCGATCATCTCGGCCTCCTCTCTCGTCCACTGCACTGACGATAGCATGGCGCGAGCATTGCATTCTCCTCCTCTGTCCACTGTCTTTGCGCGAGCACCGCAACTAGTTCGCCGACGGGGTCGCTCGTCCACGACTCCATGCTTGTCATGTCGGACACGGCGCCACGGCCACTATCCACCGTAGTCACCATTGTTCGGCGCACACTGCACTTCTTCTCCTCTTCCCTGTGCTAGCTCTTAACCCTGTCTGCTAAGTGAAGTGCTAGCTCTTAATCATACCTCATGCGTGCAACCAAACACCGAGTTCATGTGCCGCTTGGGCCAATGCAGGCAATCAAACAAAGTGCACTTGCGTATTACCTAATGCAGGGACCCTAGATGCATGCAACCAAACAAGAGACAATTCCCTATTTAACACTGTATTAAAATTGGATGCCCTATTTAACATTGAAAAAAATATTTCTTTCCTCTATAACATCAACTCTAAATTTTGTTCCCAATATAACACTCCTGTCCAATATTTGAGCTAACAGTGTTAAATGATGCATGAAATGACAATTTTGCCCTCAAACATCTAGCCAATCTGCCCCTATATTTCTATGTCATATTTAAAGTTGGGATAACACTAGTCGGTGTGGCCAAAAGGTTGTGCTAAAAATAATTTGCCTAAGCTTACCTGATAAGCTGATAGGCCAGGCTCTGGTGGTACGTGGGCACGGCGACGAGAAGTGTTCTGTAATCTATTATCTATATGCAAGTTGGAGTTAGCAGACTCTGCCGCACCTGCTGGAGCCAGTGGCAGCACGTCGCGTTTGCGTTCATTCAGCCGAGAGAGCGGAGTTGATCAATCTAGCAAGCTAGCCTTTCACATGTACGTGCGTCATGTACGGCTAGACGTGCGTGCACTATTCCGCAGCAAGATCAATCAACCAGCTAGCTTTTGCACGTACGTGTGCAGCCTTTCGATGGTTTCTTTTAGCGTTCTAAAACCAGCAGAGGCACCGGGGAAAAGAGAATGAAACTTTTGGTGATATACTAGTGCCAAGGGTAGTATTGTCATTTCAAGCGCCATTTAACACCGTTAGCTCAAAAAATTGACGAAAGTGTTATATTGAGAATAAAATTTAGAGTCAATGATAGATAGGGAAGAAATATTTTGGCAGTGTTAAATAGGGAATCCAATTTTAAGATAGTGTTAAATAAGTGTTATATGCAACTCGCAGATGTCGCATATGAGACTGTTTTTTCAGAACCAGGCTGGGTTGACATGTGTATGCAACGGAACTACTATTGACTACGGCAACCAAACACGCCCAACATGGTTACGTGCAAAAGATTTCAACTCGAATAAATCTTCGCAGCGCGTCCCAGTCCCAGTCGGCGGGGAGGGCGCTCTTCTCGCCCTCGTCGGTGAGGGCGGTGCACGCCCGCTACAGCTTGTCGACGAGGGATACGAGACCCTTCCTGTGTGACGGCGTGAGTTCTGGCCGGATCAGGTCGTCGTGCGGAGGAGCGGTCATGTTCGTCGGCGCGGGTTCTAGCTGGATCAGGTCGTCGTGGGGTGGGGCGGGCATGCTCGTCGGCACGGAATCGTGGTGGGGAGGAGACTGCCTAGGGCTAGGGCTAGGTCGGTGTCCAGACCATCGGGCCGAGGTTGCATTTCAGGCGTACGCCACCATCGGGCCGGGCCGGCCCTAGCACGAATAGTGCAAATTCGTGCCTTGCATGGCATTTGCCGCCCATTGCGGCGCGTGCCCCACACCACCGTCGCTGTAAGGGGCCGGCCCATTTGCAGTTTTTCCATTTTTTTTATTTCTGTTTTGTTTTTGTTTTCCTTTTCCATTTTTGTTTCTTTCATATTTTTTTCGCTTTTTCCCCACTTGTATATGGTTTCAGAACAAAAGTGAACTAAAAAAATTCTGAATAAAAAATGTTTAAATTTGAAAATTATTCAAGTTAAAAACATGTTCAGATTTTTTTTTAAATGTTAATTTAAAACAGTTTAAATTTTGAAAAACGTTCAGATTTTGAAACTATAAAAAGAAAAATCACATTTGTGGAAAACTGGAACAAATTGTAGCGGAAAACGTGAGTATACCGGCCGAGTGGATGGTCGCTAAAAAGAACTGAGCATGAAGAGGAAGGAGCGAAAGGGGAACTAAATGGGACAAGCCCATCGTGGTCTCCTTCATGTGACAGGGGCGTCGCGCCCCGCTGAATGCAGCATATAGGAGCTCCCGGCCGCCCACATGCCGAAAAGAAAAAAAACACAGGTTGGTATGAAACGACACGGCCCACGGAGGAGGCCATTTTGGCATGTCGGGTCGATTGGCCCCTTCGTTTTGGCCTTTTAAAATAAAAAAATCAGGAAAAATGCCAAAAATGTAAAGTCAAGAAATAGAGGTCAAGTGTCATGTGCGGTTAATAGTGAGCTTTAGTAGGGCACGTATAACGTTGGGCGTTTAACCAGGCGGTAGGGTAATATTCTCCATCATTAGCCTTCCGAGGCCCCGGGAACAACGAGACCGCACATCGCTACAGTCAGGCTGGTCGCGTTAGTAGGCCATGGAGCGTATTATTGGGAATTGTATTTGTTATCCTTGAAATTAATAAAATATTGTTCCCGTCCCCTTTGTTTTCTTTGTGTATCGGACGCCGCATTATCTTTTTCCCGGCGCATGAGACAAATCAAACTCCTTTTCTTCCCTTCTCACGGAGTGCGATTTAGATTTTTCTCGTGTCAAACAAGAAGTAAAAATTGCTGTGTCCCACTTGTCCGTCTTTCAAACAAATGGGGAACGTCGGGCAACAAATGGGTCTTGGGGGTTGATTTGGTGAATGCCCTAAGCTCGTGGGGACAACATTGCGCTTTAGATGTGTCCATGATCAAAATAGCTGATTATGTTGGGGCTGCGTTTCTTAAACAGATTTATCAGAAATTTAAATTTATGAATGCAAGTTTTGGATATGATCTCAAAATACTTATTCCATTGGCAAAAAGCATGACCCCCTTAAGATTCTTTTCATTCCCATGCTCATGTGCAAATTTGAATCACACTAGACTGTTGATGTGCAAATTTGAATTACACAAGAGCTTGGACAGTTCATTGCCACCATTTTAGCTCAGTTAGGGCATCTCCAGCCGCGCCCCCAAGAAGGCCCCCTAGGCGCTTTTTCGTCCGCCGGCGCCAAAAAATTGGCTCAGTCGCGCCCCGAAGAGCCCAGTTTTCGCTGGCTCGGGCCGAAACTGGCGCCGGCGGACCCAACCCGAACCCGGCGCGCTGGGGCTCGCTCGGGGGCGCCGGGCGAATCGTTTTTGGCGCGAAGAGCCGCGGGCCCGCCGCGTCAGCGACTCTACTCTCTTCTCGCCCCTTCGTCGTCCTCATCGCCTCGTTTTCCACGGCGAATCAATGTCAAAGCTGTCACGCGCTGCCGCGCCGGTCAGCCTCCATTGATGCCTCACGGGCGGCGCAGTGAAGGCTGGGCGACGCGTCCCTCGGCCGGACATGCGGGTGCCCGGGGCGTGGAGGATCAGCGCCGGCGGCGTGCCGGTGCCCCCGGTACCCACCGGCGCGGCGCGGCGTGCGGAGATCGCACGCATCCGCTCGTCCCTGCCGCGTGCGGCGAGGGAGGGGCCCCGGTACGTCCCCGACAGCCCAATCTGGGAGTCGTACTTCCGCCGCCGGCACGACGAGCAGCTCGAGGCCACCAACGGCGTCGTGCCCTCCGGCAGGTTCAACGCCGCCGGCCGGCGTCGGTGGTGGGGCGTGCCCGGGCGCACGTTGGAGTCCGTCCTCGAGTACATCAAGGGCGGCAACACGCCGCGCCTCGAGTACCCCGCTCCCCCGTCCTTCTCACGCCGCCGGGGAAGCTCCTGGACGCCGAGGCGCATGAAGACCGGGGGGTCCTCCTCCTCGTCCGGCGGCTCTCCCTGCCTCCACCTCCGCCCCGTCAAGCCGGAGCCCTAGGACACGCCTGTCAGCGCGCGTACCCGCAGCTCCGGCGCCCTCGTCGAGCCCAAGGTGGAGTCCAGCCTCCCCCTGGAGTACGAGGAGATAGCCCGGCGCGGCTTCTCCGACGAGGACGCCATGCGGTGGTCGCGCGATGACTACCTGCGCGACGAGATGGTCCGGCAGCGCCGGGCCCTGGAGGAGATCGCCGCCCGCAAACATGGGCGCGAGGACGAGGACGGTGTCGTCGTCCTCGATAGCGACGACGACGATGCCCCCGGACCGTCTAACCCGCCGTGCCAACCGGGGGAGGGATGCAGCAGGGACGGCAGAGGTGTAGGCGGGGGCGACGACGACGACGGTGACTACACGCGGTTCTACAGCCTCCTCGGCATGTAGAACCGCGTGGGCGGGCGGCGAGGCAGGCGATGAGGGAGACGGCGGGGTAGCCTGCGGTAGTTTTTTTCTTCTTTTTTGTAAAATATGTTTAAATTTGAACGAACTCGTCCGTATTTGCGTTGTGTTTGCGCCTAATTTGAACATTTTAAAAAACCCGTGGGGGCCGCGACTGGGGGGCATCACGCCCCCAGTGCGCGGTTTAGCGCCGGTGCGCCCCCAGGGGGCGATTTTTTGCCCCTCCTGGGAGGGCAACGGCTGGAGATGCCCTTAACTTTCTTTGAGCCTACCCACCATTTTTGCCCTAGAATTACCACTGTGCACAGCCAAACATATTTAGTGCATAAGAAATGTATATTAAATAGTCTAATGTCAAGATATTTTTAAAAATTATTGAACATTTTATCTGATATGCATAGCCTACACATGCTCTTAGAATTTGAGCTACCACCAAAACTTATTTGCATGGTTCTAAAACCAAGCAATAAACCGTAACTAGATGTCATAAGAATTAATCAAACTTGACCGTGATAAAACTAGCATTACAGCACACCACAGTATACTTCAGATCCTACATATATGAGTTATGCTAGGCAATAAATACAAAATACCATGAACCTTGGTGAGAGAAAAACTTGGCAAGAACATAAACTAACTCATGCATATCATCATCCTGGACTAGATTACAGACAGACACACTCCATTAATACACGAAACTGTTCAACAGTTGAGCAAAGCTGATACTAATAACTTCAGCTTAAACTGCAGAAAAGAGTTTTATCTTACAACAACAACAGCAAGCCATCATCATGGTTTGTTTGCTTCTATCGACACGAGACACACAACAGGATAACTAAAAAAGTAGTCGCAGCGGCTCTCAACTCGGACATTTTTACGACAGCTAACAGCTTTCTCACTCTCTTCTCTTCTCTAGTGCTAAATTTGTACAGTGAGCAGAGTAACATGTTCAAACATACTCCACCCTCTTCCTCCTCTTTACAGCTTAGTCTCTCAGATTAGTCTTTGCCTCCTCAGCTACAGAATGTACACTCTCTCCAGTGCAACCAAGATTTGTATCTTATTCATGCCGGTACCATTACTAGTCGATCTTATAGGGTTTTCGGTTGTTGGGGGGAACACGCGAGCGCAAACCTAGCCACTGTTAGCTGTACAACTGCATAGTCCCGCCCTTCAGGCGGCAGTGCACGCTGGTTGAAGCCCCTGGCGCTTCTCTGCATCCACAAGAGCAAGACAGACATATGGTTAGTATATGTAAGATCTTCATGCTGAATCTGTGAATATTTATGACAAAACATACCTCCAGCAGCAACTAGCTTCTCTACACGCGCGACTATGTGCTTCCCATAGGTGTACTTCTTCAGTGTATTCAGGTGAGCTTTGATCCTTGTAAGGATCATCTCTCTCTGCTGGTCATCACAAGTCTCCAACACCTTCTGCACCACATAGTTTGCAAACTGATCTTTCATCATCACCTGCAAGGACATATGCATGTAGATCACCAAGGTCAACAAATATTTGGCATGTAGATTCTCTTGGGAGCTTGGTAAAAAATGCTGAAAGAACGCAGACCTCAAGAGGTTCACTTTCAGTAGTAGACTCAAGCATTTCACCAATCAAGATCTGCCGCTCTACAGGGTTACCAAAAGCTAAGCACTTCTCAATGACATTTGAAGCAAACTTTTGCTGGCTCATTTGCACAATCTGCCCAATTAACTTGTCAATGATAGCAGTTCTCTCATGTGGCTTGCCATGTTCCAGAACATGCTGTAAAAGTTCAGCAAGCTTTGTCAGAAACAAAGTATTGTGAAAATGGGGACAGAAGGTTAAAAATCTCAGAGCTGAGAGTGCAAAGTCCAGATCTCAGTATTCATCAAAAAACAGCAAACAGTAAGCAGTCCACACAAAAAATACAGATCGACTTGTTAAACAGTAAACAGTAAGCATTAAGTAAGCAGAAAGATCAGTGCGGCAGCCTGCAGATGCTACTACCCAAAACAGAAGGCAGACTAGTGCGGTTCACTGCAAGACACTTGAAGAAAAAAGATGTGTAAAGTCCACATCTTAGTAATCAATAAGAATATTAGGTTTGTCTTAAGTCAAAACTTTCTGAAGTTTGACCAAGTTTACAGAAAAAAATATCAACATTCACAATGCCGAATCAATAACATTAGATCCATTATGGAGTATATTTTCATATTGGATTTATTTGGTATTGCAGACTTTAATATTTTCTAATATAAATTTGGTACCTAATATGCGGAATAAAAAGAAACGGAGGGAGTACAAAAGGAAAACTACCATGCAGTTACTAGTAATTTTCAAGCATTAAAACAACATGATAACCTTCAGATGATACTGCACCAAATAGCCAACTACACTACACCACGCAGTAGTGAAGCAGCATAGAAGCTTGGACAAGTTCAAGGTATGCAACAATGTTCGAGAAGATGTGCATGGCACTGACCTGAACAACATAGTTACCATATTGATCCTGAGCCAGCAAACAAACAGATTGAAGAATCTCATCCATCATTATCTGCTGCGTTGTGGGGTCATCACAGTGCTCCAGCACCCTCTGGTAATTCACATGATATGATGAGCGATGTAGACTGTGACATATTAATTGTATACTTCAAAATGTATCAAGGAGCATGTTGTGCGGTATTAGCATACCTGTATAACCCGACAACCATAGGGATGAGTGGATAGCAGCACAACTTGACCATAGAATGTTGAGACAATGAACTGGATAACGTCCTGAGGGATGCACTCTATGCATTTCTGGATTACATGGTTACCATTTTGATCACGTACACAGCGCATGATGTGTCCATCCAGTTCAGCAACCATTTTAGTCTGTTGAGCTAAATCCACAACCTCTATGGCCTGCACACATATATCATCACATGACATAAGATGCCATTACTCTTCCAGCAATTTATGTATTTAGGTATATGTGCAAAAAGTTTTAAGTAAGTATACAGGAGAGGTTATATGCTTGAGCGTTCCAGTACTCATCAGATATATATATTGTATAACAGAGAAGGCAGATGTGACTGTTAATTTGTATGCTAATGCCTTGTAAAATATCAGTTAAGTTGCTTGCTCCAAAAATCCTCATATTGTACATGTTAGTGGAAAGGGGTGGTTTAGGTATTATACTAAGAACTATTTCAATGATTGATAAAATTGTATACCAATCTCAACAAGACATGAGCTAATTCAAGCTACAGAAAAGTCAAAAAGGTAGTGATTGTAAATGCTACTTTGCCCATGCAGAAGTCTAGAAATCATAATTTCCTACTTGATCATATAAAAATGAAATTCAAAATGAAAGGAATGTCCTTATGTTTTCCTAGATAACGTATGAATCAACTGATAAGCATATAAAAATGAACACCCAATCTCAACATGCTATAGGAAAAAAAATCACAGTACAGAAACATAAAAAAAAATATGATTTTAAATGCTACTTAGCCCATGCAAAAAGTCCATAAATTGCAGCTTCCTACTTATCATATAAAAATTAACTTCAAAATGCAAGGATGTCCTAATGCTTTCCTAGACAAATATGGATCAACTAATGAGCACCTTTTGTATAACCCGGCATCCATACATCTGAAGACTGAGAGCAAGGACACGCCCAATAAGCTGATCAGACAGTTCCTTTATCTGAGTAGTGCTTCCATGCTCAAAAAACTGGACAAAAGGCAAACAAATGATAAGTGCCACATAACAAAGCCAGCACCTCAAACAAAACAATTTTCCATACCTTCTGAACAACATAATTTCCAAATACATCAGTCATCAATGTGAGAGCTTGAGGCATGATTTCTGAAAAAACCATGTCTTTCTCTTCAGTGCTGGCTGTTTCGAGCTTTTGCTGTATGAATCGGCTCCCATATTGATCCGCACTACAAAATATTCAATAGTTGGTAAACTAAATAACCATACAAGAAGATATGTCTTTTACAGTTCTGCATACTTCCAGTCAGGAATAAGAAATCAGCAGTAATTAAGGGGGTCAGTACCCTGTGCAAAGTTGTGCAAACTGCAGAAAAGACTAGTCCCCTTTGAAACGAGATTATAAGATAGGGATATCAATACAAAGCTGAACATTGTTAAATAGACACACTGGGGATTTTGTTCAGTGTCATAATGCATTATGCCCATGCGAGCTCCACACTACAAAGATATGTTCTATAATTTTTATCGTCTTTGTGCAGTATGTATGTGCACCCACACATGCACATAGAAGCATATTGCTATGTGTTTGCTAAGATGGAAAGGCTAAAACACTTTTCATTATTTGGGTGATCAGAATAAACAAAGGAGGATTCGTGTGCTTTCTGTTGGGTATTTGGCCTCAGACTGTACAATGCATATGCACACGAAGTATGTTATAATGTTCATATACATTAAATGCAGAAGTGTACCTGAACTCAACAACATGCCCAGCTATTTCAGAGAGCTCATAAGTTCTGCTTTTGTTGCTCTTGAATTCCTCCAGAAGCGAGGGCATCAGATTGCCTTCCATCTTCCCAACCAGGTCTGGATTCCACGAACCAAAAGAACCACCAAAATTTCTCATGCCTGATGCAAAGCGCATGCTGCGTTCACCGTGCCTAAGTGGGCTACCAGATGCAACAGGTGAGGAGGGCAGAACAGGACTTGTCAAAGGGCTACCGCCATAACCAAGGCCAAATCCAAGATTTCCATAGCAGCCATAGTTCTTCTGTGACTGAAGCAGTGGGCTAAGGCAACCCTTCTGAGGACCAAGTAAATCCATGTAAGAATTTCCTAGATGTCCACCAGCCATGAAAGGATCATCATAACTTGCTGCAACTTGGGCAGCAAGGTACTGAACATATAATGGATCAATAGGCATCTGAAGAGAAGCTGCTCCAGTCGGACTTCCAACTCCATTGTAGCCTAGGTAGTTGGATGCACCACCTAAATTTTGCCTAGAAGATAAAGTGCCTCCTGGGGACCTTGCGCCAATCCTTGGCGAAGCATAGCCAGATCCAACTGAGGAATTGTCAGATGATGTGAAGTTACCAGCATTCATCTGATTTCTCATCATAGAAGAATTAGCCGAATACCCCTCAGGTGCCCTAAAATGCCCTTGATCGGGACGTTTCATGAAGGAGTGCTGCTGATTGCCACTTGTTTGATCAAAAAGGAACCTATTGGCATTATCAACATCCTGGTAGAGCTTAGACTGGTCCATAGCTTGCCCATTACCAGCTCTTGACGATGACAGGTTCATCCCAGATAGAGCAGCCACCAGATCATCAGGTTCACCAACGGCAGATGAACTGCGGCGGAAAGAAGAGGAGCCACCATTACTCTTTTTATCATAAGCGCCGACTTTCACACCAATTGGAGGCAGGCACGGACTCGGTACCCTCCTCACCAGCTCCGGATCTGGGGATGCACTTCTAGAGAGTGAGGGTCCCAAAATAGATGCGTATGCATGTGATGACAACTCATTGTTCCGAATATCAGCCATGGTCTGTTCATTGCTCTCACGCTGCAGGCCGCTCATAGCTCCAGTCTCGCGATGCAGAGCATACTGCATTCCAGAAGAATCCAGGAAGTCATTGCGGTTGTGATTGGGACTCTGTCTATCCATATCACGTTGAGAGTCCTCCTGGAACATTTACAGCAAATTGTGCAAATCTGATAAGCCATCTTGCATAATATCAAACTGAAGAGATATCAAACTGGCCAAAAAGCAACATTAAATTGTTTGCAGTTGTAACATGGAACCACGAGACATGGCCTACGAACATGATCAAATAGCAAAATGAAATAAACAAGCTTCTTTCTACTGGCCAAACGCAGGTATTCGCTCATCCAACATGAATAGCAAAATGAAATAAACATGCTAGAACAAATAGTTCCTGGTCCAATGGATATTATGCAACAGGATGCACACACAGGCATTATAGAAATGGACATTGTGAAGCAATAGACAATATTTCTCATGACTCAGTAAATTCAGAGAGGTTATTCAGGAACCTCAGTGCTTCTCATGATCCAGTAAATACGGAAAGGTTAGTCAGGAACTATTAGTGATAACAGTTACAATAATACTGTACATCTAAGCGAATACTACAAAAGAAACACTGGCTCTGAGAATTCATAGATCAGTCAATACTATCCAGCACTCAAACTGAATAGTCGCCCTTCTGCGCCACCCCTGCAAGCTATGGCTACAGAACATTCCTATATATGGCTATATGCTACTTCAAATCACACTGAAAAGTATGCCTCCGACGCAATCGATAAATCAAACAGCTGCAAGACTAAGACTAGGCTCATGGTGTATGAACTTTGCACTATTCAGTTAACCATATGAAGTAGCCAGCTGCAACCTGCAAGGTGTGAACTGGTAGTTCATACACACATACCGTATGAACTACTATTATGAACTTGGACTATTCAGTTGACCGCCGCACACCCCAGTGTTTCCAGTCCACTTCACTCACAAGTGATAGCACACAGCAGTGCTGAACCAATACTAATAATAGCATGCTGAAAACGAAAGATGGAAAACGAGATCTTTGCTCAGAGGAACCACCTGGAAGATGCCGGAGAAGCCCCGTTGGCGGGGGTGGTCGATCCCGGGCAGGCCGACGAGGCCGTCCCCGGGCGCCCTCCGGCCGTCGCCGATCCCGCCGAGCCCGGCGGCGGAGGAGGAGGAGGAGGAGCGGAGGCGGTGCTGCGCGGACCGCCAGTCTTCCTTGGAGAGCAGCGGCGGCGGGAGGCGCGGGTTGAGGTGCGCATTGGAGTAGTAGTAGCTCTGGTAGGCCGGGTCGGCCCGCAGCTCGTCGTCCAGCAGCACCTCGCCGCCGCCGCCGGCAGCCATGGCCATGGCGCCCTCGACCGTGGGCGGCGCCGAGCCGCTGCGGAAGAGCTCGAAGTCCCCGCGCTCCCCCTCCTCCCCGCCGCCTCCGCCGCCGCACACCGCATCCCCTCCCCCCCGCGTCGCCATCTCCGTCACCATCGGATCGATCACCGCCGCCGCCGCCAGCAAGAAACAGCCCCACCACAACACCAACCAAACAAACGACCCGAAACAAGATCTCCACAACCTTATCCCCCTAAAACCCCGCCGCCATTACCGCGCCCGCCGCCGCCCTCAGCCCCAACCCAAGATTTCACCCCGGAAACAGCCGCCCCAAGAACCCGGCGAGCGCCAAGAACCGCCCTTTCCTTCCGAATCAGGCGGAGCGAAACGTTCTACGGCGCGCAGACCGCCGGAAATGGCCCGAATTCGGGAGGGATTCGAGCTCCGTCCCCCCCTTTCTCTCTCTCTCTCTCGCCCTCGCAGCTACCAATGCGTGCGCGCGTGCGAGCTCGCGTGGGGGAAGAAGAGAAGGGGGCGGCCGTGTTAAGTACAACGGGCCGGGCGATCTGAGCCGTCGGATCCGCGGGCGTGCGGCCGGGATGCGGCGGAGGGGTTTGGGCCCTAGGGTTTTGAGGCCGCGGCGAGCCGCAAAGTTTTTCCTCCCTCCCTTGGCTGGAAATGGAAACTCGTTGGCTCAAATTCCTCTTCAAGCTTCTTTTCTCAGCTCTCGCCCGTGTGAGCCGTCCTGGCTAATTTTGGCAATGTGATCTTTCTGTCAGAGTATCTTCTTCTTCTTCTTTTCGGAGAGAAGATTGCCGGAATAATCTCTCATTATTTCTATATTTACTTTTTGGCTGCCAGAGATTTTCTTTTTACGAATGTGAGAAGGAAAAAAACACGCGTTATTCAACTTGCAATACCGTGTGCTTTACGGGTTTTTTTTTTGGGTCTTCGAGATAGGCAAGTCGTGAAACCTCGTGTATTTGTTGATTGGCTTTGAGGGAATGGTTGTCGTGTCAATAAAGGGGTGTGCGTGACGGGTCAAAAGTGACCCTTCATGAAATTTTTTTACAAATGTTTAAAAGTCCACCTTGCTGAAATTTAGATCCACCGTGTGCTTTATGTTCCTTGGGTATGTAAAATAGGGAAATTGTGAAACAAAGAGTGCTATTGTTTTCGTGTCGATGGATAGCCATGCGTGTTGGCTGGAAATCGACCCTTCATGGTTGTCATATAGATAAAATTTTACATGTGATTTACCGTTGAATTACTTTTTTTATATATCTATCTGAGGAGGGCGGATGCTACTGTCACAACAATAACGTAGCAAGCATCTAGAGGTTTCCATTTGACAGTGGTCATCAGAAAGACATCTCACTTGCCTCGGTATATACATATCAAAACGAAAGGAAAAAATCAATGAACTATGTCACTTGCCCAGCTAATAGATATCATTATAAAAGTATGTCCAGATGAAAGGAAAAAAACTAACAGACTATGTCGCTTGCCCGGCTAATATATCTCATTATAAGCATGTCCAAACGAAAGAAAAAATAACCAACAAACTATATCGCTTTCCCAGCTAACAGATCTAATTATAAACATGTCCAAAGAAAAGAACAAGAAAACCAACAAACTATGTCGCTTGCCAGGCTAACAGATCTCGATATAACACATGTAAAAAACCGAATGAAGAAAAAGAACCAACAAACTATGTTGCTTGCCTGGCTAATACATCTCACTAAACATGTTCAAACGAAAGAGAAAATAACCAACAAACTATGTTGCTTTCCCAGCTGCCAGATCTCATTATAAAAGTATCTTCGATCGCCAAGGTCCAGCTCTTCTCCGCCAACTCGTCGCCTTGGTCTATGATCGACAATTGCATCCTTGATCTCTCTGTGCCCTTGACCCTGAAAACATCTTCTTGGATTCTTTAAGCTTCTCCCTGGACGTCATCCCCACCTTGATTGGTCATAACTGAAGACTTGCCCAATATCGTAGGGAGAAAACAATTAACACATGAGATAGTTTCTCTCGGATCTCCTGCTTATGTAAAACATAACATGTTGTTGTTTGCTTGTCCTTCGTCCATCTTCTTTATGTGTGTTTCTGCTCACTCTTTCCCTTTTGATTTCCACCCTTCAATCTCTGCCTTTTCCCATCATTTTTTCTTAAAAAACGCCTCAACGGTGCCACCTCTTAACATGTCAAAATGAAAGAAGGAAAAAAACCAACGAACTGTGTCGCCTGCCCGCTAACAGATCTAGGTACAAACATGTAGAATTATTGACAAGGATAAAAATAATAAAAACTAGCATGGGTCTAGAATTGGATCCATTTAAAAGTATATTCGATCGCTAAGGTTCGGTCCTCCTCCATCAACTCACCACCTTGATCTATGATTGAAAATTGCATCCTTGATGCATATTGCATTCATACCCCCTGCCCTGAAAACAACTTGTTGGACTCTTTAAGCTTCTCTTGGGACGTTCACCCTTACTTGACTGGTCCTAACTGAGGACCTGCCCAATGTTGTAGGGAAAATATGTAGCATATCAGCTAGTTCCTACTTAAAAAAGCATAAGCTTATTTTGCCCGTTTGTTCTTCGTCCAACCTCCTATATGTATGTTCCCGATGACTCTATTTTGTTTGGAATTTTTTCCATCTTTGTTATTTTGAACCGACTTCCCCTAAAAACAGCCTCAACTGCCTCACCTCTTATTGGCCTACCAGATAAAATTAAGCTTTCTTTAATAAACCAATAAATTTTTACCAAATATAAGTTTGTTACTCTGATAAAATCCCATGTAAATCATGGGAGAACCTACAAGAATGTTTATGCCCAGTACAATACAATACAGGGACAATTATCTAATCTAGTTTGAAATGTGGTTTGTTTTCGGTTTTTCAGATAGCTCTATCCATGTACTGCAATTCCTACAACATGCAAGTTTTTCTCCTAACTGGAGTAATCTCATCTATCCATAAAAAATGCTAACTAAAAACAAAATACTAGATACTAAATGTACTTCATATGTAACTTGCTGCTAGACATGGAGAATAGAGGGGATGAATATTTTCCTCTAAAGGCCATATATGGTACCATCTGTATTTTTCTTCTTCTTTTTTCATATCGTCTCTCGGGTGATGGTATTATAGCAGATGAGCCAAATCCAGTTAGCCAAATATTGATTTTAAGCGGCATATTCACTTTCCAAACATGATCGAAGGGCATGTCCAAACCGGCATCCGGTGGGTGTTCAGACATCATCTTAACTTTCAACATCCTTGAGTACTTCTTCATTTCCTATTTGGGATGTGTTAGTCCCAGCTAAAATATATGTCAACAATCGCATATCAATTATATTTGTGTTCATCCAACCATCTTTTGGGCGGCAACGACCATTGCCTTGCATCCGTATCTTTGACCGAGCTGCATCGATAGCACATGGAGTTCGAAAATCAATTCTTGATAGATAGTTCATCGCACCATCATACATTGTTATTATATCCGAGCGAGGTATAACAAGTAATATTGAAATGCTTGGACCGAAAAAAACGACCTTCTGTACAAAACGATGAGAAACATTTGTCTTCTGTTTGTATTTTTTTGCGCATGGAGAGGTTTAGTTCTCACATAGATACACTCTGATTGGGCTGACTGTAACTTTTGTGTGCTCCCCGGTTTTCAGCTCAAGGTGAAATTGAACAAAAATATCCTCAGTCCAACAGACCCATAATGGTCGTGTGCATTGTTTGATGCAAAGGCTGGGGGGTAATCCTCATTTTCAAAAAGAAAAGTCTAGACCCATGCGTGCAGGAAGATCTTGTGTTCTATAACTTAAACTTAGCACATGTTCAAATCTTGATGACCGCCTACGTTTGGGCACAGTCGAACTGAAACACGTGGATATATCGATGATTAGATCATGGGCGAATCCGTGTGTGTGTATGTGGGGGGGAGGGGGGGGGGGTAGTGCCATGGCACCCCATCCAACAATGCAAAAATAAATTAACCTACTCCAAACCTGCAGAAATAAATTAATCTATTTGTAGTTAGTCTAACCCTATGTGTATTACAGAGGTTAAAGTTGTATAGGCCGGGCTTATTGCCATCCACATTGGTCAAACCGTCAAAGTCTACATCCACGCCTTTTAGATTCGTTCATCTGAAAGTACATGCACACATCTGTGTGCCCACTCGTAGGTGGGTCCAAAGCAAGTTTTGAATTATGCAACACACTCATACCGCGCCGGCTCAAGTGAAATTAAGTTCCATAGTCATCTCTTAGTGTCCAGAATTATAGAGGAATACATATATAGTTCCCCGTAAAAAAAGAATGTACGTACGTCATTCTTTTTCTTGAAAATAAGTCGTTCTTTTTTTTGAAAATAAGTAATACTCCCTACGTACTAAAATAAGTGTCTTAATTTTGTACTAGCTCTAGTACAAATTTGTATTAAGTTCAAGACACTTATTTTGGGACGAAGAGAATACTTATTTAGAAAAATCGCAGTAGTTGACACTCGATTTAGCAGGCTTGCCCACTAACCAACATGTGTGGGTCGGTTGTTACACGCATGTGCAGGAAGGATAAGATTCCAACCAAGAACGGAAGAGGAATGCACACGACGATTATTACTACGTGGCAGGCTCCTGCAGCTCCTGTCACGTGATCCCCGCGCAAATGTGCGGATCCACTTGACTACACGATCAGGAATGCTATAGCTTTTAATCCCACCGTCCCAAAATACTATGATCGAGACACTTATTTTGGGACAGATTGAGTAATACGAAAAATTAACTACTTTAATGCGCATTTAACTCTCTTCTATGCTTCTTATTTGCTCGTATCCTTTCTTCTCTTCCACTTCAGATCTCTACCTCCTCCCGTCGGTTAGGGCCGATGGTTCCCTTCCCGCCGTTTGCGCGGGGGGGGGGGGGGGGGGGGGGTGGCTGCCTTTACGTGTTTGACATATACTTACGGTTTTAGGTTCTGATTTTGTGGTTGCGGCGTTTAGGTGGAGGTGGCGGTATTCCGTCGAATAATGGTGCCTCGGCTTCAACTGTATCTCGGCACCGTGGTTGACGGCATTACAGAACCACTGGGTCAGTGTCGGCGGCGAATGTGCTTCTACGTTGTGTGGTGTTGGATTGGCCTTCGGTTTGTCGGCGACGGCATCACTTTTGTGTGTAGGTTGTTCCCACCCACGAGCAATCACGGGATGGGTCGCCAATATTTGTCGGTGATGCTAGCTCCATCATTGGCACCGGTCAAGGCGTGAACCCCACTAATTCGGCTTCTTACCTCAAATCACATTGTGTGCGACTAGTGACTACCGGTGCGACCACAACAAGGATTTTCCCTTTAGAGACCTATCTCAGTGACACGACTCTTTCTCTTCTTGTCCTACTTCTCTCCTCCGACAATGTGGTACCCACCAAACAAGCGGCAGCTGATTCAGTTCAAAAGGGTCTTGGGGGCTTAGATGTACTTCTAAGCTTTATCATGGTCCTTTTTTAAGTAAAAGGGGGAACAACTATTTTGCATCAAAATATTTACTTTTCTTTAATTAATATATTCCATATACTAAGGTAAAACACTTTTTTTAGGACCATCCATTATTTAACTCTTGAAGCACTCGACTAGGCCATTGTTAAACCTCACATGCAACTGTTCTAACTATAAGTGCATCTCTAGGAGACCACCTATTCTAACCCAAATCCTTGAGATCAGCCAAAAACAACAATGTTTGGTGTTTCGACAAATTGCATATCCCATTTCAATAGCTACATTTTACAAGTACTCGCCCCATATTCTTATATCCAGGATTTTGTGTTCTCAAGTTTTAGCTCTCACCTGCCTTGCACTTCCATCCTCATCTCGAGCGCGTTATCTTTCGTCGCGGTGTCATCTCAACCTCCTGTGCCCCCACCCGCCTCCTGCACCTCCACCCGCCTCTTGTCAGGCGTGTCGCCTCACGCACTACCATCATCCTCTTGTGTGTTCCTCCACTCACTGTCGGCGGCATTGCAATCACATCCACCTGCCGCATGCACATACATTTTCCTATCATGTGCATTGCCTCTCGTTGTGGGCACCCATCAAAACCTCCCGCGCCTCCTCGCCCATGTCGGGCTCTCGGCCTCCACTCCAACGTCGTGCACCACCCTCCTTCTTTGTCGTTGGAATAGCCATGGCCTTCAAATTGTCCTTGAAACCGAGAACCTGATGTCATACATCATCGAGTTCTTGAACTCTTCTAGCCAGTCGATTCTGGCGTGTTTTACTACCGACTTCAATAAATTTTCCTGCGTCTGATCACTGCGAGGGCTGCCAAACTCCGTGACTAGTGCTTCAAGATCGTGATCGCTGAACTTGCTGGGTGACCGAGATGCCGCCTCCTTGGCATGTGCTGAACTCTTCTCTCCCAGTTCGTACTCAGGACTGTCTTTGATGCCATTGCATGAGCCCTCGCTTGCGCGATTCGAGTCCATCTTGTAGCCCTCGTAGGCCAAGGTCGTCTGCTGCTTGTGTAAGGGCACTGTGGCTAGCGGTCGATTGTCGACGGACTCGCCAGGATCCTCCTCCATGTTTTCAGCTTCCTCGGTGGCGCCCTCCAGGATGTCAGTGAGGTCCTTTTATATTCTTGATCAGATGGGTGTGGGTGGGTCAAAAAATCGACTTCTTCCGACAACTCCTGGACCCGATTTTACCTTGAGTCTGGGAGATCCGGCCCTAACTGCTCCTAGATCTGACGCCAAACCTAGAGGATCAACTCTTCGCAGAAATCCGCAGAGTACTCTAGATTTCCAAATACAATGATCCGACCTAGAGCGTAGTTCTCGACCTGGCCGAGGTGGCCAATTGAGCCAGCAACAAAGGTGGTGATGCCGAAGATGAACATTTGACCCGACACGAAGATCGCACTGGAACGATTTGAGCGTCGATCCAAACTCGCATCAAACCCGTCAGGTCTCCTAGATGGACATGTATGGGCCACCACTATTAGAACTGGATCTAGCAGATCCCTTGGTAGGGTATCCCAACTAGGCGATTGGGCTGGATGGTAACATGAGGCAAGGTTTACCCAGGTTCGTACTCTCACGGTGGATATAAACCTACTCCTACGAGTCCTTCCTATGTATATTGCTTTGGGGTGTGTACAAAGTATAGGTGAATACTAAGGGATTGTAATGTGCTATATGGCGAGCCCGACCCCGGCTTATATAGCATACCGAGGGCCCTAGGGTTACAGATCCTAGTCGACTATGTTGGTGGAGATAGAGTCCTCCACAGCTATGGTATCTTCGGCTTGTCTTCCGGAGTCTTCGTATAATCCGACATGGGCTGCCCAAAGTGGCCTAGGATGGAGTCGACCTAGGGGTCCTCAGACCAGCCCACCAGGCCGTAAACCATTGTGGTGAGAGACCCTTGGGCTGGGACACCGTCAACTTCCGATGAGATTATCAACATCTTTGAAGATGGTACTTGTAGAGCTGAACTTAAACTGATGGAGACGTAACTTTTTTTGTATTACCGAACATACGTTGGCATACACTCATATCAGTTCAACTTTTGAGACCATATTCTTGTGTGGTGTGTTTGGAGCGATTATTATCTTCCTCACCCCACCCCGGTGTTCATATTCTGGCTTCGGCCCCTAGGGGTTCGAGAGATGCTTCCTTCGTGTCTTTCCTTCTTTGTCATGGGTTCCAAACAGGGTTGGCAGTGAAGCTTTGGAAGATTCCTTTCGACTCGCCCGAGGCCATGTTGTAGGCCTAGTAGGCTAGTACCATTTCTAGTCGACAATTGATGACCCACAAGTGTAGGGGATCTATCGTAGTCCTTTCGATAAGTAAGAGTGTCGAACCCAACGAGGAGCAGAAGGAAATGATAAGCGGTTTTCAGTAAGGTTTTCTCTGCAAGCACTGAAATTGTAGGTAATAGATAGTTTTGTGATAAGATAAATTGTAGCAAGTAATAAATAATGAAAGCAAATAAGGTGTAGCAAGGTGGCCCAATCCTTTTTGTAGCAAAGGACAAGCCTGGACAATTTCTTATAATGAGAAAAGCGCTCCCGAGGACACATGGGGATTATCGTCAAGCTAGTTTCATCACACTCATATGATCCGCGTTCGTTGCTTTGATAATTTGATATGTGGGTGGACCGGTGCTTGGGTACTGCCCTTACTTGGACAAGCAACCCACTTATGATTAACACCTATTGCAAGCATCCGCAACTTCAACAAAAGTATTAAGGTAAACCTAACCATAGCATGAAACATATGGATCCAAATCAGCCCCTAACGAAGCAACGCATAAACTAGGGTTTAAGCTTCTATCACTCTAGCAACCCATCATCTACTTATTACTTCACAATGCCTTCCTCTAGGCCCAAATAATGGTGAAGTGTCATGTAGTCGACATTCACATGACACCACTAGAGGAAAGACAACATACATCTTATCAAAATATCGAACGAATACCAAATTCACATGACTACTAATAGCAAGACTTCACCCATGTCCTCAGGAACAAACGTAACTACTCACAAAGCATATTCATGTTCATAATCAGAGGTGTAATAATATGCATTAAGGATCTGAACATATGATCTTCCACCAAGTAAACCAATAAGTATCAACTACAAGGAGTAATCAACACTATTAGCAACCCACAGGTACCAATTTGTGGTTTTGGATACAAGATTGGATACAAGAGATGAACTAGGGTTTGAGAGGAGATGGTGCTGATGAAGATGTTGATGGAGATTGACCCCCTCCGATGAGAGGGTCGTTGGTGATGACGATGGTGATGATTTCCCCCTCCCAGAAGGAAGTGTCCCCGGCAGAACAGCTCTGTCGGAGCTCTAGATTGGTTCCGCCAAGGTTCCGCCTCATGGCGGCGGAGTTTCGTCTCGTAAGCTTGCCCACGATTTTTTCCAGGATAAAACCCTTCATATAGCAGAAGAGGGACACCGGGAGGCCACCAGGGGGCCTGATACATCTCCAACGTATCTATAATTTTTGATTGTTCCATGCTATTATATTAGCCCATTATATTACCCCTTTTGGATGTTTATGGGCTTTATTTTACACATTTATATCATTTTTGGGACTAACCTACTAACTGGAGGCCCAGCCCATATTGCTGTTTTTTTTGCCTATTTCAGTATTTGGAAGAAAAGGAATATCAAACGGAGTCCAAACGGAATGAAACCTTCGGGAGCGTGATTTTTGGAACGAACGTGATCCGGAGAGCTTGGAGTGCAAGTCAAGAAGCTTCCGAGGACCCCACGAGATAGGGGGCCACGCCCCCCCCCCTGTAGGGCATGCCCCCTGTCTCGTGGGCCCCTCGGGCGGCCACCGACGTACTTCTTCCTCCTATATATACCTACGTACCCCGAAAACATCCAGGAGCACCACGAAACACAATTTCCACCGCCGTAACCTTCTGTATCCGCGAGATCTCATCTTGGAGCCTTCGCCACACTCTGCCGGAGGGGGAATCGACCACGGAGGGCTTCTACATCAACATCCTTGCCCCTCGGATGAGTTGTGAGTAGTTTACCACAGACCTACGGGTCCATCGTTATTAGCTAGATGGCTTCTTCTCTCTTTTTGGATCTCAATACAATGTTCTCCCCCTCTCTTATGGAGATCTATTCGATGTAAACTCTTTTTGTGGTGTGTTTGTCGAGATCCGATGAATTGTGGGTTTATGATCAAGTTTATCTATGAATAATATTTGAATCCTCTCTGAATTCTTTTATGTATGATTGACTTATCTTTGCAAGTCTCTTCGAATTATCAGTTTGGTTTGGCCTACTAGATTGGTTTTTCTTGCCATGGGAGAAGTGCTTAGCTTTAGGTTCAATCTTACGGTGTTCTTACCCAGTGACAGAAAGGGTTGCAAGACACGTATTGTATTGTTGCCATCGAGGATAACAAGATGGGGTTTATATCATATTGCATGAGTTTATCCCTCTACATCATGTCATCTTGCTTAATGCGTTACTCTGTTCTTATGAACTTAATACTCTAGATGCAGGCAGGAGTTGGTCGATGTGTGGAGTAATAGTAGTAGATGCAGGCAGGAGTCGGTCTACTTGTTATGGACGTGATGCCTATATACATGATCATGCCTAGATAATCACATAACTATGCGCTTTTCTATCAATTGCTCGACCGTAATTTGTTCATCCACCGTAATACTTATGCTATCTTGAGAGAAGCCTCTAGTGAAACCTATGGCCCCCGGGTCTATCTCCTATCATATTTGCTTTCAATCTACTTTTATTTGCATCTATATTATAAAATACCAAAAATATATTTATCTTATCATACTATCTCTATCAGATCTCACTTTCGCAAGTGGCCGTGAAGGGATTGACAACCCCTTTATTGCGTTGCGAGTTCTCAGTTTGTTTGTGTAGGTGCGTGGGACTTTGGAGGAGCCTTCTACTGGATTGATACCTTGGTTCTCAAAACTGAGGGAAATACTTACGCTACACTTGCTGCATCACCCTCTCCTCTTCGAGGAAAACTAACGCAAGCTCAAGACATAGCAGGGCCCAGGAGACAGGGGGCGCGCCCAGTAGGGATGGGCGCCCCCCCTCCCCCCCCCCCCCACCACCCTCCTGGACAGGGTGTGGGTGTTGGAAATATGCCCTAGAGGCAATAATAAATTAGTTATTATTATTATATTTCCTTGTTCATGATAATCGTTTATTATCCATGCTATAATTGTATTGATAGGAAACTCAGATACATGTGCGGGTACATAGACAACACCATGTCCCTAGTAAGCCTCTAGTTGACTAGCTCGTTGATCAATAGATGGTTACGGTTTCCTGACCATGGACATTGGATGTCGTTGATAACGGGATCACATCATTAGGAGAATGATGTGATGGACAAGACCCAATCCTAAGCCTAGCACAAAGATCATGTAGTTCATATGCTAAAGCTTTTCTAATGTCAAGTATCATTTCCTTAGACCATGAGATTGTGCAACTCCCGGATACCGTAGGAATGCTTTGGGTGTACCAAATGTCACAACATAACTGGGTGGCTATAAAGGTGCACTACGGGTATCTCGGAAAGTGTCTGTTGGGTTGGCACGAATCGAGACTGGGATTTGTCACTCCATGTGACGGAGAGGTATCTCTGGGCCCACTCGGTAGGACATCATCATAATGTGCACAATGTGACCAAGGGGTTGATAACGGTATGATGTGTTACGGAACGAGTAAAGAGACTTGCCGGTAACGAGATTGAACAAGGTATCGGGATACCGACGATCGAATCTCGGGCAAGTACAATACCGCTAGACAAAGGGAATTGAATACATGATTGATTGAATCCTCGACATCGTGGTTCATCCGATGAGATCATCGTGGAACATGTGGGAGCCAACATGGGTATCCATATCCCGCTGTTGGTTATTGACCGGAGAACGTCTCGGTCATGTCTGCATGGTTCCCGAACCCGTAGGGTCTACACACTTAAGGTTCGATGACACTAGGGTTATAGGGAATAGATGTACGTGGTTACCGAATGTTGTTTGGAGTCCCGGATGAGATCCCGGACGTCACGAGGAGTTCCGGAATGGTCCGGAGGTAAAGATTTATATATGGGAAGTCATCATACGGTCATCGGAATAGTTCGGGGGGTTACCGGTATTGTACCGGGACCACTGAAGGGGTTTCGGGGGTCCACCGGGAGGGTCCACCTGCCCCGGAGGGCCCTATGGGCTGTTTGTGGAGAGGGACCAGCCCCTTAGTGGGCTGGGCGCCTCCCCCCTTAGGGCCCATGCGCCTAGGGTTTGGGGGAAACCCTAAAGGGGGGCGCCCCCTTGCCTTGGGGGGCAAGGCAACCCCCCTGGCCGCCGCCCCCTCCTCAGATTGGATCTGAAGGGGCCGGCCCCCCTCTCCCTTGCCCCTATATATATGTGGGAGGTGGGAGGGCAGCCGCACCCAAGTTCTGGCGCAACCCTCCCCCTCTCCCAAGTCCTCCTCCTCTCCCGCGGTGCTTGGCGAAGCCCTGCGGGATTGCCACGCTCCTCCTTCACCATCATGCCGTCGTGCTGCTGCTGGACGGAGTCTTCCCCAACCTCTCCCTCTCTCCTTGCTGGATCAAGGCGTGGGATACGTCACCGGGCTGCACGTGTGTTGAACGCGGAGGTGTCGTCCGTTCGACACTAGTATCTCCGGTGATTTGGATCACGACAAGTACGACTCCCTCAACCCCGTTCTCTTGAACGCTTCCACTTAGCGATCTACAAGGGTATGTAGATGCACTCTCCTTCCCCTCGTTGCTAGTCTCTCCATAGATAGATCTTGGTGGCTCGTAGGAAAATTTTGAATTTTTGTTACGTTCCCCAACAGTGGTATCGAGCTAGGTCTATTGCGTAGATTCTATGCACGAGTAGAACACAAAGTAGTTGTGGGCGTTGATTTTGTTCAATATGCTTACCGTTACTAGTCCAATCTTGTTTCGACGGTATTGTGGGATGAAGCGGCCCGGACCGACCTTACATGTACACTTACATGAGACAGGTTCCACCGACTGACATGCACTTGTTGCATAAGGTGGCTAGCGGGTGCCAGTCTCTCCCACTTTAGTCGGATCGGATTCGATGAAAAGGGTCCTTATGAAGGGTAAATAGCAATTGACATATCACGTTGTGGTTTTTGCGTAGGTAAGAAACGTTCTTGCTAGAAACCCATAGTAGCCACGTAAAACATGCAAACAACAATTAGAGGACGTCTAACTTGTTTTTGCAGGGTATGTTATGTGATGTGATATGGCCAAAAAGGAATGTGATGAGTGATATGTGATGTATGAGGTTGATCATGTTCTTATAATAGGAATCACGACTTGCATGTCGATGAGTATGACAACCGGCAGGAGCCATAGGAGTTGTCTTTATTTATTGTATGACCTGCGTGTCACTGAACAACGCCATGTAATTACTTTACTTTATCGCTAAACCGTTAGCCATAGTAGTAGAAGTAATAGTTGGCGAGACAACTTCATGGAGACACGATGATGAAGATCATGATGATGGAGATCATGGTGTCATGTCGGTGACGATGATGATCATGGAGCCCCGAAGATGGAGATCAAAAGGAGCAAAATGATATTGGCCATATCATGTTACTTTTTGATTGCATGTGATCTTTATCATGTTTATGCATCTTATTTGCTTAGAATGACGGTAGTAAATAAGATGATCCCTCATTAAAATTTCAAGAAAGTGTTCCCCCTAACTGTGCATCGTTGCGAAAGTTCGTTGTTTCGAAGCACCACGTGATGATCGGGTGTGATAGATTCTAACGTTCACATACAACGGGTGTAAGCCAGATTTACACACGCGAAACACTTAGGTTGACTTGACGAGCCTAGCATGTACAGACATGGCCTCGGAACACAAGAGACCGAAAGGTCGAGTATGAGTCGTATAGTGGATACGATCAACATGAAGATGTTCACCGATGATGACTAGTCCGTCTCACGTGATGATCGGACACGGCCTAGTTGACTCGGATCATGTAATCACTTAGATAACTAGAGGGATGTCTATCTGAGTGGGAGTTCATAAGATGAACTTAATTATCCTGAACATAGTCAAAAGATTCTTGCAAATTATGTCGTAGCTCGCGCTTTAGTTCTACTGTTTTAGGTATGTTCCTAGAGAAAATTTAGTTGAAAGTTGATAGTAGCAATTATGCGGATTGGGTCCGTAAACTGAGGATTGTCCTCATTGCTTCGTAGAAGGCTTATGTCCTTAATGCACCGCTCGGTGTGCTGAGCCTTGAACGTCGTCTGCGGATGTTGCGAACATTTGACATACACGTTTTGATAACTACGTGATAGTTCAGTTAAACGGTTTAGAGTTGAGGCACCAAAGACGATTTTGAAACGTCACGGAACATATGAGATGTTTCGAGGGCTGAAATTGGGATTTGAGGCTCGTGCCCACGTCAAGAGGTATAAGACCTCCGACGAATTTCTTAGCCTGCAAACTAAGGGAGAAAAGCTCAATCGTTGAGCTTGTGCTCAGATTGCCTGAGTACAACAATCACTTGAATCGAGTGGGAGTTGATCTTCCATATGAGATAGTGATGTTTCTCCAAAGTCATTGCCACCAAGCTGCTAGAGCTTCGTGATGAACTATAACATATCAGGGGTAGATATGATGATCCTTGAGATATTCGCGATGTTTGACACCGCGAAAATAAAAATCAAGAAGGAGCATCAATTGTTGATGGTTGGTGAAACCACTAGTTTCAAGAAGGGCAATGGCAAGAAGGGATACTTCATGAAACGGCAAATGCTGCTGCTCTAGTGAAGAAACCCAAGGTTGAACCCAAACCCGAGACTAAGTGCTTCTGTAATAAGGGGAACAGTCACTGGAGCAGAATTACCCTAGATACTTGGTAGATGAGAAGGCTGGCAAGGTCGATAGAAGTATATTGGATATACATTATGTTAATGTGTACTTTACTAGTACTCCTAGTAGCATCAGGGTATTAGATACCGGTTCGGTTGCTAAGTGTTAGTAACTCGAAATAAAAGCTACAGAATAAACGGAGACTAGCTAAAGGTGAGCTGATGATATATGTTGGAAGTGTTTCCAAGGTTGATGTGATCAAGCATCGCACGCTCCCTCTACCATCGAGATTGGTGTTAAACCTAAATAATTGTTATTTGGTGTTTGCGTTGAGCATAGACATGATTTGATTATGTCTATCGCAATACGATTATTCATTTAAGGAGAATAATGGTTACTCTGTTTATTTAAATAATACCTTCAATGGTCTTGCACCTAAAATGAATTGTTTATTGAATCTCGATCGTAGTGCTACACGTTTTCATGCCAAAAGATATAAGATAGTAATGATAGTACCACTTACTTGTGGCACTGCCATATAAGTCATATTGGTGTAAAACGCATGAAGAAGCTCCAAGTTGATGGATCTTTGGACTCACTCGTTTTTGAAAGGTTTGAGACATGCGAACCATGTCTATTGGTGTATACGCATGAAGAAACTCCATGCAGATGGATCGTTTGGACTCACTTGATATTGAATCACTTGAGATATGCAAATCATACCACATGGGCAAGATGACTGAAAAGCCTCGTTTTCAGTAAGATGGAACAAGATAGCAACTTGTTGGAAGTAACACATTTTGATATGTGCAGTCCAATGAGTGCTGAGGCATGCAGTGGATATCGTTATGTTCTTACTTCACGGATGATTTGAGTAGATACTGAGTATATTTACTTGATGAAACACAAGTCTGAATTATTGAATGGTTCAAGTAATTCCAGAGTGAAGTTGAAGATCATCGTGACAAGAGGATAAAATGTCTATGATATGATCATAGAGATGAGTATCTGAGTTACGAGATTTGGCACGCAATTAAGACATTGTGGAAATTGTTTCACAATTAATACCGCCTATAACACCATAGTGTGATGGTGTGTCCGAACATCATAGTTGCACCCTATTGGATATGGTGCGTACCATGATGTCTCTTATCAAATTACCACTATTGTTAATGGGTTAGGCATTAGAGACAACCGCACTCACTTTAATAGGGCACCACGTAATTCCGTTGAGACGACACCGTTTAAACTATGGTTTGGAGAAACCTAAGTTGTTGTTTCTTAAAAGTTTGGGGCTGCGACGCTTATGTGAAAAAGTTTCAGGTTGATAAGCTCGAACCCAAAGCGGATAAAATGCATCTTCATAGGACACCCAAAGCAGTTGGGTATACCTCCTAATTCAGACCCGGAAGCAAAAATGATTGTTTCTTGAATCGGGTCCTTTCTCGAGGAAAAGTTTCTCTTGAAAGAATTTTGTGGGAGGATGGTGGAGACTTGATGAGGTTGTTGAACCATCACTTCAACTAGTGTGTAGCAGGGCACAGGAAGTTGTTCCTGTGGCACCTACACCAATTGAAGTAGAAGCTTATGATAGTGATCATGAAGCTTCGGATCAAGTCACTACCGAACCTCGTAGGGTGACAAGGATGTGTACTACTTCAGAGTGGTACAGTAATCATGTCTTGAAGGTCATGTTGCTAGACAACAATGAACCTACGAGCTATGGAGAAGCGATGGTGGGCCCGGATTCTGACAAATGGCTCGAGGCCATAAAATCCGAGAGAGGATCCATGTATGAAAACAAAGTGTAGACTTTGGCAGAACTACTTGATGGTCGTAAGGCTATTGGGTACAGATGGATTTTAAAAGGAAGACGGACAATGATGGTAAGTATCACCATTAAGAAAGCTCGACTTGTCATTAAGATGTTTTCCGACAAGTTCAAGGAAGTTGACTACGATGAGATTTTCTCATCCGTAGCGATGCTTAAGTCCGTCGGAATCATGTTAGCATTAGCTGCATTTATGAAATCTGCCAAATGGATGTCAAAACGAGTTTCCTTACCAGTTTTCGTAAGGAAAGGTTGTATGCGATACAATCAGAAAGGTTTGTCGATCCTAAGAATGCTAAAAGGTATGCTAGCTCTAGCGATCCTTCTAAGGACTGGAGTAAGCATCTCGGAGTTGGAATGTACGCTTTGATGAGTTGATCAAAGATTTTGGGTTTATACAAAGTTTATGAGAAATTTGTATTTCCAAAGAAGTGAGTGGGAGCACTATAGAATTTCTGATAAGTATATGTTGTTGACATATTGTTGATAAAAAATGATGTAGAATTTCTGGAAAGCATATAGGGTTATTTGAAAGGTGTTTTTCAATAGAAAACCTGGAATAAGCTGCTTGAACATTGAGCATCAAGATCTATGAGGATAGATCAAAAATGCTAAATGGTACTTTCAAATGAGCACATACCTTGACATGATCTTGAAGGTGTTCAAGATGGATCAGTCAAAGAAGGAGTTCTTGCCTGAGTTGTAAGGTATGAAGTTAAGAGTTAAAGCTCGACCACGACAGAAGAGAGAGAAAGGATGAAGGTCGTCCCCTATGCTTCAGACGTAGGCTCTATAGTATGCTATGTTGTGTACCGCACCAGAAGTGTGCCTTGCCATGAGTCACTCAAGGGGTACAAGAATGATCCAGGAATGGGGATCATTGGACAGCGGTCAAAATTGTCCTTGGAGTAAATAAGGACATGTTTCTCGATTATGGAGGTGATAAAGAGTTCGGCGTAAAGGGTTACATCGATGCAAGCTTTAACACCTATCCGAGTGACTCTGAATAGCAAACCGGATACGTATAGTGGAGCAACCATTTGGAATAGCTCCAAGTGGAGCGTGGAAGCAACATTTACAACATGACCTAGAGATTTGCGAAGTACATACGGATCTGAATGTTCAGACCCACTGACTAAAACCTCTCCCACAAGCAAAACATGATCAACCCAGAACTCATTGAGTCTTAATCACATGATGATGTGAACTAGTTTAGTGACACTAGTAAACTCTTTGGATGTTGGTCACATGGCGATGTGACCTGTGAGTGTTAATCACATGGCGATGTGAACTAGATTATTGACTCTAGTGCAAGTGGGAGACTGTTGGAAATATGCCCTAGAGGCAATAATAAATTAATTATTATTATTATATTTCCTTGTTCATGATAATCGTTTATTATCCATGCTATAATTGTATTGATAGGAAACTCAACTACATGTGTGGGTACATAGACAACACCATGTCCCTAGTAAGCCTCTAGTTGACTAGCTCGTTGATCAATAGATGGTTACGGTTTCCTGACCATGGACATTGGATGTCGTTGATAACGGGATCACATCATTAGGAGAATGATGTGATGGACAAGATCCAATCCTAAGCCTAGCACAAAGATCATGTAGTTCGTATGCTAAAGCTTTTCTAATGTCAAGTATCATTTCCTTAGACCATGAGATTGTGCAACTCCCAGATACCGTAGGAATGCTTTGGGTGTATCAAATGTCACAACATAACTGGGTGGCTATAAAGGTGCACTACGGGTATCTCGGAAAGTGTCTGTTGGGTTGGCACGAATCGAGACTGGGATTTGTCACTCCGTGTGACGGAGAGATATCTCTGGGCCCACTCGGTAGGACATCATCATAATGTGCACAATGTGACCAAGGGATTGATCACGGGATGATGTGTTACGAACGAGTAAAGAGACTTGCCGGTAACGAGATTGAACAAGGTATCGGGATACCGACGATCGAATCTCGGGCAAGTACAATACCGCTAGACAAAGGGAATTGAATACGGGATTGATTGAATCCTCGACATCGTGGTTCATCCGATGAGATCATCGTGGAACATGTGGGAGCCAACATGGGTATCCAGATCCCGCTGTTGGTTATTGACCGTAGAACGTCTCGGTCATGTCTGCATGGTTCCCGAACCCATAGGGTCTACACACTTAAGATTCGATGACACTAGGGTTATAGGGAATAGATGTACGTGGTTACCGAATGTTGTTAGGAGTCCCAGATGAGATCCCGGACGTCACGAGGAGTTCCGGAATGGTCCACAGGTAAAGATTTATATATGGGAAGTCATCATACGGTCATCGGAATAGTTCGGGGGGTTACTGGTATTGTACCGGGACCATCGAAGGGGTTCCGGGGGTCCACCGGGAGGGTCCACCTGCCCCGGAGGGCCCTATGGGCTGTTTGTGGAGAGGGACCAGCCCCTTAGTGGGTTGGGCGCCTCCCCCCTTAGGGCCCATGCGCCTAGGGTTTGGGGGAAACCCTAAAGGGGGGGCACCCCCTTGCCTTGGGGGGCAAGGAAACCCCCCTGGCCGCCGCCCCCTCCTCAGATTGGATCTGAAGGGGCCGCCCACCCTCTCCCTTGCCCCTATATATATGTGGGAGGTGGGAGGGCAGTCGCACCCAAGTTCTGGCACAGCCCTCCCCCTCTCCCAAGTCCTCCTCCTCTCCCGCGGTGCTTGGTGAAGCCCTGCAGGATTGCCACGCTCCTCCTTCACCACCACACCGTCGTGCTGCTGCTGGACGGAGTCTTCCCCAACCTCTCCCTCTCTCCTTGCTGGATCAAGGCGTGGGAGACGTCACCGGGCTGCACGTGTGTTGAACGTGGAGGTGCCGTCCGTTCGGCACTAGTATCTCCGGTGATTTGGATCATGACGAGTACGACTCCCTCAACCCCGTTCTCTTGAACGCTTCCGCTTAGCGATCTACAAGGGTATGTAGATGCGCTCTCCTTCCCCTCGCTGCTAGTCTCTCCATAGATAGATCTTGGTGGCTCGTAGGAAAATTTTGAATTTCTGCTACGTTCCCCAACAGTGGGCCCCCTGAGGTATTTCTTCCGCTCAATAATTCTTATTAAATCCAAAAATAGGTTTTGTGGAGTTTCATGTCTTTTGGAGCTGTGCAGAATAGGTTTCTAATGTTTGCTCCCTTTTCGGCTAGAATTCCAGCTGCCGGCATTTCCCCTCTTCATGGTAAACCTTACAAAATAAGAGAGAATAGCCATAAGTATTGATATATAATGTGTAATAACAGCCCATAATGCAGTAAATATTGATATAAAAGCATGATGCAAAATGGACGTATCAACAATCACCTCTAATGAGGGTGTCGTTAGCCTAGAAAGCTTGCTCTCTTTAGGATTAAGCGGTCCCTCTAGCTTGCCCTTAGAGGCGTGAAAATAGTTCTTGGTTGTTAGTCAAGAATTGCCCTCGCAGGCATTCTCTTGTAATTCACGCCCTTGAATCTGAGAGGTTTTAAGGTGATCATACTAACATGATTATTTGCTTAGATAAAGAAGTATAATCATGGTAGACATCCATTTGATAAATAAGATAAAAACAACATGTCCATATCTATTGCAATCATTGGGAAACCGAATATAATCGCTAACATTAGGGGTAGAAGCCGATATGAAGCAGTAGAAGAAGAAACCGTCGATGGCGAGGAAGAAGTGGTGCACAGGCATGTTGAAGAAGAATCCAACTGTTGCGCAAGACCATTCCCTAAAAAGCCGATCACCTCTTTCCTGTACGGGATCATAAGACGTGGTTTTCATAGGCCTGCTGTGAGATCCGGGTCCCACCCCGACTCGGCTCGGCTCATTCACAAAGCACGATGTGCGGGGTAAGACAAATGGCAGAGGAGGGGCATGCGTGTATCTGCCAACTTCTTAAACTTTCAGTGGTGTGCCAAGAAATATATGTTGGTCCAATACACCCTTCAACTAGGGGTGAGACTCTGTCATTCGTGAACGAGCCTATGAGATTTATCAGGAATTATTGAAAATAGTGAAATGGGCTAAAAGTTTAAAAAATTCGACAAGAAAAAATTAAAACAAAAGAGATGTGTTTGTGTTTTAAGGTTTGTTGTTGTGCTTAAGCTCAACCATAAAATCTTCACAAACTCTTCTAGATAGCGCGTGTGGTAGAATTCGATAGAGTGAAATGTCCAAGCCATGTACCGTCGGCAGTCGGCGCTGCGTGACAACTAGATAGACGGTAAAAATTGAGATCTACTCATACGTGAGACATGTACTTTGGATCCCTCCGACTCCTCAAATGCTCTTCGGTCCCTGGAGTCTCAGTTTCTCAGAGCAGAGAGGTCACGGTATAGGTCACGTTAATAAATTGACACTGTTGGTTTTGACTTTTTCTTTGGTAGGTTGGTTTTGACTTTTGAGTGAACATTTGCGATGAGTGGCACCGTATAAAAAAAAGTGAAAATGAAAGAGATAAACATAATAATGCAACTCTTTTCATTCTAAAATACTCCCTCCAGTCAGTTTTAGTTCGCATGTAAGATTTGTCAGAAGTCAAGCCTCATAGAGTTTGGCCAACTTTACAGAAAAAAAATACCAACATTGACACTGTGAAATTAATATTATTAGATGCGTCATCACTTTAATTTTCATATTGTATAACTTTCATATTGTAGATGTTGATATTTTTTTATATAAACATGGTCAAACTTTATGAAGTTTGACTTCAAACAATTCTTATATGCAGAGTAAAAAGGACCGGAAGGAGTATAATGTGTATTATTTTTAAAATACAATTGTCAACTTTCTTTTAGGGTATCTTTTTTGTCAACTTTGATCAAGTGTACAGATAAAAAATTATAACATGTGCGCACTATATGTGAAGCTTGACTTCAAACCAATGCGCATTGTACTACTTGAGTACCTGTACTTCTTTTAGAGTTGGTTGGTTTTGACTTTTGAGTGAACATTTACGATTGATGGCACCGTCTATAAAAATGAGAAAAATGAAACATAAACATACATGAATGGCACCTTCTTTCTTTCCAAAATATGGTGATCGTGTATGGATTTTTTTTTAAAAAATTTAAATTTTGTAAGCTCTGATAAAGTTTACATAAATTTTATCATCATGTGTGAACTATATATTGTGAAGCTTGACTTTAGTAAAAACTACTCTGGTGCAAGTATTATGAGGTAGTAGAGGGGAGGAGGTGAACATGTTCTTGCGGCTTGGCCTAGGGAAGGGAAGGGAAGGGAGGAGGAAAGTGGTGGTAGCGCTTGGGATGCGCGCGGGTGGACTAGGTAGAGTCGTGGCAGTGTGATTATTAACGCGGCTGCAGGCCGCTGTCGGCTGTCGCATGGACGGCACGTGACCCCCCCTCGTAGACCGTACGGACTCCAGAACACGCTAGCAGCAGCGAAGCGAGACTGGATTAGGTTGCTAGCTAAGCTTTTTTTTGCTTAACTAAACTGGACCGATTAAGTAAAGAAAGGAAAAGCCAAATTGGAACACAGAGATTTGTTAACTGGTTTTGCTTAACTTCCTTCGTTCTGGGTTATGAGTTAAAAGTGTAGTACTATAGCGGTAATTGTCTTTGGCTCCTAGGTGCATATGCATCCATTGTCAAAATACACATTTTGAAAAGTTAAAAAAATCGGAACAAAAATTCCGCGTGTATATCCGGACATTTTATGTGAGTGCACAAGGTTTTAGTGAAAAATGACGTTTTTTGTGTCTTGTGTAAAAAAGAAAATTTCTGATGCTTTATTCTAACTATTCACGAGGCATTTCTTTATCTTTTTTGCACAAGCCACAAAAAACATCATTTTTCACCGGAACCTTGTGAACGCACATAAAATGTCCGGATATACACGTGAGATTTTTGTTCCGGATTTTTCAACTTTTTGAAATGTGTTTTTGGACAATGGGTGCATATGCACCTAGGAGCCAAAACGCCACTCTCGTACTATAGAACAAAGTGAAACTTCTTTCGAACATGAATCCGATGATATAATTTCTTACCCGCATATATCTCACATTTTGTTAGTTAAAATTGCAGGTGAAATTTCGGCAAAATATTTGATTCGGACTAATAAATCCGAACGAAGGGAGCATATGGTCGCATTGTCATTGTGGGCCTGGGCCTTGGCCCACATCTAGAGTGACGATGTAACGTGACTAGAGTGATATACTTAAAAGAAAAATACTTTTTTCTTAAGCACCAATGGATTATTTGTATGGTATACATGTCTACATAAGCATTTGCGGTATACAACCAAGCATCGACGCTTAAAGGAGAACCCATTTAGCTTTCTAAGCTAGCACCTTGCATTGTGGTCTGAGTTCCAGACTTAGAGTATATGTTTTTCTCTTTCTTTTTGCAGAGAGGCTTATAGCAGAATCTAAGGCAAAAATGAATAAGCGGAATGGGTAAACATTTGATGTGATCCATTAATTGGTGATATAGTTTTTTTAATCTTTTAATAGATTTCAGAAAGTCATCTATGCCAGGACTTATAAAATGAGTTTAATACTAATATTGAATCAGTTTAATACTAATATAGAACATTCATGTATTGTGAAATCAAATACATATATTAAAACTACTCCCTATGATCCATATTAATTGGCGTTGACTTAGTCGATATCGTGTACTAACTCAATGATAATTAATATGGGTCGGAGGGAGTGAAATCTTTGTGTATTTCAATAAAAAGGGCTTATGTATATTTAAAATAAATATTTCAAAAATTTATATAATTTTCTCAAAAATAAATATTCATGTGTTGAAAAGTCAGTTATGTAAATTTTAAAATGCAAATATTTCACATTGTTTAAAAACAATTTATTGATTGGTCGGGTTGCTAGCTAAACCTTTGCTTAACTTAACCTAAAGCGAAGCGAGACTGGATTAGGTTGCTACCTAAGCTTTTTCTTAACTTAACTGGACGGGTAAGTAAAGAAAGTAAAGCCAAATGGGAACACAGAGATTTATTGACTGGTTTTGCTTGACTTCCTTCGTTTTGGTCTATTGTCAAACCTTGTATTTCGATCGAAAATTTGACTACGAAATTAGGACTTAAAAGTGTACTGTAGAACAAAGTAAAACTTCTTTCGAACATGAATCCAATGATATTTTTCTTACCCGCATATATCTCATATTTTATTAGTTAAATTGCAGGTAAAATTTTGGCAAAACATTATATTAGGACTAATAAATCCGTATAAAGGGACCTTATGATTATGTTGTCCTTCAGATTCAGATTTTTTTTTTGGCAAGGAGACAGTGAAAAAAAACGTATAGACTAACCAAATGGATCGTCTTTTGCAGACCGAAAGACCAAGGAGACTTAGGTGTTTAGGACTTTCAGGTTAAGAATAATGCCTTACTCAGTAAATGGTTGTTCAAGCTACTTATCGAGGATGATGTTTGGCAAACTCTGTTGCGCAACAAGTATTTAGGCGAAAAGGCGTTGTCCCACGCATATTGAAAACCCGGTGACTCGCATTTTTGGGTCGGTCTGATGGCGGTAAAGAAACATCTTTTCCGTTTCGGATCCTTCGTGATAAAGGACGGCTCGTATTGTACGCAATAAGAATGATACTCTTGTACATGTGACGTGCTCTTCCCCACCAGATATATCATTTCGGAGGGATTTGGTTGGGCCTCGTCTTGTGTCATGGCAACATCTTCTATCCTGTTTGGATTCGATTAACTTGATACAAGGGCGGGATGTGTTTCACTGGAATCTTACTACATCTGGGTCCTTCACAGTTGGCTCTATGTATCGTGCACTCTCGCACATAGAGATTCCAGTGGCCCATAATACACAAATCTGAAAATCGAAGATGCCATTAAAAGTTAAGATTTTCATGTTGTATCTTCTGAGAGGAGTTGTGCTAAGTAAAGACAACCCCGCTCGACGCAACTGGAAAGGAAATAAGAAATGTAGTTTTTATACTCATGAAGAGACAATCAAACATTTCTTCTTTCAATGCAAGTTTGCGCATTATACATGGTCAGTCATCCAAATAGCGTCAAATTTGTATCCATCGACAAGTGTTGCCAATATATATGGTCACTTGCTTGATGGAATACCAAATACCTTTAGTACGCTAATACGGATGGGAGCACCTGCCTTACTATGATCCATCTAGCTATGTAGAAATGATTGTGTTTCTAATGGTAAAATCTCTTCTCCTATGCAGGTTATTTACTGTTGTACGCACTGGCTTCGTATGTGGTCCACTCTGAACCGAACGGAGTACCAATCGTTGTTCAAGGCGATGTGTATGCGGTTGGAGCGGGTGGCCAGGGAGATTTTTACCGACATGGGTGGCGGCATAATCTCTGAATCGGTCCACCTTCTTCTGTCAACATAGGCATAGTTTCGGCCTCATATGGCTTTACTGTTGCCACTTTATCGTTTTTATATTCTTTGTCAGACTGTTTGTTTGATGATTGTGTGCATATTAGCTATGCAGAGGCCGGGTATCACTCTTTATACTTTGTATCCGCTCGATGCTACATTTTAAGTTAATAAAAACGTCCTTTATCAAAAACATTGTCATTGTGGGCCTGGGCCTTGGTCCACATCAAGAGTGACGATGTAACGTGACTAGAGTGATATACTTACAAAAATGAATCATTACTTTCTTCTTAAGCACCAATGGATTATTTGTATGGTACAGATGTCTACATAAGCATTTGCGGTATACAACCAAGCACCGACGCTTAAAGGAGAACCCATTTAGTTTCCTAAGCTAGCACCTTGCATTGTGGTCTGGCTCAGAGCAGGTGTTTTTCTCTTTCTTCTTGCGGAGAGGCTTATAGCAGAATCTAAGGCAAAAATGAATAAGCAGAATCGGTAAACATTTGATGTGATCCATTGATTGGTAATATAGTTTTTTAACGTTTTAGATTCAGAAAGTCATTTATGCCACGACTTATAAAATCAGTTTAATACTAATATAGAACATTCATGTATTGCGAAATCAAATACGTATATTAAAACTACTCCCTCTGATCCACATTAATTGTTGTTGATTTAGTAGAAATCTTGTACTAAATCAGCGGCAATAAATATGGGTCGGAGGGAGTGAAATCTTTGTGTATTTCAAAGACAAAGGTTTATGTATATTTAAAATAAATATTTAAAATATATATGTATATAATTTTTTCAACAATAGATATTCATGTGTTGAAAAGTCATTTTTGTAAATTTTAAAATGTAATTATTTCACATTGTTTTAAAACGATTTAACAATAAGAAAACTATTCTTGTGCTACAAAAGCAGTTCACACGTGTCAAGATAATTGTTTGTTCATCTTAAAACATATGGTCATGTATGTTGGAAAATGTTCTTGTGTGTTAAAAGATAATATCTTAATACCTATACATCGCAAATGATTGTGCATGTTCTCAAAATGAATTGATCACGTCGTCCAAGAAGTGCTAGTGCATCTCATGAAAAACATTTATGTATCTATAAAAATGAATTTAAAATTAATAAATATCAAAGTGAAATAAAGAAAAGAAAAATCTCAAGCATTATTGGGCCGCGGTCCATGCGGGAGAGTGCATGTGTTCTTGATAGAACACACAATAAGCGAAATGCAGTGCACACTGCTGCAAGTTTTAGGTCATTAATTTGGCGCTCCAGAATACTTGTATATTCCAAAATGCTAATGAATACTTGTATATCCAAAAATAAAAGCAATTAATCACTATTAATTCGGCGCTCCAGAATCAAATCCTAAAATAAATAAGCACCGAATGCCATCTACACTATAAAACGGCTCCACGCACACATCTTCTCCATCACGACGCCAGGAACGATCTCCAATTCTCCACCTGTTGATCACCATGAAGATAGCCAACGCCCTGCCACTCCTGGTCTCCCTCGCTCTCGTGGTGCTACCATCATCAGGCACACGCAAGGCGCCTGTAGTAGAAGGTGGCGCGGTGGTGGTGCCAATGGCCGACTGCTCGGTGACAACGATCGGGCTGGGCAAGAAGTGCGAGGCCCGGAAGTGCGAGGCGGAGTGCCGGAGGGAGCACGATGGGATGGGCGCGTGCGCCGCCATGGGGTGCAGTTGTGCCGTCTGCGCCAAGTATCCTCCCTCCTCGGCCGCCGCACAAGGAAACCGATACTGAAAAGTGACAACTAGTAGTAGTACACTAGTACTAGGTTCAGAGTGTGTGCTCACTAGATAGCAGGTATCCTTGCGATGCCCGTTTTCAAAGATAATTTGGATCCGATCAAAAACTTGTAGTACATGAATGCTTCAGAGCAAAAAATAATCCTTGGTAATTAACTCGTGGTAATGACTACGTGTGGGTTTATCATTTTGATTCTTGGTCTCACCTCAGCAGATTTACTTATCAAGATGAACTACTGTATATATTCTATATGTCATTCATTTGAACGGATTTTTGTTTCAGTCAGTTTAATTTCATTTTTAAATCATATTCATGAATTTTTAAAAGTACTCACAAATTTAAGAAATATTCATGAATCTAAAAATGTTGGAAAATTTAAAAAATCTCACTAATTACAAAAATTGGTTGTGAATTCAAATGACGTTTGTAAATGAGAACAATATTTGAGAAACTGATAAATGTCTGCAAATTCAAAAAATGTTCACGGATTTGAAGAAATGGGTTCATGAATTTGCAAAGAAATGTTCGTGAATAAGGAAAATGTTCATGTATTCAGAAAATAAAATAGGAACATGTTAGCAAATACGTAAAATTGTTCATAAATTAAAAAACTGCTCACAAAACAAAAAGTTGTTCACGAATTCATAAAAGTATGTTGATGCATTCAAAAACTGGTAGCAAAATCAACAAATGTTCATGGATAAGTTTCTTTACAAATTCAAATAAATGTTTACGAATTTAAAAATATCTGTAAATACAAAGTACTGTTCTTCCATCCAAAAATTTCACGAGTTCAGTTTTTTTGCAAAAAAAGGTGTGCGAATGCAAAAATTGTTCATGAATATGAATTGTTTGCAAGCATGAAAATGTTCACCGTCTCAATAAATGTTTGTGAATTTAAAAGAAATTTTGTGAACATGAAACATGTTTGTGATTTAAAAAATTGCTTGCTTATTCAAAGAATTTCGTGAATCTGAAAATGAGAAACAAAATGTACAGAAGGGAAAAAAGAAATAAAATTGAGAACGAACAAAAAGGACAAAGGCGGCAAGGGGGGGGGGGGGGGGTGAACACCTTCAATCACCAGCGCAGCTAACCGCCCCATCAGCTTCCAGTTACTGGTTAGAAAAGGGATCGCGACCAACTAGAGGTGACTGAGCCGGTCTTCTCTATTATTTCTTTCTTTTTTCTTTTCTTTCTATATTACTTTTTAAAATACTTGTTTAAACAAATTTAAATACTTGTTCAATTTTTTTTCAAATACTTGTTCAACATTTTTATATACATGATCAACATTTTTACAAATACTTGTTCAACATTTTTATATACATGATTAATATTTTTTCAAATATTTGTTCAATATTTTTTCAAATACTTGTTCAATATTTTTTGCAAATGCTTGATTAACATTTTTATATACATGATTAACATTTTTTTAAAATACTTCTTCAATATTTTTCAAATACCTATTCAACAGATAAATGGGTGCATGCACCTGTCGGTCTAGAGGAAGCAGACTGGGTGCCAATCGGCCAGCAGTGGACCGACTGGGGCCAATCACCCAGCAGTGGGCCGACTGGATCCAATCAGCCGGCAGTGGGCCAACTGGGGGTCAATCGGCCAGCAGTAGGCCGACTGGATCCAATCGGTCAGCAGTAGGCCAACTGGGTAATATTTTTAAAATATATAATTATGGCGTAATATTTCTGAAATTTAATAAAAAAAATTGTGAACACGAAATATGTTTGTGATTAAAAAAATGCTTGCTAATTCAAAGAAATTTGCAAATCTGAAAACGACCAAGAAAAGTTACAGAAGGGAAGAAAGAAATAAAATTGAGAAAGAACGAAAAGGAAAACGGCCTGGGGAGCGGGGGCGGGGGGGGGGGGGTGTCGTGGTTCTAAGTCTGACAGTAGAATAGGGGGTAGGTATGGAGAGGCAAGATCCTAGCTATGGAGCAGTTGTGAACACAAGGATGTACGAGTTCAGGCCCTTCTCGGAGGAAGTAACAGCCCTACGTCTCGGAGCCCGGAGGCGGTCGACTGGATTATGTGTGTATGAATTACAGGGGTGCGAACCCTTTACACTGAGGAGGGGGGTGGCTTATATAGTGTCCGCCAGACCCCTCCGGCCCTCAGTAATGCAGGGTTTAAAGTACATTAAGTCTAGGCGTTACTGGTAACGCCCTACATAAAGTGTCCTAAATGTCATAAAGACTACTTAATTACAGACCGTTTGGATGCAGAGTGGCTCTTGATCTCCTGGTGGTCGAGTGAGTCTTCATGGTCGAGTCCTTCGAGTTCGTCGAGTGAAGTCTCTCTTGGTCGACTGGAAGGTAGTTTCTTTTGAGGGTGTCCTTGGGTAGGGTACTTAGATCAGGTCTATGCCCCTACCCTAGGTACATGACTTCATCATTAGCCCCCGAATGGATCGAGGTTTGAGTGAGGAAGGAGTTGATATTATTTCCGACCTGCTTTTGTGTTCTGGATATGTATCGTCTTGGACCAATAATCTCTTCGTTGATAACAGCAACTTTTCTTTCAGTCGCCTTGATCCATTCTTTTCTCTCGTCGAGTGAACTTTTGAACTTAGTAATTTCCGAGCGACGGATCGCGGGAAATCTCTCGTCTGACAGATCGATCTGCTGTTAGCGGATTTTGCGGGATCCGAATTTTGGAAAGCGCGTGAAGCGGGGCGGACCGCGGCGCTCGGATGGGATAGGGCATAGACGCCTCGATTCCCGCGCCGTCTTTTTCGCCACGTATCGCGTCTGCACGACTGTTTCGGGATGTGATTGGATTGCCTGGGCCCATTTGTCATCCACTCGGAAGCGGCTCTATAAAATGCGCCCGGTGAGGGTTTTTGAACAGTACTTCTCCAATCCCCCTTCTGTCCTCTCCACCTCCGCCCGCATCGCCTGCTCTCGCCTCTGCCCAACCACTCCTCGTGCGCTTCGACGGCAACAATGGTGAAGGAGAAGACGGCGGCTCTGGAGCGCGCGAAGAAGACGACAACGACGGGGAAGGCAAAAGGGAGAGCGACTAGTCGGGGCGGATCCTCGTCAAGGTCCCGCCTGCCACAAGGCTGGGTCCAAGGGGATTGGATCCGGTCGACCATCATCGAGAAGGATCTCACTGAGATGGCCAACGAGGGTTTGATCCCCCACGGAGCAGCGAGGCTCCCGGGGAACGAGTGGCAACCACAGCCGGAAGAGGGTGAGTGTGTTCTTCTGGCTACCCACGTCGACCGCGGGTTCTCTCTGCCTCCGAGTGTTTTCTTCCGTGGTTTCTTGAATTTCTTTGGGGCACAACTCCACCACTTCAATCCAAATTCCATCGCCTACCTTGCTGCCTTCGTGTCCATGTGCGAGAACTTCCTGGGCTGCCGACCGCACTGGGGTCTGTTCAAGCACATATTCACTTGTCGTTCTCAGACAGTGAAAAAGGCGAGTCCAGATGACGATAAGACCAAGGTTATTCAGATGTGTGGAGGTCTGGGGATTTAGATGAGAAACAAGAGCACCTTTTCGGCCATGACTCTCCCTGAGTTGGTCAGAGGATGGCAGTCGACTTGGTTCTACTGCCAAAACGAGTCGACGTCGGGGCTGTCGAGTGGTCTCCCTCCGTTTACCATGGACCGAGCAAGCAAACACTCTTCTCTGAAGGTGCTCCCTGAGGAGAAAGCCCAAGTGAAGATGTTGATGGGGCGTGTAGTCCAGCTAGTTCAGGAAGGAGTGACGGGTATGGACCTTCTGGAGGTCTTCCTTAGGCGACGCATCCAGCCTCTTCAGTACCGAGGCCATTGTATGTGGCTGTACTGTGGAACCAAGGATGAAACTCGGGTCCATCCAGAAGCAGTCGACGATGCCACACTGAAGAGGTGGATGGCCGCGGTCACTGGGAACAAAGACAACCCTCGAGGAGCCAGGAGGATTCCGCCACTCGACCATTCTAGCACTCAGACAAGGTATGCCCACTTTATTTCCAATTGTAATCTTGCCATACTTATTCTGCTTTTGCTGCAAATTGGTCAATTGATCTTTATTTTGCTGTCTGTCAGGCCTTTACCGAACTATACTCGATGCCCAATGGAGCACAGACGCCGACTAAAGAAGAGGAAGGAAGTGGGGGCGAAAGCCAGGAGGAGTGGGACTCGGACGCTGCTGATGATGATGATGATGACGACTTTGATGGGGAGGAAGAAGAGGAGGAGGAGGAGGAAGTTGCACCACCTCGCACGGAAAGGCGATCGAAGCTAGTCCATGACCCTGCGAATGAACGTGGCAAGGGGGTCGCGGCTGTCGTGCAGTCGACCAAGCGCCCTCGGACCACTTCTCCGGCGCCGACTGAGAAGGCTCCGAAGCAATCTCGAATGGCGCCATTGAAACCGGCGAAGGTCTTGCCGAAGATGAAGGTGTCGATTCCCACCATATCAGGGTAAAAATGCTATTTGAGTCTTCTTGCTCACATGAGTTTATTTTTGGTCGACTCATGAGTTAACCGACTGATTTTTGGGGTTGCAGTGCTGCTACTTCTGATACCTCGGCCAGGGCTGACGATCATGAGATGGAAGATGCTGCTACCTCAAAACCTGGTATGACTCTCGTAATTCCGTTTTTTAGTCGATTGGCTCTTGGTTTCTGATTCTGATTCTTTTCCGTAGCTCCATCCAATGCTGTTATCACCCTTCCTGACGACGACGACGATGAGGAACCGCTGAAGCAAAGGAGGAGCAGGAAAGCGTCTGCTGGCAGGGTGACTCAGGACGTGCCAGCACCCGAGACACTAGTCGCGGAGGGAGAGAACACCACTCGGCCTACCGTATCTTTCGCGGTGCCGTTGACGAGTGCTCACCCTACATCGTCAAGTGCTGCACAGCCTTCACTCTTCTCGACCCACTACGTCCCAGAGGACCAAGCCAGTGCTGCAAAAGAAGCGATACGCCAGGCGGGAGTCATGATGGAGCAGGTGAAGGCTATCCGGGAGGCTAGCCAGGCAACCTATGACGCCAGTTCCGCTCTCTAGAGTAACGCTCAGGTCAGTCGGTCACCGCCTGTTCTGTTAGGATATGATGTCTGAAGATTCTTCTTTTCCGAAATTCTTAGTAATTGTCCTACACCCACTGGGTGTGTCGATTGAAATTTCGAACTAGTGGGGGCACGCTGAGTGCACCCACTGGGTGTAGTCCCCAAGGCTATGGTGGACTGCTGGCAGTCGACCATAGTCTTTATGTTTCAAACTTTTTCCTTCATTTGATTAGGTCGAACGGACTTTCAGACCGGTGGGGGCATGCTGAGTGCACCCACTGGGTGTAGTCCCCGAGACTGTGGTCGACTGCTGGCAGTCGGCTACAGTCTGAGGAATACGTCCTATTTTTTTGTTGTTGTTGGTCGACTGGTCGACTCTTCCTTGATAGAACTAGTGAGGGCACGCTGAATGCACCCACTGGGTGTAGTCCCCGAGACTACGGTCGAATGTTTGAATTCGGTTGTAGTCTTAGAAACGTATGATTTTTCCTTAGTCACTCGGAAGTGAATTATCTTTGACATCTTGTCGATTGGTTCTTCGTAGAAATCCCGCGACCTTGCGGCTCGTTACACCGAGTTGGAGAACAAACATATCCAACTCGAGCTTGATCTGAAGCTGGTCCAGGAGAATTTGGCGAAGGCAAAGGAGGAGACCAAAGGTATGTTTGGTGAGGCCTCGACGACTGCTTTTGCCCCTCATTTGTTTCAAAGTCTGATCTTGCTATAACTTTGCAGGCAAAGTGAAGGAGGCCCAGAAGAAGAAAGACCTTGAGCTAGCTGAGATGCAGAAGACAGCTTTAGAGAAGACCAAGCTCGCAGACGAGAAGTTGGCTTCGCTCACCAGGCTTGAATAAGAGAACACCAATCTGAAAGCTGCTCTTGCTATTGCCAACAAGGAGGTCAGTCGACTGAAAAGCGATAAAGTTGTTCTGAATGACAAGGCCAGTGAGTTGGCGAGGAAGAATAACGATCTGGAGGCTTATCTGGGCGGACTCGCCAAGAAGTTGTTCCTCATGCTCGAAGGTAATCCTTTGCACCAAACAATTGTTTTTACAGTGATCTTTCCATTCGACCGTTGCCTTGACTCGGCGATTGTACTTGCAGAATTTTGCCAAAACTTTGAAGAGGAGACTGGTCGACTGGAACCAAACCTTGACCCCATCAACTCTCCGGTGAATGATGAAGTCGCCATGAACGTGTTCCGGCTCGAGTCTCGTGTTGCTGCTATCATTGACTATCTTGCAAGGCTGAAGGTCGCCACTTCCCTCATTGACACTACGCTCTGGCCCAGGGAGACGCTCCAAAATGAACTCGAGTCTCTGATGACTCGACTAAACACAGTCCCTGGTCGAGTGCAGGAGTGGAAGAAGTCTTCTGCCAGGTGCGGTGCAGATGTCGCTCTGTGTCTGGCCCGAGTCCATTGCAAGGATGCACGAGAGGACAAGTTGGCGGCTCTTCGGGTGGCTAACACCAAGAAGCATGATTTCCGGTCTTTCATGGAGACTTTCATCACCGCTGCCACTTGGATCGCGGATGGAATCGACCTTGATGAGTTTGTTGCACCTTCCAGCCCTCCACAGGAGGGGCAAAAAACTTCTTGAGCTCGACACTTTAAATTTGCCTCGGTATGCCGAGTGATTTGTAACCGATAAACCTTAACAGGCTTAGCGCCTGAGCACCTTCGGTTCCATTAGGTATTTATCCGAAATTGGATTCGACGTTTGAATATGCTTGCATTTGGTTTGAAATGTCTTTTGCAGGTTAAAGCGAGATGCTTACTGCGATCGACTTATTCCCCAATTCACTTAGGCAGGCACTGGGCTGCGGCTAAGCCCCCGAGTGGGAGGCATGCTCTCCACTCGGTAGGATTTTTCAAAACTTAGGCGAGCACTGGGCTGCAGCTAAGCCCCCGAGTGGGAGGTGTGCTCTCCACTCGGTAGGATTTTTCAAAACTTAGGCGAGCACTGGGCTGCAGCTAAGCCCCCGAATGGGAGGTATGCTCTTCACTCGGTAGGATTTTTCAAAACTTAGGCGAGCACTGGGCTGCAGCTAAGCCCCCGAGTGGGAGGTGTGCTCTCCACTCGGTAGGATTTTTCAAAACTTAGGCGAGTACTTAGACTGCAGCTAAGCCCCCGAGTGGGAGTCTGGCTCACCACTCGGTAGGATTTTATTGAAACTTAGGCGAGTACTTGGACTGCAGCTAAGCCCTCGAGTGGGAGTCTGGCTCACCACTCGGTAGGATTTTATTGAAACTTAGGCGAAATGGATTCGCAGCTAAGCCCCCGAGTGAGAGGCTGGCTCACCGCTCGGTAAGGATTTTTTTTACAAACTTAGGCGAAACGGATTCACAGCTAAGCCACCCACTAAGGGGGAAATTTTACTGAATAAATAAAAAGTGACAAAAATCATTGGGGAAATTATGACACTATTATCTTGCAAAACATGAACTACAGAAGTACTTTTATTACAACTCATCCGAGTGAAGACTTAAGTGTAAAATGGGCGGAGTAGCTCCGCGTTCCAAGCTCGGGGCTCGTCGATATTATGCTTGACGTTGTAGAGACGGTACGCTCCGTTGTGGAGAACCTTGGTGACGATGAAGGGTCCTTCCCAAGAAGGAGCAAGCTTGTGTTGTTTCTGCTAATCCACTCGGAGAACCAAATCCCCTTCCTGGAAGGCTCGACTCTTCACGTTTCTAGTGTGGAAGCGATGCAAGTCCTGTTGGTAGATGGTCGATCAGATCAGAGCCATCTCTCTTTCTTCCTCTAAAAGGTCGACTGCGTCCTGCCGCGCTTGTTCCGCTTCATCTTCGTTGTAGAGCTCAACTCGAGGAGCATTGTGGAGCAGATCACTCGGCAAGACCACTTCAGCTCCATAGACCAAGAAGAATGGAGTTCTTTCGGTCGACCGATTAGGCGTGGTCCGTAGACCCCAAAGCACTGAAGGAAGCTCGTCGACCCATGCTCCAGCCGCATGCTTGAGATCACGCATCAGTCGCGGTTTCAATCCCTTGAGGATCAAGCCATTGGCTCGCTCCGCTTGTCCATTCGACTGAGGATGGGCGACTGAAGCGTAGTCGACTCGAGTGCCTTGAGATGTGCAGAATGCTCTGAATTCCTCCGAATCGAAGTTCGACCCATTGTCAGTGATGATGCTGTGCGGGACTCCATATCTGAATATTAGTTCCCTGATGAAGCTGACAGCAGTGTCGGCGTCAAGGTTCTTGATGGGTTTAGCCTCAATCCACTTGGTGAACTTGTCGACTGCCACCAGCACATGCGTGAAACCGCTTCGACCTGTCCTCAAGGGGCACACCATATCCAATACCCATACTGTGAAGGGCCAGCCGAGTGGTATAGTCTTCAGAGCTGACGCAGGCTTGCGTGACATGTTGGAGTAAAACTGACATCCTTCGCACTTATCCACTATCTCCTTTTCCATCTCATTCGCCCTTGGCCAGTAAAATCCGGCTCGGTATGCTTTGGCCACGATGGTCCGAGAGGACGCATGATGGCCACAGGTCCCCGAGTGGATATCATCAAGAATTATTCGACCTTCTTCTGGCGTTATGCACTTCTGACCAACTCCAGTCGCGTTCTCTCTGTATAGCTGCCCCTTGATCATAGTAAAGGCTTTGGATCGGCGGACGATCTGTCGAGCCTCTTCTTCGTCCTCTGGGAGCTCTTTTCTTAGGATATACGCGATATATGGAACTTTCCACTCGGGAGTGATCACTAAAACCTCCATGACCAAGTCGACCACCGCTGGAACTTCAACTTCAGTCGGATCTGTGGCACTTTTGGGCTGCAGAGCTTCTTCAGTAAAATGATCTTCTTTGACTGATGGAGTATGGATATGCTCCAGGAACACACCACTGGGAATGTCTTCTCTTTTGGAACCTATCTTTGCCAAATCATCAGCCGCTTGATTTTTCAGTCGGGGTACATGATGGAGCTCTAGCCCCTCAAACTTCTTTTCTAGCTTCCTCACTGCATTGCAGTACCCAATCATGGCTGGGCTTCTAACGTCCCACTCCTTCATCACTTGGTTGACCACCAAATCTGAGTCGCCATAAACCATAAGGCGACAGACGCCGAGTGAGATGGCCATGCGCAGCCCATACAAGAGGGCCTCGTATTCTGCTTCATTGTTGGAGGAATCAAAGTGAATCTAGAGCACATATCTGAGCTTATCTCCTCTGGGGGAAACCAGGACAACCCCAGCACCAGAACCATTCAACATCTTAGAGCCATCAAAGAACATGGTCCAATGCTCCGAGTGAACTTCAGTCGGTTGCTGTTGTTCAATCCGCTCGGCAAGGAAATCTGGTATTGTTTGGGACTTAATGGCTTTCTTTGCCTCAAACTTGATATCAAGGGGAAGGAGTTCAATCGCCCATTTCGCCACTCGACCAGTTGCATCTCTGTTGTGCAGAATCTCTGAAAGTGGAGCGTCGCTGACGACTGTAATGGAATGATCAGAGAAATAATGAGCAACCTTCTTCATGGTCATGTAGATCCCATACACAAGCTTCTGATAATGAGGATATCTTTGCTTGGATGGAGTCAAAACTTTAGAGAGATAATACACTGGGCGTTGAACTTTGAAGGCTTTCCCTTCTTCTTCCCGCTCGACCGTAAGTACTGTACTGACGACTTGTCCTGTGGCTGCAATATAAAGCAACAGAGGCTCTTTGCTGATTGGGGCAGCAAGCACCGGCTGGGTGGAGAGCAGAGCTTTTAGCTCGGCAAACGCTGCATCAGCTTCTAGAGTCCACTCGAACTTGTCTGCCTTCTTCATCAGTCGGTAAAGAGGCAATGCCTTTTCACCGAGTCGTGAGATGAATCTACTTAAAGCGGCCAAGCATCCAGTAAGTTTCTGGACATCGTGCACCCGCACGTGACGTTTCATTCGGAGTATAGTGCCGATTTTTTCTGGGTTAGCGTCGATTCCTCATTCGGAAATGAGAAAAACGAGTAATTTGCCACCAGGAACTCCGAATGTGCACTTTGAAGGATTGAGCTTGATATCATACCTCCTGAGGTTGGCAAATGTTTCGGCGAGGTCAGTCAGCAGGTCGGAACCCTTTCGTGATTTGACCACGATATCATCCATATACGCTTCCACATTCCGACTGATTTGAGTGAGCAAACACTTCTGAATCATTCGCATGAACATGGCTCCGGCATTCTTGAGGCCGAATGGCACGGTGATATAGCAGAAGCACCCGAATGGAGTGATGAAAGATGTTTTTATCTCATCGGGTCCGTACAGACGGATCTGATGGTACCTGGAATAGGAGTCTAGAAAGGACAATCTCTCACATCCCGCGATCGAGTCAACAATTTGATCGATGCGAGGGAGAGGAAAATGATCTTTCGGGAAGGCCCGATTGATGTGCTTGAAATCAATGCACATACGGAGTGAGTTGTCCTTCTTGGGAACCATGACGACATTGGCGAGCCACTCGGAGTGGTATATCTCTCAGATAAATCCTGCTGCCAATAGTCGAGCCACCTCCTCACCAATAGCTTTTCTCTTCTGGACGGCGGACCGCCGAAGATGTTCCTTGACTGGTTTTGCTGCTGAGTCGACTCTAAGGCGATGCTCAGCCAGTCCCCTGGGAACATCCGGCATGTCAGCTGGCTTCCATGCAAAGATGTCCCAGTTCTCACGGAGGAACTGGATGAGCGCTTCTTCCTATTTCGGGTCGAGTGTTGTGGAGATATGGGTCGAAGCTGCATTGGGGTCAGTCGGGTGAATGTGGACGGGCTTCGTCTCGCCGGACGACTGGAATGCTGACTCTGTGGCAGGCTTCTTGGCTCGCAGCAAATCACTTGGATCTGCATTTTGCTTATATTCTTCTAGCTCGACCGCTGTCACTTGGGAATCGGCAATCTTTGAGCCTTTCTGGAAACACTCTTCTGCTTTTTTCCGATCACCAGTGACAGTGATCACGCCTTTGGGGCCGGGCATCTTCAGTTTGAGGTACACGTAACATGGTCAAGCCATGAACCGTGCGTAAGCTGGTCTCCCCAAAATAGCGTGGTAAGCACTCTGAAAATCCACGACCTCAAACGTCAGCTTCTCTTTGCGAAAATGCTTCGAATCACCGAACACCACGTCCAGAGCTATTTGGCCGAGTGACTCGGCTTTCTTTCCTGGTATAACTCCATGAAAACTCATGTTACTGGTGCTCAGTCGGGACATCGGAATGCCCATTCCTTTCAGCGTGTCCGCATACAACAAGTTCAGTCCACTACCACCGTCCATTAGCACCTTAGTCAGTCGAGTGCCTTCGACGACCGGGTCGACCACCAAAGCTTGCCTCCCAGGGGTGGCTATATGAGTCGGGTGGTCGGACTGGTCGAATGTAATGGGAGTTTGGGACCATCTCAGATAACTGGGTGTCACCGGGGCGACCATGTTCACCTCACGGTTAATAACCTTCAGTCGGCTCTTGCTTTCCACACCCGCAAAGATCATCAGAGTGGAGTTAACATGAGGATATCCTCCCTCACTGTCCTCCTTGTCTTCGGCTTTGTCCGACTCCTTTTCCTTGTCCTTGGGCTGTTTACCTTGGAACTGCTGGATCAAGAGTCGACACTGGCGAGTGGTATGCTTCGGGTAGATGATATTACCCTCTTCGTCTTTCTTCGTGTGGATGTGACACGGCATATCCATCACGTCATTTCCTTATCCTTCACCTTCTTGGGGTTCCAGGATCCTTTGGGTTTTCCCTTGAACTTTCCCTGAGTCATGGCCAGAGCCTTCCCAGGAGCCGCTGGTTCGGCCTTCCGCTTCTGCTTCCGACTGGAGTTTCCCTTCTCCGACTGACTCGGCTTGTACTTGCCGCTGCGGAGTCGGTCCTCCTCTTCACCATTGGCGTACTTGGTGGCAATTTCCATCATCCGACTCAGGGTCATATCTCCGGTCCGCCCAAACTTCAAACTTAACTCTCTGTTCTTGACACCATCCTTTAAGGCGCAGACTGCCTGATGATCAGACACGTTCTCCACGGTATGATGCAAAGTAATCCACCTCTGAATGTACTCTCCTAAGGTTTCATTCGACTTCTGCACGCAGACTTGCAGCTCTGTCAACCCAGCTGGTCGCTTACAGGTTCCCTCGAAAGTCCTGACGAACACTCGGGAAAGATCTTCCCAAGTGTAAATACTGCTTGGAGTCAACTGATTCAACCACGCCCTGGCCGAACCTTCCAACATGAGTGGTAAGTGCTTCATAGCCACCTCGTCATTCCCGCCGCCGATCTGTACAACCACTCGGTAGTCCTCAAGCCAAGTTTCAGGCTTAGACTCACCGGTGAACTTGCTTACTCTAGTCGCCAACCTGAAGTTGGGGGAAATCACCGCGGCTCTGATGGCCCTGCTGAAACATTCCGGACCAGAAACATGCACTCGGCTGCTAGTGGGCGCGTCTCTATCATGGCCACCCCGATGAGCCCTGTTCCGATCGACCAAGCCTTGCACGATGATGGATCGCGCGTCGAAGCCTGGTTCCCGGGGGTCGACCGGAGCTCTTCGCCCCACACTGAGTTGACGCCTGTCATCTTGCTGCCGAGGAGTGTAAGACCCGCCTCTCGGAGGAGGAGTGGGCACTCGATGCATATCTTCATGATCGTATCGGTCACCATATTGGTCCCGTCGATTCTCGCGTCCTTCACGCCGCGGAGGCGATCTGGGGCTGTGAGCCGACTGAACTGTATTCGCAGCGACGGGTCGACTGTGAATTCTATTGCGTGACTGCGACACGGCTGAATTATGATCTCTTGCTGCCCGGAGCAAATCTCTGATCTGCATCAAGCCTCTGCCAGCCTCCGACTGAGAGGGCTGAATTGACTCTGCTATACGGGTTGCAGCTGCTAAATTCTGAATCGGGGTTCGATATACCTGAGTCGGCGGGAAGAGTTGACGTCGACTGGAGTCGGGTACTCATTGCCGCGCGCGCTCGTCGAGTGCTCGCTGGAGGTTCTCCAGACGAGCGCGTTCAGCCAAGTTGGCCAAACGTGCCTCCTCCAAGGCGCGAGCCTCGGGGGTTTCTCCTGCGATGGGAGTATGCAGGGCATCCATGTTCCTACAGCGAAGTTCTTCCCTTTGCAGGGAATTAAGTGGCTCGGGTTGGTACTCCTCATGGACTTGAGCGGGGTTGCCTCCGCCGTCTACCCCGTCGCCGCGGGGGTAGCCGGGAGGACTACGAGGTCCGTCGACCATCAAGACCTCCGCCGCTGGATCACTGCTATCGCACTCGGATGCAGTCTCTACGGAGCCAGTCGACAGATCAAACAGGCCGTAGAGGGATTCATCGGGCTCGATTGCCGCGACTTGGGTGTTGGCCGTCTGGCGAGCCACCGCGTGCCTCACCCACCGCTGGAGTCTCGACCGACCAGATCGCTTGCGCTGGCGGGAAACAGGGAGGGTGGACGATAGGGGAGTCGACCGATATGGAGTCGACGGTTGCCGCAGCAGAATGCCGCGGACACATGCACGAAAATGCGTCGCACCGCGGACGGGGAGCACATCGATGTCGAGTGGAGCTTCCTGAAGCCAAGCGGAGTCGTCGGCGATGAAGGTGAGAGCGCCGAGACGGATCTCGCGGCCCTCGACCAAAACTCCACCAGAAACCATGATGAAGGCAATCGGGACAATTGCAACTTCTCCAGAAATCGCTAAGACACCTGCCCCAAGGTGGGCGCCAACTGTCGTGGTTCTAAGTCTGACAGTAGAATGGGGGGTAGGTATGGAGAGGCAAGATCCTAGCTATGGAGCAGTTGTGAACACAAGGATGTACGAGTTCAGGCCCTTCTTGGAGGAAGTAACAGCCCTACGTCTCGGAGCCCGGAGGCGGTCGACTGGATTATGTGTGTATGAATTACAGGGGTGCGAACCCTTTACACTGAGGAGGGGGGTGGCTTATATAGTGTCCGCCAGACCCCTCCGGCCCTCAGTAATGCAGGGTTTAAAGTACATTAAGTCTAGGCGTTACTGGTAACGCCCTACATAAAGTGTCCTAAATGTCATAAAGACTACTTAATTACAGACCGTTTGGATGCAGAGTGGCTCTTGATCTCCTGGTGGTCGAGTGAGTCTTCATGGTCGAGTCCTTCGAGTTCGTCGAGTGAAGTCTCTCTTGGTCGACTGAAAGGTAGTTTCTTCTGAGGGTGTCCTTGGGTAGGGTACTTAGATCAGGTCTATGCCCCTACCCTAGGTACATGACTTCATCAGGGGGGAGGGGGGAGGGAAGAGAAAACATGGGATTAAATGGTGCTGAGAATAGGAAGCCCGGCTAGGGGAAACACTATAAAGAAAACAAAAGGAAAAAAAAACTGGCAGAATCTTCTCCAAACCACATTACCCTATTGGAGCGACCCGCTTATATCCCTTGCGCTGAGCGATACATATCAATGGGAGGTGCGATGTATCACTTCATGCGACCAGCATGCTCGCATCACTGACGCCACGAACATCACTGCGCTTAGTAAGCAACACATCTGCATGGGCCGTGTTGGCACATTGGCGCGTTTGATCGCTAGCACTAGTATACTAGGCACGGTTTGATGATCTTTCTTTACTTGTATTTCAAATTCATTAATTCTAAATAAACACCGTTTCCATTGTTTTCACTTTTTATTTTGGTGGGTTTATTTTAAATTGATAACCGCTCATGAATTTAAACATGTTCTTGAATTTAAAAAACAATCTCCCCGCAAAAAAAAGAATTTAAAAAACAATCACGAGTTTAAAAATGTTCCTGGATTTCAAAAAATATTCATAAATTCAAAGGGTTAGCAAATTTGAAAAGTAATTGTGAAATGGGAAAAAGTTCAAGACTTTATCTATTTCATCGATTCATTTGTGTGAATTCAAAAACTAATTGTGAACTAAAGAAATGTTAATTTTTTTGCAAATGTTTGGAAATTCAAATAAGCTCATGAATTTGAATGACATTAATTAAACAACAAGTTTACAAAATTTGATAAAATTAAAGAATTCAAAATAATATTTGTGAAATTTAAATTATTCAGAAGTTTAAAAAATACTCATGAATTATTTTTATTATTAATTGAACTAATTTTCATGAATTTTAAAAAGGTTCAAAATTTTGTTAAATGTTCGTGCGTTCAAATAATGTTTATGAATTGAAAAAAGTTTGTGAAAATCCAAAGAAATTTTTTCTAAAATCACAATTGTAAAAATAGTTGTGAATGCAACCTTTTCATCAATTTTTTAAAAGGTGATTTTTTAAATAAAAGAAGAACATAGAATAAAAAAGGAAGACGATAGATAAGGAAAAACAGAAAAATGGGATAGAAAACTAGAAATAAAGCCAGAAAATCCCTGTTAAAAACCATGAACAAATAGAAAACCATAGAACTGGGAGAATAAAATAGTGAAATGCCCATATGGGAGGTTCCCAAAACCATGTAGAACCTTCATCATACCGCTCTGCACGGAATCGTTTCGAAAGTCTTAAATGGGCAGGCTCTCCTTCGTACGCCAGCGACGAATCACATGATAAGCGATACATATCATTTTTGTCATATCAAGTGCGGGTGGCAATCATCCCTCTACTATAACGGGCCTCCAGTTGCTTGCGAGCGAGGAAGTACACACTGATATGATCCCAATATGCAGGCATTGATTTCTCAACACTGGTGATCGGCTCAATACCAATTTTCTTCTTCCAAGATTCACATAAAAATTTGTCTTCTTGGGTAGTGTAGTTTCCATTTCTTCCCTTTGGAGTTGCTTCAAGAAAACTCTCCTCTTCCATGTCAAGATAGGGCTCATCTTGTGTTTCATATTCTTGAGAGAGAAACTCTTGAGATGCAACATTTGTGTATTCCCAAAATGTTTGATCATCCACTTTATATAAACGGGCATCAAGTCTCAATTGCATACATATACATTGTCATGACAAGGAATGGAAAAATTGGAGTCCATTTTTATCTTTTTACGTTTCAGTCATTTCGTCAAAGATGTTGGGGGAAGCCAGAGGCCATGGAAACCGGTGACAATGGCTCCACCACATGCGATGGTGGGAAGTCAGGGGAAGAGGTCTTTGGCTATTCGGGAGTTGCTACTATCGTCATCGAAGGTTTCAGTGGCAGTAGGGGGGCAACCTTCTTCTTCCTGTTCTAGCTAGAAAGTCACTGCTAACGGATCCCGGACCAGCCTCTTCCTAGAAGTGGTGGTGGACGTGTGTGGCTTTGGGGGAGCCTGGGTGGCGACTATGTGATCGTATGCATCCCCACCAGCCACGACGGTGGACTGGCTTCAGCTTGCTGCCACCACAGGTGGGAACCATGGCAGGGACCATTGCGGGTCCGGTATTGAGTTCGACGGCGATATCGGGGTGGCGTTCCATGGCGAAGTGGTGGCCTAAAGTCGGATCGGCGTGGGGGGGGGGGGGGGGGGGGGGAGGGGGGCAACAGGGAACTTCCACGAGGCGGTTGGGAGTGCGCCGACCAATTTGGGTTTTTTGCGGCTCTCGCACGGGTGTTGCAATATGCAACACTTTCGGCTGCCCAAATTTTCTTACATCACTTTTTGCATATAGGGCATATGTTGGAGCATCATTTTTGACCCAAAGAGATGTAAATTGCAATCTTTTTTTATCACGGTGGAGTTTTTCATCGTCTGTTGGAGATGCTCTTACGACTTTTCGCTTCGTCTAGGTGATGTGGTCGAGATGCATCTTGATGGTGTCTACTGTCTGATCTCATGTTCCCCACCGCTTGTCGTTGTATGTTCATACACAAGTTTGGAAGCATTAGGGTGGACTCATTTGGCGACGACAGATTTGACAAAACCATTGTTCTCAGGGGTGATGGTGTTGATGAAGACCCTGCTTGGTAGTATGCTCTAGCGTAGTACACTAGATAGTTTGGGTTATACTGCATACCGTTGGTAGTGCCCCCGACCTAATCATCTTATCCCATGAAGATGTTGGCAGGGATGGAAGTGTTTTTTTTAACTCGACAAGGATGGAAGTGTTGATTTAGATCCGCCTGAAATTGAGGGTTGCAGCGAACTCATTCCTTCCACCAAAGGAGTTGATGGTGTTGATGAAAATGACATCAACGTTGACGTAGATGTTGTTTCCTTGATCCAATACGATATCGTGGAGGTTCCCATGACCGGCGCCAAATATTGACGGTGTTTTGAAAAGTACAAAAACATTAGTACAATCACAACATGGATTTATATGACTATGGGACGTAGATTCAAGTTATTGAATGGACACACTCACTGCAAGGATAAAAAACTAGGAAAACACCGACAACAGGGATTGAACATGCACCCAACGTAGGTAAGCAACCACGCACACTACATAACCTCCAATGAAGTAAATTGGACGTGCATTCACTTTTATGAAAATACTCCCTCTTAATTTGGGACGGAGGGAGTATATATAAAGCAATGAGAAAAATGCATCCTTAACATTTTGTTTTCTCATGCGAATCATAAAAGGGAAAAAGGATTATTGGAGGGGGACATTCACAAGGATAAAAAGGGATGTATCTAGAATGAAAATACATGTAGATACATTCATTTCTGGGACAAATAATTTTGGACGGAGGGAAATATATAATAGCAATGTGAAAAGTGCATCCTTAACATTTTATTTCCTCATGCAAATCATAAAAGAAAAAAAATACAGGAAGGGAACATTTGCATGGAAAAAAAGAAAAAAATAGCAATGCGAAAAGTGCATCCTTAACATTTTATTTCCTAATAATGCAAATCATATAAAAGGTATAAAATGACATAAGGGGAAGAACACTGGCAAAAAAAGAAAAAAGGAAGTAAAATCGTCGACAGCAGGGATCGAACCTGCGCGGGCGAAGCCCAACAGATTTCAAGTCTGTCTCCTTAACCACTCGGACATATCGACCATCTTATGCTAATCTGCTTCCCGACGTTTATAAAATTAGTATCATTTGATTTGTAACATCATCTGGCCAATAGAGGTTTGTGTTTATAAAGTCAGTGACCAGATTTGTGTGGTTCAATTTTCAAGCTTTCCCAGAAGGAGTACGTATCATTCGTCTAGAATCATCAGTCAGGCGCTGAGATTTTGTTTTCGAATATTGTAGAGCGTGCATTAGTGACCGATCGATGATATTTTAGCACATGCATTTTGTTTTTAGCGATTTTTGTTTATATTGCAATTTTTCTTTTTTAACTTCTCCGCCTAACAAAATGATGTGCACAGTTTCCATGTATCAACTAATTTGGGGCTCTTAGCATACTGAATTTCAGAGCAATTTAGAACCTTGCTCGATCACGTACTTTCCTTATCACGCATTAAGGAGAAATTCAGAACATAAACATATGACAAGTGTTATCAGTCAACTTACCTATGTCAATTCACACATTAACTTCAAAATTTGGAGAAATCTGTCATCAACTCTTGTAACTGAGAAAGAAGGATTGGAGCACTAATATTGTGATAATAGGTAAAGGATGAAGGTCGGATCATGAGTGGTACAACCAGCCAATTTTTTTGTAACATATACTGTATGAATCACATTAATATGGAGAACAAAGCTACCAAGAAACTTCATGACAGTACAATCCGTGCTGGAAAGGGCGACCTCATTCAAACAAAAATGTTAGGTGCATTTCGAACAAAAACTGCGGTTAGCAACCATAGTGGCATTAACAGTGCCTTGCTTCAGAGCATTACCTTTGAACAATAAGATTTTCTTCCGAAGAACAAATAACTTTTTGCATTGCATACCTGGATGTAAATGAATGCTCGTTCATAACTATAAGACTCGAAAAAGGAAAAAAGTGCTCGTTCTTTTCACAAAGCTGCATTGCTAAATGTAAATGAATGTTCATTGATAACTGTATAAGACTAGGAAAAGGAAAATAAGTGCCCGTTCTTTTCACAAAGCTGCATTGCCAAATGCGAATGAGTGCTCGTTGTCTCACTGATGACTATAGAGTCTAAAAGCAAAATGTAGTGCCCATTCTTTTCACAAAGCTGCCAAGATACAAAATGACTATTGGTTCATCTTCACAAGAAAAGAAAAAACCTTTAAACCTGAAGATTTCATTTGGCTCTAGGTCTCAATATATTCAATGACTTGGAAAATAAAAGAATGCCTTATCATGTAGGACTTTTTTTCTTTCTCAAATGGTAAAAAGGTCATCAAGGGGTCACAAAATGGAGGGAAACCTATTCAGACAAGCAGACACATAGCAACAGCCAACCATTGTCACAATAGTTTTTTTGATGAATCTCTTTCTTTTAATTGTAGTTATTTTATCTGAAAAAAATGAATGTTAGGATGACATGCTGGTAAGCAGTACCAAGTGGCAACAAACTTGGTGCGTGTATGTCTTTGACAAAGAATTTCATGCCTTGAGTTTTGGTGTATGTCTGAATCTGACACTTTCATTGCTTGTAGTCATCACTAGGTCATCAACGCACCTGGATGTAATTTGTTACTTCTATATTCTTTGTATTGCTTTGACAATTGACGAGTATATCACAAGTTTTCTCAAAAAAAAAAGGAGTAAACCCTATGTCTCGTAATTAATCAACTAAGTTTTTTTGGTGTATTGCAACACTTCTCTTTTCAAAACTTCCACTGACAGGGTACCATGTTCTTTAAAAATGCAGGAAAGTAAAACAGAAGTGAAGAGCATTACAGTTGACAAGAATGTATGTATCGTTCACCCAACAATCAAATGTTCCTCGCTCCCACGAGAACACCGCTGGTTCCTGTGATTTTGCACGATTCTTCATCACTCATAAGAGCAGAGCAATATCACCAATATGATTCTTGAGGTAAATTTAACAATTTTGACCTGTGGATGAAATCATTTCACAAAATAAACTCCCTTTAAAAAAATTTCACTCAGCTGACCTTTTTAAGTGGCGCCCGACACGAAGGCGTCACACTACACTGTGTAACGCCTGACTAACAGGCGCTACACACCTGACCAACGTAGCATTCCAGACTGCCGAAAAATTACTAAGTCAATGTGCAACGCCTAAGAGCTAGGCGCCACACTATTGCATTATACAGTTGCCGCTGCTCGCAGGCGTGCAGCAAACACAGGGCTACAAAATTGCTAGCACTAGTAGTAGTACTCCAACGAGACAAGAAAGCGGCTTGCCGCAGCAGGTGCAGCTGCATGCGCTGCTATTCCATCCATCCAATCCTTATGCAGCTGTTGCAACGTACAGGGAGTAAAGAGAGGGCTGCTGCGCGTGTATCCGTTCCGGCCTATCTGAAAAGACGTGATACCCAGCTGCTGCATGCGATGCATGGAGATGGAGGCGAAGTTCCTTGCGCTGGCTTGAGGCGACGTACGTGCAGTGCAGCGCAGCTGTGCAGGATCCTACTCAATACGTATAGTGCAACGCCCGGAGGCTAGGCGCTACACTATATAGTGTGGCGCCTAGCTCTTAAGCGCTGCACATTTACTTAGTAACTTTTAGGCAGTTCGGGCATGTAGCGCCTGTCAGTCAGGCGTTGCACAGTGTAGTGTGGCGCCACCGTGTCGGGCGTTATTCAAAAAGGTCAGCTGAGTGAAATTTTTTTAGAGGAAGTTCATTTTGTGAAATGATTTCATCCACAGGTTAAAATTATCAAATTTGCCGATTCTTGAGCGGTTGAGTTGATGATTTTCTTTCACTCTCGGCACCATTTCAACAAGTACAGAAATGAGCCGCTCACCATTAGAGAGAGAAATGTTTCTTCGCTGCAAACCGGGGTCGGCTGGGGATTCTGAAGTTCGGGCTTCTGCTAGTGATGCATGTTCATGCGTCAGTGCAGTCCATGGAAGCGTTGGCTATACCACACACAAGGATGTTTTGGCTTTTTCCCGTGATCACGTGCAATTTTCGTCAACTGGATTTTACAAACATTACACAACATTGAAAATCAGCAAGACTGAAAATAATAATAATCCTACACCTAGTATGAAGCTGTTACGTAACCTTTCCTCTTAGTTGGGGTAGCTCCCTCCTCTTTATCTCCGATCAAAACCTGCCCGCCCGTGAATGTAGCATTGCTTGGAAAAGAAAAGTACTTTCAACTTACGTATCAATCTTTTCGTCTTTTGCTAGACTAGTCGTCGCCAGGAAGCAGTGTGATGTCTTCTGTTTTCATCCATCCAATGTTATTTTTTTGACTTTAAAGTACTGTATCACGTGTATTACGAGATGTTGCTATTTGTTGTGAATTTGTGACCCCTCGTGTATCATTGTCGTGCCTGTATACTCAAATTTCGACTCTGTGTTCATCTAGGACTAAACATTGCAATAAAATAATGTAACTGTTGTTACTTTTTTTTTTGAGAATTTTTCATCCATATCACGCATCACTACAAAGTAGTTGACCCTTACGAGCACACTGAAACGCAAACACAAAGGACCATGAACACCTAGAGTACCATAAGACAACCATAACACAGAAGATCTCTGGAGCCCTATGTCATCATCCCTGAATCTTGAGAGAAGGCCCCTGTAGCAGAAGGATCTGCAACCAGTCGCAAACAGGTCATCATCTTCGACCACGGTAGAAGTGCCGCCACGCTGCTTCCTCCTTTCTTGACACCAGCGCTGAGAGGGCATGGACATCAATCCAACGCACCTGCAACAGTCGTCGCCATCTTTGGCTTTGAGTACCGCAGAAAGTGTCCCTTCCGAAAGGAAGAGAACTCGAGTCATCCGACCGGTCCAGCACCGCGGCCGGGCCATCCGCCCGGGCAAAGCAGGATCTCCCACCAGCATCAGCGCAGAGGAAGAAGAAGAACAGCAGCAGCAAATCATACCGACAAGGAAGAAGAAAGGTCTTCGTCTCGCTGCATTGATCCCCCATCTGAGGACCCAAACGGCCAGTGCCGATGGACCTCCAGCCACCATAGCCCGCGACCTCGATGAGATCCAGGGATCCCCAACCCCGCTGGCTCCTAGACGCAGGCAAAAGCATCACCTGACCGCGAACGGAGCCCGGAGAAACTTATTCCGACGTGACATCACCGCAACAGTCTGGCAGCGTCTCCCTCAATCCTAACCCTACCACACACACCCACCTAGCGAACAGACCCGAGGTTCCCCCTCCCTCCCGCCGCCGGAGCGGCCGACGGAGAGAGAGAGGGAACCGACGGCGTCACCGGCGGCGCGCAAGGGAAACCTGGTCGCCTCCTTGATCGCCTCGTGCGATCCTATAATCGTGGGATATGACGAGGTCTTCTATTTTTACCTGCGCGTCTAATGCAGCTGTTGTTATTGAGATGCAGTTGTTGGTGGTAGAAGATTGGCACCGAGAGCAACCCAGACGTGAGTGTTGTGACTCTAAGTTTTTTTTTTGGTGACTCAAGAGATTTGTCATGCCTCAAATGTTGGATGGAGCATATTGAACGAATGATTTTTGAAATTATTTGTGACACTATGTGCTGGTGATAAAATGCTGGAAGAGCATGCTCGGGTCTTCTATAAAAAAAAAGAGGAAAAAAGATTACTGGAGGGGGAAGACTAGTAAGAGGTAAAAATTAGTAGAAAGCTACGAGGTCTTCTGTTTTTACCTGCGCGTCTAATGCAGCTGTTGTTATTGAGATGCAGTTGTTGGTGGTAGAAGATTGGCACCGAGAGCAACCCATACGTGAGTGTTGTGACTCTAAGTTTTTTTTTTTGGTGACTCAAGAGATTTGTCATGCCTCAAATGTTGGATGGAGCATATTGAACGAATGATTTTTGAAATTATTTGTGACACTATGTGGTGGTGATAAAATGCTGGAAGAGCATGCTCGGGTCTTCTATAAAAAAAAAGAGGAAAAAAGATTACTGGAGGGGGAAGACTAGAAAGAGGTAAAAATTAGTAGAAAGCTACGAGGTCTTCTATTTTTACCTGCGCGTCTAATGCAGCTGTTGTTATTGAGATGCAGTTGTTGGTGGTAGAAGATTGGCACCGAGAGCAACCCAGACGTGAGTGTTGTGACTCTAAGTTTTTTTTTTGGTGACTCAAGAGATTTGTCATGCCTCAAATGTTGGATGGAGCATATTGAACGAATGATTTTTGAAATTATTTGTGACACTATGTGGTGGTGATAAAATGCTGGAAGAGCATGCTCGGGTCTTCTATAAAAAAAAAGAGGAAAAAAGATTACTGGAGGGGGAAGACTAGTAAGAGGTAAAAATTAGTAGAAAGCTACGAGGTCTTCTGTTTTTACCTGCGCGTCTAATGCAGCTGTTGTTATTGAGATGCAGTTGTTGGTGGTAGAAGATTGGCACCGAGAGCAACCCAGACGTGAGTGTTGTGACTCTAAGTTTTTTTTTTTGGTGACTCAAGAGATTTGTCATGCCTCAAATGTTGGATGGAGCATATTGAACGAATGATTTTTGAAATTATTTGTGACACTATGTGGTGGTGATAAAATGCTGGAAGAGCATGCTCGGGTCTTCTATAAAAAAAAAGAGGAAAAAAGATTACTGGAGGGGGAAGACTAGTAAGAGGTAAAAATTAGTAGAAAGCTACGAGGTCTTCTGTTTTTACCTGCGCGTCTAATGCAGCTGTTGTTATTGAGATGCAGTTGTTGGTGGTAGAAGATTGGCACCGAGAGCAACCCAGACGTGAGTGTTGTGACTCTAAGTTTTTTTTTGGTGACTCAAGAGATTTGTCATGCCTCAAATGTTGGATGGAGCATATTGAACGAATGATTTTTGAAATTATTTGTGACACTATGTGGTGGTGATAAAATGCTGGAAGAGCATGCTCGGGTCTTCTATAAAAAAAAGAGGAAAAAAGATTACTGGAGGGGGAAGACTAGTAAGAGGTAAAAATTAGTAGAAAGCTACGAGGTCTTCTGTTTTTACCTGCGCGTCTAATGCAGCTGTTGTTATTGAGATGCAGTTGTTGGTGGTAGAAGATTGGCACCGAGAGCAACCCAGACGTGAGTGTTGTGACTCTAAGTTTTTTTTTTGGTGACTCAAGAGATTTGTCATGCCTCAAATGTTGGATGGAGCATATTGAACGAATGATTTTTGAAATTATTTGTGACACTATGTGGTGGTGATAAAATGCTGGAAGAGCATGCTCGGGTCTTCTATAAAAAAAAAGAGGAAAAAAGATTACTGGAGGGGGAAGACTAGTAAGAGGTAAAAATTAGTAGAAAGCTACGAGGTCTTCTGTTTTTACCTGCGCGTCTAATGCAGCTGTTGTTATTGAGATGCAGTTGTTGGTGGTAGAAGATTGGCACCGAGAGCAACCCAGACGTGAGTGTTGTGACTCTAAGTTTTTTTTTTTGGTGACTCAAGAGATTTGTCATGCCTCAAATGTTGGATGGAGCATATTGAACGAATGATTTTTGAAATTATTTGTGACACTATGTGGTGGTGATAAAATGCTGGAAGAGCATGCTCGGGTCTTCTATAAAAAAAAAGAGGAAAAAAGATTACTGGAGGGGGAAGACTAGTAAGAGGTAAAAATTAGTAGAAAGCTACGAGGTCTTCTGTTTTTACCTGCGCGTCTAATGCAGCTGTTGTTATTGAGATGCAGTTGTTGGTGGTAGAAGATTGGCACCGAGAGCAACCCAGACGTGAGTGTTGTGACTCTAAGTTTTTTTTTTTGGTGACTCAAGAGATTTGTCATGCCTCAAATGTTGGATGGAGCATATTGAACGAATGATTTTTGAAATTATTTGTGACACTATGTGGTGGTGATAAAATGCTGGAAGAGCATGCTCGGGTCTTCTATAAAAAAAAAGAGGAAAAAAGATTACTGGAGGGGGAAGACTAGTAAGAGGTAAAAATTAGTAGAAAGCTACGAGGTCTTCTGTTTTTACCTGCGCGTCTAATGCAGCTGTTGTTATTGAGATGCAGTTGTTGGTGGTAGAAGATTGGCACCGAGAGCAACCCAGGCGTGAGTGTTGTGACTCTAAGTTTTTTTTTTGGTGACTCAAGAGATTTGTCATGCCTCAAATGTTGGATGGAGCATATTGAACGAATGATTTTTGAAATTATTTGTGACACTATGTGGTGGTGATAAAATGCTGGAAGAGCATGCTCGGGTCTTCTATAAAAAAAAAGAGGAAAAAAGATTACTGGAGGGGGAAGACTAGTAAGAGGTAAAAATTAGTAGAAAGCTACGAGGTCTTCTGTTTTTACCTGCGCGTCTAATGCAGCTGTTGTTATTGAGATGCAGTTGTTGGTGGTAGAAGATTGGCACCGAGAGCAACCCAGACGTGAGTGTTGTGACTCTAAGTTTTTTTTTGGTGACTCAAGAGATTTGTCATGCCTCAAATGTTGGATGGAGCATATTGAACGAATGATTTTTGAAATTATTTGTGACACTATGTGGTGGTGATAAAATGCTGGAAGAGCATGCTCGGGTCTTCTATAAAAAAAAAGAGGAAAAAAGATTACTGGAGGGGGAAGACTAGTAAGAGGTAAAAATTAGTAGAAAGCTACGAGGTCTTCTGTTTTTACCTGCGCGTCTAATGCAGCTGTTGTTATTGAGATGCAGTTGTTGGTGGTAGAAGATTGGCACCGAGAGCAACCCAGAAGTGAGTGTTGTGACTCTAAGTTTTTTTTTTTGGTGACTCAAGAGATTTGTCATGCCTCAAATGTTGGATGGAGCATATTGAACGAATGATTTTTGAAATTATTTGTGACACTATGTGGTGGTGATAAAATGCTGGAAGAGCATGCTCGGGTCTTCTATAAAAAAAAGAGGAAAAAAGATTACTGGAGGGGGAAGACTAGTAAGAGGTAAAAATTAGTAGAAAGCTACGAGGTCTTCTGTTTTTACCTGCGCGTCTAATGCAGCTGTTGTTATTGAGATGCAGTTGTTGGTGGTAGAAGATTGGCACCGAGAGCAACCCAGACGTGAGTGTTGTGACTCTAAGTTTTTTTTTTGGTGACTCAAGAGATTTGTCATGCCTCAAATGTTGGATGGAGCATATTGAACGAATGATTTTTGAAATTATTTGTGACACTATGTGCTGGTGATAAAATGCTGGAAGAGCATGCTCGGGTCTTCTATAAAAAAAAAGAGGAAAAAAGATTACTGGAGGGGGAAGACTAGTAAGAGGTAAAAATTAGTAGAAAGCTACGAGGTCTTCTGTTTTTACCTGCGCGTCTAATGCAGCTGTTGTTATTGAGATGCAGTTGTTGGTGGTAGAAGATTGGCACCGAGAGCAACCCAGACGTGAGTGTTGTGACTCTAAGTTTTTTTTTTTGGTGACTCAAGAGATTTGTCATGCCTCAAATGTTGGATGGAGCATATTGAACGAATGATTTTTGAAATTATTTGTGACACTATGTGCTGGTGATAAAATGCTGGAAGAGCATGCTCGGGTCTTCTATAAAAAAAAAGAGGAAAAAAGATTACTGGAGGGGGAAGACTAGTAAGAGGTAAAAATTAGTAGAAAGCTACGAGGTCTTCTGTTTTTACCTGCGCGTCTAATGCAGCTGTTGTTATTGAGATGCAGTTGTTGGTGGTAGAAGATTGGCACCGAGAGCAACCCAGACGTGAGTGTTGTGACTCTAAGTTTTTTTTTTGGTGACTCAAGAGATTTGTGATGCCTCAAATGTTGGATGGAGCATATTGAACGAATGATTTTTGAAATTATTTGTGACACTATGTGGTGGTGATAAAATGCTGGAAGAGCATGCTCGGGTCTTCTATAAAAAAAAAGAGGAAAAAAGATTACAGGAGGGGGAAGACTAGTAAGAGGTAAAAATTAGTAGAAAGCTACGAGGTCTTCTGTTTTTACCTGCGCGTCTAATGCAGCTGTTGTTATTGAGATGCAGTTGTTGGTGGTAGAAGATTGGCACCGAGAGCAACCCAGACGTGAGTGTTGTGACTCTAAGTTTTTTTTTTGGTGACTCAAGAGATTTGTCATGCCTCAAATGTTGGATGGAGCATATTGAACGAATGATTTTTGAAATTATTTGTGACACTATGTGGTGGTGATAAAATGCTGGAAGAGCATGCTCGGGTCTTCTATAAAGAAAAGAGGAAAAAAGATTACTGGAGGGGGAAGACTAGTAAGAGGTAAAAATTAGTAGAAAGCTACGAGGTCTTCTGTTTTTACCCGCGCGTCTAATGAAGCTGTTGTTATTGAGATGCAGTTGTTGGTGGTAGAAGATTGGCACCGAGAGCAACCCAGACGTGAGTGTTGTGACTCTAAGTTTTTTTTTTGGTGACTCAAGAGATTTGTCATGCCTCAAATGTTGGATGGAGCATATTGAACGAATGATTTTTGAAATTATTTGTGACACTATGTGCTGGTGATAAAATGCTGGAAGAGCATGCTCGGGTCTTCTATAAAAAAAAAGAGGAAAAAAGATTACTGGAGGGGGAAGACTAGTAAGAGGTAAAAATTAGTAGAAAGCTACGAGGTCTTCTGTTTTTACCTGCGCGTCTAATGCAGCTGTTGTTATTGAGATGCAGTTGTTGGTGGTAGAAGATTGGCACCGAGAGCAACCCAGACGTGAGTGTTGTGACTCTAAGTTTTTTTTTTTTGGTGACTCAAGAGATTTGTCATGCCTCAAATGTTGGATGGAGCATATTGAACGAATGATTTTTGAAATTATTTGTGACACTATGTGGTGGTGATAAAATGCTGGAAGAGCATGCTCGGGTCTTCTATAAAAAAAAAGAGGAAAAAAGATTACTGGAGGGGGAAGACTAGTAAGAGGTAAAAATTAGTAGAAAGCTACGAGGTCTTCTGTTTTTACCTGCGCGTCTAATGCAGCTGTTGTTATTGAGATGCAGTTGTTGGTGGTAGAAGATTGGCACCGAGAGCAACCCAGGCGTGAGTGTTGTGACTCTAAGTTTTTTTTTTGGTGACTCAAGAGATTTGTCATGCCTCAAATGTTGGATGGAGCATATTGAACGAATGATTTTTGAAATTATTTGTGACACTATGTGGTGGTGATAAAATGCTGGAAGAGCATGCTCGGGTCTTCTATAAAAAAAAAGAGGAAAAAAGATTACTGGAGGGGGAAGACTAGTAAGAGGTAAAAATTAGTAGAAAGCTACGAGGTCTTCTGTTTTTACCTGCGCGTCTAATGCAGCTGTTGTTATTGAGATGCAGTTGTTGGTGGTAGAAGATTGGCACCGAGAGCAACCCAGACGTGAGTGTTGTGACTCTAAGTTTTTTTTTTTGGTGACTCAAGAGATTTGTCATGCCTCAAATGTTGGATGGAGCATATTGAACGAATGATTTTTGAAATTATTTGTGACACTATGTGGTGGTGATAAAATGCTGGAAGAGCATGCTCGGGTCTTCTATAAAAAAAAAGAGGAAAAAAGATTACTGGAGGGGGAAGACTAGTAAGAGGTAAAAATTAGTAGAAAGCTACGAGGTCTTCTGTTTTTACCTGCGCGTCTAATGCAGCTGTTGTTATTGAGATGCAGTTGTTGGTGGTAGAAGATTGGCACCGAGAGCAACCCAGACGTGAGTGTTGTGACTCTAAGTTTTTTTTTGGTGACTCAAGAGATTTGTCATGCCTCAAATGTTGGATGGAGCATATTGAACGAATGATTTTTGAAATTATTTGTGACACTATGTGCTGGTGATAAAATGCTGGAAGAGCATGCTCGGGTCTTCTATAAAAAAAAAGAGGAAAAAAGATTACTGGAGGGGGAAGACTAGTAAGAGGTAAAAATTAGTAGAAAGCTACGAGGTCTTCTGTTTTTACCTGCGCGTCTAATGCAGCTGTTGTTATTGAGATGCAGTTGTTGGTGGTAGAAGATTGGCACCGAGAGCAACCCAGACGTGAGTGTTGTGACTCTAAGTTTTTTTTTTTTGGTGACTCAAGAGATTTGTCATGCCTCAAATGTTGGATGGAGCATATTGAACGAATGATTTTTGAAATTATTTGTGACACTATGTGGTGGTGATAAAATGCTGGAAGAGCATGCTTGGGTCTTCTATAAAAAAAAAGAGGAAAAAAGATTACTGGAGGGGGAAGACTAGTAAGAGGTAAAAATTAGTAGAAAGCTACGAGGTCTTCTGTTTTTACCTGCGCGTCTAATGCAGCTGTTGTTATTGAGATGCAGTTGTTGATGGTAGAAGATTGGCACCGAGAGCAACCCAGACGTGAGTGTTGTGACTCTAAGTTTTTTTTTTTTGGTGACTCAAGAGATTTGTCATGCCTCAAATGTTGGATGGAGCATATTGAACGAATGATTTTTGAAATTATTTGTGACACTATGTGGTGGTGATAAAATGCTGGAAGAGCATGCTCGGGTCTTCTATAAAAAAAAAGAGGAAAAAAGATTACTGGAGGGGGAAGACTAGTAAGAGGTAAAAATTAGTAGAAAGCGTCGACAGCAGGGATCGAACCTGCGCGGGCGAAGCCCAACAGATTTCAAGTCTGTCTCCTTAACCACTCGGACATATCGACTACGATGATTTAATTTCTTTCTGTCTGCATCTATAGAAACGAGCACTGATCAGTGACCAGATTTGTGTGGTTCAGTTTCCAACTTGTCATGGAAGGTGTACGTGTCGTTCATCTAGAATCACCAATTATATTTATTTATAATCAGGCGTTGAGATTTTTGTTTTGTTTTTTACATGAGATTTTTTGGTTTTAGAATAACGCAGCACGTGCATTGGCGATGGAGATGTATTGGTAGTAGTAGTGTTATTGTTGTGGACCTGTCGAGTGTCCACCGTTGCCGTGCATCAACCACTCATCCGTGTCCCGCTGTCCCGGTCCGATATGGATGGGTTCCACGCGACAGAAGAAGAATAGTCCAGATCCTAAATAAAAAAGAAAAAGAAAAAGAGAAGAAGAAGAATAGTCCAGCGGTGATGGATGGCGGACTGGCTGTATTCCACCTGATGAAACAATAATAACGACAGTAATATTACAAATCACTATGGTCAAATTTAGGTTGCGTTTTCCAATTCATCCCGCCTCGATCACAGTAATTGAGAGGGTAATGCTGATACTGGCATACGCGGGGGGGGGGGGGGGGGGGGGGGGGGGGATTATAGACATTTTGCTTGAGCAAAAACAAACAAACTGGAGGAGTGGATTTGCAGCTTCGAGCTCTTTCGCTTGCCGCACTCTTCAGTTCAGATTTTTTTTTATACATAAATTATGTTTTAGGCTTTCAAAAAAGAATCTGGAAAAAAATGTACTGTGCATATAGTAGTATACCATGCATGTTCAAATTACGCCTTTTGGAGTCAATCGATTTTGAATTCTTTTCAACAGACTTTACATGCGGCCAAGCAAATTTTGCATTCTGGGCGAACCGTTGCTTTTTGGAGTTGCATTTTTTCTTTCAAAACCGAGGCAAAAGGTTTGCCTCATATATATTAATTAAGCAGAGAGGAGAGTTTGTTACAACAGTCACTCTTACACGGCATGAAAATTACTCACACTCAATAATAGACCCTACTTTCTTTGCTCCGGCGGTGACCCAAAGATTTGCCTCGTTAGTGATCGTAGTGACTAGTGAGCAAGACTAGCGGTGGTGCGCTCTTATGCCGGAAAACCCGAGCATTTCTTTCGTTCCATATGGTCCATGACACGAGCATGGTTAGCGAGGCCATCGCTTTTCTGTTGGGGACTCCTGCGCCGGTTTGATTTGTCCACCAATTCTTGATGGAACCATCCAGATGCCACAAGGAGGTGTCCAATTGTTCTAGACGGAATTTCTCAGTGACCATCTTCCAAAGCCATATGGAATAGCGACACTTGAAGAAGAGATGTGGCCCACACTCTTGCTCCCTTTTGCAAAGAGGGCAAAGACCACAATTTGGCCGTCCCCGCTTGGCAAGCCTGTCGGCTGTCCAGAGTCTATCTTGGATAGCCAACCAAGCAAAGAACGTTGCCTTTGACGGCGCCCAAACCTTCCAAATCATGCTCTCCATTGGAGAGAGGACCAAACCAAGAAAGTGTGCCCTATATGCGGAGTTGCATTTCTTATGCGCTCATCAAAATACATATTGCCAATGACTCGAGTACTCATGGAGTAACTATTGTAGTACTCCCTCCACCCCGAATCAGTTGTTTTTAGAATTTTAATCTGGACACGAACGTATGCAGAAACACTCTGTACATCTGTATTTAGATAAATCCAAGACAACCAATACGGGACGAAGGTAATACTACCTCTCTCTCAGTTTACAAGGCGTGTGCGTACTCCTAGGTCGTCAATTTGACCAACCTAATACAAGTCATATATTACAAAAAATATACCAACATAAACTTCGGAGTTTCTATTTTCAAAAGATATAATTTTTATGTTATATAGTTTATATTAGGGTGATAAAATTGACAACTTAGATATACGTGCAGGACTTGTAAACTGAAACGGAGGTAGTACTACAATCTTACTACCTCCATCTCTTCCGTAACCGTAACATCTACGAAGAATGTCCGTGTATTGCGCACTGTTATTGACAAGGGCCCAGGGGTATGTGTGAGTGTACCACGAAATGGCTTAAACACACCCCTAAAAAAATGGCTTAAACACTATTGGCACCCCCACCATGACAGTGACTTCCGAGGACCCCTTGCAGTCGGCTCGCGCGACGTCTTTGTCGACGGACGTTCCGCCGTGGCAAAACCGTGTCCCTTTTGGCCGTTCTGCTTTAGCTCGGCCGAGGCGAAGAGCTTAAGCAAATAAGCAAAGCAGAGGAGCATCAAATCCAGTCTGTGTCTGACTGCTTGTGATACGGGAAGCCGCCGTATATAATATGAAACTACTTCTTATTTATGAATCTAATCTAATGATATATGATTGGCATTCTAGATGTAAATGTTTTATTTTAATTTTGTCAAAGTTTGCGAGGTTTGACATTTTAAAAAAATTCTACATGCACTACATTATGAAAGGGAAGGAGTAATGTTTTGATAGATTCGTTAAAATCATGAATGATGGAGGATGATGTATATTATTTTTAGTTTCGTGCGAAGGATTCTTTGCGATGTGTGCGTATTGGAAAACATCTTCTTTCCTTTCTTCTTTGCGGGAAAAACTTTCGATCTATTTATCAAACATCATAGCAGTACAAATAACACGAGAAATAACAAAAATTACATCCATGTCTCCAACGGAAGCCGTTGTAATAGGCACTTAGGAAGCCATTGTACTAAGTCTCCAAAGGACCATCGCAGCAGAACATCAACCGCCGCCGATGAAGAGAAGCGTAGATACGAAACACCCAACCTATAGACACACGAACACAGACAAATGAAGATCATATCCATCGAAGACAAGTACATCCCGAATCCCATGAGACCCGCCGTATTAGAAAAAACATCTTGTACCATGCTCTTTTGGCCGCAGACCAAGAATCACAACGTCCTTAGTTAGATTTTCATTCGTGACTTCGCATGTGTTATTTGTACGTTTGTCTGAACCTGAAATCGACGCAAGTCTATTTTGGGTACAAAGCGCATCGTTGCAGGCGACAGCGGATTGTGCACTGGCTCGTGAGAAGGAATTTTTTTTTGATGGGCGAGAGAGGTTTAAAGGGGGAAAGAAAGGATGGAGGGCGACCCAACGGCTCTCGTGCGACTGGGCGACCAGGGAGGCGACTCCGCGGGCGCCGGCGGAGGGGCCCCCGTGGTGTCGGAGGAAGGTTGGACGGCGGTTCGCCCGGAGGAGGGGCGCGCCCGGCGCTGCGCCTCGCCTGGCGGGCGGCCCCCTGGCCCGGTCCCCTCTGGCAGCCGCTTCTGGGCGCTGGGGGGGGGGGGGGGCGACTCCGACGACAACGAGGAGCCGGAGCCCGTGCAGGTAAGTGGTCAGGTGAGTGATGGTGAGGAGCCGAGGCCGTCGTCGACGTGCTCGGTGGGCGACTTTGTCGCCCGTGCGAAGGAGCTGGGGGGCTCCTTCGCGGCCGGTCGCCGGCGGGCGTGGCGGGCGCGGCCTTGCGACGCAGATCTGGCGACCGCCGCGGGGTGTGGATGCGGGGCCGGAGGGCCGCTCGCGTGCCTTGCCGGAGGAGGGGCACCAGGTGCTGGTGCTGGCTGCGCCGCCCTCGGGCTCGGTGAGCTCGTCGGAGTTGACAGGGGTCAACGACGGCGGCGGGGCGGATCAAGCGAGGGAGTCGCGGTCCATGGCTAGCGTTTCGGAGCCGCTGCCGCCTGGGCCGATTTCCTTGCTGGGCCTTTCGGACTGGCCCAGTCTGCCAACGCGTGGGCTGGGGGGCCCATTGGCCGACCCATCCTCGCAAGGGCCAAAGGGGACGCAGGGCCGCGCCTCTATGTCTGGGCCTGGTCAGCCTGGCCCGGTTACTTTGCGCCTGCAAGTGACTAGGCCCGAGCCCACCACGAAGGGGGTGGTGCGGCCGTCTCCGCCTATATATGTGGCTGTGGCTGCCGAAGGGTGCCCTAGATCTTTCGCTAGGGTTTTCCGCATCCCACTCGCAGGTGCGGCGATTCGGGCACCTCGCGCGCCGCCTGCGTCGCTCTCCTCTTCCCTCCCCTCTCACTCGCTCATTCGCTTCCGCGGTGCGGATGGGATCCCGTCGCGTGGAGAAGCCACCGATGTCGCCCCCGATCCCGGCGGCTGAGCGTCAACGCGAGCAAGATCTGAGGGCGAAGGCGCTCTCCAAGGTGGCGGCGCCTCCGGCGGAGGAGGGGGGCTGGGGGCCGCTGCCTCCTTGGTGGCTCGCGGAGCAAGAGCGGAAGAAGATGGAGGAGAGAGAGCGCAAAAAGAAGAACAAGGTGTTGGGGAACGTTGCAGAAAATTAAAATTTTTCCTACGGTTTCACCAAGATCCATCTATGAGTTCATCTAAGCAACGAGTCAAGGGAGTGAGTTTGCGTCTACATACCACTTGTAGATCGCGTGCGGAAGCGTTCAAGGGGATGGTGATGATGGAGTCGTACTCGCCGTGATTCGGATCACCGATGACCAATGAACGGACAGCACCTCCGCGTTCAACACACGTACGGGACGGACGACGTCTCCTCCGTCTTGATCTAGCAAGGAGGAAGGAGAGGTTGAGGAAGATTGCTCCAACGGTAGCACGACGGCGTGGTGGTGTTGGTGCAGCAGTACTCCGACAGGGCTTCGCCAAGCACGTAACGGAGGAGGAGAGGTGTTGGGGAGGGGATGCGCCTTGGGATGTGTACAGCAGCCCTCCCCTCACCCCTCTATTTATAGGGGAAGGGGCAAGGGGGGCCGACCCCTCTAGATGGGATCTAGAGGGGGGGTGGCGGCCAGGGGGGGGGGGGGACTTGCCCCCCAAGCAAGGGGACGCCCCCTTTAGGGTTTCCTGAAAGTGCGTTATATCGACTAGAGGAGGGGTGAATAGGCGATTTTTATGAATTCTTCACTGAGGAATTTGCTGGTGAGGAAATTCCTTAGCGAAGAACTACTTGCAGCGGAATAAGTACTCAGAAGTAAACATAACAGGATATAAACATAGTCATCATGATGAAATGAAGACCAACACAGAGTACGGAAAGCGTAAACACAGGATAACAAGATGAAGACAAACAGACTGAAGAAATTGAACTGAGGAATTTGTGAAAGTCTTCAGTCAAAGTCTTCAAGCACAGATATGAACAATATTCAACACAGTAATGAGGAAATGAAAGAGTTGAGGAAATAGAGCCAGTTAGTTGGTGAAGACAATGATTTGTTAAACCAGTTCCAACTGCTGTCTCAGTTGTACGTTTGGTTGGAGCGGCTGAGTATTTAAACTCGAGGACACACAGTCCCGGACACCCAGTCTCTGAGCCGCAACTCAGGACACCCAGTCCTCACCGTATTCTCCTTGAACTAAGACCACGCAGGCCTCGTCCAATCACTCGTGGTAAGTCTTCAGGTGACTTCCAAACCTTCACAGACTTGGTCACTCGGCGATCCACAATTCCTCTTGGATGCTCTAGACCTTGACGCCTAACCGTCTGGAAGAAGCACAGTCTTCAAAGGTAACAAGCATCGGATCCACGCAGGATCAATTTCTTCAGTGATGCTCAATCACTTTGGGTTTGTGGGGGTTTGGTTTTGGGATTTTCCTCACTTGATGATTTTCGCTCAAAGTCCTCGGAGGATGGGTTGCTCTCAAATGACAAGTGTCAAGTTCTCTCGGAGCAGCCAACCAGCTAGTGGTTGTAGGGGGCGGCTATTTATAGCCTAGGGAGCAGCCCGACATGATAAGACATAAATGCCCTTCAATGATATGACCGTTAGATGGATAAGATATTTTGGACAGCCGGCGCGCAGCACAGCAACGGTCGGAAATTTGACTCTCAATTTCCTCAGGGCTATCATGTTCCTCACTGTGTAGGCAATTCGCACTGGCGAATTCCTAACTCCTCAGTCAGAGCAAAGTCCTCAGTGACCAGAAGAACTGCGTCTCTGTCACTGAAGAAATTGACTGAACTGTATGAGATTTCCAATGGCTTCACTCGAAGGGATTGGTAGGTGTAGGATTTTGAGTTGAGCATCACATGGAAATTTTTCCTTAGTATTTCCTCGACCCCCTTTAACAGTACGGTGTTTCCTATGACTCAAGAAAGAGAAAATGAAACTACGAAAACAAAAGTCTTCACGCTTCATATTCCTCGAATGAATATCAAGTCTTCAAGGTCACACCAATTTCTTCACTTTCAAAGTCTTCAGAATGTCAAAGTCTTCAGTCGAAGAACTTCATTTTTAGGGGTCGACTTTCTCTGTAAATATCAAACTCCTCATAGACTTATAGACCTGTGTACACTCACAAATGCATCAGTTACTTAACCTATAAGTCTTCAATACACCAAAATCACTAAGGGGCACTAGATGCACTTACATGATCCCAGTGGAGGAGTCCGACGGGCCAGAATGTTTCAAGTGTGGACGAGTGGGCCACTACCAGAACATGTGTCAGTTCAAGCCCTTGTGCGTCGTCTGCCATGATGAGGGGCACGCGTCGGTGCACTGCCCCACTCGCGGGCGGCCATTGCTGTTGCAGATCATGGGCAACGCCATCCCCGGCGAGGGCTTCTTCTGCCTCCCCTACGTTGAGACGGAGGGCGAGGAGATCGGAGCCCCGGTGGTGGCAGACGCGGCGTTCATCTCGGCGGCTCCGGGCACGCTGTCGATCCCCATCTTGGAGGCCGAGCTCCCTCACCTCTTCGAAGGGGAATGGGACTGGCAGGTGTCGGCCGTTGGAGATGGCACGTTCTCCGTCGTCTTCCCCAACAAGGCCATGCTGCGGATGGCGACGCGAAGCGGCAAGCTTTACCTTTCCCTCAACGACATCATGGCGGACATCAAAGAAGCGACACTGGAAGCGCCCAAGGCCGATCTCATGCCGGATGTGTGGGTAAAACTCTGGGGAGTGCCACCCAAGCATCGCCGCGTGGACCATCTCATGGCAGGGACTGTGATGATAGGGTGCCCGATGGAGGTGGACAAGACGTCGCTGGTGGGGCTGAGTCCAGTGCGCATGCGCTTTGCGTGCCGCTCCCCGGCCAAGCTCAAAGGCTACGTCCAAATTTGGTTGAATAGCGAGGGCTACACCATCCGGCTGGAGGCCGAGGCGGGTGGTAATCAGGGGGATGCCCCCCTCCCCTCCCCCCTGCTACCATGGACAAGGGACCGGACGACATGGACAAGGACAAGGACAAGGACAAGGACACAAGTATGGGTGACGACTCCATCGACACCGTGACCAGGGATAAGCTGGGCATCAAGGACAAGGCTTCGGACGCCGTGGCCCCGGCTTCGGGGGCCGCTAAGGATCTGGAGGAGCGCCAAGTGGTCGTGGGCAGCAACGAGACGGGCTTCAATCAATATGGCTCCAACATGTCCCTCGGCCTTGACCTCGACAAGGGCATTTCGGCATCGTGTGATTCGGAGGGCCGCTCCATGCTCGTCTCTCCGGCAGCTGCAGAGGTGGGTGGGCTGCGCGTTGTTGTGTCGCGCTCCCCCATGTCTGCGCGCGGCCCTAGAAGTGGCGGGGTGCATCTCCAGAAGAAGGCTGCGGGCCGCAAGGCTCCTCAGGGGACGCCGGTGAGCCCACCATCGGTTTGTGCGGACACGCCTGTCTCGCACCGGCCGGTGGTGATGGCGCTGGCCTCCCCTGGGGGTCCAGTCGGTGGGCCTTCGGCGGTGATTCTCCTCCTCCTACGGACGCGCTTCGAGCAGAGGTGACCAAGGCGGTGCCCATTGCCACGGCCAAGCGCTCCAAGGCGGTGGTGGCGACCACGGTGGCGCAGGAGCGGGCGAGCTCTCGTCCGAAGGGCGCCAAGGGCAACCTTCCTGCTCTTCAGCGCGCTCAGCTGCTGTTGGCTCAGAAGAACATGGAGACCGAAGGTAACCCCCTTCCCCGATTTATGATTTTTTATGATTATTCAGATGAGCGTCTTGGGTGTATTCTAGCGGATAGTGGGGTAGATTTGTCTGTTGAGGGGGAGGCGCGAGAGCTCCTATCCCTCATTCGGGCTAAAGAAATCGCGCAGGCCGCGCTGGCTCAGGCAGCGACGGCCCGCATTGCGCCGGTAGCAGAAGAAGCAGGGGCTTCTCTGATGCATGTTGCGCGGCCCGATTAGGTGGACATGGCAGCAGGGGCTGCGCCGCCCCCCCCCCCCCAGCCCGTGGTCTTGTCAAGACACGACGAGTGGACAAAGCGGTTACTGCTCGCGGTATCCGCCTCCACAACCGCATAATCTAAATGCGTTTCATCTTCTGGAACATCCGAGGCTTCGGCCACGCTGGGAGGCGGACCCAGCTTAAAGATTTCATTCGTGTTGAGGATATCGACGTCGTTGGCTTGCAGGAAACAATTAAAACGGAATTCTCTCACTGAGACATGCTAGCCATCGACCCCCTCGAATGCTTTGCTTGGCACTGGGTGCCTGCGGTGGGCCACTCGGGGGGCCTTCTTCTTGGGGTCAGTCTGGTTTGTTGCGAGGTGGTGGCGTGAGATGCAGGCCGGTTCTTCGTGTCGGCACACGTGCGCCATCGAGCAACCCTCCGTGAGTGGGAGGTTATAGTGGTGTATGGCCCGGCTGATCACGCACACTCTCAAGAGTTCTTGGGGGAACTACAGGAGAAGGTTGTGGCCTTAGGTGTGCGCAACTTGCCGCTGCTTGTTGGTGGGGATTTCAACTTAATCCGTTCGGGGGCGGACAAGAACAACGGGATCATTAACTGGACAAGGGTGTCCATGTTTAATAACACGATAGCATCAATGGCCCTTAGGGAAGTGGCCCGCGTGGGAGCACGTTACACATGGACAAACAAGCAGCTTTCACCAGTCCGGTCTGTGCTTGACTGCATGTTTATGTCCGCGGAGTGGGAAATGCTGTTTCCCATGTGCTCCCTACACGCTGAAACGAGGATTGGGTCGGATCACGTTCCTCTAATCCTTTCCTCGGGGGAGGAAAGGCTAAAACGTAGCCCCCGGTTCTTCTTTGAGACTGCGTGGTTTGAGCACCCGGAATTCGAGCAAATCTTCCTCTCCAAATGGGAGACTTGTGTTGCTCGGATCGGGCACACGCGCGGGCCCATGGATTTCTGGATTGCCGCAAGGGCGGGGATGCGTGCGGCCCTAAAAGGCTGGGGGGCCAACCAGGGCCGTGAGGACAAGCTGCTCCGTGCGCGTTTGGTCGCGGACCTCACACGTATGGATGCAGCTGCGGATTCTCAGGTCTTCTCCGAGCAAGACTGGGCCCAGCGCTATGCTGTTGAGGCCCAAGTTGAGGCTCTCCTTCGTGCCGAGAAGGAGTACTGGCGTAGGCGCGGTGGAATCAAGTGGATGCTCAAGGGGGATGCGAATACAAAATACTTCCATGCCTATGCTAATGGCCGGCGCCGCAAATGCGCCATCCTTCGACTGCAATCTGAGCAGGGGCTCCTTTTGCGTCAACAGGATATAGTTCGGCATATCTACGACTTCTACATCTAGTTGATGGGCTCCAGGGAGGAGGCCAGGGCTACGCTACGGTCGGATGTTTGGGACCCCGCGCTGCGGGTCACGGACGCGGAGAATGAAGGCTTGGGCCTAGCCTTCCTTCCCCAGGAGATTGACCAGACCGTCCTTGGGATGAAATCTGACACCGCCCCGGGACCAGATGGGTGGCCGGTGGCGATGTTCAAAAGGTTTTGGCAGGTGATGAAAGGGCCTATTTTTGAAGTTTGTAACGGGTTTATGCGTGGTACAGTAGATATTTCCCGCCTTAACTTTGGGATTCTCTCTCTTATCCCCAAAGTCCAAGGTGCGGACAACATTAGTCTCTTTCGACCAATAGCGCTTATCAATGTCCCATTTAAGATTTGCTCTAAAGCTTGTTCTACGCGCTTTTCTCCGGTAGCTCATCGTATTATTAGTAGGAACCAGTCGGCTTTCATCCGTGGTCGCAACATCTTGGAGGGTCCGTTGGCCCTCCAAGAGATCGTTCACTCGCTCAAACGCTCTCGCCAGCCGGCGATTCTTTTAAAACTTGATTTTGAGAAGGCATACGATCGAGTGAACTGGGAGTTCCTCCGGCAAATCCTTTTGGATCGAGGATTTTCGTCGGTTTGGGTTCACCGCATGATGCAATTGGTCTCGGGAGGCCAAATGGCAATAGCGGTGAATGGAGAAGTAGGGAACTTCTTCCGCAACAAACGTGGGCTACGTCAAGGGGACCCAGCCTCACCGTTGCTTTTCAACTTTGTGGCGGACGCCCTGGGCGCAATGCTAGACAAAGCTCGCGCCGCTGGCCACATCAGGGGAGTGGTCGGCAACCTGGTCCCAGGAGGCGTGTCACACTTGCAATATGCAGATGACACTCTCCTCCTTTTTGAACCGGACGCTCACAGTATCGCTATGGTTAAGGCCATCTTGCTATGCTTTGAACTCATGTCCGGGCTAAAAATTAACTTCCACAAGTGTGAAGTGGTGTCCATAGGGATGGACGCGGCCGAAAGTGAACGGGCTGCCAACTTGCTTAATTGCAAGCTTGGGAAGTTTCCGTTTACCTACCTCGGCCTCCCAATCGCAAAGAAGAAATGCACAATTGTCGATTGGGAACCTCTCACCACTAAGGTGGCGGACCGGGTATGTCCGTGGAGAGGCCGATTTATGTCTTCAGGGGCAAGACTAATCCTTACCAACTCCAGCCTCTCATCCCTACCAATGTTTGCCATGGGTATGTTCTTGCTGGCGGATGGGGTCCACACGAAAATGGACACACCACGGGCACGTTTCTTTTGGGAAGGAGCGGGTCCTAAACGGAAGTACCACATGGTCAAGTGGCACGCCGTTTGCAGACCCAAAGCCCAGGGGGGCCTCGGGATCATCAACTCGAAGCTGATGAACATAGCGCTTATGTGCAAGTGGATATGGAAGCTATCCCAGGGAGGGACCGGCCTCTGGATTGACCTCCTTCGGGCCAAGTATTTCCCACATGGGAATTTCTTTGAGGCAACACCTCAGGGGTTCCCTTTCTGGACCTCCATTCAAGCCCTCAAACCATACTTCGCCAGGGGTGCGAGGTTCACGGTTAATAATGGCCGCTCCACACGTTTTTGGCACGACGTTTGGATAGGCCAGCAACCTCTTTGGTCGGAGTTCACCCACCTTTACTCCATCGCGGTTGAGCCCAACCAACTGGTTGCTTCGGCACTTAGTGCCACTCCGCCCCCTATTCACTTCAGAAGAGAGCTTGTGGGGCCGGAGCTGGATGACTGGGATCGTCTGCGGGCTCTGATAGCCAATGTGCGTCTGTCGAACTCCACAGACGTGGTCTCCTGGAGACTTTCGGGCTCTGGCAAGTTCACTGTCAAGTCCCTGTATCGCGAGTTATGTCGTGGTCATGCCCCTATGGCAGCCACGGGGCTTTGGAAGGCGAGAATCCCGCTAAAGATTAAGGTCTTCCTCTGGCAACTTTGCCAAGATCGCCTTCCTACCTCTATCAATATCGCTAAGCGCAACGGCCCCGCTTCCGGCCCTTGCGCTCTGTGTGCTGTTGCGGAAGACGCTGACCACGCGTTCTTCCGGTGTCCTTTGGCGCGCTTTGCTTGGAGTGCGGTCCGCGAGGCCGCTGGGGTGGATTGGGATCCACGCTCGCGCTCTGAGCTCGTGTCTCTCTTGTCCTCGATCCCGGGCTCTCTGCGCCGGATCATGTGGACGTGTGCCTCGGCCATGTTATGGGCCTTATGGAACATTCGTAACAAGCTTACTATTGAGGGAGTGTTTCCCTCTCACCCCGCTGATGTTATTTTCAAATGCATCTTATTCTTGCAGCAGTGGGCACCGTTGGGAAGGCAACAGGACGCTGATCTTCACCGACAAGCTATCGCTCGACTTCGCGCCGTCTACTCAGCGTCACGAACCCCGTCTCCTTCGTCTGCTGCCTCGTAGGGATGGGCAGTTTCTTTTGGAGTTTGGATCCCCCCCGAGCCTGCGTGCTCGTTAGTTTGGCTGTACAGGCTGTGTAATGCATTTTATCCCGCTGTCGTGCCTTGTGTGGCTTGCCTTAGTACTTGGTGACTTTCGTATGTGTGGTTGTTCGCCTATGCACGCTGCCTAAGTTGTGGGCTTTATTAATTTAAAGCCGGACGTCCCTGACGTCTATGTTCTAAAAAAAAGAGGTTTAAAGGGATTGTTGGGGTGGCAACAAGACAACGATGTGGGGAGGGCGGCAACGGCGGAGACATGCGTATCAGCCAATTTTCATGCGTGGCTCATCTGAAAAAGAGAAGAAGGTTGAATGAAACATACTAGCATACACTTGATGCCCGATGAAGATCCGAAGGCCAAAAATTATTTTTGACTTGCAAGAAACACTTTTGCAGCTAAGTCCGCTTCGTAATGGGGGTAGATCTAACAAATGTTAAACATCAAACCGTGTCAATCCAACGACATATATGTTTTTCAATGGGAAGCGCTTAACATGTTCAACGTGCAATCAATAACGCACTACCAAATATAGACTATCGATATCTGTATAAATTAATAACGCGTAGTTTTTTTTCATGGTAATACGTGTCTCATTCATATCATAAAGAACAAAGTACAAGTCACGTAAAGACCGACATGACATTAACACGCAATATTTTTTCTTGCTTAACACGGATGAACAATTGTTTTTTGTGCCTGATATTACCGTGCAATACTCCCTCCGTCTCAAAATATGTCTCAAAATATACGATCGTACTAGCCGGTGTCGCGGGAGACGGCCCCCGACCGATCGCCGTGACGGCGACGTGTTCGGGACCCCGCCGCGCCTAGTCGACCGATCCATTCGCCGATCCGGTCGATGGTACCATTCGCACGTAGGCGCCGCCCGCCCCCTCCACGTGGTGGGTGGTGGGTGGGGCCTGGCCGACTCTCCTCGCCGTGGCGAAACCGCGTGTCCGTCCGGTCCCTTTTCTCCTCTCTGCCGGGCACGCACAGCCCAGCCGAGGTGACCGTTGCGCTCCGCAATCCATCCGTCCGTCCATCCCGATATCTGCTTCCTTCCCCTCCCTTCACTTTCCCATCGGGAAACCTCCTCCGTCTCCCTCCGCCCCTTTTAAACGGAAGCAAGCAGAGTTCCATCCAGATAGATATACTGGTAGTGGTGGTAGCACCAGCAGCAGAGTTTGAGCCGAAGCAGAGCATCGAATCCGGGCGCGGCTGCTCGCGGACGCAACCGCCGGCCGGCCCGGCCGGGCAAGCAATCTGCCCCGCCACGCCAGGGGAAGGAAGGAAGGCTGCGGGGGAAGCAAGGAAGCAGGGCAGCAGGGGAGGATTATCCCCTACCCTAGGCGGCACCACCAGGGATACCAGCAGCTGCTGCTTTTCGGGGGAAAAGGAACAGGCCGCCGCCGCCGGTCCCGGCCGCGAGGGAGGTCGACCGGAGACGGAGAGCCCAGGTATGCTTCTCCTCCTTCCCATTCTTCTATCTGACTGCTTCCTTGTTCTCCCCTCAGCTCTCTTTTGGTTGGTTGGATGGGATAGTAGGGCTGGAGCGCTTTCGGCGCCGCCGCCGCCCAACTGTTCGACCGATTGCCCACAAGGGACACGTACCGGTATTTGCTCCCTAGCCGCCGCAGATCGTGTCCCCCGGCCCCACGTTTCTCATCTAGGAGCTGCTGGCCCGAGTTCCGCGCAGCAAACTTGGAGGCTTCGTCATCCCCCCCCGCATGATTCCAGGCTCCGCGGACCATCGATTTCCTCATCCTTTTCCGCATTGCTGGAACAAGACGAGCCAAAATAAATACGATTTTTTTTATATTTTTGTTCGCGAAATCTTAGCTGCTAAGCAACGCCGCTGGCCAGAATTATTTCCCCGTCTCCGTGCGCGCGCCACCACCACCATCTTCCACTATTATTCTCCACAAAATCTAGACAGAAACAGGACAAAAATAAAACCTGTTCTTTTCCCCCCGGAGCCGCTCCACCTGCACCACGTATTTTATTCCCCCGCGATACGCTGCTAATATAGTATACATAGTGGCAAATAATTATTCTAGAAGTATAGTGGCAAATAATAATAGTACTCCAACTTTTCCGCTGCCGTTGCTGTCATGCAAGTCGGCACCGGGCCCCTGACCCCGAACGAAACCCTCTCGCTTTCCGGGGTCAAAGCCACACCACGCTCCGACGATTCCGGGTGGCCGGCGGGACGGCTGATACGCAAACAGCTTTGATTTAATCCACACGACCCACAAGATGATAGACACTTTGATTGACCTACACAGCTTTCGATTCCGTTGCCGGTTCCTTTCCATGCACCAGCACCACTCACCAGCTTGCCATCCATCCATCATCATTGGGGGTTGCTTTGGCTGCCACTTGTGCTTTGCTTCCTGCTTCAAGATGTGGTAGTTGTCTGTCCAAATTAGTGGCCGGCATTTGTCGTCCGTTCGGGCACCGAATACGCGCGCAGTCATGCTGTGCTGGCAACTATACGGTGATGTAGATGTGCAACTAAATCAGTGGACCAGACCACAATCGCACGGTTTCATACACTTGTGGCGCAATCTTATCTTTTCACTCACAAGTGGCATCACGTTTGTGTGACATTATTGCATCATATGGTTGGTTTCAGTCATTCTTACATCGTACGGCCCACATGTGCAGGCCGCGTTCTCTGTCAATCTAGCTAAGTTATCTGAAGGGCAGCCATGGCTACGATCTACGACATTGGCCTCGGGGCGGCGTTCAACATAGTGACCGCCACCATCTTCCTGCTGATATTCGCTTTCCTGCGGCTACAGCCCGTCAACGACAGGGTCTTCTTCCCGAAATGGTACCTCAAGGGAATGCGGGACAGCCCCTCCTCCGCTGGCGCCGCCGTGAACAAGTATGTCAACCTGGACGTGAGGTCGTACTTGAAGTTCTTAAGCTGGATGCCGGCTGCTCTCAAGATGCCCGAGGAGGAGTTGATCGAGCACGCGGGCCTCGATTCCGTTGTCTATCTACGGATATATCTCACAGGGTACGTTGGCATTGCTAATCCCTTGTTGATCAAATGTTTGGTTATGTGATTCTTTGGTGCCAGCAATTTTTTTTTACCATTCTCAGTCTCTTAAGGCATAAACCTGGAGCATAACCACCAAATTTAGTGCTTTTTACGTGCATGTTGCATGGGATTGATGTCTACAGGTTGCCAAATTTTACTGCTCTGCCTGTGTTGTTACTTATACTTCAAGTCTATTAATGGGGTCACACATATCATGTGGGTTTTAATAAGCAGGTCCATTTCTGTTATGCAAACACGTTTTTCCTTATTATTATTTTTAATTACATATGGTTTAGCACTGTATTTGGAACATCAGATGGGCATATGTACATTATATTACCTATCCATTTTGCGCATAACATCCTTCATGTCAAGTGCCCAATCTTTCGATGCCTATATGCTGACGAACTTTGAACTAATCATTGCAGACTGAAGATATTTGTCCCGATTACGATTCTTGCTTTTGGTGTTCTGGTCCCTGTGAACTGGACCAATGACGCGCTAGATGATTTGAAGGTAGTCCACAGTGATATTGACAACCTTTCAATATCCAACATACCTTATGGATCAAAGAGGTGAGCAACGGGATATGTAGCAGAAATAGTTTATTTATGTTGATTATGAAAATGCTTTGCTGATTTGTTTCATAGAAGCTGTAGATATTCAATAGTGGCGCTGACTTGCCACAAGTATCTATATATGCATACTGCTTGCACCGTAGGCACATGAGTTTCTTATAGGTGCAGGATTCTAGTGTTTATTTGGGTGAGCAATGCACCATTATTGTGTCATTTCAGTAAGGTGCAAGCACTCTGTACAGGCTTAGCATTTAGCAACTGCCCGTCAATTTTTTTTAAAAAAAAATCCAGTTATAGGAAGTTGTTCTGCTCAAAAGCATGTTGTTGCATATCAGCCACGCAACATAAATCTTCCACCCATAATTGTTAGAGGTTCGTTCATTCTTGTATGTTCATGATTATGCTCATGCTTCCATTTTTTGTGCAGGTTTATAGCTCACTTGGTTATGGCCTATGTATTTACGTTTTGGACCTGCTATGTACTTAAGAATGAGTATGAAAGAGTCGCGACTATGAGGTTGCGCTTTCTTGCTTCAGAGAAACGCCGACCGGATCAGTTCACTGTATGTATACCCATTTACCTATACTCTTCCTATTTAGTAGATTGGGATGTTTAGGGTGTTGTATGTAAGTTTGGACAACTCAAAAGGCGCTGGTAGACTAGCAAATTGTGGGACTATTAAGGATTACACACTGGATTTTTCTTTTTTGTTATTGTGTAACTTGATAAACATTTAAATATTCCTATTATTTCAAAATTGGAATTGTATAACTTGATAACTATTTAAATATTCCTATTATTTTAAAATTCGAAAGCAAATTCTGGAGCAGATTTTTCTGGCAAATTGTTGGTATAAAGCACCTTTGTGACTGCAACTTATACATGAGCTCAGTTTAGATCCCTTTTCTAGAAAAAAGAATGCTGCATACAGCAATGATCTCAGCAGAATGGTCTTATCTAGATTAATGGTTCTCCGATTATTCTTGTGAGTCCGAGTCATCAATGTATTTTTATTGTAGGTTCTTGTACGGAACATACCACCAGACCCCGATGAATCAGTTAGCGAGCTTGTGGAACATTTCTTCCTTGTCAATCATCCTGATCATTATCTGAAACATCAGGTAATCACTAAATTTTGGAACATCTCCCATTTGAAGAATAATCATCTGCAAATCCAAATGTAAGGAAGTGTGCAGTGCAAAGCAGTTAGCAGGGTACTGATATGCTATAGCATGACATGAATCATATGATGATATTTGGATTCACAATTTGTTGTTTAGCTACTTAGTTAAAAATAATAACTATGATTTTCCTTAAACTAATTATTGTGTTTAAGCCTTATATTGCATTTCTTTCTTGCTGAGTATCTCTTCAGATGATTTATGCAGGGGACTAATCTTTTATGTCTTGTTGCTCAATAGACAGTTTACAATGCAAATAAACTTGCTGATCTGGTTGAAAAGAAGAAGAAAATGCGGAATTGGCTTGATTACTACCAAAACAAGTTTGAGCGAAAATCCAAAAGGCCAACAACTAAGGTTGGTCTGCAAATGTAGTTACCAATTCATTGCTTTTTTAGTGTATTCGGGTCTGTTTTGTAATTCCTTTGCCTATCTTTGGACCTAAATTACAGACTGGCTTTCTTGGATGTTTTGGTTCTGAAGTGGATGCTATTGATCACTGCAAATCAGAGATTGAGAAGATAGGAAAGGAAGTAAGTTACAAAATATGTATTCATGTAACCTCTGTACTATTCATATATGCATGTTGTCGTTTTGACTAGATTTTTAATCTTTCTTTGTTCTTTTTAAGTGTCAAGTTATCTATTGTTTACAGCTAACTGTCAGAATACATAGTCTAATACATGACAATACACAGGAAGCTGAAGAGCGTATAAAGGTCATGAAGGATCCCAAGTCAATTATGCCAGCAGCCTTTGTTTCTTTTCGTTCACGGTGGGGTGCAGCTGTTTGTGCACAGACACAACAAACCAGCAACCCAACCCTTTGGCTGACTGAATGGGCTCCAGAACCTCGTGATGTGTACTGGAGTAATCTATCTATTCCCTTCGTTTCCCTCACAGTCAGGAGGTTGATAATTGGCGTGGCCTTCTTCTTCCTCAACTTCTTCTATGTCATTCCAATAGCATTCGTACAGACTCTTGCAAATCTTGAAGGCATAGAGAAGGCACTACCATTCCTAAAACCTTTAATTGAATCGTAAGTCTACTTTCACAATGTTTATTACTTCCCAGTTTTGTGGCGTCTCCATAGCTTTTCCGTCATTGCTGTAGAATCAGTGTGATGAAAGTTTATTGTTGAGATGTCATATTTTGATGTCCTCTCCTGATTTCTGCTTGTCAACTGTATTCCAGACCTTCCATTAAATCATTCATCCAAGGGTTTCTTCCTGGACTTGCTCTGAAGATCTTCCTGATAGTGCTTCCAACTATACTGATGTACATGTCACAATTTGAAGGATTGATATCACAGTCATCACTAGAGCGGAGAACTGCATCCAAGTATTTTATATTCTTGTTCTTCAATGTATTTTTGGGGAGCATCGTTACAGGATCTGCTTTGGAGCAGCTTAATACCTACCTTCATGCGTCAGCTAATGAGTATGTCCCGTACAGACACATTTACCTACTATGATGCACTTAGAGTAAAAGGTGTATAAATAGCACATCATTTATAAGTTTGCCGCAACATGTTGCTCATATGTGGTTGGTCAGTTGCATTTTATCTGATCTTTCCTAAGCATGACATTGCATTTTCTGGCGATGATATTTTTACTTCACCTTATTATGGGAGGGAGTCCTGAACAGATTTATCAGTGTCAGTGATAACTTTGTGGGCTGTGCACCATGATATATTATTTTTGGAAGAAAAATGTCCGCCTTGGCTTTAATGGTACCAGGACGGAATGGTGGTCTCCCGCTTTGGGAAAAAATATGGTTTTGCATTTGGTTACAGTTTGTGAACCCTGACCTGGCGATATATATTAGAATTCTCATTAACTTTCTCTAATTTAGACCCAACACATACTTTCTTGAAATTGGCAAAGGAATTAGGTCAGTTGTGGTACCCAGCGGTAAAAGCTGGCTGGAACATCACTGTATGTAGTGACCTGTGCTAGGTGCTGCTGATGCTTTTTTTACTTAACATACTAGTTATTGTTGGGTTTTTTTTGTTTGTGTTCGATATTGCGCACTGATCTTCAGTTTTACACTTTTTTACCATGCATCTGAAAATCTGTTCTTCACATTCTTAAATTGAATGGTGATCTCCATCTCCAGTGAGTCTAAATTGCTTTCTTTGCAGCATACCAAGGATCATTGGTGTAGCCATACCAATGAAGGCAACATTTTTCATAACATACGTAATGGTTGATGGTTGGGCTGGTGTATCTCTTGAAATATTGAGAATAAGGGCATTTGTACTATACCACCTGAAAAACTTTTTCTTGGTCAAGACGGAGAAGGACAGAGAAGAGGCAATGGATCCGGGCAGCATCTGTTTTTACTGGTCTGAGCCTCGAATACAGCTATATTTCTTGCTTGGTCTTGTGTATGCTGCAGTGACACCGCTCTTGCTACCTTTTATACTGGTATTCTTTGCGTTGGGATACGTTGTCTACCGCCACCAGGTAAAGAGCTCTTGCTACTACTTTCGAGATTTTTGGTGTTTCGATGATGCTCGAATATGATGAACCTCTGAATGAACTCTCTGAATGTTTGGTTTCCTTACTTGATCCTACATTGTTTCAGATCATAAATGTCTACCATCAACGATATGAGAGTGGTGCGCAGTTCTGGCCCAACGTACATCTACGCATAATCGTAGCCTTAATCGCATCGCAGCTGCTTCTCCTTGGGCTCTTAAGCACAAAAGGTTTGGAGGAGGCGACACCAGTTCTCCTCGTTCTTCCCATATTAACCTTTTGGTTCCACAAGTACTGCACGCACCGGTACAAACCCGCGTTTGTGAGGAACCCATTGCAGGTAACGTTTACACCTAATCTCTCTTCGCCATCGGATTGATTCCTCCTTGTCCTCTTCGGTGCTGGGAGTCTGAAGATGTGTCGTGGTCTGCGCAGGAGGCGATGAGGAAGGACACGCTGGAGCACGCGAGGGAGCCCAACTTCGACCTCAAGTCATACCTGGCGGACTCGTACCTGCACCCGGTGTTCAAGAGCGATGACGTCGACAAGTTCTATGTCGCGGACGACCCTGGCGCGGAGGAGGTGATCGTGGCGACCAAGCGGCAGTCGAGGAGGACCACGCCCGTGCAGAGCAAGTACGACGGCTCCGACAGGCTCTCCGTGCCGGACTCCATACCCGAAAGGTAGCACCTGGCTGGCTGGCTGGCCAGCCATGGCCCATGGGAGGAGTGCTATTGGTTCTTTAGGCTGTTAGTGTGTACAGAGAGGGACGGACAGAGAGGGGGGAATGGAATTCTGCTTGATGAGATGTCACACGGCTGGGGATGTTGGTTGCAGCTGCAAACTTGCAATGCACACAGCGCACCCGTAGACCTGTTTTTCCACTAGTATTTGAACCGAATACGATCCAGAGATGCACATTGCAGTGAGGATTGGTTTGGCGTTGGCAACCGTATAGTATTATTGTGAATTGGAGAAGTTTGTGACCAGTTTCATCTGTCCATGCCTGGCACTGATTAGAATTCTAAAATACAGTATATAGTAGTGGGCAAATATGAATGTGCAATACTACTACTACTACTACAGATCTAGCTCAGTACACAATAATTCTACAACTCCAGAGATGCAAGATCAAGATTCATGCATGACCAGTGTATTTGAACTCGAGCTCACATGCTCTCAAATGTATAGTAAAATCAAAGAAAATATGAAAGTATTAAAAATGATTTTTTTTATGATAAACATTGATGAATGTTTCAGTTGCATGTAAAAATTTGTGATGTGAAATCACATTTGTGTAGGTCTGGGCAAAAAAGACAAAAATTGATGCTTTGAAAAGACTATTGTTGGACGCATTTTGGAGCATCGATTTGTTTTTGCCTAGTCTTTAATGAATGTCATTTCATCACAATTTTTTTTCGGATGGCGCCTCGATTAGGGTTCCCACTTACTTACTTGCCAAAACTACTGCAGCCCTGGGCGCCGTAGATTTGAATGATGAACGGATGGGATCTCGCGTCGCTTGGGGCATCCCATGCTATAAATAAAAGCGGCATCAGAAAAATTATCATTCCATTCCCAAATCTCCTCACCAAAACCGCCGCCGCACCCATCTCCTCACCAAAACCGCGCTTCTCATCCTTCGCCGACGCCATGGTCGGGGAGAAGACTCGCGGACTGGAGTTGAAGAAGATGAAGAAGATGCGGAGGGGTTCGTCGTCGTTCACGCCTCCGCCCGGCTGGATCCAAGGTGACTGGCCGCTGTCCACGGTGGCCGAGGAGACGGTGCAGAGGTTATATCGAAACAGGGATGGAGGTTCCCGGCCGCCAACAACCTCCATCCCAAGTCGGCGCACTGTCGGAGAAGATGAAGAACCAGATGATGAAACTGATGAAGATGACACGGATGAAAGCGAAGATGAAGTGGAATATTTTCCCTCCCCGGACGCCATTCGGGAGGGTCGAACCAAGAGGAACCAAGATCCGATTGGAGTCGCACCAACCACTCGGGCAACCAAGCGTGCCCGTGTGGAAGGAGAGCAACAAGCATCTCCTTCTCCAACCAAAGGAAACGGATCGGTTAAAGTCATAACACAAAAACCTCGGAAGGCTGCCGCTCTGCCAAGGATGAGGAAACCGATGTATGTCGTTGCAAAGAATTAAGTATGCGAAATATAATCGTTAATTTGAGCATTGAAAAAAATTATCTTCCTATTTATGTCTGCAGGGTTGTCCCTTCTGCAAGCTTGACCAGCCAAGCAACTGAAAGTACTACAGATAGATCCAAGGGGATGCTCGACGCTGGTGTTGTGTCTTCGAAAGGTATAACACTTCGTCAATATATCATCCGAGCAAACAAGCGAACCGCCTTATGCTAACGAGGATGTAACTTTTCAGCCGCTAAAGAAGTGAACCCCGCTATAGAGCTTGACTCGGGCCATGAGCAAGCTCGCAACTCAGACGAAATCCCTCCAAGCCCGAGTCAAAGATCAATCCCCATGGATACTGCTCCTGATAAATCTCCGGAGATTCATTCGAGTGAGTCGATTCAGACACCGACTGCACCAGAGCCAATAAGCCCGAGCACACTGGCAGTGACATCTCCTCGTCAGAATAAAACTCCATCCATTTCGTCTAAGTCTTTCTCCCTGGCACGGTCCCCAGAGGACGAAGTGGGCGCAGGCAAGGAGGCCATGCTGCAGGCCGAGCAGATGGAGACTAAGTTGAAGGAGTTGCTCATATCGAACGAAACCTTGAAGACCAACATTCGAGTAAGTACTCGAGTAAGTGTCATTTGTTTCCATTAGGATGACTTCCCTTTAGTTAGATTTTCGTATCTAATGGAATTCCCAGAAATTTTCTTCCAGTGGGGGTGCAATCAGTGCACACACTAGTTATAGCCACCTAGACTTAAATTGATTGCTAGCAATCGGTTGGAGTGTTAAGTAGAGATCACTCATAACTTCATAGAACAAGATTATATATTAGATCCATGACTTCACTCAATCTGTAGGCGGCGGTCCGGGTCGATTGATTTTGAATTTCTTCCAGTGGGGCACGAATAGTGCACGCGCTGGGTGTAGCCTCCAAGGCTCGAACTGAGTGGATTAACTTTGATATTCTTCCATTGGGGCACGATCAGTGCACCCAGTGGGTGTAGCTCACGAGACCCTAATCGATTGATAACAATCGGTAGGAGTCTCAAGGACCAATAAATCTTCACTTCATAGACCTAGATTGTACCTTAGATCCATGTCTTCACTCGGCTTGTTGATGAACCAAGTGGATTAATTGTTAGCTTATGGCGACTAAGTTAAACCTTGTATATGTTTAATCTTGTGCAGAAAACTTGTGAACTTGGAACCAAATACTTAGGTTTACAGAAGGAGTTGGAGAAGGTACGCCAACAGCTTGATGAAGAACAAGCCAAGACCATTCGGCTTGGAAAGGAGAAAATTGCTATGGAAGGTAATCTTTGCAATCTGAATGATCTTGAGCTTTGCCTATTAATTGATTTGAAACGAAGTTGATCCTAATCAGGTCTATATGCTGAAAATATCCTACTGAACAAACGATTGTGGAACTGTTTTTGCAGAATCCGTGAAGAAAACCCTGGAAGACAAAGACACTTCTCTTGCCAAAGCCAGGGAGGAAGCTGATGCTATGACCAAGAAAGCCGATGATAGGTTGGAGGAGCTCCAAGAGGCCAGAGAGATGAACGATAACTACCTGAAGGCGACGGAGGACATGAAGAAGCAAATCGAAGCTCTAAAAGCATCCGAGTCTGAATGGCATACCAAATATGTGAAAAGGTCTGATCTTGCAGATATGACCAAAATGAAGTATGAAAAGGATCTTGGCGAGCTCAAGCAAGGAATGTCCGACACCGAAACCTTCTTGGTGGGCCAGCTAGATGAGGTTAAGCAGAGGCTTGAGGGTAAGCATTTACTCTCTTCTCGAATGGAATTCGCAATACTAAATTCATGGACTAATCTTTCCTTTTCTGACTATTTTGTTTCTATGTTATGTAGTGTTTTGTCCCGATCCGATCATGGAGGATCATAAAGTGCAGAAGGAGCTCGAAGCATATGGTATCGACATCAAAGAAACCCCTTGGGCATCCACTCGGGTTGCTGAGGCTGTAATCCGACTAGAAGAACGAGCAGAAGCAGCAAAAAGCGTCATAGCCCAAGTGAGAAAAACCATGAAGGGCATCAATGCAACTCTGCCTCCAGGAGAAGAGGTCGATGAAGCTCTACCCATTTGTTTACAACAACTTGAGCAAGTGCCTGGCCGAGTATCGAGGTGTAAGAAATCTGCTGCTCGCTGTGGAGCTAATGTAGCTCTAGCTCTCACTCGGGTTCACTTCCCCAAGATAAATGAAGCGAAGTTGCAGAACATTGGCATGGGGAATCCGGAGGGTGATAACTTTGAAGACCACATGAAAACTTTCATTGGAACCGCAAATCAGATTGCTTCCCTCATCGGCCTGGACCTGTCTGTTCAGCCAGCTAGAGTGCCAGACACCTCGGAGGAGGAGCTCGTACAAGAAGAAGAGAAAAACAAGTGAGAAGTTTTAAGTATTAAATTTGCCTTGGAATGCTGAGTGAAACTGCAGTAAAAACTATAAGTCCGACTGAGCAGCGAGGCTCATGAACTTTTTATTTATTTTGCTTAAGTACTTACAATCGGATCATGTTTTAAGTTGTTATTTTGACTTCGTTTTCTTTGATTCTTACACAATTGGTTCTTGGGCCGATTGGATTTCTTTGGTGAATTTCTTTTATCCAACTGAGTAGACGGGCTGCGACTAAGTTGAGGATACAAAGTTCGCCTTGCATATCCAATCGGCTTACTCGAACTTTCTTGGTAAGAAAAAAGAAGAACAAACAAGGAATTTGCACCCACTGGGTTGTAGCCAAAGAGGGCACCCCGCTGTTTTTTTTTTCGAAATGGAGGCAAAAGCTTTGCCTCATCCATTAATTAAGGAGTTTAGAGTTTCTTTTACAAGAAAACCGAAAGTAAATATTACAAGGCCACTACTCTCCCGGCATGATCTGACCCAAGTGCTTTGCACTCGCGATTACCCAAAGGTTGGCGTCACTCTGAATGTTTGAAAGCAACACAGACGGAAGCGTGGACTTATGCCGAAAAACCCGTGCATTTCTCTCGCACCAAATGGTCCAGCAGGTTAGCATAGTAAGAGAAGCCATCGCCTTTCGGTTGGGCATGCTGTTGGTCGACATGTTAAGCCACCAGTCCTTGATGGAATGCATCATTATCCAAGATGAGATGTCGAGGTAGTCGAGCTTGAGCCAGCCCTTGATCATGCCCCATAGTCTAATGGAGTACCGGCACTTGAAGAAGATGTGGCTCACCGTTTCCATCTCTGCTTGCAGAGTGGACATAGGCCACAGTTCGGCCACCCTCTCCTCTCCAATTTATCCGCTGTCCAAACTCGGTTTTGAATTGCCAGCCAAGCAAAGAATTTCATCTTAGGGGGCCCCAGACTTTCCAAACGACGAAGCCCATGGGCGAGTTGACCGATCCAAGGAGTTGTGCATTGTACGCGGAGGTGGCGGAGTAGATTCCGCTATTGGTATGCTTCCAGGTGATGGTGTCATCATCGTCCACTGCTAGGGGGATGGCCCTCAGCCGAGCCCATAGAGTAACGAGCTGCCAGATGTGGTCCATCGTCCAGTTGTTGGGGAGCTTGATTTTGGACAGCCACGCGTCCGCATGCATGGCCTCCTGGACCTTACATTTCTTGGGTCAGTTATGTTAAAACTAAGTGAATTGCAATCGAATCAAGATGTGAATCCTCGAGCGAGCTTAGCATACGAGTGTGGCGTAACCGGCCGATGGTGTAGCCCCCCAGTGTAGCATAGCCCTCGAGTGTGGTACGATCTCCAAGCACGTTCGTTTGCATATGATGCTAGACACTCAAGTCTTTCCTTTTTTCCCTTAAACAAATCTCTCTCACGTGCTCCGCACGTCCTGCTTCCTCTGCGTGTATGTGCTATTATGTTGAGATAAGTTACATTGTGGGGTGTACCCTCATACTCCCTCCGTCCGAAAATACTTGTCAAAAAAATGAATGTATCTAGATGTATTTTAGTTCTAGATACATCCACTTTTATACATTTCTACGACAGGTAATTCAGGATGGAGTATTATATAAGAGGTCTCCGATAAAAGCTCCAAAATGATGCCTAATTTGTAGAGAAAAAAGAGCTATTTTTTCACATGAAGTCCACTTGGCTCGGCTCAGCTCAGCTCACGCACACGTTCGTGTGTGAAAAAGACTGGAGTCCGAGGTTCATGGCACACGTAACGAATTCGCAAACGAGCTTCACATGCTTGGGTCATTCAGCAGCAGCGCTCCAGGTGTCCCTGCCTGCTCACGGTCGTTCGTGCTCTCTCCAGGACCCGCTCCAAAGAGAGCTGAAGAGACGATGAACAAAGTAGATATTTCTTTTCAACTGATCAGCATGACAATAAAATAGTGACGGTTTGTTTACCATCCCTCGGAAATTTGAAATTTGAAATTCAGATTTGGCAGGTCCTTCTCACATAGTCCATCCATTTCTAAATATATTTGTTTTTCTAGAGATTTCAACAATTGACTACATACAGAGCAAAATGAATGAATCTACACTCTAAAATATGACATCCGTATGTGTAAAATATGGGGGACTAATAGGCGCTGGCGCACAGGCCTAATTTTGGCCGGTCACCGGGTAGCCGTTCAATTGAACCCCCCCCCCCCCCCCCCCCCCCCCCCCGCGTCGTTGGATCTCCCCCTGCTCCTTCTTCCTCCTCTCGCAGCTCATCCAGCACTCCATCTCCCCCGCCCCCTCCCCTCCATCTCGCACACGAGGTCTGCCTGCTGTTAGCCCCGTGGGATCCCGCGCACTCATCATCGCCGTCCCCGTGGTCAGCCTGCTCGCCACTCGTCGCAGAGGCCGCTGCTTGCTGCTAGCCCCACGAGTTCCTGCATGCTCGTCGTCGCCGTCTCTGTCGTCGGCATGCTCGCAGCTTGTCCCAGAGGCCGCCGCTCGCCGCTGTCGTTCGGGTGGCCTTGCAGCTCGCCGTGGTCCAGCAGCGCTGCGAGCGCTAGATGGGGTTCCAGTAGTGCTCTGTCATATCGCGCCGTTGTTCAGCTCAATGTTCTCTCCTTGAAGCTTTTCAGAAGCTGGTTTAAGCTTTCTCGTCGTCGGTTGCAGCTTTTCTTTGAATTGCTACGACGACGACGGTGACACTGGTCTCAGCAGCAACGCACCCCTTGCTACAACCGGTGTCGCTGTTGCTACCACTGCGTCGCACTTTGCTACAACCGCCATCGTGTTTTGCTACAACCCAAAAATTGGTACAGTTCTCTTCTTTGCTACAACTAGCGCCGCCGTGCTACAACCACCTTCAAATTTTGCTACAATCGACGTTGCGTTTTGCTACAACGAGCATCATGTTTTGCGACAACGCAGAAACTGGCATCCTATTTCTTGGTACAATCTGTCGCCGCTCTGCTGCAACCGACTTCTTGTTTTGCTACAACCGGTGTCGTGGTTTGCTACAACCGACGTCATGTTTGCAAATCGACAACGTGTTTTTGCTACAACCGCTTCTCCAGCCAGCTACAACCAGTGTCAAGTTACGCTACAACCGACTAAATCGGCGGCGTGGTTTGCTATAACCCGGTGCTACAACAGACATGGCTAGGGGCTGTGACGAACGAGAACCAAACGATGCTGGAGACGGGGGTGCCTCCGTTCTGCAAGAGACGTGGCCAGATATGCGATGAGAACAACCTCGGGTCGAAGCGGCACGCTAGCGCGACCAACAGAAATCGAGGTCGGGGACACTGGTGGCCGGCGAGCGCGTGTGGCGTGGCCGCACAGGAGGCCGGCGAGCGCGGGCGTCCTTTCTTTTTCTCTATTTTTTTCCTGGGAGGTGGACGAAGAAACCACGACTCTCTGGTGAATGACTCGGCCAGTGCGCCGGGTGCAAACGTTACCTAGAAGCCACCCTTCAAAATTGGGGCACTTTGTCCAAACATACTACTGTACAAAATTTTGAATTCATAACTGGTAGGGCCTCCCCCCTTCAAAATTGGGGCACTTTGCCCAAACATACTACTGTACAAAATTTTGAATTCATAATTGATAGGGCCTTCTCACAAGAAGAAGACACCCTTTAAAAATTACGGTATGCTGCTTAGTGCGGCGTGCACAAGGTATTTTTTAGTAAAAGGCGAAAGAATAGTTCGCTTTATGCTCACCACGCAGCTGCATGCTTTTCACTGTTGGCACCCCATGCTCTTAGGGCATGTACAATGCTGCTATCTTAGAAGTGACACGTAGGATAAATGATGACGTGGAGGGGAGAGAACTCGTAAGAAAAGGCTTGTCTTCTCTTATTTAAGAGAAGACAAGAGATGATTTCTTAGCACAATATGTCTCACCACGTTTTTAGAAATAGCTAGTTACTAAAGATAAGGCTAAGAAATGACCCATTGTAGACATCTTTTTTTGTCATGTTTAAATTAAATGCAAGATTTAAGATAAGATTATCTTATCAATCATTGTACATGCCCTTATGTAGCCGAGCTCCCTCCCCGGCCGTCGCACGCTTCGCCCGAAAGTAGGTTGTGTTGGGTTTGGGCCTTGCATGCAGAAGGTCGGCCCATGGTGTCCCGTTCACGCGCCTGGAGCAGATCGCCGCCGCGGCGTACAAGAAGCGGCACGCCCCGCTCCCGGAGGACCCCGCATGCTGTACCAGGACAAGAAACTCGACCTGCTCATCTCCACCAATGGCAGGCTCCTGCACACAAACCAGCTCACCCAAGTGTCAAATTTGGCTCACATCTGACATATGCATGCATGTTGGCGTGTGAAATTCTTTTTGATTCAGGTTCTTCGACTGCACCCTGCCGTGTGCCCGACCTCCAGCTCCACGAAGCTCGGCATCCGCCGACAGTGGCGCTCTCCTCCAGAACGGGCACGCCCGCCACCGCGCCGCCGTATGCGTTTTCCCTCAGCTCCCGCTTGTGCCCGCAATGCCGTCTTGCCCGTCAACGCGCCAGTAAGATTGAGTAACATTGATGCCATTGTCTGATTGTCCACATTGCCTGATGCCTTTTATTTTCTTATATATCTAATCTCTACCTAATATTAAAAGGGCTATTGCTTCTTATGGTACATCATTAAAATTGACCTCAAAGTTGTAAAATATTACACCCAATGCCACCTATAAGTGAAAACGGTTTTGCTACCCTTGAGTAATGCATGCACACGGGTGCCTGAGTGGCTAGAGCGCTTAGAAGCCATCTTGGAGACCCAAGTTTGACACCAGTGGGCACCCTGCACCCATGGGCATATGCACCCACTTTAAAAAAAAATCCATTTAAAGCACGTTTTAAAATGTCAAAAAATTCAAAAGAAAATATCACACATACATGTTCTCAAATGTGTGTACACGACACAAAGATTTGTGAAAAAATGCCTTTCTGTTTAGTCACGGCAAAAAAGACAAATTTTAGTGCTTCTAAATAGTGTTCCACGACACAACTTTTTGTCTTTTTTGCACAAACCATTAAAAAAATGTTATTTTCCATGAAACTTTGTGCACGCACATAGAACATGGACACGTATCCGTGCAAGTTTTTTCATATTTTTTAGCACTTAGAAACGTGTTTTCCAAAGTGGGTTCATATGTACCCGGGTTTATCTATGCACTTCCTAGTTTGAGTCCTGCTACTCCCCCTTTTCTCTCTTTCCTCTCTAAATTTCGTTGGCGTAGAATAGAGTTACATCGCCCGAACGTCGCATAGTAGATGGGCTGCACCGTGTGCAATTTCGGCCCATCTACTGTCCCTGCAGATTTAAGCACTTCTCGAAATATTCATATCTTTTAAACCGTAGCTTGAAATTATAGATGTTATATATGAAAATCACTTAAATAATCCTTTTCTTTATATGATGTATTTTAAAAATGCATGTTATATATGTTTTCTACCCATTTAAATTGCCTAGATAGGATAGTTTGATGCTCTACAAAAATCTATTATTGGCTCCATAGGGGATGTATATGCTAAAGATTACCACAGTCACATAATCCTCCTCTCTATTTTGACGAGTGCACAATAACTAATCCATATAGATTATGTACACTAAACTACTCATATGAATTTTATGTAAACCAATGGCTTAATGCTGATTTCTAGAAACGGTGTCTATAAAGATGTTTTTAAAAATATCAATGTAGACATACAACCCTGAACATTCGTTATGCATGTCCTTACGGATTAATTGTTTTCGATGAAGATCTCTAATATGTGATCTTATGCAGATGCTATAATTGAGTACTAAAATGTACTTTGCTACTTTTAGCTCAGTGCACTAGTTCATGGGCATCACTGAGGATAAACGCCATCAAAGGCATGAATTGATACCGAAATCTAGGTAGGTATTTTTGTTGTCTAATAAATTGGACACACCTTCAGTACACTTAAAAATTGTTACAAATTTATGAATTTGCATAACACCACTTATCATGTCATTTTTTGTACGACATCGTGAAATATTTGAAGGGATTTGTTTATGTCATCTAATATGTCTATGAGCAATGATTTTTTCTCCCGTTGGAACGCACGGGCATATTTGCTAGTAATAATAAACATGCTATCATTTCTGCGCACCCCAAAGTTGCAAAATATTACCCACTAATGCCACCTATAAATAATGAAAAATGTCTCACACAAGGGAAATCCCCCGCCTGGACCGGCCCAAGCAGTAGAGACCTCCTATACTGCGCTCTGCACGCTGTGAGAAGACACAATGCACCTGTATGGGCAGGCCCATAACCGAGCGGCCTGTTTTTCAAATTTCATTTTCTAATTTTTCTTTCCTTTTCCGTTTTCATTTTTCCTACTTTAAATAATTTGAGACTTCAAAAAAGTTTCATAACTTTAAAATGTGAATTTTAAAATAAATTATTTAATAAATTGTAAAATGTTTGTGGATTTCAAAAAAACCTCATGATTGTGTTAAAGAATGTTAGTCTATTCAAAATGTTAGAAAATTTGCACACAAATGTGTAGGAACCAAAAAATGTTCATGTTTTTTTTTAAAAGTCCGTGTATTAGAAAATGGTAATGAAGTTGAACAAAAATTTTACCAGTTCAAAAAAATGTCCATCAATGGAAAGATATCTAAAAATTCAAAACTGTTTGTGACTTACAAAATAGTTTATTCATTCATGCCACCTATAAATAGTTTATTCATTCACACGGGAGAATTCCCCGCCTGCACTGGGCCAAGCATTATACTGCGCTCTGATGGGAGAAGATGCGGTGCATCCGTTTGGGCCGGCCCATGTCCAGGCAGCCTTATTATTATTATTATTATTATTATTATTATTATTATTATTATTATTATTATTATTATTATTATTATTATTATTCCTATTCTTATCTATTTTCCTTTTTCTACTTTATATAATTCGGGACTTCAAAAAAGTTGCTAAAATTTTAAATAAAATCTTTAAATAAATTATATAATGTTTGTGGATTCAAAAAATGTTCATCATTTTGTAAAAAAATGTTTTGTTATCAAAATGTTCGACATTTTGCGAACAAATGTTCGGGAAATCAAGAATATTCATGATTTTTTAAAAAGTCCCTGTATCTTAAAATGGTAACGAAATTGATTTTTTTTGCCAATTCAAGAAATGTTCATGAATGGAAAGATATCCTGAAATGCTAAAAATTCAAAAAATGTCCGTGACTTACAAAATTATTTATCATTCATAAAATGATCCATGACTCAAAAAATGATCATGTATTTCAAAAAAATGTTCATTAAATCAAAAAATGTTCCTCCTATCAAAACTGTTCATGAATTTTAAAAAGTGTTCCACCAATTTCTTAAAAAATGTTCGCTGATTCTAGAAATGTTCGCCGGTTCAAGAAAATTATATGTAAAAGTAATCTATTTTACAAATTTTTGTAAATAGTATAAAATGTTCATCAAGTCAAAAAAAGTCCTCGATTTTAGAAAATATTAAATTTTTATAAAAGTGTCCAAGAATTTGAGAATGTTCTTGAATTCAAATAAGCTCATGAGTTTGAAAAAAGTTCATGATTTCAAAAATTGCTCATGGTTTCACAAAATTGAGAGTGATAGGGTATCTTGGTGATGCGGCAAAATATGGTCATGGCAATGCACGAGCCCTTTTGCTAGTTGCTAATAAAAGAAATAGTGCCTATGTCCATCTGTCACGAATGTACCCGCAAAGGTACAGTTACACTCAGATGCCACCTATAATTAACAAAAAACGTAACGCACAGTGCAATTGGCCCATGCGGGCCGGACCCCCTTCCCCCCCACCTGGGTCGGCACACGCAATTAGAAAGAGAGTGATAGTGTATCTCGGTAATGCAATAAAATATGGTCATAGCCATTGGAGATTATGATATTTTTCCCATTGGGATGCACGGGCCCTTTTGTTATGAAATTTATGATTCTAGGCGAACGACACCTACCCCTCCCATGAAGAGATGAAAATTGACCCTTATAAATCTGGTCACTGATTAGTGTCAATTTATTCTGATATATTATCTTAACAAAATAAGTAATAAGAACACTGTCGATATGCCCGAGTGGTTAAGGAGACATAATTGAAATCGATAACACTGTCAATATGTGATGGTGCAAACTTGTCCGGTGCACGTGATGGTAGTGGCTGGTGCTACTTAATGCCTGCCACTGCTAACCAGTTAGGAGTGGTGGGCCTTCGCCTGTCACTGGTGGCCTTTTAGCAGTGTCACGAGGTCAGTGGTGGGCTTGCCTTGGCCCCTAGCCCGCCACTTATGACTTTTATTGCGCCCGCCACTGCTAAGCATTCCTGTAGCAGTGAGGGAACCGAACAACGGAATACACCTTAAGAAACCAACATCGAAAACCGACAAGTGGAGAAAAAAGGGTTCACAAGGAATAAGACGATATGGGTTACCATTTACATTAGTCAAACTGGACGGAAATTACATATACATTTTTTCCACTCTAACCTCGCTTACGGGCTTCTAGCTCCCGCTCTTTTTCTTCTTTCCAGCGGGACAAAAGGGACGACTACTAACAGGACGCGCCTAGACGGGACTAAAGTCCCTCTTCTTATCCAAGCGCACTACGGCGGCGACCATGGGGGATACCGCCCTCAGTTCCCTCGCTTGCACCACGGGGGCCAGGTCATCCCAGATGGTGGTCGTTGGAAGGAAGGGATCTCGATGATGAAGATTGGAGAGGATGCGGGATGCCATAGTGATGGCAACCCGGATCCCCTCCCTGTTCAGCTCCTTCGTGAAGGCACGAGGGAACACGAGGTCATTAGCAAGGAAGAAGAAGGATGCCATGTCTGACAGGTGCCGATAACTGAAGTTGGCGTGATGGTCAAAGGGATTCATGCCCACGACATGCTCTAGGCACGGCGCAGCCGCTCGACCTGCACACCCACATCCAGTAATACCTTGCCTAGGAGGTCCTCTATATCATCGCGTCAGGCATGCTCCCAGGGTCGATGCACCCCATCAAGGAGGCAACCTCTCGGTGGAGGCGATCCACCGCCTCCTCCATGGCGACCTGTGATTGGTGGTACTTCTTGGCGGTGGACGTGAGCTCCCCGTTCTCCTCCCGGAGGCTGCGAATCTCCTCACTCGTCTTCCGCTTGAGGGTCCGTAGTTTGGCCTGCATCTTCTCCTTGAGAGATTCAAGCTCTGCGTCTTTAGCCTGGAGCTCTTTCCTTTGGGCCTGGACTTTCTCAGCAAGTTGCCTCACCTCAAAGTCCGCCACCGGTTGAGTTGCCATTTGGGAGAGAAGAGGGTAGGGGGAAGATGAGGAGAAGGCAGGACGGGGAACGACTCGCCTCTCCCCCTGGCATTTATAGCATGGGAGATGAGGTAGATCGACCCCTCGATCATGCTGATCCCTGGCTTTCCCAATATCCTGTTGGGTTCCCAAGATGAACTCAAGATGGCGCGCCGCATCCATAATGGAAAGCATCAATATTACCCCTCCTGTAAATGTAAGAATCAAGGGGACTCAACGACTGGTCTTCCGCCTGTGTACATTAGTCCCCACTCCAGGCTAGCATGCAAAGTGTCGTCCCCTCCGGTCAGAGGAGATGTGATGGCATGTGGCAGGAGGGCACCCCTATCAAATCATATAGCTGTTCGAACAAGGCGTAAAGCCAAAGGGAATCACTTTGGGCAGACCGTCTCCCTAGGGTTTCCCGGTCGCTGATGCCTCATGCACCATCCTATGTGGTTTTGCTCTGACCGAGCACAGGGGCTAGCGACGTGTGGGCCCCATGCGTTGAATGGACCTGACCCTGACGACATGTGTGGCATGCGTTTGACCCAGGCTCGGGGGCTACTGTCGGTACCGTGACAACTGGGTTCACAGACCCAACCACGCGCGTGCCATGATCGCCCTTTGACCAGACTCAAGAAGGAGGAAGAACTGCTCGTCATGGTTTCCTCTTCTGAACCAACAGTGGTATGCAGATCTTCGTCAAGAACTACACCAAGTAGAAGGATAGGCTTCGTGGTAGCATGCATACCTTTTTCATAAGATGTTCATGGCCATCAAGGCGAGCCTGCCGCCAAGATTGAAGCAAGACCTGGCAACAACACTTGCTGGCCCAAGACCTGGGAATGACCTCGCCCGACAACGGAAATCCTTAACTGTCCTGCACTCAGCAAGCTTTCGACAGCAAGCTATTGCTTCACCCATGCATGGCATGGTTGTTCTGATCTGGATTTGGATTTGGTTATACAAAAAGGTGAGGGATTAGACAATCTGATCTAGATTTGGTTCAAAAGGTTGGACACTTGATTGAACACCAGTAGGAGCACTCAATGCTTCCCGTTCCTGGGAAGGACATCTAGCTCGCCATCCACAAAATATAACCACACATAAAAAGTAGGAGTAGGGTATTGCGCAACCATGTGGCCCGAACCTGGGTAAATCATCGTGTCATATTGTGCATTTCATTAGTGTAGGTCCTCACCTTCGTGCCCCATCTACGAACAAGCAAAGGGACGTCTACATTAATTGGTGTCACGCATGTGTTCTGCACACGGCCACCGACACAATGCCCTCGTCTTTTCACGCTAGCCGTAACACACGAATAACACTGCATAATAAGGTTGCATCGACGCTCTTGTAAGTGAGAGAAATTCATCGTCCGGCCACCGGCACAGCCACAAACGGCGGCCCTCGGTGGGGATCGGAACTTGCCCAGCAACTCGTCCGCTCATCATTTTACTCGGATCTTACTCGTCGCTTGGCCACCGGCACGACCAAGAACGGTGGCCCTCGGCTAGGCTCGGTAATTGCCTAGCAGCTCGAACTGGAGTTGAAGAAGATGAAGAATATGAGGAGGGGTTTGTTGTCGTTCACGCCTCCGCTTGGTTGGATCCATGGTGACTGGCTGCCGTCCATGGTGACCGAAGAGACAATACGCAAATTTGTAGCTGAAGGGCACATGTCGAAACAAGTATGAGGGTTGTCGGCGACCAGCGAACTAGACCTAGTTCCCAATCAATATGAGCGGGTACTTCTCGTTTCTCATATTGAAAGAGGATTTTCTTTACCGCCGCGCCCTTTTCCCAAGTATTTGCATAGATTCTATGGGGCTCAACTTCACCGCCTGCTCCCAAACACCATCACATATTTCTCTAGCTTTGTCTCTCTTTGCGAGAAATTCATGGGCCCCAAAAGGAAAGGCCTAGAAAGAATTGATCTCTTATCGGCTAGTATTAGTCATCACATCCAACCACTCTAAGACAGGGAAAGATGCATGTATACATATCAGGGTTAGAATGACCCAATTCGAGTGAGCCGCAAGCCAATCACCGAGGATGTGATCAAATCAAAGCTGGTGCATATCACCAAGGAACAAGCTGGGATTCGAGCTGAAGGAAGTGTGCCACCCTACGACGCGTCGCAGCCTTGATTAGTCTCACCATCATAAAAATCGATTGTACTTGATAGATAAACTTGACTTGCTTATTTGACTGATTCAAAGTTTACTTTGCTTGTCATCTAGATGCTTCTTTTGGAAATCCAGAACATGCATAACTATTGGATCATTATTTTCCTTTTGCATGGAATCCATCCACACCGGACTAGGACAGGGTGACAGGAACAAATGTTTAATGCACATCTCGATCCATGGTAATACTACTACTAGCACATCTTGATCACTATTTCACGTTCTCCATTATTCTAAACCAAAATCTCAGCTTCTAATAAAAGTAATGATTCTTGGCATGGCCTCCTTCCCTAGGAGCTTGGATCTTAATCGTTGTTTGGCCATCAGCAATGCGATGAATGGTGGCTCTCGGCCGGGCTCAACACTTTCCCAACAACTTGTCGGCTTCCCGTTGTCGGTCATCAAGTGTGGCCACTACCCGAGGCATGTGGTGGCCAATTTTTGATCACACCACAACATTCCGGATGGGAGTTCTTTCGGTGCAAAAGGATGGGGTGCATGCTTGTTTGTCCTATTGTTCTTTGGATTCGTCATAATTCATAGCTTATAGTTTGCAAAAAATTGTGTGTAGGATGGATGCAAGTTGTGATATTAGGAAGAGGAGTACATGGATATGTTAATAGCAAGAAATTTGCTAGATGTACGTGCACTACTTGCTAGAGTTGAGACTAGAGACGATTCAATGTTCAATTGTATGGAGGCGGACAACAATGGAGTGTGCATGGTCAAGAAGCCGATAGAGAACCGCAACAATGCATGTGGGCAATGAAGATGGCACTTGAATTTATGTTAAAGTGCCTAGTTGTTCTTGTAGTTTTATTTGGATCGGTTCTCTTAGTAAAGAATTGGTGAAGTATGTATTCTGGTGTATCAAAATGTCGGTGAATAAAATAGAAAAGGAGTGAAGTTTATTTCGGTGGCCCAAAATGAAATGAATTTTGCAAAAGAAAATTTTACTATGCTAAATTTAGGGGTTCGGCTAGAACCGACCAAAACTTAGTGGATTAAAAATACTTCTAAAAGGTTTACTCGGCGATTTACTCCTCTATTTCTTATGGATTGGCTAGAGATGCTCTAAATTGTCCCATAGCAACAGAAGTGACAATTACTCTTTTGACCTTACTTGTTCCAGCCGTGAGTTTTACCCTTACTTTTCGGCTCTACTCAGTTTAGCCCCTAGAGTTTTGTTTGAGGTCATCCAAGTGCCCCTTGACCCTCTGACCTATACTTTGAAAATTCATAAAAAAATTATATGAACTCACAAAACTGCAACCAAGTTAATAAAAATATTCAGCAAAACATTACCTATATGTGCATGCCGTTTGCATTTAGGAAAAAAAGTATTGTTTAAACAATCTGAGATTACTAATGTTATTAACATTTGTAAACTTAAAAAGCTATAAAAAATACTGTTCATGAATAAAAATTGCATGCAAATATAGGTGAAGTTTGCCAAATTTTTTGATATCTTATTTGTATTTTCCAAGTTCATATCAACTTGTTATAATTTTCAATGTAATGGTGAAAGTTGTTTGGAAATTCATAACAAGTAGATATGAAGTCAGAGAAAAAAATGCAAAATAGAAACAGGGATGATTATTGAGAAGACTTTTTGATTCCCGTGCTCAAATCTCAGGTACTGTAGTGGGCGTAATGAGGGGTGCTGATGGCGCCTCAATTTGGGCTCCCACTAAATTCACTTGACAAAACTACTCCGACACCGAGCATCGTAGATCTAAATGATGAACACACGGGGTCTCGCGTCTCTGGTGGCCTCCCTTCTATAAAATATAAAAGGCAAAAGGGGTGAATCAAAAAATTCTCATTCTATTCCCAAATCTCCACAACAAAAGCTCCACCGCACTCATCTCATCCACCCATAACCACACATCTCATCCTGCACCGCCGCCTCCATGGCCGGGGAAAAGACTCATGAACTAGAGTTGAAGAAATGAAGAAGACGAGGAGGGGTTTGTTGTCGTTCACGCCTCCGTTTGGCTGGATCCAAGGTGACTGGCTGCCGTCCATAGTGACCGAAGAGATAATGCGCCAAGTTGTAGCTGAAGGGCTCATGTCGAAACAAGGATGGAGGTTGTTGGCAGCTAGCAAAATAGACTTGGTTCCCAATCAAGATGAGCGGTTATTTCTCATTTCTATTGAAAGAGGCTTCTCTTTACCGCCGCGCCCTTTTCCCAAGTATTTGCATAGATTCTATGGGGCTCAACTTCACCATCTGCTCCCAAACACCATCACATATTTCTCTAGCTTTGTCTCTCTTTGCGAGAAATTCGTGGGCCCCAAAAGGAAAGGCCTAGAAGGAATTGATCTCTTATCGGCTTGTATTAGTCATCACATCCAACCACTCCAAGACAGGGAAAGATGCATGTATACATATCAGGGTTAGAATGACCCGATTCGAGTGAGCCGCAAGCCAATCACTGAGGATGTGATCAAATAAAAGCTGGAATTCGAGCTGAAGGAAGTGTGCCACCCTACGACGCGTCCCAACCTTGATTAGTATCACCATCATAAAAATCGATTGTACTTGATTGATAAACTCGACTTGCTTATTTGACTGATTCAAAGTTTACTTTGCTTGTCATCTAGATGCTTCTTTAGTAAATCCAGAACATGCATAACTATTGGACCATTATTTTCCTTTTGCATGGAATCCATCCACACCGAACTAGGACAGGGTGACAGGAACAAATGTTTAATGCACATCTCGATCCATGGTAATACTATTACTAGCACATCTCTATCACTATTGCACATTCTCCATTATTCTAAACCAAAATCTCAGCTTCTAATAAAAGTAATGATTCTTGGCATGGCCTCCTTCCCTAGGAGCTTGGATCTTAATAGTTGTCCGGCCATCAGCAATGCGATGAACGGTGGCCCTCGGTTGGGCTCAGCACTTGCCTAGCAACTTGTCGGCTTCCCGTTGTCGCTCATCAAGTGTGACCACTACCCGAGGCATGTGGTGGCCGATTTTCGATCACGCTACAACATTCCAGATGGGAGTTCTTTCGGTGCAAAAGGATGGGGTGCGTGCTTGTTTGTCCTTTTGTTCTTTGGATTCGTCATAATTCATTGCTTATTGTTTGCAAAAAATTGTGTGTAGGATGGATGCGAGTTGTGATATTAGGAAGAAGGGTACATCGATGTATTGATAGCAGGAAATTTGCTAGATGTTCGTGCACTACTCGCTAGTGTTGAGACTAGAGACGATGCAATGTTCAATTGTATGGAGGTGGACAACAATGGAGTGTGCATGGTCAAGAAGCCGATAGAGAACTGCAACAATGCATGTGGGCAATGAAGACATAGTGAAAGTACTAAAAGAACTAGTAGGGGTAGTTATGGCACTTGAATTTATGTTAAAGTGCCTAGTTGTTCTTGTAGTTTTATTTGGATCGGTTCTCTTAGTGAAGAATTGGTGAAGTATGTATTCTGGTGTATCAAAATGTCAGTGAATAAAATAGAAAAGGAGTGAAGTTTATTTCGGTGGACCCAAATGAAATCAATTTTGCAAAAGAAAATTTTACTATACTAAGTTTAGGGGTCGGCTGGAACCGACCAAAACTTAGTGGATTAAAAATACTTCAAAAAGGTTTACTCGGTGATTTACTCCTCTATTTCTTATGGATTAGCTAGAGATGCTCTAACTTGTCCCATAGCAACAGAAGTGACAATTCCACTTTTGACCTTACTTGTTCCAGCCGTGGGTTTTGCCCTTACTTTTTCGCTCTACTCAGTTTAGCCCCTAGCACTACAACACGGCAGACTAACGGAGGTATTTTCTTCAAGGCGTTCTCAAAGACGCCTTAGATTAGCTCTGTTAAAGGCGTTCCGAAGAAAACGCCTTTAAATATGGTCAGGCAACAGCGTACTAAAGAAACGCCTTTAAATACTGGGCATTCAGCGGCATTTTCAGAAAGTGCCGTAATATGTACAAGCATACGGGGCGTCCTACAAACTGCCAGCACACATTTGAAGGCATTCCTGAGGGGAAACGCCTCCACTCTGTAATATTTTCAAAAGAGACCCTAAAGTATGGAATATTTTGTAGTACAAGCTTCCACCTTTTGTACATCGCAGAATGGAGATTCGTTGGCAGCCTTAGGTCGCTGGATCGAATCGTATTACACATTTTTTTGCGTCAACCATTCGCTCTCAGGGAAGTTTATTTAGTCCCATACCACTTACCGAACAGAGCGATTGCCTGTTTAAAAGTAGCGCTATGTAATACTTTCCACGAAGTTGTCAGATAGAAGTGGAGAGACATTTTGTGCTGACTGGTGAGATTTGTATTAGGCTTGGATAACGACTCGGGTGTCCTAGTGAATTTGAGCTGGGCTTGGCCCGATTGTCACATGGGCTGTGAAGCCCCACAACTAGTGTTGGTGAGAGGGAGAGGGAGGCCCACAGCAGACGTTCAGTCATTGCAAATTTTGCTCGCTGAAGCTTTGGAGGCATTTTGAGAAATTGCCGTCAATGATCTGAGCATCGCGGGCGTTCTCCAAAAGCGCCCAGATAGGTATTTGCCTTCGCGAGTATTTCTAGCGTTTTTCAGAAACGCCTACTTATACCTTCTGAGGCATTTTCTAGTCTTTCAAAGGCATTTCTAAATGCCTCCTAATTTGTACCGTGCTATAGTGTAGAGTTGTGTTTGAGGTTGTCCAAGTTCCCCTTGACCCTTTGACCTATACTTTGAAAATTTATAAAAAAATTATATGAACTCACAAAACTGCAACTAAGTTAATAAAATTTTCAGCAAAACATTACCTATATGTGCATGCCGTTTGCATTTAGGAAAAAAATTATTGTTTAAACAATCTAAGGTTACTAATGTTATTAACATTAGTAAACTTAAAAATGTATAAACAATACTTTTCATGAATAAAAATGGCATGCAAATAGAGGTGACGTTTGATACGTCCATTTTGCATCATGCTTTTATGACAATATTTATTGCATTATGGGCTGTTATTTCATGTTATGTTAAAATATTTATGGCTATTCTCTCTTATTTTACAAGGTTTTCATGAAGTGGGAGAATGCCAGCAGCTGGAATTCTGGGCTGGAAAAGGAGCAAATATTGAAGGACTATTCTGCGCAACTCCAAAAGTCCTGAAACTCCACGGAATACCTTAAAATAAATAAAGAAAAATCGTCGCCAAAGATGAAGGCCAGGGGGCCCACACCCTGCTCACGAGGGTGGGGGGCACGCCCCCTGGGCGCGCCCCCTACCTCGTGGGCCCCCTGGTGGCTCTCCGACGTCCATCTTCTCCTATATGAAGTCTTTCGATGAGAAAAAAATAGAAGAGAACCTTTCGGGACGAGACTCCACTGCCACGAGGCGAAACCTTGGCGGAACCAATCTAGGGCTTCGGCAGAGCTGTTCTGCCGTGGACACTTCCCTCCGGGAGGGGGAAATCATCACCATCCTCATCACCAATGCTCCTCTCATCGGGAGAGGGCAATCTCCATCAACATCTTCACCAGCACCATCTCATCTCCAAACCCTAGTTCATCTCTTGTATCCAATTCTTGTCTCCAAGTCCGGGATTGGTGCTAGTAGGTTGCTAGTAGTGTTGATTACTCCTTGTAGTTGATGCTAGTTGGTTTATTTGGTGGAAGATCATATGTTCAGATCCTTTATGCCCATTATTACCCCTCTGATTATGAACATGAATATGCTTTGTGAGTAGTTACGTTTGTTCCTGAGGACAAGGGAGAAGTCTTGCTATTAGTAGTCATGTGAATTTGGTATTCGTTTGATATTTTGATATGATGTATGTTGTCTAAACCTCTAGTGGTGTTATGTGAACGTCGACTACATAACACTTCACCATTATTTGGGCCTAGAGGAAGGCATTGGGAAGTAATAAGTAGATGATGGGTTGCTAGAGTGATAGAAGCTTAAACCCTAGTTTATGCGTTGCTTCGTAAGGGGCTGATTTGGATCCATATGTTTCATGCTATGGTTAGGTTTACCTTAATACTTTTGTTGTAGTTGCAGATGCTTGCAATAGAGGTTAATCATAAGTGGGATGCTTGTTCAAGTAAGAACAGTACCCAAGCACCGGTGCACCCACATATCAAATTATCAAAGTACCGAACGCGAATCATATGAGCGTGATGAAAACTAGCTTGACGATATTCCCATGTGTCCTCGGGAGCGCTTTTCCTATTATAAGAGTTTGTCCAGTTTTGTCCTTTGCTACAAAAAGGACTGGGTCACCTTGCTGCACTTTAATTACTTTTGTTACTTGTTGCTCGTTACCATTTATCTTATCACAAAACTATATGTTACCACTTATTTCAGTACTTGCAGAGAATATCTTGCTGAAAACCGCTTATCATTTCCTTCTGCTCCTCGTTGGGTTCGACACTCTTACTTATCGAAAGGACTACGATAGATCCCCTATACTTGTGGGTCATCAAGACTCTTTTCTAGCGCCATTGCCGGGGAGTGAAGCGCCTTTGGTAGGTGGAATTTGGTAAGGAAAAATTTATATAGTGTGCTGAAATTTTCTGACACTTGTTACTATGGAAAGTAATTGTCTGAGGGGCTTGTTCGGGGTATGTTCACCCCGTCCAGTAGAGCAAAGAGTTGCTCCTCAACCTACTGAACCTACTGAACCTATTGAAAATGAAACTCCTTTTGAAATTCCTTCGGGTATGATGGAAAAACTGTTAGCTAACACTTTTGCAGGAGGTGGAACAAAGCATCCTGACGAACATCTACGCTATGTGGATGATATTTGTGGACTATTTAAGCTTGCAGGTATACCCGATGATGTTGTTAAGAAGAAGACTTCCCCTTTATCTTTGGAGGGAGACGCATTGACATGGTATAGGCTATGTGATGATATGAGATCATGGAACTATAAAAGAGTGTAATTGGAATTTCATCAAAAGTATTACCCTATGCATCTTGTTCATCGTGATCGCAATTATATATATAATTTTTGGCCTAGCGAAGGAGAAAGCATCGCTCAAGCTTGGGGGAGGCTTAAATCAATGTTATATTCATGCCCCAATCATGAGCTCTCAAAAGTGACAATTCTCCAGAATTTTTATGCTCGGCTTTCTGATAACAATCGCACCATGCTCGATACTTCTTGTGCTGGCTCTTTTATGATGAAGACTATTGAATTCAGATGGAATTTATTGAATAGAATTAAATGCAACTCTGAAGATTGGGACCTCGACGAAGGTAAGGAGTCAGGTATGACACCTAAGTTTGATTGTGTTAAATTTGTTATGGATACCGATATTTTTCGTAAGTTTAGCACTAAATATGGACTTGACTCTGGGATAGTAGCTTCTTTCTGTGAATCTTTTGCTACTTATGTTGATCTCCCCAAGGAGAAGTGGTTTAAATATCATCCTCCCATAGAAGTAAAAGTAGCTGCACCTATTAAAGTTGAAGAAAAGATTGTCACTTATAATGATCCCATTGTTCCTACTTCTTATGTTGAGAAACCACCTTTCCCTGTTAGAATGAAGGATCATGCTAAAGCTTCAAATGTTGTTCGTAAAAGCAATACTAGGACTTATACACCTCCTGAGCAAGTCAAAGTAGAACCCAATATTGCTATTGTTAAAGACCTCTTGTCTGATAATATTGATGGGCATGTTATTCAATTCACTGGTGAAACTGCTAGAATTGCTAAACCCTGTGATAGAGATAAACATAGACCTGTGGTAGGCGTGCCTGTTATTTCTGTTAAAATAATAGATCATTGTTGTCATGGCTTATGTGATATGGGTGCTAGTGCTAGTGTTATACCCATTGGCTTATACAAAGAAATTATGCATGAGATTGCACCTGCTGAGTTAGAGGAAATTGATGTTACAGTTAAACTTGCCAATAGAGATACTATATCTCCAATGGGAATTGTTAGAGATGTTGAAGTCTTGTGTGGGAAAACTAAATACCCCGCTGATTTTCTTGTTCTTGGTTCTCCACAAGATAGCTTTTGTCCTATTATATTTGGTAGATCCTTCTTGAGTACTGTTAATGCTACGATAGATTGCGAAAAGAATGTTGTTACTGTTGGCTTGGATGATATGGTTCATGAGTTTAATTTCTCTAAATTTAGTAAACACCATCATGAGGAAGAATTGCCTAGTAAGGATGAAATTATTGGTCTTGCTTCTATCGCTGTACCCCCTAGTGATCCTTTAGAACACTATTTGCTAGACCATGAAAACGATATGTTTATGAATGAAAGAAGGGAAATAGATGAAGTATTCTTTAAACAAGAACCTATTCTACAACACAATTTGCCTGTTGAAATCCTAGGGGATCCTCCTCCACCCAAGGGTGATCCCGTGTTTGAGCTTAAACCGTTGCCTGATAATCTTAAATATGCTTATCTTGATGAAAAGAAAATATATCCTGTTATTATTAGTGGTAACCTTTCAGAGCATGAAGAAGAAAGATTATTGAAAACTCTGAAGAAGCATCGTGCTGCTATTGGATATACTCTGGATGATCTTAAGGGCATCAGTCCCACTCTATGTCAACATAAAATAAATTTGGAAGTTAATGTTGGGGAACGTAGTTATTTCGAAAAATTTCCTACGCACACGCAAGATCATGGTGATGCATAGCAACGAGAGGGGAGAGTGTTGTCCACGTACCCTCGTAGACCATAAGCGGAAGCGTTATGACAACGCGGTTGATGTAGTTGTACGTCTTCACGATCCGACCGATCCAAGCACCGAACGTACGGCACCTCCGAGTTCAGCACACGTTCAGCTCGATGACGATCCCCGGACTCCGATCCGGCAAAGTGTCGGGGATGAGTTCCGTCAGCATGACGGCATGGTGACGATGATGATGTTCTACCAACGCAGGGCTTCGCCTAAGCACCGCAACAATATGACTGAGGTGGAATATGGTGGAGGGGGGCACCGCACACGGCTAAGGAACGATCACGAAATCAACTTGTGTGTTCTAGGGTGCCCCCCCTGCCCCCGTATATAAAGGAGCAAGGGGGGAGGCCGGCCGGCCCTAGGGGGCGTGCCAAGGAGGAGGAGTCCTCCTCCTAGTAGGAGTAGGACTCCCTCTTTCCTACTCCTACTAGGAGGGGGAAAGGAAGGGGGAGAGGGAGAGGGAAAGAGGGGGGCGCCGCCCCCCCTCTCCTAGTCCAATTCGGACCAGAGGGGGAGGGGGCGCGCGGCCCATCCTGGCTGCCCCTCTCTCTCTCTCTCCACTAAAGCCCATAAGGCCCATTACTTCTCCCGGGGGGAGGGGGGGTTCCGGTAACCCTCCGGCACTCCGGTTTTCTCCGAAAACACCCGAAACACTTTCGGTGTCCGAATATAGTCGTCCAATATATCGATCTTTATGTCTCGACCATTTCGAGACTCCTCGTCATGTTCGTGATCATATCCGGGACTCCGAACAATCTTCGGTACATCAAAACTTATAAACTCATAATAAAACTGTCATCGTAACGTTAAGCGTGCGGACCCTACGGGTTCGAGAACTATGTAGACATGACCTAGAACTATTCTCGGTCAATAACCAATAGCGGAACCTGGATGCTCATATTGGCTCCTACATATTCTACGAAGATCTTTATCGGTCAAACCGCATAACAACATACGTTGTTCCCTTTGTCATCGGTATGTTACTTGCCCGAGATTCGATCGTCGGTATCTCAATACCTAGTTCAATCTCGTTACCGACAAGTCTCTTTACTCGTTATGTAATGCATCATCCCGCAACTAACTCATTAGCTACATTGCTTGCAAGGCTTATAGTGATGTGCATTACCGAGAGGGCCCAAAGATACCTCTCCGACAATCGGAGTGACAAATCCTAATCTCGAAATACGCCAACTCAACATGTACCTTCGGAGACACCTGTAGAGCTCCTTTATAATCACCCAGTTATGTTGTGACATTTGGTAGCACACAAAGTGTTCCTCCGGTAAACGGGAGTTGCATAATCTCATAGTCATAGGAACATGTATAAGTCATGAAGAAAGCAATAGCAACATACTAAACGATCAAGTGCTAAGCTAACGGAATGGGTCAAGTCAATCACATCATTCTCCTAATGATGTGATCCCGTTAATCAAATGACAACTCATGTCTATGGTTAGGAAACTTAACCATCTTTGATTAACGAGCTAGTCAAGTAGAGGCATACTAGTGACACTATGTTTGTCTATGTATTCACACATGTATTATGTTTCTGGTTAATACAATTCTAGCATGAATAATAAAAATTTATCATGAAATAAGGAAATAAATAATAACTTTATTATTGCCTCTAGGGCATATTTCCTTCAGCTGATGCCAAACCAGTTTGTGATCCTCAACGACGTTTGAATCCTAAAATGAAAGAAGTGGTAAGAAAAGAAATACTCAAGCTTCTGGAGGCAGGTATAATTTATCCCGTTGCTGATAGTCAGTGGGTAAGTCCTGTCCATTGTGTCCCTAAGAAGGGAGGTATTACTGTTGTCCCTAATGATAAAGATGAATTGATTCCACAAAGAGTTATCACAGGTTATAGGATGGTAATTGATTTCTGCAAATTAAATAAGGCTACTAAGAAAGATCATTACCCCTTACCTTTTATTGATCAAATGCTAGAAAGACTCTGCAAACATACACATTATTTCTTTCTAGATGGTTATTCTGGTTTTTCTCAAATACCTGTGTCGGCTAAAGATCAATCAAAGACTACTTTTACATGCCCTTTTGGTACTTTTGCTTATAGACATATGCCTTTTGGTTTATGTAATGCACCTGCTACCTTTCAAAGATGCATGATGGCTATATTCTCTGACTTCTGCGAGAAAATTTGTGAGGTTTTCATGGATGACTTTTCCGTCTATGTTTCCTCTTTTGATGATTGCTTGAGCAATCTAGCTTGAGTTTTGCAGAGATGTGAAGAAACTAATCTTGTCTTGAATTGGGAAAAGTGCCACTTTATGGTTAATGAAGGTATTGTTTTGGGGCACAAAGTTTCTGAAAGAGGTATTGAAGTTGATAAAGCCAAGGTTGATGCTACTGAAAAGATGCCATGTACTAAGGACATCAAAGGTATAAGAAGTTTCCTTGGTCACGCCAGATTTTATAGGAGGTTCATTAAGGACTTCTCAAAAATCTCTCGGCCTCTGACTAATTTACTACAAAAAGATGTACCATTTGTCTTTGATGATAATTGTGTAGAAGCATTTGAAATACTTAAGAAAACATTAGTCTCTGCACCTGTTGTTCAGCCACCTGATTGGAATTTACCCTTTGAAATTATGTGTGATGCTAGTGATTATGCTGTAGGTGCTGTTCTAGGGCAAAGAGTTGATAAGAAATTGAATGTTATCCATTATGCTAGTAAGACTATAGACAATGCTCAAAGAAATTATGCTACTACCGAAAAGGAACTTTTAGCAGTTGTATTTGCTTGTGATAAATTTAGACCCTATATTGTTGATTCTAAAGTTACTATTCACACAGATCATGCTGCTATTAAATATCTTATGGAAAAGAAAGATGCAAAACCTAGACTCATTAGATGGGTTCTCTTGCTTCAAGAATTTGATTTACATATTGTTGATAGAAAAGGAGCTGAGAACCCCGTTGCAGACAACTTGTCTAGGCTAGAGAATGTTCTTGATGACCCACTACCTATTGATGATAGCTTTCCTGATGAGCAATTAAATGTCATAAGCACTTCTCGTAGCACTCCATGGTATGTTGATTATGCTAATTATATTGTTGCTAAATTTATACCACCTAGCTTCACATACCAACAAAAGAAAAAGTTTTTCTATGACTTGCGACATTACTTTTGGGATGACCCACATCTTTATAAAGAAGGAGTAGATAGTGTTATTAGACGTTGTGTACCTCAGCATGAACAGGAACAGATCCTACGCAAGTGTCGCTCCGAGGCCTATGGAGGACACCACGCTGAAGATAGAACTGCACATAAGGTATTGCAATCCGGTTTTTATTGGCCTACTCTCTTCAAGGATGCCTGTAAGTTTGTTTTGTCTTGCGATGAATGTCAAAGAATTGGTAATATTAGTAGACGTCAAGAAATGCCTATGAATTATTCACTTGTTATTGAACCATTTGATGTTTGGGGCTTTGATTATATGGGACCTTTTCCTGCCTCTAATGGATGTACACATATTTTAGTTACTGTTGATTACGTTACTAAGTGGGTAGAAGCTATTCCAACTAGTAGTGCTGATCATAACACTTCTATTAAAATGCTTAAGGGAGTTATTTTTCTGAGGTTTGGAGTCCCTAGATATTTAATGACTAATGGTGGTTCACATTTTATTCATGGTGCTTTCCGTAAGATGCTTGCTAAATACGACGTTAATCATACAATTGCATCTCCATATCACCCGTAGTCTAGTGGTCAGGTAGAATTGAGCAATAGAGAGCTCAAATTAATTCTGCAAAAGACTGTCAATAGGTCTAGAAAGAATTGGTCCAAGAAACTGAATGATGCATTATGGGCCTATAGAACTGCATACAAAAATCCTATGGGTATGTCTCCGTATAAAATGGTTTACGGAAAAGCTTGTCACTTACCTCTCGAACTAGAACATAAGGCATATTGGGATATTAAAGAGCTCAACTATGATTTTAAACTTGCCGGTGAGAAGAGGTTATTTGATATTAGCTCACCTGATGAATGGAGAACCCAAGCTTATGAAAATGCCAAGTTGTTTAAAGAAAAGGTTAAAAGGTGGCATGACAAAAGGATACAAAAGCGTGAGTTTAATGTAGGTGATTATGTATTGCTATACAACTCTTGTTTAAGATTTTTTGCAGGAAAACTTCTCTCCAAATGGGAAGGTCCTTACGTTGTCGAGGAGGTCTATCGTTCCGGTGCCATAAAAATCAACAACTTCGCAGGCACAAATCCGAAGGTGGTAAACGGTCAAAGGATCAAGCACTATATCTCAGGTAATCCCATAAATGTTGAAACTAATATTATTGAAACCGTAACCCCGGAGGAATACATAAGGGACACTTTCCAGAACGTTCCAGACTCCGAAAAGGAATAGGTATGTGATACGGTAAGTAAACCGACTCCAAAACAATTTTTAAGGCAATATTTCTCCGTTTTGGAATATTTAGAAAAATAGAAAAATAAGTAGCAGTCCGGGGAGGACACGAGGCCTCCACGAGGGTGGAGGGCGCGCCCTACCCCCCTGGGCGCGCCCCCTACCTCATGAGCACCTCGTGTGCCCTCCGGACTCCGTTTCCTTGCACGATATGTATCTTGGTCGGTAAAAATTCATTATATATACTCCTGAAGGTTTTGACTCTCGTATCACACTAATCTCCCCTGTTTTTGTTTCGAGCTGTTACTGCTGCAGATTAGAGCAAGATGTCTTCCCAAGATTCGGAGGGAGAGAGCTACATGGCTGATTATATTGCAAACCCAAAAGTATATGGGGATGCGGAGCATTATGGCTGGACCATGGAGGAAGAAGAAGACTATGATCCAAAGAGGAAGGAGGAAACGAGTTCCGACGAAGAGGACTATCCCCTACCTCAACCTGGTGATATGCATGTGGAGTTCAAGTCAAGCCTACCTAAGGTCCAATCTATCCTACCTCGTTTTTCGCAGGACAACAAGGCAGCACTATGCAAAAGGATAATGAAACTTGAGCTCGAGAATGAGGATCTAAGGGAGGAAAATTTTAGCCTCAAACGCAAGCTGGAGAAGAAAAATGCAACACCTCCATCACCTCCGAGGAAATAATCACCTGGGTATGGGCACTCCCCTCGGAAACTGCCAAGCTTGAGGGAGGTGCCCTGGTATCGTATCACCATCACAACTCCTATCTTTACCGTTTTTCTTAGTTCGATCCTACTAGTAGTATCTTGATTTAGTAGAATAAAGTCATGGCATGATCTAGTTTTGAGTTTTGCTTTATGATCTCTCTTTGTAATCGAGTCCGTGAGCTTTATAATAAAGATTAGTGTTGAGTCAAGGGATTGAGTATTTTGCCATGGTCTTGGGTGATTAGAAGAAAAATAATAAAAAAGAATCAAATAGTTCATATTGATCTTATTGGAAGTAATGACTTCACATAGAAAGAGTATGATGATTTAAAGTTGTTGGGAGTTGGCAAATATAGTTTTGGTCATCGTTGCAATTAATAGGAAGTAATAAGGAAAGAGGGGTTTCACATATAGATATATTATCATTGACATCTTTTATGATTGGGAGCACTCATTAAAACATGACATGCTAAAGAGTTGATGTTGGAAAAGGAAGACAACTTAATGAGTTATGTTTTCTTATATCTGAGATAAAGTATGTTGTCATGGATCCTCTACCGTGTTGAGCTTGCCTTTCCCCCTCATGCTAGCCAAATTCTCAGCACTAAGTAGAAATACTACTTGTGCTTCCAAATACCCTTAAACCAGTTTTGCCATGAGAGTCCACCATATCTACCTATGGATTGAGTAAGATCCTTCAAGTAAGTTGTCATCGGTGCAAGCAATAAAAATTGCTCTTTAAATATGCATGACTTATTAGTGCGGAGAAAATAAGCTTTGTATGAACTTGTTGTGGACGCAATAAAAGCGGCGAACTGCATAATAAAGGTCCACATGCAAGGGGCAATATAAAGTGACGTTCTTTTGCATTAGGATTTTGTGCATCAACCCTAAACATGCATGACAACCTCTGCTTCCCTCTGCGAAGGGCCTATCTTTTATTATTATCCTCTACCTTATGCAAGAGTCACGGTGATCTTCACCCTTCCTTTTTCATTTTATCCTTTGGCAAGCCCAGCATGTTGGAAAGAACATGATATATATATCTAATTGGATGTGGGGGAGCATGAATTATTATTATTGACATTACCCTTGAGGTAAAAGGTTGTGGGGCAAAAACTATAAGCCCCTGTCTTTCTCTGCGTCCGATTAAAACTCCGTAACCACAAGTATCGCGTGAGTGTTAGCAATTATGAAGGACTAAGTGATAGTTGAGTATGTGGACTTGCCTTTAAGCTCTGACATAGACTCTTTCCGATGTTATGATAAATTGCAATTGCTTCAATGACTGAGGTTACAATTTGTTGATGCTCAATAAGGTTTCTGATTCATACTTTGGCTTTGTGAAAAGGTCATCACTTGAACTTGAGTAACCATATGACAAAATTTATATATGTTGCTGTTATGAAATAATCATGATGCCTTCATGTTCGTATTTTATTTTTATCGACGCCTCTACCTCTAAACATGAGGACATATTTATTGTTATCAGCTTTTCGCTTGAGGACAAGCGAGGTCTAAGCTTGGGGGAGTTGATACGTCCATTTTGCATCATGCTTTTATGACAATATTTATTGCATTATGGGCTATTATTTCACGTTATGTTACAATACTTATGGCTATTCTCTCTTATTTTACAAGGTTTACATGAAGAGGGAGAATGCCGGCAACTGGAATTCCGGGCTGGAAAAGGAGAAAATATTGAAGGACTATTCTGCGCAACTCCAAAAGTCCTGAAAATCCATGGAATACCTTAAAATAAATAAAGAAAAATCGTCGCCAAAGATGAAGGCCAGGGGGCCCACACCCTGCTCACGAGGTGGGGGGCACGCCCCCCTGGGCGCGCCCCAACCTCGTGGGCCCCCTAGTGGCTCTCCGACGTCCATCTTCTCCTCTATGAAGTCTTTTGATGAGAAAAAAATAGAAGAGAACCTTTCGGGACGAGACTCCGCCGCCACGAGGTTGAACCTTGGCGGAACCAATCTAGGGCTCCGGCAGAGCTGTTCTGCCGGGGACACTTCCCTCCGGGAGGGGGAAATCATCACCATCGTCATCACCAAAGCTCCTCTCATCAGGAGAGGGCAATCTCCATCAACATCTTCACCAGCACCATCTCATCTCCAAACCCTAGTTCATCTCTTGTATCCAATTCTTGTCTCTAAGTCCGGGATTGGTGCTAGTAGGTTGCTAGTAGTGTTGATTACTCCTTGTAGTTGATGCTAGTTGGTTTATTTGGTGGAAGATCATATGTTCAGATCCTTTATGCACATTATTAACCCTCTGATTATGAACATGAATATGCTTTGTGAGTAGTTACGTTTGTTCCTGAGGACAAGGGAGAAGTCTTGCTATTAGTAGTCATGTGAATTTGGTATTCGTTCGATATTTTGGTAAGATGTATGTTGTCTAAACCTCTAGTGGTGTTACGTGAACGTAGACTACATAACACTTCACCATTATTTGGGCCTAGAGGAAGGCATTGTGAAGTAATAAGTAGATGATGGGTTGCTAGAGTGACAGAAGCTTAAACCCTAGTTTATGCGTTGCTTCGTAAGGGGCTGATTTGGATCCATATGTTTCATACTATGGTTAGGTTTACCTTAATACTTTTGTTGTAGTTGCGGATGCTTGCAATAGAGGTTAATCATAAGTGGGATGCTTGTTCAAGTAAGAACAGTACCCAAGCACCGGTCCACCCACATATCAAATTATCAAAGTACCGAACGCGAATCATATGAGCGTGATGAAAACTAGCTTGACGATATTCCCATGTGTCCTCGGGAGCGCTTTTCCTATTATAAGAGTTTGTCCAGGCTTGTCCTTTGCTACAAAAAGGATTGGGCCACCTTGCTGCACTTTAATTAGTTTTGTTACTAGTTGCTCGTTACCATTTATCTTATGACAAAACTATCTGTTACCACTTATTTCAGTACTTTCGAGAATATCTTGCTGAAAAACCGCTTATCATTTCCTTCTGCTCCTCGTTGGGTTCGACACTCTTACTTATCGAAAGGACTACGATAGATCCCCTATACTTGTGGGTCATCAATGTTTACCAAAATTTTTGACATCTTATTTGCATTTTCCAAGTTCATATCAACTTGTTATAATTTTCTATGTAATGGTGAAAGTTGTTTGGAAATTCATAACAAGTAGATATGAAGTCAGAAAGAAAAAGAAAATTAGAAACCAGGATGATTATTGAGAAGACTTTTTGATTCCCATGCTCAAATCTCAGGTACTGTAGTGGGCGTAATGAGGGGTGCTGATGGCGCCTCGATTTGGGCTCCCAATAACTTCACTTGCCAAAACTACTCTGACACTAAGCGTCATAGATTTGAATGATGAACGGATGGGGTTTCGCATCGCTTGTGGCCTCCCTTCTATAAAATATAAAAGGCAAAAGAGGTGAATCAGAAAATTCTCATTATATTCCCAAATCTCCACAACAAAACTGCCACCGCACCCATCTTGTCCTCCCATAACCACACATCTCATCCTGCGCCGCCGCGGCCTCCATGGTCGGGGAAAAGACTCATGAACTAGAGTTGAAGAAATTAAGAAGACGGGGAGGGGTTTGTTGTCGTTCACACCTCCGCTTTGCTGGATCCAAGGTGACTGGCTGCCGTCCATAGTGAGCGAAGAGATAATGCGCCAAGTTGTAGCTGAAGGGTTCATGTCGAAACAAGGATGGAGGTTGTCGGTAGCCAGCAAAATAGACTTGGTTCCCAATCAAGATGAGCGGTTATTTGTCATTTCTATTGAAAGAGGCTTTTCTTTACCGCCGCGCCCTTTTCCCAAGTATTTGCATAGATTCTATGGGGCTCAACTTCACCACTTGCTCCCAAACACCATCACATATTTCTCTAGCTTTGTCTCTCTTCGTGAGAAATTCATGGGCCCCAAAAAGGAAAGGCCTAGAAGGAATTGATCTCTTATCGGCTTGTATTAATCATCACATCCAACCACTCCAGGATAGGGAAAGATGCATGTATACATATCAGGGTTAGAATTGCTGATTTGACTGATTCAAAGTTTACTTTCACCATCATAAAAATCGATTGTACTTGATAGAAAAACTCGACTTGCTGATTTGACTGATTCAAAGTTTACTTTGCTTGTCATCTAGATGCTTCTTTAGGAAATCCAGAACATGCATAACTATTAGACCATTATTTTCCATTTGCATGGAATCCATCCACACCGAACTAGGACAGGGTGACAGGAACAGATGTTTAATGCACATCTCGATCCACGGTAATACTACTACTAGCACATCTCAATCACTATTGCATGTTCTCCATTATTCTAAACCAAAATCTCAGTTTCTAATAAAAGTAATGATTCTTGGCATGGCCTCCTTCCCTAGGAGCTTGGATCTTAATCGTTGTCTGGCCATTAGCAATGCGATCAACGGTGGCCCACAGCTGGGCTCAACACTTGCCCAGCAACTTGTCGGCTTCCCATTGTCGGTCATCAAGTGTGACCACTACCTGACGCATGTGGTGGCCGATTTTCGATCACGCCACAACATTCCGGATGGGAGTTCTTTCAGTGCAAAAGGATGGGGTGCGTGCTTGTTTGTCCTGTTGTTATTTGGATTCGTCATAATTCCTTGCCTATTGTTTGCAAAAATTGTGTGTAGGATTGATGCAAGTTGTGATATTAGGAAGAAGAGTACATCGATGTATTGATAGCAGGAAATTTGTTAGATGTTTGTGCACTACTCGCTAGAGTTGAGACTAGAGACGGTGCAATGTTCAATTGTATGGAGGCGGACAACAATGGAGTGTGCATGGTTAAGAAGACGATAGAGAACCACAACAATGCATGTGGGCAATGAAGACATGGTGAAAGTACTAAAAGAACTAGTAGGGGTAGTTATGGCACTTGAATTTATGTTAAAGTGCCTAGTTGTTCTTGTAGTTTTATTTGGATCGGTTCTCTTAGTGAAGAATTGGTGAAGTATGTATTCCGGTGTATCAAAATGTCGGTGAATAAAATAGAAAAGGAGTGAAGTTTATTTCGGTGGCCCCAAATGAAATGAATTTTGCAAAAGAAAATTTTACTCTATTAAGTTTAGGTGTTTGGCTAGAACCGACCAAAACTTAGTGGATTAAAAATACTTCAAAATGGTTTACTTGGCGATATACTCCTCTATTTCTTATGGATTGGCTAGAGATGCTCTAACTTGTCCCATAGCAACAGAAGTGACAATTATACTTTTGACCTTACTTGTTCCAGCCGTGGGTTTTGCCCTTACTTTTCGGCTCTACTCAGTTTAGCCCCTAGCACTACAACACGACAAACTAACGGAGGCATTTTCTTCAAGGTGTTTTCAAAGACGCCTTAGATTAGCTCTGTTAAAGGTGTTATGGAGAAAACGCCTTTAAATATGCTCAGGCAACGGCGTACTGAAGAAACGCCTTTAAATACTAGGCATTCAGCGGCATTTTTCAGAAAGTGCCGTAATATGTACAAGCATACGGGGCGTCCTACAAACTGCCAGCACACATTTGAAGGCATTCCTGAGGGGAAACGCCTCCCAATCTCTGTAATATTTAAAAAGAGACCCTAAAGTATGGAATATTTCGTATTACAAGCTTCCACCTTTGGTACATCGCAGAACGGAGATTCGTTGGCAGCCTTAGGTCGCTGGATCGAATCGTATTACACGTTTTTCTTTTTTGCGTCAACCATTCGCTCTCGGGGCAGTTTATTTAGTCCCATACCGCTTACCGAACAGAACGATTGCCTGTTTAAAAGCAGCGCCGTGTAATACTTTGCACGAAGTTGTCAGATAGAAGCGGAGAGACATTTGTGTGCTGACTTGTGAGATTTGTATTAGGCTTGGATAACGACTCGGGTGTCCTAGTGAATTTGCGCTGGGCTTGGCCCGATTGTCACATGGGCTGTGAAGCCCCGCAACTAGTGTTGGTGAGAGGGAGAGGGAGGCCCATAGCAGAAGTTCAGTCATTGCAAATTTTGCTTGCTGAAGCTTTGGAGGCATTTTCAGAAAGTGCCGTCAGTGGTCTGAGCTTCGCGGGCATTCTCCAAAAGTGCCCAGACAGGTATTTGCCTTCACGAGTATTTCTAGCATTTTTCAGAAACACCTTCTTATACCTTCTAAGGCATTTTCTAGTCTTTCAAAGGCATTTCTAAATGCCTCCTAATTTGTACTGTGTTGTAGTGTAGAGTTGTGTTTGAGGTCGTCCAAGTGCCCCTTGACCCTATGACCTATACTTTGAAAATTTATAAAAAAATTATATGAACTCACAAAACTGCAACTAAGTTAATAAATATTTCAGCAAAACATTACCTATATGTGCATGCCGTTTGCATTTAGGAAAAAAAGTATTGTTCAAACAATCTGAGGTTACTAATGTTATTAACATTAGTAAACTTAAAAAGGTATAAACAATACTTTTCATGAATAAAAATTGCATGCAAATAGAGGTGACGTTTACCAAAAAATTTGATATCTTATTTGCATTTTCCAAGTTCATATCAACTTGTTATCATTTTCAATGTAATGGTGAAAGTTGTTTGGAAATTCATAACAAGTAGATATGAAGTTAGAAAGAAAATGCAAATTAGAAACTGGGACCATTATTGAGAAGACTTTTTGATTGCCGTGCTCAAATGTCAGGTACTGTTGTGGGCGTAATGAGGGGTGCTGATGGCGCCTCGATTTGGGCTCCGAATAACTTCACTTGCCAAAACTACTCCGACACCGAGCGTCATATATTTGAATGATGAACGGACGGGGTCTCCCGTCGCTTGTGGCTTCTCTTCTATAAAATACAAAAGGCAAAAGGGGTGAATCAGAAAATTCTCATTCTATTCCCAAATCTCCACATCAAAACCGCCACCGCACCCATCTCGTCCACCCATAACCACACATCTCATCCTGCGCCGCCGCGGCCTCCATGGTTGACTGGCTGCCGTCCATAGTGACCGAAGAGATAATGCGCCAAGTTGTAGCTGAAGGGCTCATGTCGAAACAAGGATGGAGGTTGTCGGCAGCCAGCAAAATAGACTTGGTTCCCAATAAAGATGAGCGGTTATTTCTCGTTTCTATTGAAAGAGGCTTTTCTTTACCGCCACGCCCTTTTCCCAAGTATTTGCATAGATTCTATGGGGCTAACCACCTGCTCCCAAACACCATACATATTTCTCTAGCTTTGTTTCTCTTTGCGAGAAATTCATGGGCCCCAAAAAGGAAAGGCCTAGAAGGAATTGATCTCTTATCAGCTTGTATTAGTCATCACATCCAACCACTCCAAGACAGGGAAAGATGCATGTATACATACCAGGGTTAGAATGACCCGATTCGAGTGAGCCGCAAGCCAATCACCGAGGATGTGATCAAATAAAAGCTGGTGCATATCACCAAGGAACAAGCTGGAATTCGAGCGGAAGGAAGTGTGCCACCCTACGACGCGTCCCAGCCTTGATTAGTTTCACCATCATAAAAATCGATTGTACTTGATAGATAAACTCGACTTGCTGATTTGACTGATTCAAAGTTTACTTTGCTTGTCATCTAGATGCTTCTTTAGGAAATCTAGAACATGCATAACTATTAGACCATTATTTTCCATTTGCATGGAATCCATCCACACCAAACTAGGACAGGGTGACAGGAATAGATGTTTAATGCACATCTCGATCCACAGTAATACTACTACTAGCACATCTCAATCACTATTGCACGTTCTCCATTATTCTAAACCAAAATCTCAGCTTCTAATAAAAGTATTGATTCTTGGCATGGCCTCCTTCCCTAGGAGCTTGGATCTTAATTGTTGTCCGGCCATCAACAATGCGATGAACGGTGGCCCTCGGCTGGGCTCAGTACTTGCCCAGCAACTTGTCGGCTTCCCGTTGTCGGTCATCAAGTGTGACCACTACCCGTGGCATGTGGTGGCCGATTTTTGATCACGCCACAACATTCCGGATGGGAGTTCTTTCAGTGCAAAAGGATGGGGTGCGTGCTTGTTTGTCCTGTTGTTCTTTGGATTTGTCATAATTCCTTGCCTATTGTTTGCAAAAAATAGTGTGTAGGATGGATGAGAGTTGTGATATTAGGAAGAAGAGTACAACGATATGTTAATAGCAAGAAATTTGCTAGATGTACGTGCACTACTTGCTAGAGTTGAGACTAGAGACGATTCAATGTTCAATTGTATGGAGGCTGACAACACTGGAGTGTGCATGGTCAAGAAGCCGATAGAGAATCGCAACAATGCATGTGGGCAATAAATACATAGTGAAAGTACTAAAAGAACTAGTAGGGGTAGTTATGGCACTTGAATTTACGTTAAAGTGCCTAGTTGTTCTTGTAGTTTTATTTGGATCGGTTCTCTTAGTGAAAATTTGGTGAAGTATGTATTCTGGTGTATCAAAATGTCGGTGAATAAAATAGAAAAGGAGTGAAGTTTATTTCGGTGGCCCAAAATGAAATGAATTTTGCAAAAGAAAATTTTACTCTGCTAAGTTTAGGGGTTCGGCTAGAACCGACCAAAACTTAGTGGATTAAAAATACTTCTAAAAGGTTTACTCGGCGATTTACTCCTCTATTTCTTATGGATTGGCTAGAGATGCTCTAACTTGTCCCATAACAACAGAAGTGACAATTACACTTTTGACCTTACTTGTTCCAGCCGTGGGTTTTGCCCTTACTTTTCGGCTCTACTCTGTTTAGTCCCTAGAGTTTTGTTTGAGGTCGTCCGAGTGCCCCTTGACCCTCTGACCTATACTTTAAAAATTCATAAAAAAATTATATGAACTCACAAAACTGCAACCAAGTTAATAAAATATTCAGCAAAACATTACCTATATGTGCATGCCGTTTGCATTTAGGAAAAAAGTATTGTTTAAACAATCTGAGATTACTAATGTTATTAACATTTGTAAATTTAAAAAGGTATAAACAATACTGTTCATGAATAAAAATTGCATGCAAATATAGGTGACGTTTACCAAAACTTTTGATATCTTATTTGTATTTTCCATGTTCATATCAACTTGTTATAATTTTCAATGTAATGGTGAAAGTTGTTTGGAAATTCATAACAAGTAGATATGAAGTCAGAAAGAAAATGCAAATTAGAAACCAGGACGATTATTGAGAAGACTTTTTGATTCCCGTGCTCAAATCTCAGGTACTGTATGGGTGTAATGAGGGGTGCTGATGGCGCCTCGATTTGGGCTCCCAATAACTTCACTTGCCAAAACTACTCCGACACTGAGCGTCATAGATTTGAATGATGAACGGACGGGGTCTTGCGTCGCTTGTGGCCTCCCTTCTATAAAATATAAAAGGCAAAAGGGGTGAATCAGAAAATTCTCATTCTATTCCCAAATCTCCACAACAAAACTGCCATCGCACCCATCTCATCCACCCATAACCACACATCTCATCTTGCGCCGCCGCGGCCTCCATGGTCGGGGCAAAAGACTCATGAACTAGAGTTGAAGAAATGAAGAAGACGGGGAGGGGTTTGTTGTCGTTCACATCTCCACTTGGCTGGATCCAAGGTGACTGGCTGCCGTCCATAGTGACTGAAGAGATAATGCGCCAAGTTGTAGCTGAAGGGCTCATGTCGAAACAAGGATGGAGGTTGCCGGCAACCAGCAAAATAGAATTGGTTCCCAATAAAGATGAGCGGTTATTTCTTGTTTCTATTGAAAGAGGCTTTTCTTTACTGCCGTGCCCTTTTCCCAAGTATTTGCATAGATTCTATGGGGCTCAACTTCACCACCTGCTCCTAGACACCATCACATATTTCTCTAGCTTTGTCTCTCTTCGCGAGAAATTCATGGGCCCCAAAAAGGAAAGGCCTAAAAGGAATTGATCTCTTATCAGCTTGTATTAGTCATCACATCCAACCACTCCAAGATAGGTAAAGATGCATGTATACATACCAGGGTTAGAATGACCCAATTCGGGTGAGCCGCAAGCCAATCACTGAGGATGTGATCAAATAAAAGCTGGTGCATATCACCAAGGAACAAACAGGAATTTGAGCTGAAGGAAGTGTGCCACCCTACGACGCGTCCCAGCCTTGATTAGTTTCACCATCATAAAAATCGACTGTACTTGATAGATAAACTCAACTTGCTTATTTGACTGATTCAAAGTTTACTTTGCTTGTCATCTAGATGCTTCTTTAGGAAATCCAGAACATGCATAACTATTGGACCATTATTTTCCTTTTGCATGGAATCCATCCACACCGAACTAGGACAGGGTGACAGGAACAAATGTTTAATGCACATCTCGATCCACGGTAATACTACTACTAGCACATCTCAATGACTATTGCACGTTCTCCATTATTCTAAACCAAAATCTCAGCTTCTAATAAAAGTAATGATTCTTGGCATGGCCTCCTTTCCTAGGAGCTTGGATCTTAATTGTTGTCCGGCCATCAGCAATGCGATCAACGGTGGCCCACGGCTGGGCTCAGCACTTGCCCAGCAACTTGTCGGCTTCCCGTTGTCGGTCATCAAGTGAGACCACTACCCGAGCCATGTGGTGGCCGATTTTCCATCACGCCACAACATTCCAGATGGGAGTTCTTTCAGTGCAAAAGGACGGGGTGTGTGCTTGTTTGTCCTGTTGTTCTTTGGATTCGTCATAATTCCTTGCCTATTGTTTGCAAAAAATTGTGTGTAGGATTGATGCAAATTGTGATTTTAGGAAGAAGAGTACATCGATGTATTGATAGCAGGAAATTTGCTAGATGTTTGTGCACTACTCGCTAGAGTTGAGACTAGAGACGATGCAATGTTCGATTGTATGGAGGCGGACAACAATGGAGTGTGCATGGTCAGGAAGCCGATAGAGAACCGCAACAATGCATGTGGCCAATGAAGACATAGTGAAAGTACTAAAAGAACTAGTAGGGGTAGTTATAGCACTTGAATTTATGTTAAAGTGCCTAGTTGTTCTTGTAGTTTTATTTGGATCGGTTCTCTTAGTGAAGAATTGGTGAAGTATGTATTCCGGTGTATCAAAATGTCGGTGAATAAAATAGAAAAGGAGTGAAGTTTATTTCGGTGGCCCCAAATGAAATGAATTTTGCAAAAGAAAATTTTACTCTACTAAGTTTAGGTGTTCGGCTAGAACCGACCAAAACTTAGTGGATTAAAAATACTTCAAAATGGTTTACTCGGCGATATACTCCTCTATTTCTTATGGATTGGCTAGAGATGCTCTAACTTGTCCCATAGCAACAGAAGTGACAATTATACTTTTGACCTTACTTGTTCCAGCCGTGGGTTTTGCCCTTACTTTTCGGCTCTACTAAGTTTAGCCCCTAGCACTACAACACGACAGACTAACGGAGGCATTTTCTTCAAGGTGTTCTCAAAGACGCCTTAGATTAGCTCTGTTAAAGGCGTTCCAGAGAAAACGCCTTTAAATATGCTCAGGCAACGGCGTACTGAAGAAACGCCTTTAAATACTGGGCATTCAGCGGCATTTTCAGAAAGTGCCGTAATATGTACAAGCATACGGGGCCTCCTACAAACTGCCATCACACATTTGAAGGCATTCCTAAGGGGAAACGCCTCCAAATCTCTGTAATATTTAAAAAGAGACCCTAAAGTATGGAATATTTCGTATTACAAGCTTCCACCTTTGGTACATCGCAGAACGGAGATTCGTTGGCAGCCTTAGGCCGCTGGATCGAATCGTATTACACATTTTTCTTTTTTGCGTCAACCATTCGCTCTCGGGGCAGTTATTTAGTCCCATACCGCTTACCAAACAGAACGATTGCCTGTTTAAAAGGAGCGCCGTGTAATACTTTCCACAAAGTTGTCAGATAGAAGCGGAGAGACATTTGTGTGCTGACTGGTGAGATTTGTATTAGGCTTGGAAGACGACTCGGGTGTCCCAGTGAATTTGAGCTGGGCTTGGCCCGATTGTCACATGGGCTGTGAAGCCCCGCAACTAGTGTTGGTGACAGGGAGAGGGAGGCCCACAACAGACATTCAGTCATTGCAAATTTTGCTCGCTGAAGCTTTGGAGGCATTTTCAGAAATTGCCGTCAATGGTCTAAGCATCGCGGACGTTCTCCAAAAGTGCCCAGACAGGTATTTGCCTTCGCGAGTATTTCCAGCGTTTTTCAGAAACACCTTCTTATACCTTCTGAGGCATTTTCTAGTTTTCAAATGCATTTCTAAATGCCTCCTAATTTTTACCGTGCTGTAGTGTAGAGTTGTGTTTGAGGTCATCCAAGTGCCCCTTGACCCTCTGACCTATACTTTGAGAATTATAAAAAAATTATATGAACTCACAAAACTGCAACTAAGTTAATAAAATTTTCAGCAAAACATTACCTATATGTGCATGCCGTTTGCATTTAGGAAAAAAATATTGTTTAAACAATCTGAGGTTACTAATGTTATTAACATTAGTAAACTTAAAAAGGTACAAACAATACTTTTCATGAATGAAAATTGCATGCAAATAGAGGTGACGTTTACCAAAATTTTTGATATCTTATTTGCATTTTCCAAGTTCATATCAACTTGTTATAATTTTCAATGTAATGGTGAAAGTTGTTTGGAAATTCATAACAAGTAGATATGAAGTCAGAAAGAAAATGCAAATTAGAAACCAGGACCATTATTGAGAAGACTTTTTGATTGCCGTGCTCAAATCTCAGGTACTGTTGTGGGCGTAATGAGGGGTGCTGATGGCGCCTCGATTTGGGCTCCCAATAACTAACTTGCCAAAACTACTCCGACACTGAGCATCATAGATTTGAATGATGAACGGATGGGGTCTCGCGTCGCTTGTGGCCTCTCTTCTATAAAATATAAAAGGCGAAAGGGGTGAATCAGAAAATTCTCATTCTATTCCCAAATCTCCACAACAAAACCGCCACCGCACCCATTTCATCCACCCATAACCACACATCACATCCTGCGCCGCCGCGGCCTCCATGGTCGGGGAAAAGACTCATGAACTAGAGTTGAAGAAATGAAGAAGATGGGGAGGGGTTTGTTGTCGTTGAAAGTGCAACTATCCCTAGGTGGTTTTGGTAATTCATAACAACATATAGCTCATTGAGCTAATGCTATTACTAGACTATTATTTCAGGAAAGCTCAATGAATGGCATGGCATGGATGATGAAAGTGGATCCCTCAAAATACTAAGGACAAAGGATTGGCTCAAGCTCAAAAGCTCAAGACTCTTCATTTTACATTTTAGTGATCCAAGATCACATTGAGTCTATAGGAAAAGCCAATACTATCAAGGAGGGATGAGGTGTTGCTTAATGAGACTCTTGCTTCATGTGCTTTGTGATATGCTCCAAAACCCTCAACTACTTTCCCACATCCACAAATGACCTAAACCCAAAGCCAAAATCGGTCACACCGATTCTTCCTATCCGGCGCCACCGATTCCAAAAGTCATAGCCACTACCACAAACCCTAAGCAAATCGGTCCTACCAATAGGGATCTCGGTTTCACCGAGATGGGGTTGTAATCTCTCTGTTTCCCTTTGTAACGTTTCGGTCTAACTGAAGTGAGCGATCGGTCCCACCGGGATTACAATGTAAACTCTCTGTTTCCTTTTTGTAACATTTCGATCTCACCGAAAAGAGCAAATCGGTCCCACCGAGTTTACCTGACCAACTCTCTGGAAAGCTTATTACCAAATCGGTCTCACCGAGTTTGTGTAATCGGTCTTACCGAGATTTCGTTATGCCCTAACCCTAACAGAATCGGTCTCACCGAGATGCATGTAAGTCCCACCGAAAATCACTAACGGTCACTAGGTTTACTAAATCAGTCCGACCGAGTTTAACGATTCGGTCCCACCGAGTTTGGTAAATTGTGTGTAATGGTTAGGTTTTGTGTGGAGGCTATATATACCCCTCCACCTCCTCTTCATTCGGAGAGAGAGCCATCAGAACGAACCTACACTTCGAACTTACCATTTATGAGAGAGAACCACCTACTCATGTGTTGAGGCCAAGATATTCCATTCCTACCATATGAATCTTGATCTCTAGCCTTCCCCAAGTTGCTTCCCACTCAAATCTTCTTTCCACCAGATCCAAAACCTATGAGAGAGAGTTGAGTATTGGGGAGACTATCATTTGAAGCACAAGAGCAAGGAGTTCATCATCAACGCACCATTTGTTACTTCTTGGAGAGTGGTGTCTCCTAGATTGGCTAGGTGTCACTTGGGAGCCTCCGACAAGATTGTGGAGTTGAACCAAGGAGTTTGTAAGGGCAAGGAGATCGCCTACTTCGTGAAGATCTACCGCTAGTGAGGCAAGTCCTTCGTGGGCGACGGCCATGGTGGAATAGACAAGGTTGCTACTTCATGGACCCTTAGTGGGTGGAGCCCTCCGTGGACTCGCGCAGCCGTTACCCTTCGTGGGTTGAAGTCTCCATCAACGTGGATGTACGATGGCACCACCTATCGGAACCACGCCAAAAACATCCGTGTCTCCAATTGCGTTTGAATCCTCGAAACCCTTCCCTTTACTTTCTTGCAAGTTGCATGCTTTAATTTCTGCTGCCTATATACTCTTTGCATGCTTGCTTGAATTGTGTGATAATTGCTTGAGTTGTCCTAAAGTAGCTTAAATCTGCCAAACTCTAAAATTGGGAAAAGGTTAAGTTTTTATTGGTCAAGTAGTCTAATCACACCCCCCTCTAGACATCCTTAAAGGTCCGACAGTCGTTCACACCCCCGCTTGGCTGGATCCAAGGTGACTCGCTGCTGTCCATAGTGACCGAAGAGATAATGCGCCAAGTTGTAGCTGAAGGGCTCATGTCGAAACAAGGATGGAGGTTGTTGGCAGCCAGCAAAATAGACTTGGTTCCCAATAAAGATGAGCGGTTGTTTCTCGTTTCTATTGAAAGAGGCTTTTCTTTACTGTCGTGCCCTTTTCCCAAGTATTTGCATAGATTCTATGGGGCTCAACTTCACTACCTGCTCCCAAACACCATGACATATTTCTCTATCTTTTTTTCTCTTCGCGAAAAATTCATGGGCCCCAAAAAGGAAAGGCCTAGAAGGAATTGATCTTTTATCAGCTTTTATTAGTCATCACAAACCACTCCAAGACAGGGAAAGATGCATGTATACAGACCAGGGTTAGAATGACCCGATTCGGGTGAGCCGCAAGCCAATCACCGAGGATGTGATCAAATAAAAGCTGGTGCATATCACCAAGGAACAAGCTGAAATTCGAGCAGAAGGAAGTGTGCCACCCTACGATGCGTCCCAGCCTTGATTAGTTTCACCATCATAAAAATCGATTGTACTTGATAGATAAACTCAACTTGCTTATTTGACTGATTCAAAGTTTACTTTGCTTGTCATCTAGATGCTTCTTTAGGAAATCCAGAACATGCATAACTATTGGACCATTATTTTCCTTTTGCATGGAATCCATCCACACCGAACTAGGACAGGGTGACATGAACATATGTTTAATGCACATCTCGATCCACGGTAATACTACTACTAGCACATCCCAATCACTATTGTACGTTCTCCATTATTCTAAACCAAAATCTCAGCTTCTAATAAAAGTAATGATTCTTGGCATGGCCTCCTTCCCTAGGAGCTAGGATCTTAATCGTTGTCCAGCCATCAGCAATGCGATCAACGGTGGCCCACGGCTGGGCTCAGCACTTGCCCAGCAACTTGTCGGCTTCCCATTGTCGGTCATCAAGTGTGACCACTACCCGAGCCATGTGGTGGCCGATTTTCGATCACGCCACAACATTCCGGATGGGAGTTCTTTCCGTGCAAAAGGATGGGGTGCGTGCTTGTTTGTCCTGTTATTCTTTGGATTCGTCATAATTCCTTGCCTATTGTTTGCAAAAAATTGTGTGTAGGATTGATGCAAGTTGTGATATTAGGAAGAAGAGTACATCGATGTATTTATAATAGGAAATTTGCTAGATGTTTGTGCACTACTCGCTGGATTTGAGACTAGAGATGATGCAATGTTCAATTGTATGGAGGCGGACAACAATGGAGTGTGCATGGTCTAGAAGCCGATAGAGAACCGCAACAATGCATGTGGGCAATGAAGACATAGTGAAAGTACTAAAAGAACTAGTAGGGGTAGTTATGGCACTTGAATTTATGTTAAAGTGCCTAGTTGTTCTTGTAGTTTTATTTGGATCGGTTCTCTTAGTGAAGAATTGGTGAAGTATGTATTCCGGTGTATCAAAATGTCGGTGAATAAAATAGAAAAGCAGTGAAGTTTATTTTGGTGGCCCCAAATGAAATGAATTTTGCAAAAGAAAATTTTACTCTACTAAGTTTAGGTGTTCGGCTAGAACCGACCAAAACTTAGTGGATTAAAAATACTTCAGAATGGTTTACTCGGTGATATACTCCTCTATTTCTTATGGATTGGCTAGAGATGCTCTAACTTGTCCCATAGCAACAGAAGTGACAATTACACTTTTGACCTTACTTGTTCCAGCCGTGGGTTTTGCCCTTACTTTTCGGCTCTACTCAGTTTAGCCCCTAGCACTACAACACGACAGACTAACGGAGGCATTTTCTTCAAGATGTTCTCAAAGACGCCTAAGATTAGCTCTGTTAAAGGCATTCTGGAGAAAACGCCTTTAAATATGCTCCGGCAACGGTGTACTGAAGAAACGCCTTTAAATACTGGGCATTCAGCGGCATTTTCAGAAAGTGCCCTAATATGTACAAGCATACGGGGCGTCCTACAAACTGCCAGCACACATTTGAAGGCATTCCTGAGGGGAAACGCCTCCAAATCTCTGTAATATTTAAAAAGAGAGCCTAAAGTATGGAATATTTCGTATTACAAGCTTCCACCTTTGGTACATCGCAGAACGGAGATTCGTTGGCAGCCTTAGGTCGCTGGATCGAACCGTATTACACGTTTTTCTTTTTTGCGTCAACCATTCGCTCTCGGGGTAGTTTATTTAGTCCCATACCGCTTACTGAACAGAACGATTGCCTGTTTAAAAGCAGCGCCGTGTAATACTTTCCACGAAGTTGTCAGATAAAAGCAGCGCCACTTACTGAATGGTCTGAGCATCGCGGGCGTTCTCCAAAAGTGCCCAGACAGGTATTTGCCTTCGCGAGTATTTCTAGCGTTTTTCAAAGGCATTTCTAAATGCCTCCTAATTTGTACCGTGCTGTAGTGCAGAGTTGTGTGTGAGGTCGTCCAAGTACCCCTTGACCCTCTGACCTATACTTTGAAAATTTATAAAAATATTATATGAACTCACAAAACTGCAACTAAGTTAATAAAATTTTCAGCAAAACATTACCTTTATGTGCATGCCGTTTGCATTTAGGAAAAAAAGTATTGTTTAAACAATCTGAGGTTACTAATGTTATTAACACTAGTAAACTTAAAAAGGTATAAACAATACTTTCCATGAATAAAAATTTCATGCAAATAGAGGTGACATTTACCAAAAATTTTGATATCTTATTTGCATTTTCCAAGTTCATATCAACTTGTTATAATTTTCAGTGTAATGGTGAAAGTTGTTTGGAAATTCATAACAAGTAGATATGAAGTCAGAAAGAAAATGCAAATTAGAAACCAGGACCATTATTGAGAAGACTTTTTGATTGCCGTGCTCAAATCTCAGGTACTGTTGTGGGCGTAATGAGGGGTGCTGATGGCGCCTCGATTTGGGCTCCCAATAACTTCACTTGCCAAAACAACTCCGGCACTGAGCATAATAGATTTGAATGATGAACGGACGGGGTCTCGCGTCGCTAGTGGCCTCTCTTATATAAAATATAAAAGGCAAAAGGGGTGAATCAGAAAATTCTCATTCTATTCCCTAATCTCCACAACAAAACCGCCACCGCACCCATCTCGTCCACCCATAACCACACATCTCATCCTGCGCCGCCGCGGCCTCCATGGTCGGGGAAAAGACTCATGAACTAGAGTTGAAGAAATGAAGAAGATGGGGAGGGGTTTGTTGTCGTTCACACCTCCGCTTGGCTGGATCCAAGGTGACTGGCTGCCATCCATAGTGACCGAAGAGATAATGCGCCAAGTTGTAGCTGAAGGGCTCATGTCGAAACAAGGATGGAGGTTGTCGGCAGCCAGCAAAATAGACTTGGTTCCCAATAAAGATGAGCAGTTATTTCTCGTTTCTACTGAAAGAGGCTTTTCTTTACCGCCGCGCCCTTTTCCCAAGTATTTGCATAGATTCTATGGGGCTCAACTTCACCACCTGCTCCCATACACCATCACATATTTCTCTAGCTTTGTCTCTCTTTGCGAGAAATTCATGGGCCCCAAAAAGGAAAGGCCTGGAAGGAATTGATCTCTTATCAGCTTGTATTAGTCATCACATCCAACCACTCCAAGACAGGGAAAGATGCATGTATACATACCAGGGTTAGAATGACCCAATTCGAGTGAGCCGCAAGCCAATGACCGAGGATGTGATCAAATAAAAGCTGGTGCATATCACCAAGGAACAAGCTGGAATTCGAGCGAAAGGAAGTGTGCCACCCTACGACGCGTCCCAGCCTTGATTACTTTCACCATCATAAAAATCGATTGTACTTGATAGATAAACTCGACTTGCTGATTTGACTGATTCAAAGTTTACTTTGCTTGTCATCTAGATGCTTCTTTAGGAAATCCAGAACATGCATAACTATTAGTCCATTATTTTCCATTTGCATGGAATCCATCCACACCAAACTAGGACAGGGTGACAGGAACAGATGTTTAATGCACATCTCGATCCATGGTAATGCTACTACTAGCACATCTCAATCACTATTGCACGTTCTCCATTATTATAAACCAAAATCTCAGCTTCTAACAAAAGTAATGATTCTTGGCATGGCCTCCTTCCCTAGGAGCTTGGATCTTAAATGTTGTCCGGCCGTCAGCAATGCGATGAACGGTGGCCCTCGGCTGGGCTCAGTACTTGCCCAGCAACTTGTCGGTTTCCCGTTGTCGGTCATCAAGTGTGACCACTACCCATTGCATGTGGTGGCTGATTTTTGATCACGCCACAACATTCCGGATGGGAGTTCTTTCAGTGCAAAAGGATTGGGTGCGTGCTTGTTTGTCCTGTTGTTCTTTGGATTTGTCATAGTTGCTTGCCTATTGTTTGCAAAAAATTATGTGTAGGATGGATGAGAGTTTGTGATATTAGGAAGAAGAGTACATCGATATGTTAATAGCAAGAAATTTGCTAGATGTACGTGCACTCCTTGCTAGAGTTGAGACTAGATACGATTCAATGTTCAATTGTATGGAGGCAGACAACACTGGAGTGTGCATGGTCAAGAAGCTGATAGAGAACCGCAACAATGCATGTGGGCAATGAAGACATAGTGAAAGTACTAAAAGAACTAGTAGGGGTAGTTCTGGCACTTGAATTTACGTTAAAGTGCCTAGTTGTTCTTGTAGTTTTATTTGGATCGGTTCTCTTAGTGAAGAATTGGTGAAGTATGTATTCCAGTGTATCAAAATGTCGGTGAATAAAATAGAGAAGGAGTGAAGTTTATTCCGGTGGTCCCAAATGAAATGAATTTTGCAAAAGAAAATTTTACTCTACTAAGTTTAGGTGTTCGGCTAGAACCGACCAAAACTTAGTGGATTAAAAATACTTCAAAATGGTTTACTCGGCGATATACTCCTCTATTTCTTATGGATTGGCTAGAGATGCTCTAACTTGTCCCATAACAACAGAAGTGACAATTACACTTTTGACCTTACTTGTTCCAGCCGTGGGTTTTGCCCTTACTTTTCGGCTCTACTCAGTTTAGCCCCTAGAGTTTTGTTTGAGGTCATCCGAGTGCCCCTTGACCCTCTGACCTATACTTTAAAAATTCATAAAAAAATTATATGAACTCACAAAACTACAACCAAGTTAACAAAATATTCAGCAAAACATTACCTATATGTGCATGCCGTTTGCATTTAGGAAAAAAAGTATTGTTTAAACAATCTGAGATTACTAATGTTATTAACATTTGTAAACTTAAAAAGGTATAAACAATACTGTTCATGAATAAAAATTGCATGCAAATATAGGTGATGTTTACAAATTTTTTTGATATCTTATTTGTATTTTCCAAGTTCATATCAACTTGTTATAATTTTCAATGTAATGGTGAAAGTTGTTTGGAAATTCATAACAAGTAGATATGAAGTCAGAAAGAAAATGCAAATTAGAAAGCAGGACGATTATTGAGAAGACTTTTTGATTCCCGTGCTCAAATCTCAGCTACTGTATGGGCGCAATGAGGGATGCTGATGGCGCCTCGATTTGGGCTCCCAATAACTTCACTTGCCAAAACTACTCCGACACTGAGCGTCATAGATTTGAATGATGAACGGACAGGGTCTCGCGTCGCTTGTGGCCTTCCTTCTATAAAATATAAAAGGCAAAAGGGGTGAATCATAAAATTCTCATTCTATTCCCAAATCTCCACAACAAAACTGCCACCGCACCCATCTCGTCCACCCCTAACCACACATCTCATCCTGCACCGCCGCGGCCTCCATGGTCAGGGAAAAGACTCATGAACTAGAGTTGAAGAAATGAAGAAGACCGGGAGGGGTTTGTTGTCGTTCACATCTCCGCTTGGCTGGATCAAAGGTGATTGGCTGCCGTCCATAGTGACCGAAGAGATAATGCGCCAAGTTGTAGCTGAAGGGCTCATGTCGAAACAAGGATGGAGGTTGTCGGCAACCAGCAAAATAGACTTGGTTCCCAATAAAGATGAGCAGTTATTTCTCGTTTCTATTGAAAGAGGCTTTTCTTTACCGCCGTGCCCTTTTCCCAAGTATTTGCATAGATACTATGGGGCTCAACTTCACCACCTGCTCCTAAACACCATCACATATTTCTCTAGCTTTGTCTCTCTTCGCAAGAAATTCATGGGCCCCAAAAAGGAAAGGCCTGGAAGGAATTGATCTCTTATTAGCTTGTATTAGTCATCACATCCAACCACTCCAAGACAGGGAAAGATGCATGTATACATACCAGGGTTAGAATGACCCGATTCGAGTGAGCCGCAAGCCAATCACCGAGGATGTGATCAAATAAAAGTTGGTGCATATCACCAAGGAACAAGCTGGAATTCGAGCTGAAGGAAGTGTGCCACCCTACGACGCGTCCCAGCCTTGATTAGTTTCACCATCATAAAAATCGATTGTACTTGATAGATAAACTCGACTTGCTTATTTGACTGATTCAAAGTTTACTTTGCTTGTCATCTAGATGGTTCTTTAGGAAATCCAGAACATGCATAACTATTGGACCATTTGCATGGAATCCATCCACACCAAACTAGGACAGGGTGACAGGAACAAATGTTTAATGCACATCTCGATCCACGGTAATACTACCACTAGCACATCTCAATCACTATTACACGTTCTCCATTATTCCAAACCAAAATCTCAGCTTCTAATAAAAGTAATGATTCTTGGCATGGCCTCCTTCCCTAGGAGCTTGGATGTTAATCGTTGTTCGGCCATCAGCAATGCGATGAACGGTGGCCCTCGGCTGGGCTCAGCACTTGCCTAGCAACTTGTCGGCTTCCCATTGTCAGTCATCAATTGTGACCACTACCCGAGGCATGTGGTGGCCGATTTTTGATCATGCCACAACATTCCGGATGGGAGTTCTTTCAGTGCAAAAGGATGGGGTGCGTGCTTGTTTGTCCTGTTGTTCTTTGGATTCGTCATAATTCCTTGCCTATTGTTTGCAAAAAGTTGTGTGTAGGATGGATGCAAGTTGTGATATTAGGAAGAAGAGTACATCGATGTATTGATAGCAGGAAATTTGCTAGATGTTTGTGCACTACTCGCTAGAGTTGAGACTAGAGACGATGCAATGTTCAATTGTATGGAGGCGGACAACAATGGAGTGTGCATGGTCAAGAAGCCGATAGAGAACCGCAACAATGCATGTGGGCAATGAAGACATAGTGAAAGTACTAAAATAACTAGTAGGGGTAGTTATGGCACTTGAATTTATCTTAAAGTGCCTAGTTGTTCTTGTAGTTTTATTTGGATCGGTTCTCTTAGTGAAGAATTGGTGAAGTATGTATTCTGGTGTGTCAAAATGTTGGTGAATAAAATAGAAAAGGAGTGACGTTTATTTCGGTGGCCCCAAATGAAATGAATTTTGCAAAAGAAAATTTTACTCTACTAAGTTAGGGGTTCGGCTAGAACCGACCAAAACTTAGTGGATTAAAAATACTTCAAAATAGTTTACTCGGCGATTTACTCCTCTATTTCTTATGGATTGGCCAGAGATGCTCTAACTTGTCCCATAGCAATAGAAGTGACAATTACACTTTTGACCTTACTTGTTCCAGCCGTGGGTTTTGCCCTTACTTTTTGGCTCTACTCAGTTTAGCCCCTAGCACTACAAAACGACAGGGTAACGGAGGCATTTTCTTCAAGGCGTTCTCAAGGCGTTTTTCAGATTTTTTAGCACTTAGAAATGTGTTTTCCAATGTAGGTTCATATGTACCCGGGTTTATCTATGCACTTCCTAGTTTGAGTCCTGCTACTCCCCCTTTTCTCTCTTTTCTCTCTAAATTTCGTTGGCGTAGAATAGAGTTACATCGCCTGAACATCGCATAGTAGATGGGCTGTACCGTGTGCAATTTCGGCCCATCTACTGTCCCTGCAGATTTAAGCACTTCTCGAAATATTCATATCTTTTAAACCGTAGCTTGAAATTATAGATGTTATATATGAAAATCGCTTAAATAATCCTTTTCTTTATATGATGTATTTTGAAAATGCATGTTATATATGTTTTCTACCCATTTAAATTGCCTAGATAAGATAGTTTGATGCTCTATAAAAATCTATTATTGGCCCCATAGGGGATGTATATGCTAAAGATTACCACAAGCACATAATCCTCCTCTCTATTTCCGCGAGTGCACAATAACTAATCCATATAGATGATGTACACTAAACTACTCATATGAACTTTATGTAAACCAATGGCTTAATGCTGATTTCTAGAAATGGTGTCTATAAAGATGTTTTTAAAAATATCAATGTAGACATACAACCCTGAACATTCGTTATGCATGTCCTGACGGATTAATTGTTTTCGATGAAGATGTCTAATATGTGATCTTATGTGGATGCTATAATTGAGTACTAAAATGTACTTTGCTACTTTTAGCTCAGTGCACTAGTTCATGGGCATCACTGAGGAGAAACGCCAGCAAAGGCATGAATTGATACCGAAATCTAGGTAGGTATTTTTGTTGTCTAATAAATTGGACACACCTTCAGTACACTTAAAAATTGTTACAAATTTATGAATTTGCGTAACACCACTTATCATGTCATTTCTTGTACGACATCGTGAAATATTTGAAGGGATTTGCTTATGTCATCTAATGTGTCTATGAGCAATGATTTTTCCCCCGTTGGAACGCACGGCCATATTTGCTAGTAATATTAAACTGGCTATCATTTCTGCTACCCACTAATGCCACCTATAAATGATGAAAAATGTCTCACACAAGGGAAATCCCCCGCCTGGACCGGCCCAAGCAGTAGAGAGCTCCTATAATGTGCTCTGCACGCTGTGAGAAGACGCAATGCACCTGTATGGGCAGGCCCATGACCGAGCGGCCTGTTTTTCAAATTTAATTTTCTAATTTTTCTTTCCTTTTCTGTTTTCATTTTTCCTACTTTAAATAATATGAGACTTCAAAAAAGTTCCATAACTTTAAAATGTGAATTTTTAAATAAATTATTTAATAAATTGTAAAATTTTTGTGGATTTAAAAAAAACCTCATGATTGTGTTAAAGAATGATAGTTTATTCAAAATGTTAGAAAGTCCGTGTATTAGAAAATTTTAACGAAGTTGAACAAAATTTTACCAGTTCAAAACTGTTTGTGACTTACAAAATAGTTTATTCATTCATGCCACCTATAAATAGTTTATTCATTCACACGGGAGAATTCCCCGCCTGCGCTGGGCCAAGCATTATACTGCGCTCTGATGGGAGAAGATGCGGCGCATCCGTTTGGGCCGGCCCATGTCCAGGAGGCCTTATTATTATTATTATTATTATTATTATTATTATTATTATTATTATTATTATTATTATTATTATTATTATTATAGTTATTATTATTATTATTATTATTATTATTATTATTCCTTTTCTTATCTATTTTCCTTTTTCTACTTTATATAATTTGGGACTTCAAAAAAGTTGCTAAAATTTTAAATAAAATGTTAAATAAATTATATAATGTTTGTGGATTCAAAAAATGTTCATGATTTGGTAAAAAAAGGTTTTGTTATTCAAAATGTTCGACATTTTGCGAACAAATGTTCGGGAAAACAAGAATATTCATGATTTTTTAAAAAGTCCCTGTATCTTAAAATGGTAACGAAATTGATTTTTTTTTTGCCAATTCAAGAAATGTTCATGAATGGAAAGATATCCTGAAAGGCTAAAAATTCAAAAAATGTTTGTGACTTACAAAATTATTTATCATTCATAAAATGATCCATGACTCAAAAAATGATCATGTATTTCAAAAAAATGTTCATTAAATCAAAAAATGTTCCTCAAATCAAAACTGTTCATGAGTTTTAAAAAGTGTTCCACCAATTTCTTAAAAAATGTTCGCTGATTCTAGAAATGTTCGCCGATTCAAGAAAATTATATGTAAAAGTAATCTATTTTACAAATTTTTGCAAATAGTATAAAATATTCATCAAGTCAAAAAAAGTCCTTTTTAGAAAATGTTAAATTTTTATAAAAGTGTTCACGAATTTGAGAATGTTCTTGAATTCAAATAAGCTCATGAGTTTGAAAAAAAGTTCATGATTTCAAAAATTGCTCATGGTTTCACAAAATTGAGAGTGATAGGGTATCTTGGTGATGCGGCAAAATGTGGTCATGGCAATGCACGAGCCCTTTTGCTAGTTGCTAATAAAAGGAATAGTGCCTATGTCCATCCGTCACGAATGTACCTGTAAAGGTACAGTTACCCTCAGATGCCACCTATAATTAACAAAAAAAACGTAATGCACAGTGCAATTGGCCCACGTGGGCCGGACCCCCCCCCCCCCACCTGGGTCGACACACACAATTAGAAAGAGAGTGATAGTGTATCTCGGTAATGCAATAAAATATGGTCATAGCCATTGGAGATTATGATATTTTTCCCATTGGAATGCACGGGCCCTTTTGCTATGAAATTTATGATTCTAGGCGAACGACACCTACCCCTCCTGTGAAGAGATGAAAATTGACCCTTATAAATCTAGTCACTGATCAATGTCAATTTATTCTGATATTTTTTTAACAAAATAAGTAATAAGAACACTGTCGATATGCCTGAGTGGTTAAGGAGACATAATTGAAATCGATAACACTGTCAATATGTGATGGTGCAAACTTGTCCGGTGCACGTGATGGTAGTGGCGGTTGCTACTTACTGCCTGCCACTGCTAACCAGTTAGGAGTGGTGGGCCTTCGCCTGTCACTGGTGGCCTTTTAGCAGTGTCACGAGAGCAGTGCCCCTAGCCCGCCACTGCTAAGCATTCCTGTAGTAGTGAGGGAACCGAACAACGGAATACACCTTAAGAAACCAACATTGAAAATCGGCAAGTGGAGAAAAAAGGGTTCACAAGGAATAAGACGATATGGGTTACCATTTACATTAGTCAAACTGGACGGAAATTACATATACATTTTTCCACTCTAACCTCGCTTACTGGCTTCTAGCTCCCGCTCTTTCTCTTCTTTCCAACGGGACAAAAGGGACGACTACTAACAGGACGCGCCTAGACGGGACTAAAGTCCCTCTTCTTATCCAAGCGCACTACGGCGGCGACCATGGGGGATACCGCCCTCAGTTCCCTCGCTTGCACCACGGGGGCCATGTCATCCCATATGGTGGACGTTGGAAGGAAGGGATCTCGATGATGATGATTGGAGAGGATGCGGGATGCCACAGTGATGGCAGCCCGGATCCCCTCCCTGTTCAGCTCCTTCGTGAAGGCACGAGGGAACACGAGGTCATTAGCAAGGAAGAAGAAGAAGGATGCCATGTCTGACAGGTGCCGATAACTGAAGTTGGCGTGATGGTCAAAGGGATTCATGCCCACGACATGCTCTAGGCACGGCGCACCCACATCCAGTAATACCTTGCCTAGGAGGTCCTCTATATCATCGCGTCAGGCATGCTCCCAGGGTCGATGCGCCCCATCAAGGAGGCAACCTATCGGTGGAGGCGATCCACCGCCTCCTCCATGGCGACCTGTGATTGGTGGTACTTCTTGGCGGTGGACGGGAGCTCCCCATTCTCCTCCCGGAGGCTGCGAATCTCCTCACTCGTCTTCCGCTTGAGGGTCCGTAGTTTGGCCTGCATCTTCTCCTTGAAAGACTCAAGCTCTGTGTCTTTAGCCTGGAGCTCTTTCCTTTGGGCCTGGACTTCCTCAGCAAGCTGCCTCACCTCAAAGTCCGCCACCGGTTGAGTTTCCATTTGGGAGAAAAGAGGGGAGGGGGAAGATGAGGAGAAGGCAGAACGGGGAACGACTCACCTCTCCCCCTGGCATTTATAGCATGGGAGATGAGGTAGATCGACCCCTCGATCATGCCGATCCCTGGCTTTCCTAATATGATGTTGGGTTCCCAAGATGAACTCAAGATGGCGCGCCACATCCATAATGGAAAGCATCAACATTACCCCTCCTGTAAATGTAAGAATCAAGAGGACTCGACGACTGGTCTTCCGCCTGTGTACATTAGTCCCCACTCCAGGCTAGCATGCAAAGTATCGTCCCCTCCGGTCAGAGGAGATGTGATGCCATGTGGCAGGAGGGCACCCCTATCAAATCATATAGCTGTTCGAACAAGGCGTAAAGCCAAAGGGAATCACTTTGGGCAGACCGTCTCCCCAGGGTTTCCCGGTCGCTGATGCCTCATGCACCATCCTATGTGGTTTTGCTCTGACCGAGCACAGGGGCTAGCGACGTGTGGGCCCCATGTGTTGAATGGACCTGACCCTAACGACATGTGCGGCATGCGTTCGACCCAGGCTCGGGGGCTACTGTCGGTACCGTGACAGCTGGGTTCACAGACCCAACCCCGCGCGCGCCATGATCGCACTTTGACCAGACTCAAGAAGGAGGAAGAACTGCTCGTCATGGTTTCCTCTTCTGAACCAATAGTGGTATGCAGATCTTCCTCAAGAACTACACCAAGTAGAAGGATAGGCTTCGTGGTAGCATGCATACCTTTTTCATAAGATGTTCATGGCCATCAAGGCGAGCCTGCCGCCAAGATTGAAGCAAGACCTGGCAACAACACTTGCTGGCCCAAGACCCGGGAATGACCTCGCACGACAACGGAAATCCTTAACTGGCCCGCACTCAGCAAGCTTTCGACAGCAAGCTATCGATTCACCCATGCATGGCATGGTTGTTCTGATCTGGATTTGGATTTGGTTATACAAAAAGGTGAGGGATTAGACAATCTGATCTAGATTTGGTTCACAAGGTTGGAGACTTGATCGAACACCAGTAGGAGCACTCAATGCTTCCCGTTCCTGGGAAGGACATCTAGCTTGCCATCCACAAAATATAACCACACATAAAAAGTAGGAGTAGGGTATTGCGCAACCATGTGGCCCGAACCTGGGGAAATCATCGTGTCATATTGTGCATTTCATTAGTGTAGGTCCTCACCTTCGTGCCCCATCTACGAACCAGCAAAGGGACGTCTACATTAATTGGTGTCACGCATGTGTTCTGCACATGCCCACCGACACAATGCCCTCATCTTTTCACGCTAGCCGTAACACACGAATAGCACTGCATAATAAGGTTGCATCGACGCTCTTGTAAGTGAGAGAAATTCATTGTCTGGCCACCGGCACAGCCACAAATGGCGACCCTCGGTGGGGATCGGAACTTGCCCAGCAACTCGTACGCTCATCATTTTGCTCAGATCTTACTCGTCGCTCGGCCACCGGCACGACCAAGAACTGTGGCCCTCGGCTAGGCTCGGTAATTGCCTAGCAGCTCGAACTGGAGTTGAAGAAGATGAAGAATATGAGGAGGGGTTTGTTGTCATTCACGCCTCCGCTTGGCTGGATCCATGGTGACTGGCTGCCGTCCATGGTGACCGAAGAGACAATACGCAAATTTGTAGCTGAAGGGCACCTGTCGAAACAAGTATGAGGGTTGTCGGCGACCAGCGAACTAGGCCCAGTTCCCAACCAAGATGAGCGGGCACTTCTCGTTTCTCATATTGAAAGAGGATTTTCTTTACTGCCACGCCCTTTTCCAAAGTATTTGCATAGATTCTATGGGGCTCAACTTCACCACCTGCTCCCAAATACCATCACATATTTCTCTAGCTTTGTATCTCTTCGCCAGAAATTCATGGGCCCCAAAAAGGAAAGGCCTAGAAGGAATTGATCTCTTATCAGCTTGTATTAGTCGTCACATCCAACCACTCCAAGACAGGGAAAGATGCATGTATACATACCAGGGTTAGAATGACCCGATTCGAGTGGGCCGCAAGCCAATTCCCGAGGATGTGATCAAATAAAAGCTGGTGCATATCACCAAGGAACAAGCTGGAATTCGAGCTGAAGGAAGTGTGCCACCCTACGACGCGTCCCAGCCTTGATTAGTTTCACCATCATAAAAATCGATTATACTTGATAGATAAACTCGACTTGCTTATTTGACTGATTCAAAGTTTATTTTGCTTGTCATCTAGACTCTTCTTTAGGAAATCTTGAAGATGCATAACTCTTGGACCATTATTTTCCATTTGCATGGAATCCATCCACACCAAACTAGGATAGGGTGTCAGGAATAGATGTTTAATGCACACCTTGGTCCACGTTAATACTACTACTAGCACATCTCAATCACTATTGCACGTTCTCCGTTATTCTAAACCAAAATCTCAGCTTCTAATAAAAGTAATGATTCTTGGCATGGCCTCCTTCCCTAGGAGCTTAGATATTAATTGTTGTCCGGCCATCAGCAATGCGATGAACGGTGGCCCTCGGCTGGGCTCCGCACTTGCCCAGGAACTTGTCGGCTTTCCGTTGTCGGTCATCAAGTGTGACCACTATCCGAGGCATGTGGTGGCCGATTTTCAATCACACCACAACATTCCGGATGGGAGTTCTTTCAGTGCAAAAGGATGGTGTGCGTGCTTGTTTGTCCTGTTGTTCTTTGGATCTATCATAATTCCTTGCCTATTGTTTGCAAAAAATTGTGTGTAGGATGGATGCAAGTTGTGATATTAGGAAGAAGAGTACATCGATGTATTGATAGCAGGAAATTTGCTAGATGTTTGTGCACTACTCGCTAGAGTTGAGACTAGAGATGATGCAATGTTCAATTGTATGGAGGTGGACAACAGTGGAGTGTGCATGGTCAAGAAGCCGATAGAGAACCGCAACAATGCATGTGGGTAATGAAGACATAGTGAAAGTACTAAAATAACTAGTAGGGGTAGTTATGGCACTTGAATTTATTTGTATCGGTTCTCTTAGTGAAGAATTGGTGAAGTATGTATTCTCGTGTATCAAAATGTCGGTGAATAAAATAGAAAAGGAGTGAAGTTTATTTCGGTGGCCCCAAATGAAATGAATTTTGCAAAATAAAATTTTACTCTACTAAATTTAGGGGTTCAGCTAGAACCGACCAAAACATAGTGGATTAAAAATATTTCAAAATGGTTTACTCGGTGATTTACTCCTCTATTTCTTATGGATTGGCTAGAGATGCTCTAACGTGTCCCATAGCAACAGAAGTGACAATTACACTTTTGACCTTACTTGTTCCAGCCGTGGGTTTTGCCCTTACTTTTCGGCTCTACTCAGGTTAGCCCCTAGCACTACAAAACCACAGACTAACGGAGGCATTTTCTTCAAGGCGTTCTCAAAGACGCCTTAGATTAGCTCTGTTAAAGGCGTTCCAGAGAAAACGCCTTTAAATATACTCAGGCAACGGCGTACTGAAGAAACGCGTTTAAATACTGGGCATTCAGCGGCATTTTCAGAAAGTGCCGTAATATGTACAAGCAAACGGGGCGTCCTACAAACTGCCAACACACATTTGAAGGCATTCCTGAGGGGAAACGCCTGCAAATCTCTGTAATATTTTCAAAAGAGACCCTAAAGTATGGAATATTTCGTATTACAAGCTTCCACCTTTGGTACATCGCAGAACGGAGATTCGTTGGCAGCCTTAGGCCGCTGGATCGAATCGTATTACATGTATTTCTTTTTTGCGTCAACCATTCACTCACGGGGAAGTTTATTTAGTCCCATACCGCTTACCGAACAGAGCGATTGCCTGTTTAAAAGCAGCGCTGTGTAATACTTTCCACGAAGTTGTCAGATAGAAGCGCAGAGACATTTGTGTGCTGACTGGTGAGATTTGTATTAGGCTTGGATAACAACTCAAGTGTCCTAGTGAATTTGAGCTGGGCTTGGGAGAGGGAGGCCCACAGCAGACATTCAGTCATTGCAAATTTTGCTCGCTGAAGCTTTGGAGGCATTTTCAGAAATTGCCCTCAATGATCTGAGCATCGCGGGCGTTCTCCAAAAGCGCCCAGGCAGGTATTTGCCTTCGCGAGTATTTCTAGCGTTTTTCAGAAACACCTTCTTATACCTTCTGAGGCATTTTCTAGTCTATGAAAGGCATTTCTAAATGCCTCCTAATTTGTACCGTGCTGTAGTGTAGAGTTGTGTTTGAGGTCGTCCAAGTGCCCCTTGACCCTCTGACCTATACTTTGAAAATTTATAAAAAAATTATATGAACTCTGCAACTAAGTTAATAAAATGTTCAAAAAACATTACCTATATGTGCATGCCGTTTGCATTTAGGAAAAAAGTATTGTTTAAACAATCTGAGGTTACTAATGTTATTAACATTAGTAAACTTAAAAAGGTATAAACAATACTTTTTATGAATAAAAATTGCATGCAAATAGAGGTGACGTTTACAATAAATTTTGATATCTTATTTGCATTTTCCAAGTTCATATCAACTTGTTATAATTTTCAATGTAATGGTGAAAGTTGTTTGGAAATTCATAACAAGTAGATATGAAGTCAGAAAAAAAAGCAAATTAAAACCAAGAAGATTATTGAGAAGACTTTTTGATTCCTGTGCTCAAATCTCAGGTACTGTAGTGGGCGTAATGAGGGGTGCTGATGGCGCCTCGATTTGGGCTCCCACTAAGTTCACTTGCCAAAACTACTTCGACACTGAGCGTCGTAGATCTGAATGATGAACGGACGGGGTCTCGCGTCGCTTGTGGCCTCCCTTCTATAAAATATAAAAGGAAAAATGGGTGAATTGGAAAATTCTCATTATATTCCCAAATCTCCACAAAAAAACCACCACCGCACCCATCTCGTCCACCCATAACCACACATCTCATCCTGCACCGCCGCCGCCTCCATTGTCAGGGAAAAGACTCATGAACTAGAGTTGAAGAAATGAAGAAGTCGAGGAGGGATTTGTTGTCGTTCACGCCTCTGCTTGGCTGGATCCAAGGTGACTGGCAGCCGTCCATGGTGACCGAAGAGATAATGCGCCGATTGTAGCTGACGGGCTCATGTCAAAACAAGGATGGAGGTTGTCGACAGCCAGCAAAATAGACTTGGTTCCCAATCAAGATGAGCGGTTATTTGTCGTTTCTATTGAAAGAGGCTTTTCTTCAACGCCGCGCCCTTTTCGCAAGTATTTGCATAGATTCTATGGGGCTCAACTTCACCATCTGCTCCCAAACACGATCACATATTTCTCTAGGTTTGTCTCTCTTTGCGAGAAATTCATGGCCCCAAAAAGGAAAGGCCTAGAAGGAATTGATCTCTTATCGGCTTGTATTAGTCATCACAACCAACCACTCCAAGACAGGGAAAGATGCATGTATACATATCAGGGTTAGAATGACCCGATTCGAGTGCGCCGCAAGCCAATCACCGAGGATGTGATCAAATAAAAGCTGGTGCATATCACCAAGGAACAAGCTGGAATTCGAGCTGAAGGAAGTGTGCCACCCTACGACGCGTCCCAGCCTTGATTAGTTCCACCATCATAAAAATCGATTGTACTTGATAGATAAACTCGACTTGCTTATTTGACTGATTCAAAGTTTACTTTGGTTGTCATCTAGATGCTTCTTTAGGAAATCCAGAACATGCATAACTATTGGACCATTATTTTCCTTTTGCATGGAATCCATCCACACCGAACTAGGACAGGGTAACAGGAACAAATGTTTAATGCACATCTCGATCCACGGTAATACTACTACTAGCACATCTCAATCACTATTGCACGTTCTCCATTATTCTAAATTAATATCTCAGCTTCTAATAAAAGTAATGATTCTTTGCATGGCCTCCTTCCCTAGGAGCTTGGATCTTAATCATTGTCCGGCCATCAGCAATGCGATGAACGGTGGACCTCGGCTGGGCTCAACACTTGACCAGCAACTTGTCGGCTTCCCGTTGTCGGTCATCAAGTGTGACCACTACCCGAGGCATGTGGTGGCCGATTTTCGATCACGCCACAACATTCCGGATGAGAGTTCTTTCAGTGCAAAAGGATGGGGTGCGTTCTTGTTTGTCCTGTTGTTTTTTGGATTCGTCATAATTCATTGCTTATTGTTTGCAAAAAATTATGTGTAGGATGGATGCAAGTTGTGATATTAGGAAGAAGAGTACATCGATGTATTGATAGCAGGAAATTATCTAGATGTTCGTGCACTACTCGCTAGAGTTGAGACTAGAGACGATGCAATGTTCAATTATATGGAGGCGGACAACAATGGAGTGTGCATGGTCAAGAAGCCGATAGAAAACCGCAACAATGCATGTGGGCAATGAAGACATAGTGGAAGTACTAAAAGAACTAGTAGGGGTAGTTATGGCACTTGAATTTATGTTAAAGTGCTTAGTTGTTCTTGTAGTTTTATTTGGATCGGTTCTCTTAGTGAAGAATTGGTGAAGTATGTATTCTGGTGTATCAAAATGTCGGTGAATAAAATAGAAAAGGAGTGAAGTTTATTTTGGTGGCCCGAAATGAAATGAATTTTGCAAAAGAAAATTTTACTCTGCTAAGTTTAGGGATTCGGCTAGAACCGACGAAAACTTAGTGGATTAAAAATACTTCAAAAAGGTTTACTCGGTGATTTACTCCTCTATTTCTTATGGATTGGCTAGAGATGCTCTAACTTGTCCCATAGCGACGGAAGTGACAATTACACTTTGAACCTTACTTGTTCTAGCCGTGGGTTTTGCCCTTATTTTTCGGCTCTACTCAGATTAGCCCCTAGCACTACAACACGACAGACTAACGGAGGCATTTTCTTCAAGGCGTTTTCAAAGACGCCTTAGATTAGCTCTGTTAAAGGCGTTCCGGAGAAAACGCCTTTAAATATGTTCAGGCAACGGCATAATGAAGAAACGCCTTTAAATACTGGGCATTCAGCGGCATTTTCAGATAGTGCCGTAATATGTACAAGCATACGGGGCGTCCTACAAACTGCCAGCACACATTTGAAGGCATTCCTGAGGGGAAACGCCTCCAAAGCTCTGTATATTTTCAAAAGAGACCCTAAAGTATGGAATATTTTGTATTACAAGCTTCCACCTTTGGTACATCGCAGAACGGAGATTCGTTGGCAGCCTTAGGTCGCTGGACCGAATCGTATTACATGTTTTTCTTTTTTGCATCAACCATCCGCTCTCGGGGCAGTTTATTTAGTCCCATACCGCTTACCGAACAAAGCGATTGCCTGTTTAAAAGCAACGCTGTGTAATACTTTCCACGAAGTTGTTAGATAGAAGCGGAGAGACATTTGTGTGCTGACTGGTGAGATTTGTATTAGGCTTGGATAACGACTCGTGTGTCCTAGTGAATTTGAGCTGGGCTTGGCCCGATTGTCACATGGGCTGTGAAGCCCCGCAACTAGTGTTGGTGAGAGGGAGAGGGAGGCCCACAGCAGATGTTCAGTCATTGCAAATTTTGCTCGCTGAAGCTTTGGAGGCATTTTCAGAAACTGCCGTCAATGATCTGTGCATCGCGGGCGTTCTCCAAAAGTGCCCAGACAGGTATTTGCCTTTGCTAGTATTTCTAGCGTTTTTCGGAAACGCCTTCTTATACCTTCCGAGGCATTTCCAGTCTTTCAAAGGCATTTCTAATAGCCTCCTAATTTGCACCGTGCTGTAGTGTAGAGTTGTGTTTTAGGTCGTCCAAGTGCCCCTTGACCCTCTAACCTATACTTTGAAAATTTATATAAAGTTATATGAACTCACAAAACTGCAACTAAGTTAATAAAATTTTCAAGCAAAACATTACCTATATGTGCATGTCGTTTGCATTTAGGAAAAAAAGTATTGTTTAAACAATCTGAGGTTACTAATGTTATTAACATTAGTAAACTTAAAAAGGTATAAACAATACTTTTCATGAATAAAAATTGCATGCAAATAGAGGTGATGTTTACCAAAAATTTTGATATCTTATTTGCATTTCCCGTGCTCAAATCTCAAGTACTGTAGTGGGTGTAATGAGGGGTGCTGATGGTGCCTCGATTTGGGATCCCACTAACTTCACTTGCCAAAACTACTCCAACACTGAGCGTCGTAGATCTGAATGATGAACAGACGGGTCTCCCGTCGCTTGTGGCCTCGCTTCTATAAAATATAAAAGGCAAAAGGGGTGAATCGGAAAATTGTTATTCTATTCCCAAATCTCCACAACAAAACCACCACGGCACCCATCTCGTCCACCCATAACCACACATCTCATCCTGCACCACCGCCTCCATGGTCGGGGAAAAGACTCACGAAGTAGAGTTGAAGAAATGAAGAAGATGAGCAGGGGTTTGTTGTCGTTCACGCCTCCGCTTGGCTGGATCCAAGGTGACTGGCTGCCGTCCATAGTGACCGAAGCGATAATGCGCCAAGTTGTAGCTGAAGGGCTCATGTCGAAACAAGGATGGAGGTTGTCGGCAGCCAGCAAAATAGACTTGGTTCCCAATCAAGATGAGCGGTTATTTCTCGTTTCTATTTAAAGAGGATTTTATTTACCGCCGCACACTTTTCTCAAGTATTTTCAAGATTCTATGGGACTCAACTTCACCATTTGCCACCAAACTCAATCACATATCGCTTTAGCTTTGTCTCTCTTTGCGAGAACTTCATCGGCCCCAAAAGGAAAGGCTTAGAGAAGTAATTGATATCTTATCGGCTTCTATTAGTCATCACATCCGACCTCTCCAATGCAGGGAAAAATGCATGTATACATATCAGGGTTAGAATGACCCGATCCGAGTGAGCCGCAGGCCAATCACCGAGGATGCAATCGAATCAAAGTTGGTGCATGCGGCCAAGGAACAAGCTGGGATTCGAGCTGAAGGAAGTGTGCCACCTTACGACGCGTCCCAGCCTTGATTAGTTTCACCATAAAAAAAATCATTTGTACTTGATAGATAAACTCGACTTGTTTATCCGAATGATTCAACGTTCACTTAGCTTGTCATCTAAATGCTTCTTTAGGAAATCCAGAACATGCATAACTATCGGACCATTATTTTCGTTTTGTGTGTAATCCATCCATATTGAACTTGGATAGGGTGACCGGAACTAGTGTTTAATACACATCTCGATCCATGGTAATACTACTACTAAGACATATTGATCACTAATGCATGTTCTCTATTAGTCTGAACCAAAATTTCAGCTTCTAATAAAAATGCCTCCTTCCCTAGGAGCTCGGATCTTAATCATCATCCGGCCTTCAACAAAGCCAGGAACAGTGGAACTCGGCCGGGCTCAGCACTGGCCCAGCAACTCGCCGACTCCCCGTTGCCGGTCATCAAGTGTGACCACTACCCGCGGCACGTGGTGCACCGAGTTTCGATCACGCCAGAACATTCCGGATGGGATTTCTTTCAATGCAAAAGGATATGGGGTGAGTGCTTGTTTGTCCTCTTGCTCTTCGGTTTCTTCGTAATTCATAGCTTATTGTTTGTGAAAAATTGTTTGTAGAATGGATGAAAGTTGTGGTGTTAGGAAGAAGATATATCGATATATTGATAGCAAGAATTTTTTTAGATGTTCATGCCCTACTTAGTAGAGTCTAGACTAGAGATGATGCAATGTTCAATTGTATGGAGGCAGACAACAATGGATTGTGCATGCTCAAAAAGCCGATAAAGAACCGCAACAATGTGGGAAACGAAGACATAGAGAATGTACTAAAAGAACTAGTAGGTGTTGTTTTGGCACTTGAATTTTCGCTAACGTGCCTAACTGTTCTTGTTGTTTTATTTGGATTAGTTCACATAGTGAAGAATTGGTGAACATTGTATTCTAGTGTATCAAACTGTCGGTCAACAAAATAGAAAACGAGGAAGTTTGTTTCGATGGCCGAAAATGAAATAAATTTTGCAAAAACAAAATTTTACTCCTGTAAGTTTAGGGGTTCGGCTAGAACCGGCCAAAACTTAGTGAATTAAAAAGACCTCATAAAGGTTTACTCGACGATTTACTCCTCTATTTCTTAGAGATCTGCTAGAGATGCTCTAACTTGTTCCATAGCACCAGAAGGGACAATTACACTTTTGACCTTACTTGTGCCAGCCGTGTGTTTTGCCCTTACTTTTCAGCTCTGCTTAGTTTTGCCCTTAGATTTGTGTTTGAGGTCGTCTGAGTAACCTTTTACCGTTTGAACTATACTTTGAAAATTCATAAAAAAATTACATGAACTCACAAAAATGCAACTAACATAATAAAATGTGTTCAACCAAATATTACCTTTATGTGCATGTCATTTGCCTTTAGGAAAAAAGTATTGTTCAAACAACCCGAGCTTATTAGTGTTATTAACATTATTAAACATACAAAGGTATAAACAATACTTTTTCAGTAATAAAAATTGCAGGCAAATATTGGTGATGTTTTTCCAATTATTTAGATATCTTATTTGCATTTTCCAAGTTCATATCAACTTGTTATAATTTTCAATGTAATGGTCAAAGTTGTTTGAAAATTCATAACAAGTAGATATAAAGTCAGAAAAAAAATACAAATTCGACACAAGGACGATTAGAAGAAGACTTTTGATTATAGTGATCAAATCTCGCGCACTATAGTGGTCGTAATGAGGGGTGTTGATGGCGCCTCGATTAGGGCTCCAACAAACTTCACTTGCCAAAACTACTACAGCACAGAGCATCCTAGATCTGAATGATTAACGGACGGGGTCTCGTGTCACTTGTGGCGTCCCTTCTATAAATAAAAGGAAAAAGGGGTGAATCAGAAAATTCTCATTCCGTTCCCAAATCTCCACAACAAAACCGCCGCCGCACCCATCTCGTCCACCGATAACCGCACATGTCATCCTCCACCGCCTCCATGGCCGGGGAAAAGAGTCGCGAACTAGAGTGGAAGAAGATGAAGAACACGAGGAGGGATTTGTTGTAGTTCATGCCTCCGCCTGGCAGGATCCATGGTCATTGGCTGCCGTCCATGGTGACCGAAGAAACAATGCGCGATTTGTAGCTGAAGGGCTTGGGTCGTAACAAGGATGGAGGTTGTCAGCGGCCAGCGAACTAGACCCGGTTCCCAATCAAGATGAGCAGGTACTTCTAGTTTCTCATATTGAAAGAGGATTTTCTTTACCGTCGCGCCCTTTTCTCAAGTATTTTCATAGATTCTATGGGGCTCAACTTCACCATTTGCCCCCAAATGCCATCACATATCTCTCTAGCTTTGTCTCTCTTTGCGAGAACTTCATGGGCCAAAAAAAGGAAATGCTTAGAAGGAACTGATCTCTTATCGACTTGTATTAGTCAGCACATCCAGCCACTCGAAGATAGGGAAATATGCCTGTATACATACCAGGGTTAGAATGACCCTATCCGAGTGAGCCGCAAGCCAACCACTTAGGATGTAATCGAATCAAAGCTGGTGCATGTCACCAAGGAACGAGCTGGAATTCGAGCTGTAGGAAGTGTTCCACCTTACGACGCGTCCCAGACTTGATTAGTTTCAACATCGTAAAAACCAATTCTTCTTGATAGATAAACTTGACTTGCTTATCCGACTGATTCAAAGTTTACTTTGCTTGTCATCTAAATGCTTCTTTAGGAAATCCAGAACGTGCATAACTATCGGACCATTATTTTTGTTTTGCACGCAATCCATCCATATTGGACTAGGACAGGGTGACAGGAACAAGTTTTTATTGCACATCTCGATCCACGGTATTACTACTACTAACACATATTGTTCACTAATGCATGTTCTCCATTATTTTATACCAAAATCTCAGCGTCTAATAAAAATGATGATTCTTGGTATGACCCCCTTCCTAGGAGCTCGGATGATAATCGTCGTCCGGCCATCCGGAAAGCCACGAATGGTGGCACTCGGCCAGGCTCAACACTTGCCCAACAGCTCGTCGGCTCCCTTGTTGTCGGTCATCAAGTGTGAACGCAACACGCGGCATGTGGTTCACCGAGTTTTGATCACGCCACAACATTCCAGATGGGAGTTCTTTCAGTGCAAAAGAATGGGGGTGAGTGAATGTTTGTCCTGTTGCTCTTCGGATTCTTCGTCATTTGTAGCTTATTATTTGCGAAACATTGTGTGTAGGATGGATGCAAGTATTGGTATTAGGAAGAATATATATCGATATATTGATAGCAAGAAATTTGCTAGATGTTCATGCACTACTTGCTAGAGTTGAGACTAGAGATGATGCAATGTTCAATTGTATGTAGGCGGACAACAATGGAGTGTGCATGCTCAAGAAGCCAATGGAGAACCGCAACATGTGGGAAATGAAGACATAGAGAAAGTACTAAAAGAACTAGTCGGGTTAGTTATGGCACTTGAATTTCTGTTAAAGTGCCTAATTGTTCTTGTTGTTATATTTGGATTAGTTCTGTTAGTTAAGAATCGTTGAAGTATGTATTCTGGTGTATAAAAATGTCGGTCAATACAATAGAAAAGGAGTGAAGTTTATGTCTGTGGCCTAAAATGAAATGAATTTTGCAAAAAACGAAATTTTACTCCGCTAAGTTTTGGTGTTCGGCTAGAACCGACCAAAACTTAGTGCATTAAAAATACTTCACAAAGATTTACTGGCCGATTTACTCCTCTGTTTCTTAGGGATCGACTAGATATGCTCTAACTTGTTCCATCGCAACAGAAGGGTGAATTACACCTTTGACCTTACTTGTGCTAGCCGTGGGTTTTGCCCTTACTTTTGGCTTTGCTTAGTTCCGCCCTTAGATTTGTGTTTGAGGTCGTCCGAGTGCACTTTGACCGTTTGACCTATACTTTGACAATTCATAAAAAAAATATCAACTCACAAAAATGCAACTAACATAATAAAATGTTCAGCAAAATGTTACCTTTACGTGTAGGTATTTGTCTTTAGGAAAAAAGTATTGTTGAAACAACCCGAGGTTATTAATGTTATTAACTTTATTAAACATACAAAGGTATAAATGATACATTTTCATGAATTAAACATACAAATGTCGGTGATGTTTTCCAATTATTTTGATATCTTATTTGCATTTTCCGAGTTCATATCAGGTTGTTATAATTTTCAATATAATGGTCAAAGTTGTTTGAAAATTCATAACAAGTTGATATGAAGTCCAAAAAAATACAAATTAGCCACCAAGACAATTATGAATTAGACTTTTTGATTCCCGTGATCAAATCTCGCGCACTATAGCGGGCGTAATGAGGGGTGCTGATGGCACCTTGATTAGGGCTCCCACTAACTTCACTTGCCAAAACTACTTCAGCACTGAGCGTCGTAGATCTGAATGATGAACAGACGGGGTCTCGCGTCGCTCGTGGCATCCCTTCTATAAATAAAAGGCAAAAGGGGTGAATCGGAATATTCTCATTCCATTCCCAAATCTCCACAACAAAACCGTCGCCGCACCCATATCATCCACCCATAACTGCACATCTCATCCTCTGCCACCTACATGGCCGGGGAAAAGACTCCCGAACTGGAGTTGAAGAAGATGAAGAACATGAGGAGGGTTTCGTTGCCATTCACACCTCCGCCTAGCTAGATCCATGGTCACTGGCTACTGTCCATGGTGACCGAAGAGACACCGCGCCAATTTGTAGCTGAAAGGCTTGAGGTCGAAACAAGGATGGAGTTGTTGGCGACCAGTGAACTAGACCCGATTCCCAATCAAGATGAGCGGGTACTTCTCGTTTCTCATATTGAAAGAGGATTTTCTTTACCGCCGCACCCTTTTCTCAAGTATTTTCATAGATTCTATGGGGTTCAACTTCACCAGTTGCCCCCAAACGCCATCACACATCTCTCTAGCGTTGCCCCTCTTTGTGAGAACCTCGTGGGCCCCAAATGGAAAGGCTTATAAGGAATTGATCTCCTATCGGCTAGTAACTCATCACATCCAACCACAAGAGGACAGGGAAGATGCATGGATACATATCAGGGTTAGAATGACCCGATCCAAGTGAGCAGCAAGCCAATCACTAAGGATGTGATCGAATCAAAGCTGGTGCATGTCACCAAGGAACGAGCTGGAATTCCAGCTGAAGGAAGTGTGCCACCTTACGACGCGTCCCAGCCTTGATTAGTTTCACCATCATAAAAATCAATTCTACTTGATAGATAAACCCGAGTTGCTTATCCGACTGGCTCAATGTTTACTTTGCTTGTCATCTAAATGCTTCTTTAGGAAATCCAGAACATGCATAACTATTGGACCATCAGTTTTGTTTTGCATGGAATCCATCCATATCGGACTAGGATAGGTTGACAGGAACACATGTTTAATGCACATCCCGATCCACGGTAATACTACTACTGATACATCTCGATCACTAATGCATGTTCGCCATTATTCTAAACCAAAATCTCAGCTTCTAATAAAACTACTGATTCTTGGTATGGCCTCCTTCCCTTGGAGCTCGGATCTTAATCGTCATTTGGCTATGAGCAAAGCCACGAATGGTGGCACTCGGCCAGGCTCAACAGTTGTCCAGTAGCTCTTCAGCTCCCTATTGTCGGTCATCAAGTGTGAGCACAACTCGCAGCATGTCGTGCGTGGAGTTTCGATCACGCCCCAACATTCCGGACGGGAGTTCTTTTAGTGCAAAAAGATGGGGTGAGAGCTTGTTTGTCCTGTTGTTCTTGAAATTCATCGTAATAGCTTATTTTTTGCAAAAAATGTGCGTGGGATGGATGCAATTGTTGTATCAGGAACAAGATACATCATTATATTTATAGCAAGAAATTTGCTAGATGTTCATGCACTACTTGCTAGAGTAGAGACTAAAGACCATGCATTGTTCAATTGTATGGAGGAGGACAACAATGGAGTGTGCATGCTCAAGAACCGCAACAATGTGGGCAACGAAGACATAGAGAAAGCACTGAAAGAACTCGTAGTTGTAGTTATGGCACTTGAATTTCTGCTAAAGTGCCTAATTGTTCTTGTAGTTTTATTTGCATCGGTTCTTTTAGTTTTATTCTAGTGTATTAAAATGTCGTTCAATAAACTAGAAAAGGAGTGAAGTTTATTTTCATGGCCGAAAATGAAATGAATTTTGCAAAAACAAAAGTTTACTCCGCTAACTTTAGGGGTTCAGCTAGATAGGACCAAAACTTAGTGGATTAATAATACTTCACAATGGTTAACTCGGTGATTTACTCCTCTATTTCTTAGGGATTGGCTAGAGATGCTCTAACTTGTTACATAGCAACGGAACTGACAATTACACTTTTGACCTTACTTGTGCCAGTTGTGGGTTTTGTCCTTACTTTTTGGCTCTGCTCAGTTTTGCCGTTAGATTTGTATTTGAAACCGCCGAGTGCCCTTTGACCATCTAACCTATACTGTGAAAATTGATAAAAAAAATATATGAAGTCACAAAAATGCAGCTAAGATAATTAAATATTCAGCAAAATATTACCTTTAGGTACATGTCATTTGCATTTAGGAAAAAAGTATAGTTTAAATAACCCAAGGTTATTAATGTTATTAACACCACTAAACATAAAAAGGTATAAACATTAATTTTTCATGAATAAAAATTGCATGTTAATATAGGTGATGTTTTGCAATCATTTTGATATATTATTTGCATTTTCCGAGTTCATATCAACTTGTTATAATTTTCAATGTAATGGTCAAAGTTGTTTGAAAATTTATAACAAGTAGATATGAAGTCAGAGAAAATGCAAATTAGATACCAGGACGATTGTGAAGAAGACTTTTTCATTCCCGTGATCAAATCTCGCGCACTGTAGCAGGCGTAATGAGGGGTGCTGACGGCGCCTTGATTAGGGATCCCACTAGCTTCACTTGCCAAAACTACTGTAGCACTGAGCGTCGTAGATTTCAACGATGAACGGACAGGGTCTCGGTCGCTTGTGGTGTCCTTTCTATAAATAAAAGGAAAAAGGGTTAAATAAAAAAATCCATTCTCAACCGCCGCCACACCCATCTCGTCCACCCATAACTGCACATCTCTTCCTCCACCACCTCCATGGTTGGGGAAAACACTCGTGAACTATAGTTGAAGAAGATGAAGAAGATGAGGAGGGGTTTGTTGTCATTCACGCCTCCGCTTGGCTGGATTCGAGGTGACTGGCTACCATCCATTGTGACCGAAGAGATAATGCACCAATTTGTAGCTGAAGGGCTCGTGTCGAAAGAAGGGTGGAGGTTGTTGGTGGCCAGGGAATTAGATCCGGTTCTCAATCAAGATGAGCGTGTACTTCTCTTTTCTCATATTGAAAAGAGGATTTTCTTTACTGCCGCTCCCTTTTCTTAAGTATTTTCATAGACTCTATGGGGCTCAGCTTCACCATTTGCCACCAAACGCCATCACATATCTCTGTAGCTTTGTCTCTCTTTGCGAGTACTTCATGGTCCCCAAAAGGAAAGGTTTAGAAGGAATTGATCTCTTATCGGCTTGTATTAGGCGTCACATCCAGCCACTCCAAGACGGGAAAGATGCATGTATACATATCAGGGTTAGAATGACCCAATCCGAGTGAGCCGCAAGCCAATTACAGAGGGTATGATCGAATCTAAGCTGGTGTATGTCATGAAGGAATGGGCTTGAATTCGAGCTGAAGGAAGTGTGCCACCTTACGACGCATCCCAACCTTGATTAGTTTCACCATCACAAAATTCGATTGTACTTGATAGATAAACTTGAGTTGCTTATCCCACTTATTCAATATTTACTTTGCTTGTCCTCTAAATGCTTCTTTAGGAAATCTAGAACATGCATAATTATTGGACCATTATTTTTGTTTCGGATGGAATCCGTTCAGACTAGGACATGGTGACATGAACAAGTGTTTAATGCACACTCGATCCACGGTAATACTTCTACTAACATATCTCGATCACTAATGCATGTTCTTCATTATTCTAAACCAAAATTTCAGCTTCTAATAAAACCAATGATTCTTCGTATGGCCTGCTTCCCTAGGAGCTCGGATCTTAATCGTCATCCGGCCTTCAACAAAGCCAGGAACGGTGGAACTCGGCCGGGCTAAGCACTTGCCTAGCAGCTCGTCGGCTCCCCACAGCCAGTCACCAAGTGTGAACACTACCTGTGGCATGTGGTGTGTTGAGTTTCGATCACGGCACAAATTTCCGTATGGGAGTTCTTTGAGTGGAAAAGGATGGGGTGAGTGATTGTTTCTCATGTTGTTCTTTGGATTTGTCATAATTTGTAGCTTATTGTTGGAAAAAGTTTGTGTGTAGGATATATGCAATTGTGGTATCAGGAAGAAGATACATCGATATATTGATAGCAAGAAATTTGCTAGATGTACATGCAGTACTTGCTAGAGTTGAGACTAGAGACGATGCAATGTTCAATTGTATGGAGGCGAACAACAATGGCGTGTGCATGCTCAAGAAGCCGATAGAGAAGCGCAACAATGTAGGAAAGGAAGACACAGAGAAAGTACTCAAAGAATTAGTAGGGGTAGCTATGGCAATTGAATTTCTGTTAAAGTGCCTAACTGTTCTTGTAGTTTTATTTGGATTGGTTCTCTTAGTGAAGAATTGGTGAAGTATGTATTCTGGTGTATCTAAATGCCAGTCAATAAAATAGATAAGGAGTTAAATTTATTTTGGTGGCCGAAAATGGAATTAATTTTGCAAAAAACAAAATACTACTCCGCTAAGTTTAGGGGCTTGGCTAGAACCGACCAAAACATAGTGGACTAAAAATACTTCCCAAAGGATTTCTCGGCAATTTAGTTCTCTATTTCCCAGGGAACGGCTAGAGATGCTCTAAATTGTTCCATAGCAACAGAAGTGACAATTACACTTTTGACCATACTTGTCCCAGCCGTGGGTTTTGTCCTTACTTTTTGGTTCTGCTCATTTTTGCCCTTAGATTTGTGTTTGAGGTCGTCCGAGTGCCCTTTGACCATCTAACCTATACTTTGAAAATTCATATTAAAATTTATATGAACTAAAAAAGATGCAACTAAGATAATAAAAAGTTCAGCAAAATATTACCTTTATGTGCATGTCATTTGACTTTAGGGAAAAAGTATTGTTCAAACAACCCGAGGTATAAATGTTATTAACATTACTAAACATAAAAAGTTATAAACAATACTTTTCATGAATAAAAATTTCATGCTAATGTAGGTGATGTTTTCCAATCATTTTGATTTCTTATTGGCATTTTCCGAGTTCATATCAACTTGTTATAATTTTCAGGACGATTATGAAGAGGACTTCTGGATTCCCGTGATCAAACTCTGCCCACTGTAGCGGGCGTAATGAGGGGTGCTTATGGTGCCTCGATTAGGGCTCCCACTAGCTTCACTTGCCAAAACCACTGCAACACAGAGCATCGTAGATCTGAATGATGAACTGACGGGGTCTCGTGTCGCTTGTGGCCTCCCTTCTATATATAAAAGGCAAAAGGGGTGAATCAAAAAATTCTCATTCCATTCCCTAATCTCCACAAGAAAACCGTTGCCGCACCCATCTCGTCCACCCATGACCACACATCTCATCCTCCGCCGCCTCCATGGTCGGGGAAAAGACTCTCGAACTGGAGTTGAAGAATATGAACAAGATGAGGAGGGTATTGTTGTTGTTTACACCTCCGTCTAGCTGTATCCAAGGTGACTAGCTGTCGTCCATGGTGACCGAAGAGACAATGCGCTAATTTGTAGCTGAAGGGCTCATGTCGAAACAAGGATGGATGTTGCCGGTGGCCGGCGAACTAGGCCCAGTTCCCAATCAAGATGAGTGGGTACTTTTCGTTTCTCATATTAAAAAGGATTTTCCTTACCTCCGCGCCCTTTTCTCAAGTATTTTCATAGATTCTACGGGGCACAACTTCACCATTTGCCCCCCAACACCATCACATATCTCTCTAGCTTTGTCTCTCTTTGCGAGAACTTCATGGGCCCCAAAAGGAAAGGCTTAGAAGGAATTGATCTCTTATCAACTTGTATTAGGCGTCACATCCAGCCACTCCGATACAGGGAAAGATGCTTGTATACATATTAAGGTTAGAATGACCCGATCCGAGTGAACCACAAGCCAATCACTGAGGATGTGATCGAATTAAAGCTGGTGCATGTCACGAAGGAACAAGCTGGAATTCGAGTTGAAGAAAGTGTGCCACCCTACGACGCGTCCCAGCCTTGATTAGTTTCACCATCATAAACCAAAATCTCAGCTTCTAATAAATTGATTATTCTTGGTATGGCCTTCTTCCCTAGGAGTTCGAATCTTACTCATCGTCCAAGCATTAACAAAGCCATGAATGGTGGCATTCAGTTGGGCTCAGCACTTTCCTAGTAGCTATTGGCTCCGCATTGTCAGTCATCAAGTGTGACCACTACCCGCGTCATGTGGTGCGCCGAGTTTTGATCACACTGCAACATTTCGGATGGGAGTTCTTTCAGTGGAAAAGGATGGGGTGAGTGCTTGTTTGTCCTGTTGTTCTTCGGATTCGTCGTAACTCGTAGCTTATTGTTTGCAAAAAATTGTGTGTAGGATGGATGCAAGTTGTGTTATTGGGAACAAGATACATCGATATATTGATGCAAGAAATTTGCTAGATGTTCGTGCACTACTTGCTAGAGTTGAGACTAGAGACGATGCAATGTTCAATTGTATGGAGGCGGACAACAATGGAGTGTGGATGCTCAAGAAACTGATAGAGAACCATAACAATGTGGGCAATGAAGACATAGACAAAGTACTAAAATAACCAGTAGGGGTAGTTACGACACTTGAATATCGGTTAAAGTGCCTAATTGTTCTTGTAGTTTTATTTGGATCGGTTCTCATAGTGAAGAATATTAGTGAAGTATGTATTGTGGAATATCAAAATGTCCGACCATAAAATAGAAAAGGAGAGAAGTTTATTTCGGTGGCCGAAATGAAATGAATTCTCCAAAAACAAAATTTTACTCCGCTAAGCTTAGGGGTTCGGCTAGGATTCACCAAAACTTAGTGGACTAAAAATACTTCACAAAGGTTTACTCGGCAATTTACTCCTCTATTTCTCAGGGATCGGCTAGAGATGCTCTAACTTATTCCATTGCAGCATAAGTGAGAATCATACTTTTGCCCTTACTTGTGCCAGCCCTGGGTTTTGCCCTTACTTTTCGGCTCTACTCAGTTTTGCCCTTAGATTTGCATTTGAGGTCGTCCGAGTGCCCTTTGACTATATGACCAATACATCGGAAACTCATAAAAAAATTATACGAACTCACGAAAATGCAAGTAGGATATAAAAATGTTCAGAAAATATAACCTATATGTGCATGTTATTTGTGCATAGGAAAATACTATTTTTTAAACAACCCAAGGGTATTAATGTTATTAACATTATTAAACATAAAAATGTATAAACCATACTTTTTCATGGTTAAAAATTGCATGCAAATATAGCTGAGGTTTTCCGATCATTTTGATATCTTGTTTTCACTTTCTGAATTATATCAACTTATTATAACTTTCAAAGTAATGGTCAAAGTTGTTTGCAAATTCGTAATAAGTTGATGTGAACTCAGAAAAAAATAAATTAGATATCAGGACGATTATGAAGAAGACTTTTCGATTCACATGATCAAACTCGCGCATTGTTGCGGACATAATGAGGGGTGCCGATGGCGCCTCGATTAGGGCTCCCACTCACTTCACTTGCCAAGTCTACTGCAGCATTGGGCGTCGTAGATATGAATGATGAATCGACGGGTTTCGCGTCGCTTGTGGTCTTCCTTCTATAAATAAAAGGCAGAAGGGGTGAATCAGAAAATTCCCATTCCATTCCCAAATCTCCTCACCAAAATCGCCACTGCACCCATCTCTTCCACCCATAACTGCACATATCATCCTCCGCCGCTGCCATGGTCGCGCAAAAGACCGGCGCACTGGAGTTGAAGAATATGAGGAGGGGGTTGTTATCATTCATGCCACTGCCTGGCTGGATCCATGGTGACCGAAGAGACATTACGCCAATTTGTCGCTAAAGGGCTTGTGTCAAAACAAGGATGGAGGTTGTCGGCAGCCAGCGAACTATAGCCGGTTCCCAATCAAGATGAGCGGGTACTTCTCATTTCTCATATTGAAAGATGATTTTCTTTACCGCCGCAGCCTTTTCTCAAGTATTTTTATAGATACTATGGGGCTCAAACTTCACCATTTGCCCCCAAACGCCATCACATATCTCTATAGCTTTGTCCCTCTTTGCGAGAACTTCATCGGCCCTAAAAGGAAAGACTTAGATAGAATTGATCTCTTATAGGCTTGTATAGTCATCACATCCAACCACTCGAAGACAGGGAAAGATGCATGTATACATATCAGGGTTTGAATGACCCGATCCGAGTGAGCCTGAAGCCGGTCACTGAGATTATGATCAAATCAAAGTTGGTGCATGTAATCATGGAACGAGAGCGAATTCAAGCTGATGGAAGTGTTTCACCTTACGACGCATCCCAACCTTGATTAGTTTCACCATCTTAAAAATCTATTGTACTTGATAGATAAACTCGACTTGCTTACCCGTCTGATTCAAAGTTTACTTTGGTTTTCATCTAAATGCTTCTTTAGGAAATCCAGAACATGCATAACTATTGGACCATTCTTTTCGTTTTTCATGGAACCCATCCATATCGGACTAGGACAAGGTGACATGAACGAGTGTTTATGCACATCTCGATCCACAGTAATACTAATGCATGTTCTACATTGTTCTAAACTGAAATACTAGCTTCTAATAAAATTGATAATTCTTGGTATGGTCTCCTTCCCTCGGAGCTCGGATCTTGCTCATCGTCCGACCATCAGCAAAGCCACGACCGGCAGCCCTCGGCCGGTCTTGGCACTTACCTACCAGCTCGCCAGCTCCTTGTTGTCAGTCATCAATTGTGACCACTGCCCACGTTATGTGGTGCGCCAAATTTCAATCATGCTGCAACTTTTCGGATGGTAGTTCTTTAAGTGCACAAGAGTGGGGTCAGTGCTTGTTTGTCCTGTTGTTCTTCAGATTCATCGTAATTCGTAGCTTATTGTTTGCAAAAAATTGTGTGTAGGATGGATGCAAGTTGTGGTATTGGAAAGAAGAGTACATCGATATATTGATAGCAAGAAATTTGCTAGATGTTCGTGCACTACTTGCTAGAGTTGAGACTAGAGACGATGAATTGTTCAATTGTATGGAGGCAGACAACAACGGAGTGTGCATGCTCAAGAAGCCGAAAGAGAACCTCAACAATGTGGGCAAACAAATACATAGAAAAAGTATAGAAAGAAGTTGTAGGGGTAGTTATGGCACTTGAATTTATATTAAAGTTCCTAATTGTTCTTGTGGTTTTATTTTGGATCAATTCTCTTAGTGAAGAATTGGTGAAGTATGAACTCTGGTGTATCAAAATATCGGTCAACAGAAAAAGAAAACTAGTGAATTTATTTTGGTGGCCGAAAATGAAATGAATTTGGCAAAAACAAAATTTCACTCTGCTAGTTTAGGGGTTCGGCTAGAACTGACAAAAACTTAGTGGAATTAATACTTCACAAAGGTTTACTCGGCAATTTACTCCTCTATTTCTTAGGGATTGTCTAGAGATGCTCTAAGTTCTTCAATAGCAACAGAAGGGACAATTACACTTTTGACTTTACTTGTACCAGCCTGTGGGTTTTACCGTTACTTTTCGGCTCTACTCAGTTTTGCCCTTAGATTGACGCTTGAGGTAGTCCGAGTGCCCTTTGACTGTTTGACCAATACTTTGAAAATTCATAAGAAATTTATATGAACTCAAAAAAAATCAAGATATCAAAATGTTCAGTAAAATGTTACCTTATGTGCATGTCATTTTCATTTATGAAAAATGTATTCTTTAAACAACCCAAGATTATTAATGTTATTAACATTATTAAACATAAAAAGGTACAACCAATACTTTTTCATGAATAAAAATTGCTTGCAAATATAGGTGATGTTTTCTGATCATTTTGATATCTTATTTGCATTTTTTGAGTTCATCTCAACTTGTTATAATTTTCAAAGTTATGGTCAAAGTTGTTTGAAATTCATAGCAAGTTGATCTGAACTCAGAAAAAAATGCAAATTAGATACTATGATGATTGTGTAGAAGACTTTTTGATTCCCATGATCAAATCTCGTACACCGTAGCAGGCATAATGAGGGGTGCTGATGGTGCCTCGATTAGGGCACCCACTAAGTTCACTTGCCAAAATTACTACAGCACCGAGTGTCGTAGATCTGAATGATGAATAAATGGGATCTCGCGTCGCTTGTGGTCTCCCTTCTATGAGTAAAAGGCAGAAGGGGTGAATCAAAAAAAATTCTTATTCCATTCCCAAATCTCCTCACCAAAACCCCCGCTGCAACCATCTCCTCCACCCATAACCGCACATCTGATCCTCCGCCACCGCCATGGTCGAGAAAAAGACTCACGAATTGGAATTCAATAAGATGAGGAGGGTTCGTTGTTGTTCACGCTTCTGCCCAACTGGATCCAAGGTGACTGGACGCCGTCCATGGTGACCGAAGAGACAATAGACCAATTTGTCACTAAAGGGCTTGTATCGAAACAAGGATGGAGGTTGCCGGTGGCCGACGAACTGGAGCCGGTTCCCAATCAATATGAGCAGGTACTTCTTGTTTCTCATATGGAAAGAGGATTTTCTTTGCCTTTGCGGCCTTTTCCCAAGTATTTTTGTAGATTCTATGGGGCTCAACTTCACCATTTACCCCCCAAAGCCACCGCATATCTCTCTAGCTTTGTCGGTCTTTGCGAGAACTTCATCGGCCCCAAAAGGAAAGGCTTAGAAGGAATTGATCTCTTGTCGGCTTCTATTAGTCATCGCATCCAACCACTCCAAGACAGGGAAAGATGCATGTATACATATCAGGGTTTGAATGACCCGATCTGAGTGAGCCCCAATCCAATTATAGAGGATGAGATCGAATCAAAGTTGGTGCATATCACCATGGAATGAGAAGGAATTCAAGCAGAAGTAAGTGTGCCACCTTACAATGCGTCTCAACCTCGATTAGTTTCACCATCTAGAAAATCAATTGTACATGATAGATAAACTCGACTTGCTTATCCGACTGATTTAAAGTTTACTTTGTTTGTCATCTAAATGCTTCTTTAGGAAATCCAACACATGACTCTATGACTCGATCTCTCGATAACGATCCGACTGACAATTGATTGCTAGCAATTGGTAGGAGTGCGAAATAGAGATCACCCATAACTTCATAGGACAAGATTATATATTAGATCCATGACATCATTCAGTTCATTGACGGTCCGCGTCGATTGTTTTTGAATATCTTCCAGTGGGGCACAATCAATGAACCCACTGGCTGTAACCTCCGAGGCTCTAAACAATTTTTTGCAATCGGTTGGACTCTCTAGAACCAATAACTCTTAACTTAATGCTTCACTCGGCTCGTGGGACGAACCGATTGGATTAACTTTGATATTCTTCTAGTGGGGCACGATCAGTGCATCTAATGGGTGTAGCTCCCGAGACTCTAACTGATTGATAACAACCAGGAGTCTCAAGGAGCAACAACTCTTCACTTCATAGACCCAGATTGTTCCTTCAATCCATGGCTTCACTTGGCTTGTGGATGAACCAAGTGGATTAATTGTTACCTTATGAAAACGACTAACTTAACCGTGTATATGTCTAATCTTGTGCAGAAAACTTGTGAACTTGGAACCAAATACTTAGGTTTACAGAAGGAGCTGGAGAAGGTACGCCAGGAGTTTGACGAAGAACAAGAAAAGACCATTCGGCTTGAAAAGAAGAAAACTGCTATGGGAGGTGACCTTGCAATCTTAATGATCTTGAGCTTTGCCCATTAACTGATTTGAAACGAAGTTGATCCTAATCAGATGCATATGCTGAAAATATCCTATTGACCAAACGACTGTGGAACTATTTTTGTAGAATCTGTGCAGAAAACCTTGGAAGAGAAAGACATTGCTCTTGCCAAAGCCAGGGAGCAAGCTGATGCTAAGACCAAGAAAGCCGATGACAGCTTGGAGGAGCTCCAAGAGGCTAGAGAGATGAACGATCACTACGTGTGCAATTTCGGCCCATCTACTGTCCCTGCAGATTTAAGCACTTCTCGAAATATTCATATCTTTTAAACCGTAGCTTGAACTTATAGATGTTATATATGAAAATCGCTTAAATAATCCTTTTCTTTATATGATGTATTTTGAAAATGCATGTTATATATGTTTTCTACCCATTTAAATTGCCTAGATAGGATAGTTTGATGCTCTACAAAAATCTATTATTGGCCCCATAGGGGGTGCATATGCTAAAGATTACCATAGGCTCATAATCCTCCTCTCTATTTCGGCGAGTGCACAGTAACTAATCCATATAGATGATGTACACTAAACTACTCATATGAACTTTATGTAAACCAATGGCTTAATGCTGATTTCTAGAAATGGTGTCTATAAAGATGTTTTTAAAAATATCAATGTAGACATACAACCCTGAACATTCGTTATGCATGTCCTTACAGATTAATTGTTTTCGATGAAGATGTCTAAGATGTGATCTTATGCAGATCCTATAATTGAGTACTAAAATGTACTTTGCTACTTTTAGCTCAGTGCACTGGTTCATGGGCATCACTGAGGAGAAACGCCAGCAAAGGCATGAATTGATACCGAAATCTGGGTAGGTATTTTTGTTGTCTAATAAATTGGACACACCTTCAGTACACTTAAAAATTGTTACAAAATTATGACTTTGTGTGACACCACTTATCATGTCATTTCTTGTACGACATCGTGAAATATTTGAAGGGATTTGCTTATGTCATCTAATGTGTCTATGAGCAATGATTTTTTCTCCCGTTGGAACGCATGGGCATATTTGCTAGTAATAATAAACTGGCTTTCATTTCTGCTACCCACTAATGCCACCTATAAAATATGGTCATAGCCATTGGAGATTATGATAATTTTCCCATTGGAATGCACGGGCCCTTTTGCTATGAAATTTATGATTCTAGGTGAACGACACCTACCCCTCCCATGAAGAGATGAAAGTTGACCCTTATAAATCTGGTCACTGATCAGTGTCAATTTATTCTGATATATTATCTTAACAAAATAAGTAATAAGAACACTGTCGATATGCCCGAGTGGTAAGGAGACATAATTGAAATCGATAACACTGTCAATATGTTATGGTGCGAACTTGTCCGGTGCACATGATGGTAGTGGCCGGTGCTACTTAATGCCTGCCACTGCTAACCAGTTAGGAGTGGTGGGCCTTCGCCTGTCACTGGTGGCCTTTTAGCAGTGTCACGAGGTCAGTGGTGGGCTTGCCTGGGCCCCTAGCCCGCCACTTATGGCTTTTTTGCGCCCGCCACTGCTAGGCATTCCTGTAGTAGTGAGGGAACCGAACAACGGAATACACCTTAAGAAACCAACATCAAAAACCGACAAGTGGAGAAAAAAGGGTTCACAAGGAATAAGACGATATGGGTTACCATTTACATTAGTCAAACTGAACGGAAATTACTTATACAGTTTTTCCACTCTAGCCTCGCTTACGGGCTTCTAGCTCCCGCTCTTTCTCTCCGTTCCAATGGGACAAAAGGGACGACTACTAACAGGACGCGCCTAGACGGTACTAAAGTCCCTCTTCTTATCCAAGAGCACTACGGCGGCGACCATGGGGGATACCGCCCTCAGTTCCCTCGCTTGCACACGCGGGCCAGGTCATCCCATACGGTGGTCGTTGGAAGGAAGGGATCTCGATGATGAAGATTGGAGAGTATGCGGGATGCCACAGTGATGGCAGCCCGGATCCCCTCCCTGTTCATCTCCTTCTTCGTGAAGGCACGAGGGAACACGAGGTCATTAGCAAGGAAGAAGAAGAAGGATGCCATGTCTGACAGGTGTCGATAACTGAAGTTGGCGTGATGGTCAAAGGGATTCATGCCCATGACATGCTCTAGGCACGGCGCAGCCGCTCGACCTGCCCACCCACATCCAGTAATACCTTGCCTAGGAGGTCCTCTATATCATCGCGTCAGGCATGCTCCCAGGGTCGATGCACCCCATCAAGGAGGCGACCTCTCGGTGGAGGTGATCCACCGCCTCCTCCATGTCGACCTGTGATTGGTGGTACTTCTTGGCGATTGACGTGAGCTCCACATTCTCCTCCCGGAGGCTGCGAATCTCCTCACTCGTCTTCTGCTTGAGGGTCCGTAGTTTGGCCCGCATCTTCTCCTTGAGAGACTCAAGCTCTGCGTCTTTGGCCTGGAGCTCTTTCCTTTGGGCCTGGACTTCCTCAGCAAGCTGCCTCACCTAAAAGTCCGCCACCGGTTGAGTTGCCATTTGGGAGAGAAGAGGGGAGGGGGAAGATGAGGAGAAGGCAGAACAGGGAATGACTCGCCTCTCCCCCGGCATTTACAGCATGGGAGATGAGGTAGATCGACCCCTCGATCATGCCGATCCCTGGCTTTCCCAATATGCTGTTGGGTTCCCAAGATGAACTCAAGATGGCGCGCCGCATCCATAATGGAAAGTATCAACATTACCCCTCCTGTAAATGTAAGAATCAAGGGGACTCGACGACTGGTCTTCCGCCTGTGTACATTGATAACCCACAAGTATAGGGGATCACAACAGTTTTCGATAAGTAAGAGTGTCGAACCCAACGAGGACCTAAAGGTAGAATAAATATTCCCTCAAGTTCTATCGACCACCGATACAACTCTACGCACGCTTGACGTTCGCTTTACCTAGAACAAGTATGAAACTAGAAGTACTTTGTAGGTGTAGTTGGATAAGTTTGCAAGAGAGTAAAGAGCACATAAATAAAGACTAGGGGCTGTTTAGATGAAGACACAACTAAATTAGTTCTAGTAGAGAGCTTTTGTCAACAAGAAAGTTATTTGTCCCTAGGCAATCGATAACTAGACCGGTAATCATTATTGCAATTTTATTTGAGGGAGAGGCATAAGCTAACATACTTTCTCTACTTGGATCATATGCACGTATGATTGGAACTCTAGCAAGCATCTGCAACTACTAAAGATTCATTAAGGTAAAACCCAACCATAGCATGAAAGTATCAAGTCCCCTTTATCCCATACGCAAACAACCTACTTACTCGGGTCTGTGCTTCTGTCACTCACGCCACCCACCATAAGCAAATCATAAACATATTGCAAACCCTACAGCAGGAATCCCTCACGCTTGCGCGACACGGAGAGCACCATAGGACAGCACCAATAATAAAACATACAACTCAAACCAATCACGATCATCAAATAGCCATTAGGACAAAACAGATCTAATCAAACATCATAAGATAGCCATACATCATTGGGAAATAATATATAGCGTTGAGCACCATGTTTAAGTAGAGATTACAGCGGGTAAGAGAGAGGTTACACCGCTGCATAGAGGGAGGAAGAGTTGGTGATGAAGGCGATGAAGTTGTTGGTGAAAATCGCGGTGATGATGATGGCCCCCTGCAGCGCTCCGGCGCCACCGGAAGCAAGGGGGAGAGGGCCCCCCTTCTTCTTCTTCTTCTTCCTTGACCTCCTCCCTAGATGGGAGAAGGGTTTCCCCTCTGGTCCTTGGCTCCCATGGCTTGGGAGGGGCGAGAGCCCCTCCGAGATTGGACCTATCTCTCTGTTTCTGCGTTATCTGCGTTTTGTTCTGGCTCTGTTTCACCGTTTCGCGTATATATGGAGATCCGTAACTCCGATTGGCCTGAAACCTTTTCCGTGATTTTTTCCGAATATTATCTTTCTTGCGGCAAAAGAAGAGCATCAACCGCCTTACGGTGGGCTCACGAGGGTAGGCGGCGCGCCCAGGGGGGAGGGCGCGCCCCCTGCCTCGTGACCACCTCGGGCACCGTCTCCCGTGGATTTTTCTTCTGGAATTTTCCATATTTTCCAAAAATAAGCTCCTTTCGTTTTTATCCCGTTTGGATTCCGTTTGATATGGATATTCTGCGAAACATAAAACATGCAACAGACAGGAACTGGCACTGGGCACTGAATCAATATGCTAGTCCAGAAAATAATATAAAAAGTTGCCAAAAAGTATATGAAAGAGAATAATATTGGCATGGAACAATCAAAAATTATAGATACGACGGAGACGTATGATACATTAGTCCCCACTCCAGGCTAGCATGCAAAGTGTCGTCCCCTCCGGTCAGAGGAGATGTGATGCCATGTGGCAGGAGGGCACCCCTATCAAATCATATAGCTGTTCGAACAAGGCGTAAAGCCAAAGGGAATCACTTTGGGCAGACCGTCTCCCCAGGGTTTCCCGGTCGCTGATGCCTCATACACCATCCTATGAGGTTTTTCTCTGACCGAGCACAGGGGCTAGCGACGTGTGGGCACCATGCGTTGAATGGACCTGACCCTGACGACATGTGTGGCATGCATTCGACCCAGGCTCGGGGGCTACTGTCGGTACCGTGACAGGTGGGTTCACAGACCTAACCACGCGTGCGCCATGATCGCCCTTTGACCAAACTCAAGAAGGAGGAAGAACTGCTCGTCATGGTTTCCAATTCTGAACCAACAGTGGTATGCAGATCTTCGTCAAGAACTACACCAACTAGAAGGATAGGCTTCGTGGTAGCATGCCTAACTTTTTCATGAGATGTTCGTGGCCATCAAGGCGAGCCTGCTGCCAAGATTGAAGCAAGACCTGGCAACAACATTGCTGGCCCAAGACCCCGGAATGACCTCGCCCGACAACGGAAATCCTTAACTGGCCTGCACTTAGCAAGCCTTCGACAGCAAGCTATCGATTCACCCATGCATGGCATGGTTGTTCTGATCTGAATTTGGATTTGGTTATACAAAAAGGTGAGGGATTAGACAATCTGATTTAGATCTGGTTCAAAAGGTTGGACACTTGATCGAACAGCAGTAGGAGCACTCAATGCTTCCCATTCCTGGGAAGGACATCTAGCTCGCCATCCACAAAATATAACCACACATAAAAAGTAGAAGTAGGGTATTACGCAACAATGTGGCCCAAACCTGGGTAAATCATCATGTCATATTGTGCATTTCATTAGTGTAGGTCATATTGCGCAAAGGGACGTCTACATTAATTGGTGTCACGCATGTGTTCTGCACACGCCTGCCGACACAATGCCCTCATCTTTTCACGCTAGCCGTAACACACGAATAGCACTGCATAATAAGGTTGCATCGACGCTCTTGTAAGTGAGAAAAATTCATCGCCCGGCCACCGGAACAGTCACAAACGACGGCCCTCGGTGGGGATTGGAACTTGCCCAGCAACTCGTCCGCTCATCATTTTGCTCGGTTCTTACTCGTCGCTCACCACTGACACGACCAAGAACGGCGGCCCTGGGCTAGGTTCGGTAATTGCCTAGCAGCTCGAGCTGGAGTTGAAGAAGATGAAGAATATCAGGAGCGGTTTGTTGTCGTTCACGCCTCCGCTTGGCTGGATCCATGGTGACTGGCTGCCGTCCATGGTGACCGAAGAGACAATACGCAAATTTGTAGCTGAAGGGCACATGTCGAAACAAGTATGAGGGTTGTCGGCGACCAGCGAACTAGACCCGGTTCCCAATCAAGATGAGCGGGCACTTCTTGTTTCTCATATTGAGAGAGGCTTTTCTTTACCGCCGCGCCCTTTTCCCAAGTATTTGCATAGATTCTATGGGGCTCAACTTCACCATCTGCTCCCAAACACCATCACATATTTCTCTAGCTTTGTCTCTCTTCGCGAGATATTCATGGGCCCCAAAAGGAAAGGCCTAGAAGGAATTGATCTCTTATCGGCTTGTATTAGTCATCACATCCAACCACTCCAAGACAGGGAAAGATGCATGTATACATATCAGGGTTAGAATGACCCGATTCGAGTGAGCCACAAGCCAATCACCGAGGATGTGATCAAATAAAAGCTGGTGCATATCACCAAGGAACAAGCTGGAATTCGAGCAGAAGGTAGTGTGCCACCCTACGACGCGTCGCAGCCTTGATTAGTCTCACCATCATAAAAATTGATTGTACTTGATAGATAAACTTGGCTTGCTTATTTGACTGATTCAAAGTTTACTTTGCTTGTCATCTAGATGCTTCTTTAGGAAATCCAGAACATGCATAACTATTGGACCATTATTTTCCTTTTGCATGGAATCCATCCATACCGAACTAGGACGGGGTGACAGGAACAAATGTTTGATGCACATCTCGATCCACGGTAATACTACTACTAGCACATCTCGATCACTATTGCACGTTCTCCATTTTTCTAAACCGAAATCTCAGCTTCTAATAAAAGTAATGATTCTTGGCATGGCCTCCTTCCCTAGGAGCTTGGATCTTAATCCTTGTCCGGCCATCAGCAATCCGATGAACGGTGGCCCTCGGCTGGGCTCAGCACTTGCCCAGCAACTTGTCGGCTTCCCGTTGTCGGTCATCAAGTGTGACCACTACCTGAGGCATGTGGTGGCCGATTTTCGATCACGCCACAGCATTCCGGATGGGAGTTCTTTCAGTGCGAAAGGATGGGGTGCGTGCTTATTCGTCCTATTGTTCTTTGGATTCGTCATAATTCCTTGCCTATTGTTTGCAAGAAATTGAGGGTAGGATGGATGAAAGTTGTGATATTAGGAAGAAGAGTACAACGATGTATTGATAGCAGGAAATTTGCTAGATGTTTGTGCACTACTCGCTAGAGTTGAGACTAGAGACGATGCAATGTTCAATTGTATGGAGGTGGACAACATTGGAGTGTGCATGGTCCAGAAGCGGATAGAGAACCACAACAATGGATGTGGGAAATGAAGACATAGTGAAAGTACTAAAAGAACTAGTAGGGGTAGTTATGGCACTTGAATATATGTTAAAGTGCCTAGTTGTTCTTGTAGTTTTATTTGGATCGGTTCTCTTAGTGAAGAATTGGTGAAGTATGTATTCTGGTGTATCAAAATGTCGGTGAATAAAATATAAAAAGGAGTGAAGTTTATTTTGGTGGCCCCAAATGAAATGAATTTTGCAAAAGAAAATTTTACTCTACTAAGTTTAGGGGTTCGGCTAGAACCGACCAAAACTTAGTGGATTAAAAATGCTTTAAAATGGTTTACTCGGCAATTTACTCCTCTATTTCTTATGGATTGGCTAGAGACGCTCTAACTTGTCCCATAGCAACAGAAGTGACAATTACACTTTTGACCTTACTTGTTCCAGCCGTGGGTTTTGCCCTTACTTTTCGGCTCTACTCAGTTTAGCCCCTAGCACTACAATACGGCAGACTAATGGAGGCATTTTCTTCAAGGCATTCTCAAAGACGCCTTAGATTAGCTCTGTTAAAGGCGTTCCGAAGAAAACGCCTTTAAATATGCTCAGGCAACGGCGTAATGAATAAACGCCTTTAAATACTAGGCATTCAGCGGCATTTTCAGAAAGTGCCGTAATATGTACAAGCATACGGGGCGTCCTACATACTGTCGGCACACATTTGAAGGCATTCATGAGGGGAAACGCCTCCAAATCTTTGTAATATTTTCAAAACAGACCCTAAAGTATGGAATATTTCGTATTACAAGCTTCCACCTTTGGTACATTGAAGAACGGAGATTCGTTGGCAGCCTTAGGTCGCTGGATCAAATCGTTTTACACGTTTCTCTTTTTTGCAACAACCATTCACTCTCGGGGCAGTTTATTTAGTCCCATACCGCTTACCGAACAGAGCGATTGCCTGTTTAAAAGTAGCGTTGTGTAATACTTTCCACGAAGTTGTCAGATAGAAGCGGAGAGACATTTGTGTGCTGACTGGTGAGATTTGTATTAGGCTTGGATAACGACTCGTGTGTCCTAGTGAATTTGAGTTGGGCTTGGCCCGATTGTCACATGGGCTGTGAAGCCCTGCAACTAGTGTTGGTGAGAGGGAGAGGGAGGCCCACAGCAGATGTTCAGTCATTGCAAATTTTGCTCGCTGAAGCTTTGGAGACATTTTCAGAAATTGCCGTCAATGATCTGAGCATCGCGGGCATTCTCCAAAAGTGGCCCACAGCAGATGTTCAGTCATTGCAAATTTTGCTCGCTGAAGCTTTGGAGACATTTTCAGAAATTGCCGTCAATGATCTGAGCATCGCGGGCATTCTCCAAAAGTGCCCAGACAGGTATTTGCCTTCGCAAGTATTTCTAGCGTTTTTCAGAAACGCCTTCTTATACCTTCCGAGGCATTTTCCAGTCTTTCAAAGGCATTTCTAATAGCCTCCTAATTTGTACCGTGCTATAGTGTAGAGTGTGTTTGAGGTCGTCCAAGTGCCCCTTGACCCTCTGACCTATACTTTGAAAATTTATAAAAAAATTATATGAACTCACAAAACTGCAACTAAGTTAATAAAATGTTCAGCAAAACATTACCTATATGTGCATGCCGTTTGCATTTAGGAAAAAGAGTATTGTTTAAACAACCTGAGGTTACTAATGTTATTAACATTAGTAAACTTAAAAAGGTATAAACAATACTTTTCATGAATAAAAATTGCATGCAAATAGAGGTGACATTTACCAAAAATATTGATATCTTATTTGCATTTTCCAAGTTCATATCAACTTGTTATAATTTTTAATGTAATGGTGAAAGTTGTTTGGAAATTCATAATTAGTAGATATGAAGTTAGAAAAAAAATGCAAATTAGATACCAGGACGATTATTGAGAAAACTTTTTGATTCCCATGCTCAAATCTCAGGTACTGTAGTGGGTGTAATGAGGGGTGCTGATGGTGCCTCGATTTGGGCTCCCACTAACTTCACTTGCCAAAACTACTCCGACACTGAGCGTCATAGATCTGAATGATGAACAGACGGGTCTCGCGTCACTTGTGGCCTCCCTTCTATAAAATATAAAATGCAAAAGAGGGGAATCGAAAAATTCTCATTCTATTCCCAAATCTCCACAATAAAACCACCACTGCACCCATCTCGTCCACCCATAACCACACATCTCATCCTGCGCCGCTGCCTCCATGGTCGGGGAAAGGACTCACGAAGTAGAGTTGAAGAAATGAAGAAGATGAGGAGGGGTTTGTTGTCGTTCACGCCTCCGCTTGGCTGGATCCAAGGTGACTGGCTGCCGTCCATAGTGACCGAGGCGATAATGCGCCAAGTTGTAGCTGAAGGGCTCATGTCCAAACAAGGATGGAGGTCGTCCGCAACCAACAAAATAGACTTGGTTCCCAATCAAGATGAGCGGTTATTTCTCGTTTCTATTGAAAGAGGATTTTGTTTACCGCCGCGCACTTTTCTCAAGTATTTTCAAGATTCAATGGGACTCAACTTCACCATTTGCCACCAAACGCAATCACAGATCGCTCTAGCTTTGTCTCTCTTTGCGAGAACTTCATAGGCCTCAAAAGGAAAGGCTTAGAGAAGGAATTGATATCTTATCGGCTTGTATTAGTCATCACATCTGACCTCTCCAATGCAGGGAAAGATGCATGTATACATATCAGGGTCAGAATGACCCGATCCGAGTGAGCCGCAATCCAATTACCGAGGATGCAATCGAATCAAAGTTGGTGCATGCGACCAAGGAACGAGCTGGGAGCTGAAGGAAGTGTGCCACCTTACGACGCGTCCCAGCCTTGATTAGTTTCACCATAAAAAAATCATTTGTACTTGATAGATAAACTCGACTTGTTTATCCGAATGATTCAACGTTCACTTAGCTTGTCGTCTAAATGCTTATTTAGGAAATCCAGAATATGCATAACTATCGGACCATTCTTTTCTTTTTTTTGTGTAATCCATCCATATCGAACTAGGACAGAGTGACCGGAACTAGTGTTTAATACACATCTCGATCCATGGTAATACTACTACTAACACATATTGATCATTAATGCATGTTCTCCATTAGTCTGAACCAAAATGTCAGCTTCTAATAAAAATGATGATTCTTGGTATGGCCTCCTTCCCTAGGAGCTTGGATCTTAATCGTCATCCGGCCTTCAACAAAGCCAGGAACGGTGGAACTCGGCCGGGCTCAGCACTGGCCCAGCAACTCGCCGACTCCCCGTTGCCGGTCATCAAGTGTGACCACTACCCGCGGCATGTGGTGCACCGAGTTTCGATCACGCCAGAACATTCCAGATGGGACAATGCAAAAGGATATGGGGTGAGTGCTTGTTTGTCCCCTTGCTCTTTGGATTCTTCGTTATTCATAGCTTATTGTTTGTGAAAAATTGTTTGTAGAATGGATGAAAGTTGTGGTGTTAGGAAGAAGATATATCGATATATTGATAGCAAGAATTTTTTTAGATGTTCATGCCCTATTTAGTAGAGTTGAGACTAGAGATGATGCAATGTTCAATTGTATGGAGGCGGACAACAATGGACTGTGCATGCTCAAGAAGCCGATAGAGAACCACAACAATGTGGGAAACGAAGACATAGAGAAAGTACTAAAAGAACTCGGAGGTGTAGTTTTGGCACTTGAATTTTGGTTAACGTGCCTAACTGTTCTTGTTGTTTTATTTGGATTGGTTCACATAATGAAGAATTGGTGAAGATTGTATTCTGGTGTATCAAACTGTCGGTCAACAAAATAGAAAAGGAGGAAGTTTGTGCCGATGGCCTTAAATGAAACAAATTTGTTTTGCAAAATTTTACTCCTCTAAGTTTAGGGGTTCGGCTAGAACCGGCCAAAACTTAGTGAATTAAAAATACCTCATAAAGGTTTACTCAACGATTTACTCCTCTATTTCTTAGGGATCAACTAGAGATGCTCTAACTTGTTCCATAGCACAAGGAGGGACAATTACACTTTTGACCTTACTTGTGCCAGCCGTGTGTTTTGCCCTTACTTTTCGGCTCTGCTCAGTTTTGCCCTTAGATTTGTGTTTGAGGTCGTCTGAGTACCCTTTGACCGTTTGAACTACTTTGAAAATTCATAAAAAAATTATATGAACTCACAAAAATGCAACTAACATAATAAAATGTGTTCAACCAAATATTACCTTTATGTGCATGTCATTTGCCTTTAGGAAAAAAATATTGTTCAAACAACCCGAGGTTATTAGTGTTATAAACATTATTAAACATACAAAGGTATAAACAGTACTTTTTCAAGAATAAAAATTGCAGGAAAATATTGGTGATGTTTTCCAATTATTTAGATATCTTATTTGCATTTTCCGAGTTCATATCAACTTGTTATAATTTTCAATGTAATGGTCAAAGTTGTTTGAAAATTCATAACAAGTAGATATAAAGTCAGAAAAAAATACAAATTCGACACAAGGACGATTAGAAGAAGACTTTTGATTATAATGATCAAATCTCGCGCACTATAGCGGTTGTAATCAGGGGTGTTGATGGCGCCTCAATTAGGGCTCCCACAAACTTCACTTGCCAAAACTACTGCAACACGGAGCGTCATAGATCTGAATGATTAATGGACGGGGTCTCGCGTGACTTGTGGCGTCCCTTCTATAAATAAAAGGAAAAAGGGGTGAATCAGAAAATTCTCATTCCGTTCCCAAATCTCCACAACAAAACCGCCGCCGCACCCATCTCGTCCACCGATAACCGCACATGTCATCCTCCATCGCCTCCATGGCCGGGGAAAAGAGTCGCGGACTAGAGTTGAAGAAGATGAAGAACACGGGGAGGGGTTTGTTGTCGTTCATGCCTCCGCCTGGCAGGATCCATGGTCATTGGCTGCCGTCCATGGTGACCGAAGAGACAATGCGCGATTTGTAGCTGAAGGGTTTGGGTCGAAACAAGGATGGAGGTTGTCGGCGGCCAGCAAACTAGACCCGGTTCCCAATCAAGATGAGCGGGTACTTCTCGTTTCCCATATTGAAAGAGGATTTTCTTTACCGTCGCGCCCTTTTCTCAAGTATTTTCATAGATTCTATGGGGCTCAACTTCACCATTTGCCCCAAGTGCCATCACATATCTCTCTAGCTTTGTCTCTCTTGGCGAGAACTTCATGCGCCAAAAAAAGGAAAGGCTTAGAAGGAACTGATCTCTTATCGACTTGTATTAGTCAGCACATCCAGCCACTCGAAGATAGGGAAAGATGCCTGTATACATACCAGGATTAGAATGACCCTATCTGAGTGAGCCGCAAGCCAACCACTTTGGATGTGATTGAATCAAAGCTGGTGCATGTCACCAAGGAACGAGCTGGAATTCGCGATGAAGGAAGTGTTCCACATTAAGACGCGTCCCAGCCTTGATTAGTTTCACCATCGTAAAAACCAATTCTTCTTGATAGATAAACTCGACTTGATTATCCAACTGATTCAAAGTTTACTTTGCTTGTCATCTAAATGCTTCTTTAGGAAATCTAGAATGTGCATACCTATCGGACCATTATTTTTGTTTTGCACGCAATCCATCCATATCGGACTAGGACAGGGTGACAGGAACAAGTTTTTATTGCACATCTCGATCCACGGTATTACTACTACTAATACATATTGATCACTAATGCATGTTCTCCATTATTCTATACCAAAATCTCAGCTTCTAATAAAAAATGATGATTCTTGGTATGACCTCCTTCCTAGGAGCTCGGATGATAATTATCGTCCGGCCATCCGGAAAGCCACGAATGGTGGCACTCGGCCGGGCTCAACACTTGCCCAACAACTTGTCGGCTCCCCGTTGTCGGTCATCAAGTGTGAACACAACCCGCGGCATGTGGTTCACCGAGTTTTGATCACGCCACAACATTCCAGATGGGAGTTCTTTCAATGCAAAAGAATGGGGGTGAGTGAATGTTTGTCCTGTTGCTCTTCGGATTCTTCGTAATTTGTAGCTTATTATTTGTGAAAAATTGTGTGTAGGATGGATGAAAGTATTAGTATTGGGAAGAAGATATATCGATATATTGATAGCAAGAAATTTGCTAGATGTTCATGCACTACTTGCTAGAGTTGAGACTAGAGATAATGCAATGTTCAATTGTATGGAGGCGGACAACAATGGAGTGTGCGTGCTCAAGAAGCCAGTGGAGAACCGCAACATGTGGGAAACGAAGACATAGAGAAAGTTCTAAAAGAACTAGTCAGGTTAGTTATGGCACTTGAATTTCTGTTAAAGTGCCGAATAGTTCTAGTTGTTATATTTGGATTAGTTATCTTAGTGAAGAATCGTTGAAGTATGTATTCTGGTGTATAAAAATGTCGGTCAATACAATAGAAAAGGAGTGAAGTTTATTTCGGTGGCCTAAAATGAGATGAATTTTGCAAAAAATGAAATTTTACTCCGCTAAGTTTTGGCGTTCGGCTAGAACCGACCAAAACTTAGCGCATTAAAAATACTTCACAAAGATTTACTGGCCGATTTACTCCTCTGTTTCTCAGGGATCGGCTAGATATGCTCTAACTTGTTCCATCGCAACAGAAGGGTGAATTACACCTTTGACCTTACTTGTGCCAGCTGTGGGTTTTGCCCTTACTTTCGGCTCTGCTTAGTTCCGCCCTTAGATTTGTGTTTGAGGTCGTCCGAGTGCACTTTGACCGTTTGACCTATAGTTTGAAAATTCATAAAAAATTATATCAACTCACAAAAATGCAACTAACATAATAAAATGTTCAGCAAAATGTTACCTTTATGTGTAGGTATTTGTCTTTACGAAAAAAGTATTGTCTAAACAACCCGAGGTTATTAATGTTGTTAACTTTATTAAACATACAAAGGTATAAATGATACTTTTTCATGAATTAAAATTGCATGTAAATGTCGGTGATGTTTTCCATTATTTTGATATCTTATTTGCATTTCCCGAGTTCATATCAAGTTGTTATAATTTTCATATAATGGTCAAAGTTGTTTGAAAATTCATAACAAGTTGATATGAAGTCCAAAAAAATGCAAATTAGACACCAAGACAATTATGAATTAGACTTTTTTATTCTCGTAATCAAATCTCGCGCACTATAGCGGGCGTAATGAGGGGTGCTAATGGCGCCTTGATTAGGGCTCCCACTAACTTCACTTGCCAAAACTACTTCAGCACTGAGCATCGTAGATCTGAATGATGAATAGACGGGGTCTCGCATCGCTCGTCGCATCCCTTCTATAAATAAAAGGCAACTGGGGTGAATCGGAATATTCTCATTCCATTCCCAAATCTCCATAACAAAACCGCCGCCGCACCCATATCATCCACCCATAACTGCACATCTCATCCTCCGCCACCTCCATGGCCTGGGAAAAGACTCCCGAACTGGAGTTGAAGAAGATGAAGAACATGAGGAGGGTTTTGTTGCCGTTCACGCCTCCGCCTGGCTGGATCCATGGTCACTGGCTACTGTCCTTGGTGACCGAAGAGACACTGCACCAATTTGTAACTGAAAGGCTTGTGTCGAAACAAGGATGGAGTTGTTGGCGACCAGCGAACTAGACCCACTTCCCAATCAAGATGAGCGGGTACTTCTCGTTTCTCATATTGAAAGAGGATTTTCTTTACCGCCGCACCCTTTTCTCAAGCATTTTCATAGATTCTATGGGGCTCAACTTCATCAGTTGCCCCAAAACACCATCACACATCTCTCTAGCGTTGCCTCTCTTTGCGAGAACCTCGTGGGCCCCAAATGGAAAGGCTTAGAAGGAATTGATCTCCTATCGACTAGTAAGTCATCACATCCAACCACAAGAGGACAGGGAAGATGCATGGATACATATCAGGGTTAGAATGACCCGATCCAAGTGAGCAGAAAGCCAATCACTAAGGATGTGATCGAATCAAAGCTGGTGCATGTCACCAAGGAACAAGCTAGAATTCCAGCTGAAGGAAGTGTGCGACCTTACGACGCGTCCCAACCTTGATTAGTTTCACCATCATAAAAATCAATTCTACTTGATAGATAAACTCGAGTTGCTTATCCGAATAGTTCAATGTTTACTTTGCTTGTCATCTAAATGCTTCTTTAGGAAATCCAGAACATGCATAACTATTGGACCATCAGTTTTGTTTTCCATGGAATCCATCCATATCGGACTAGGACAGGTTGACAGGAACACGTGTTTAATGCACATCCCGATCCACGGTAATACTACTATTAATACATCTCGATCACTAATGCATGTTCTCCATTATTCTAAACCAAAATCTCAGCTTCTAATAAAAGTACTGATTCTTGGTATGGCCTCCTTCCCTTGGAGCTCGGGTCTTAATCGTCATTTGGCTATTAGCAAAGCCACGAATGGTGGCAGTCGGCTAGGCTCAACACTTGTCCAGTAGCTCTTTAGCTCCCTATTGTCGGTCATCAAGTGTGACCACTACTCGCGGCATGTGGTGCGTTGAGTTTCGATCACGCCCTAACATTCCGGACGGGAGTTCTTTTAGTGCAAAAAGATGGGGGTGAGTGCTTGTTTGTCCCGTTGTTCTTCAAATTCGTCGTAATAGCTTATTGTTTGCAAAAAAATGTGTGTAGGATGGATGCAATTGTGGTATCAGGAACAAGATACATTAATATATTTATAGCAAGAAATTTGCTAGATGTTCATGCACTACTTGCTAGAGTAGAGACTAAAGACCATGCATTGTTCAATTGTATGGAGGAGGACAACAATGGAGTGTGCATGCTCAAGAACCGGAACAATGTGGGCAACGAAGACATAGAGAAAGCACTGAAAGAACTCGTAGTTGTAGTTATGGCACTTGAATTTCTGCTAAAGTGCCTAATTGTTCTTGTAGTTTTATTTGCATCGGTTCTTTTAGTTTTATTCTAGTGTATTAAAATGCCGTTCAATAAACTAGAAAAGGAGTGAAGTTTATTTTGGTGGCTGAGAATGAAATGAATTTTGCAAAAACAAAAGTTTACTCCGCTAAGTTTAGGGCTTCAGCTAGATAGGACCAAGACTTAGTGGATTAATAATACTTCAGAATGGTTAACTCGGTGATTTATTCCTCTATTTCTTAGGGATTAGCTAGAGATGCTCTAACTTGCTACATAGCAACGGAACCGACAATTACACTTTTGACCTTACTTGTGCCAGTTGTGGGTTTTGCCCTTACTTTTTGGCTCTGCTCAGTTTTGCCCCTAGATTTGTATTTGAAACCGCTGAGCGCCCTTTGACCGTCTGACCTATACTTTGAAAATTGATAAAAAAAATATGAAGTCACAAAAATGCAACTAAGATAATTAAATATTCAGCAAAATATTACCTTTAGGTACATGTCATTTGCATTTAGGAAAAAAGTATAGTTTAAACAACCCAAGGTTATTAATGTTATTAACACTACTAAACATAAAAAGGTATAAACATTAATTTTTCATGAATAAAAATTGCATGTTAATATAGGTGATGTTTTGCAATCATTTTGATATCTTATTTGCATTTTCCGAGTTCATATCAACTTGTTATAATTTTCAGTGTAATGGTCAAAGTTGTTTCAAAATTTATAACAAGTAGATATGAAGTCAGAGAAAATGCAAATTAGATACCAGGACGATTGTGAAGAAGACTTTTTCATTCCCGTGATCAAATCTCGTGCACTGTAGCAGGCGTAATGAGGGGTGCTGATGGCGCCTTGATTAGGGATCCCACTAGCTTCACTTGCCAAAACTACTGTAGCACTGAGCGTCGTAGATTTCAACGATGAAGGTTCTCGATCGCTTGTGGTATCCCTCCTATAAATAAAAGGAAAAAGGGTTAAATAAAAAATCCATTCTCAACCGCCGCCACACCCATCTCGTCCACCCATAACCGCACATCTCATCCTCCAGCACCTCCATGGTTGGGGAAAACACTCGCGAACTGGAGTTGAAGAAGATGAAGAAGATGAGGAGGGCTTTGTTGTCGTTCACGCCTCCGCTTGGCTGGATTCGAGGTGACTGGCTGCTGTCCATGGTGACCTAAGAGACAATGCACCAATTTGTAGCTGAAGGGCTCGTGTCGAAACAAGGGTGGAGGTTGTTGGTGGCCAGGGAATTAGATCCGGTTCTCAATCAAGATGAGAGGGTACTTCTCTTTTCTCATATTGACAAGAGGATTTTCTTTACTGCCTCTCCCTTTTCTTAAGTATTCTCATAGACTCTATGGGGCTCAGCTTCACCATTTTCCCCCAAACGCCATCACATGTCTCTGTAGCTTTGTCTCTCTTTGCGAATACTTCATGGTCCCCAAAAAGAAAGGCTTAGAAGGAATTGATCTCTTATAGGCTTGTATTAGGCGTCACATCCAGCCACTCCAAGATGGGAAAGATGCATGTATACATATCAGGGTTAGAATGACCCGATCTGAGTGAGCCGCAAGCCAATTACAGAGGGTATGATCGAATCTAAGCTGGTGTATGTCATGAAGGAACGGGCTAGAATTCGAGCTGAAGGAAGTGTGCCACCTTATGACGCATCCCAGCCTTGATTAGTTTCACCATCATAAAATTCGATTGTACTTGATAGATAAACTTGAGTTGCATATCCCACTTATTCAATTTTTACTTTGCTTGTCATCTAAATGCTTCTTTAGGAAATCTAGAACATGCATAACTATTGGACCATTATTTTTGTTTCGGGTGGAATCCGTTCGGACTAGGACAAGGTGACAGGAACAAGTGTTTAATGCACACCTCGATCCACGGTAATACTTCTACTAACATATCTCGATCACTAATGCATGTTCTTCATTATTCTAAACCAAAATTTCAGCTTCTAATAAAACTGATGATTCTTCGTATGGCCTCCTTCCCTAGGAGCTCGGATCTTGATCGTCATCCGCCCTTCAAAAAAGCCAGGAACGGTGGAACTCGACTGGGCTCAGCACTTGCCTAGCAGCTCGTCGACTCCCCACTGTCGGTCACCAAGTGTGAACACTACTCGCAGCATGTGGTGTGTTGAGTTTCGATGACGCCACAAATTTCTGCATGGGAGTTCTTTGAGTGCAAAAGGATGGGGTGAGTGATTGTTTGTTATGTTGTTCTTCGGATTTGTCGTAATTTGTAGCTTATTGTTGGAAAAAGTTTGTGTGTGGGATATATGCAATTGTGCTATCAGGAAGAAGATACATCGATATATTGATAGCAAGAAATTTGCTAGATGTACATGCACTACTTGCTAGAGTTGAGACTAGAGACAATGCAATGTTCAATTGTATGGAGGCGGACAAAATGGCGTGTGCATCCTCAAGAAGCCGATAGAGAAGCGCAACAATGTGGGAAAGGAAGACACAGAGAAAGTACTCAAAGAATTAGTAGGGGTAGTTATGGCAATTGATTTTCTGTTAAAGTGCCTAATTGTTCTTGTAGTTTTATTTGGATTGGTTCTCTTAGTGAAGAATTGGTGAAGTATGTATTCTGGTGCATTCAAATGCCAATCAATAAAATAGATAAGGAGTTAAATTTATTTTGGTGGCCAAAAATGGAATTAATTTTGCAAAAAACAAAATATTACTCCTCTAAGTTTAGGGGCTTGGCTAGAACCGACCAAAACATAGTGGATTAAAAATACTTCCCAAAGGATTTCTCGGCAATTTACTTCTCTATTTCCCAGGGATCGGCTACAGATGCTCTAACTTGTTCCATAGCAATAGAAGTGACAATTACACTTTTGACCATACTTGTCCCGGCCGTGGGTTTTGTCCTTACTTTTTGGCTCTGCTCATTTTTGCCCTTAGATTTGTCTTTGAGGTCGTCCGAGTGCCCTTTGACCATCTAACCTATACTTTCAAAATTCATATTAAAATTTATATGAACTAAAAAAGATGCAACTAAGATAATAAAATGTTCGGCAAAATATTACCTTTATGTGCGTGTCATTTGACTTTAGGGAAAAAGTATTGTTCAAACAACCCGAGGTTATTAATGTTATTAACATTACTAAACATAAAAAGGTATAAACAATACTTTTCATGAATAAAAATTTCATGCTAATGTAGGTGATGTTTTCCAATCATTTTGATATCTTATTTGCATTTTCCGAGTTCATATCAACTTGTTATAATTTTCAGGACGATTATGAAGAGGAGTTCTGGATTCCCATGATCAAACTCCGCCCACTGTAGTGGGCGTAATGAGGGATGCTGATGGTGCCTCAAGTAGGGCTCCCACTAGCTTCACTTGCCAAAACCACTGCAACACAGAGCGTCATAGATCTGAATGATGAACGGACGGGGTCTCGCGTCGCTTATGGCCTCCCTTCAATAAATAAAAGGCAAAAGGGGTGAATCGAAAAAATTCTCATTCCATTCCCAAATCTCCACAACAAAACTGCTGCCGCACCCATCTCGTCCACCCATGACCACACATCTCATCCTTCGCCGCCTCCATGGTCAGGGAAAAGACTCGCGAACTGGAGTTGAAGAATATGAAGAAGATGAGGAGGGTATTGTTGTTGTTTACGCCTCCGCCTAGCTGTATCCAAGGTGACTAGCTCCGTCCGTGGTGACCGAAGAGACAATGCGCTAATTTGTAGCTGAAGGGCTCATGTCGAAACAAGGATGGATGTTGCCGGCGACCGGCGAACTAGGCCCGGTTCCCAATCAAGATGAGTGGGTACTTTTCATTTCACATATTAAAAAAGGATTTTCCTTACCTCCGCGCCCTTTTCTCAAATATTTTCATAGATTCTACGGGGCACAACTTCACCATTTGCCCCCCAAACAACATCACATATCTCTCTAACTTTGTCTCTCTTTACGAGAACTTCATGGGCCCCAAAAGGAAAGGCTTAGAAGGAATTGATCTCTTATCGACTTGTATTAGACGTCACATCCAGCCACTCCAATACAGGGAAAGATGCTTGTATACATATTAGGGTTAGATTGACCCTATCCGAGTGAACCACAAGCCAATCACTGAGGATGTGATCGAATTAAAGCTGGTGCATGTCACGAAGGAACAAGCTGGAATTCGAGCTGAAGGAAGTGTGCCACCCTACGACGCGTCCCAGCCTTGATTAGTTTCACCATCATAAACCAAAATCTCAACTTCTAATAAATTGATGATTCTTGGTATGGCCTTCTTCCCTAGGAGTTCAAATCTTACTCATCGTCCAAGCATTAGCAAAGCCACGAATGGTGGCATTCAGTTGGGCTCAGCACTTTCCCAGTAGCTATTGGCTCCTCATTGGCAGTCATCAAGTGTGACCACTACCCGCGGCATGTGGTGCGCCGAGTTTTGATCACACTGCAACATTCCGGATGGGAGTTCTTTCAGTGCAAAAGGATGGGGCGAGTGCTTGTTTGTCCAATTGTTCTTCGGACTCGTCGTAATTCGTAGCTTATTGTTTGCAAAAAATTGTGTGTACGATGGATGCAAGTTGTGTTATTGGGAACAAGATACATCGATATATTGATGCAAGAAATTTGCTAGATGTTTGTGCACTACTTGCTAGAGTTGAGACTAGAGACGATGCAATGTTCAATTGTATGGAGGCGGACAACAATGGAGTGTGGATGCTCAAGAGGCCGATAAAGAACCGTAACAATGTGGGCAATGAAGACATAGACAAAGTACTAAAAGAACCAGTAGGGGTAGTTACGGCACTTGAATATCGGTTAAAGTGCCTAATTGTTCTTGTAGTTTTATTTGGATCGGTTCTCATAGTGAAGAATATTAGTGAAGTATGTATTCTGGAATATCAAAATGTCAGACCATAAAATAGAAAAGGAGAGAAGTTTATTTCGGTGGCCGAAATGAAATGAATTTTCCAAAAACAAAATTTTACTCCACTAAGCTTAGGGGTTCGGCTAGGATCGACCAAAACTTAGTGGACTAAAAATACTTCACAAAGGTTTACTCGGCAATTTACTCCTCTATTTCTCAGGGATCGGCTAGAGATGCTCTAACTTATTCCATTGCAGCATAAGTGACAATCATACTTTTGCCCTTACTTGTGCCAGCCCTGGGTTTTGCCCTTACTTTTCGGCTCTACTCAGTTTTGCCCTTAGATTTGCATTTGAGGTCGTCCGAGTGCCCTTTGACTGTATGACCAATACATCAAAAATTCATAAAAAAATATACGAACTCGCAAAAATGCAACTAGGATATAAAAATGTTCAGAAAATATTACCTATATGTGCATGTTATTTGTGCATAGGAAAATACTATTTTTTTAAACAACCCGAGGGTATTAATGTTATTAACATTGTTAAACATAAAAATGTATAAACCATACTTTTTCATGGATAAAAATTGCATGCAAATATAACTGATGTTTTCCAATCATTTTGGTATCTTGTTTTCATTTTCTGAATTATATCAACTTATTATAACTTTCAAAGTAATGGTCAAAGTTGTTTGCAAATTCGTAACAAGTTGATATGAACTCAGAAAAAACTAAATTAGATATCAGGACGGTTATGAAGAAGACTTTTCGATTCACATGATCAAACTCGCGCATTGTTGCGGACGTAATGAGGGGTGCCGATGGCGCCTCGATTAGGGCTCCCACTGACTTCACTTGCCAAGTCTACTGCAGCACTGGGCGTCGTAGATATGAATGATGAATGGACGGGTTTCGCGTCGCTTGTGGTCTTCCTTCTATAAATAAAGGCAGAAGGGGTGAATCAGAAAATTCCCATTCCATTCCCAAATCTCCTCACCAAAATCGCCACTGCACCCATTTACTCACCCATAACTGCACATCTCATCCTCCGCCGCCGCCATGGTCGGGGAAAAGACCGGCGCACTGGAGTTGAAGAAGATGAGGAGGGGGTTGTTATCATTCATGCCTCTGGCTGGCTGGATCCATGGTGACCAAAGAGACATTGCGCCAATTTGTTGCTAAAGGGCTTGTGTCAAAACAAGGATGGAGGTTGTCGGCAGCCAGCGAACTGTAGCCGGTTCCCAATCAAGATGAGCGGGTACTTCTCGTTTCTCATATTGAAAGATGATTTTATTTACCGCCGCACCCTTTTCTCAAGTATTTTTCATTGATACTATGGGGCTCAAACTTCACCATTTTCCCCCAAAGGCCATCACATATCTCTATAGCTTTGTCCCTCTTTGCGAGAACTTCATCGACCCTAAAAGGAAAGACTTAGATGGAATTGATCTCTTCTCGGTTTGTATTAGTCATCACATCCAACTGCTCGAAGACAGGGAAAGATGCATGTATACATATCAGGGTTTGAATGACCCGATGCGAAGTTGGTGCATGTAACCATGGAACGAGAGTGAATTCAAGCCGAAGGAAGTGTTCCACCTTACGACGCATCCCAACCTTGATTAGTTTCACCATCTTAAAAATCTATTGTACTTGATAGATAAACTCGACTTGCTTACCCGTCTGATTAAAAGTTTACTTTGCTTGTCATCTAAATGCTTCTTTAGGAAATCCAGAACATGCATAACTATTGGACCATTCTTTTCGTTTTGCATGGAATCCATCCATATCGGACTAGGACAAGGTGACATGAACGAGTGTTTATGCACATCTCGATCCACGGTAATACTAATGCATGTTCTACATTGTTCTAAACTGAAATACTAGCTTCTAGTAAAATTGATAATTCTTGGTATGGCCTCCTTCCCTCGGAGCTCGGATCTTGCTCGTCGTTCGACCATCAGCAAAGCCACGACCGGCGGCCCTCGGCCGGTCTTGGCACTTACCTACCAGCTCGTCGGCTCCCTGTTGTAGGTCATCAATTGTGACCACTGCCCACGTCATGTGGTGCGCCAAGTTTCAACCATGCTGCAACTTTTCGGATGGTAGTTCTTTAAGTGCACAAGAGTGGGGTGAGTGCTTGTTTGTCCTGTTGTTCTTCAGATTCATCGTAATTCGTAGCTTATTGTTTGCAAAAAATTGTGTGTAGGATGGATGCAAGTTGTGGTATTGGAAAGAAGAGTACATCGATATATTGATAGCAAAAAATTTGCTAGATGTTCGTGCACTACTTGCTAGAGTTGAGACTAGAGACGATGAATTGTTCAATTGTATGGAGGCAGACAACAACGGAGTGTGCATGCTCAAGAAGCCGAAAGAGAACCTCAACAATGTGGGCAAACGAATACATAGAGAAAGTATTAAAAGAAGTTGTAGGGGTAGTTATGGCACTTGAATTTAAATTAAAGTGCCTAATTGTTCTTGTGGTTTTATTTGGATCAATTCTCTTAGTGAAGAATTGGTGAAGTATGAACTCTGGTGTATCAAAATATCGGTCAACAAAAAAAGAAAACTAGTGAATTTATTTTGGTGGCCGAAAATGAAATGAATTTGGCAAAAACAAAATTTCACTCTGCTAGTTTAGGGGTTCGGCTAGAACTGACAAAAACTTAGTGGAATTAATACTTCACAAAGGTTTACTCGGCAATTTACTCCTCTATTTCTTAGGGATTGTCTAGATATGCTCTAAGTTATTCAATAGCAACAGAAGGGACAATTACACTTTTGACTTTACTTGTACCAGCCCGTGGGTTTTGCCGTTACTTTTCGGCTCTACGCAGTTTTGCCCTTAGATTGACAATTGAGGTAGTCTGAGTGCCCTTTGACCGTTTGACCAGTACTTTGAAAATTCATAAGAAATTTATATGAACTCAAAAAAAGTCATGATATCAAAATGTTCAGTAAAATATTACCTTATGTGCATGTCATTTTCATTTATGAAAAATGTATTGTTTAAACAACCAAAGATTATTAATGTTATTAACATTATTAAACATAAAAAGGTATAACCAATACTTTTTCATGAATAAATATTGCACGCAAATATAGGTGATGTTTTCCGATCATTTTGATATCTTATTTGCATTTTCTGAGTTCATCTCAACTTGTTATAATTTTCAAAGTTATGGTCAAAGTTGTTTGAAAATTCATAGCAAGTTGATATGAACTCAGAGAAAAATGCAAATTAGATATTATGCTGATTGTGAAGAAGACTTTTTGATTCCCATGCTCAAATCTCGTGCACCGTAGCAGGCATAATGACGGGTGCTGATGGCGCCTCGATTAGGGCACCCACTAAGTTCACTTGCCAAAATTACTATAGCATCGAGTGTCGTAGATCTGAATGATGAATAAATGGGATCTTGCGTCGCTTGTGGTCTCCCTTCTATGAGTAAAAGGCAGAAGGGGTGAATCAAAAAATTCGTATTCCATTCCCAAATCTCCTCACCAAAACCGCCGCTGCAACCATCTCCTCCACCCATAACCGCACATCTGATCCTCCGCCACCGCCATGGTCGAGAAAAAGACTCGCGAATTGGATTTCAAGAAGATGAGGAGGGTTCGTTGTTGTTCACGCTTCTGCCCGACTGGATCCAAGGTGACTGGACGCCGTCCATGGTGACCGAAGAGATAATACACCGATTTGTCACTAAAGGGCTCGTGTCGAAACAAGGATGGAGGTTGCCGGTGGCCGGCGAACTAGAGCCGGTTCCCAATCAAGATGAGCGGGTACTTCTTGTTTCTCATATGGAAAGAGGATTTTCTTTGCCTTTGCGGCCTTTTCTCAAGTATTTTTGTAGATTCTATGGGGCTCAACTTCACCATTTACCCCCAAACGCCACCGCATATCTCTCTAGCTTTGTCGGTCTTTGCGAGAACTTCATCGGCCCCAAAAGGAAAGGCTTAGAAGGAATTGATCTCTTATCGACTTGTATTAGTCATCGCATCCAACCACTCCAAGATAGGGAAAGATGCATGTATACATATCAGGGTTTGAATGACCCGATCTGAGAGAGCCCCATTCCAATTATAGAGGATGAGATCGAATCAAAGCTGGTGCATATCACCATGGAATGAGAAGGAATTCAAGCAGAAGGAAGTGTGCCACCTTACAACGCGTCTCAACCTCGATTAGTTTCCCCATCTAGAAAATTAGTTCTACATGATAGATAAACTCGACTTGCTTATCCGACTGATTTAAAGTTTACTTTGTTTGTCATCTAAATGCTTCTTTAGGAAATCCAACACTTGACTCTATGACCCGATCTCTCGATAACGATCCGACTGACAATTGATTGCTAGCAATTGGTAGGAGTGCGGAATAGAGATCACCCATAACTTCATAGGACAAGATTATATATTAGATCCATGACATCACTCAGTTCATTGACGGTCCGCTTCGATTGTTTTTCAATATCTTCCAGTGGGGCACAATCAATGAACCCACTGGTTGTAACCTCCGAGACTCTAAACAATTTTTCGCAATCGGTTGGACTCTCTAGAACCAATAACTCTTAACTTAATGCTTCACTCGGCTCGTGGGACGAACCGATTGGATTAACTTTGATATTCTTCATGTGGGGCACGATCAGTGCACCTAATGGGTGTAGCTCCCAAGACTCTAACTGATTGATAACAACCAGGAGTCTCAAGGAGCAACAACTCTTCACTTCATAGACCTAGATTGTTCCTTCAATCCATGGCTTCACTTGGCTTGTGGATGAACCAAGTGGATTAATTGTTACCTTATGAAACCGACTAACTTAACCGTGTATATGTCTAATCTTGTGCAGAAAACTTGTGAACTTGGAACCGAATACATAGGTTTACAGAAGGAGCTGGAGAAGGTACGCCAGGAGCTTGACGAAGAACAAGCCAAGACCATTCGGCTTGAAAAGAAGAAAACTGCTATGGGAGGTGACCTTGCAATCTTAATGATCTTGAGCTTTGCCCATTAACTGATTTGAAACGAAGTTGATCCTAATCAGATGCATATGCTGAAAATATCCTATTGACCAAACGACTGTGGAACTATTTTTGTAGAATCCGTGCAGAAAACCTTGGAAGAGAAAGACATTGCTCTTGCCAAAGCCAGGGAGCAAGCTGATGCTAAGACCAAGAAAGCCGATGACAGCTTGGAGGAGCTCCAAGAGGCCAGAGAGATGAACGATCACTACGTGAAGGCGGCGGAGGAAATTAATTAGCAAATTGAAGCTCTAAAAGCATATGAGTCTGAATGATAATCCAAATATCTAAAAATGTCTAATCTTGCAGAAATGACCAAAATGAAGTATGAAAAGGATCTTGGCGAGCTCAAGCAAGGAATGTCCGACACCCAAACCTTCTTGGTGGGCCAGCTAGATGAGGTTAAGTAGGGGCTTGAGGGTTAGCATTTACTCTCTTCTCAAGTGGAATTCACAATACTAAATCCGTGGACCAATCTTTTCTTTTCTGACTGTTTTGTTTCTCTGTTATGTAGTGATTTGTCCAGATCCGATCATGGAGGCTCGTAAAGTGCAGAAGGATCTCAAAGCATATGGTATCGACATCAAATAAACTCCTTGGGCATCCACTCGGGTTGCTGAGGCTGTCATCCGAGTAGAAGAACGAGCAGAAGCAGCAAAAATCGTCATAGCCCAAGTGAGAAAATCCATGAAGGCCATCAATGCAACTCTGCATCCTGGAGAAGAGGTCGATGAAGCTCTACCCATTTGTTTACAACAACTTGAGCAAGTGCCTGGAAAAGTATGGAGGTGTAGGAAATCTGCTGCTCGCTGTGGAGCTAATGTCGCTCTAGCTCTCACTCGGGTTCACTTCCCCAAGATTAATGAAGCGAAGTTGCAGAACATTGGCGTGGGGAATCCGGAGGGCGAGGACTTTGAAGACCACATGCAAACTTTCATCAGAACCGCCTGCCAGATCGCTTCCCTCATCGGCCTGGACATGTGTTGAGCCGTCTAGAGTGCCAGACACCTCAGTGAAGGAGCTCATACAAGAAGAAGAGAAAAACAAGTGAGAAGTTTTAAGTATTAAATTTGCCTCGGAATGCCGAGTGAAACTGTAAAAACTTTAAGTCCGACTGAGCAGCGAGGCTGTGAACCTTTTAATTACTTTGCTTAAGTACTTGCAATCGGATCAAGTTTTAAGTTGTTATTTTGACTTGTTTTTCTTTGATTCTTGCACAATTAGTTTTTGAGCCGATTGGATTTCTTTGGTGAATTTCTTTTAGCCAACCGAGTAGACGGGCTGCGACAAAGTTGGAGATACAAAGTTCACCCAGCATATCCAATCGGCTTACTCGAACTTTCTTGGTAAGAAAGAAAAAAGAACAAACAAGAAATTTGCACCCACTGGGGATAGGCAAAGAGGACACACCTGTAGCTTTTGAGTTATGTTAAAACTAAGAACATCTTCAATAGATGATGTAGATGCAAAAATAACTAACTTTTCTCCGAGGCCCAAAAACCTATCTTCAATAGATGATGTAGACGAAAACAAATTACATCTTCACCTTCCGGAGATGTAAAATACAACATCTCGCGGTGCAAATTTGCATCTCCGCCTACTGGAGATGTAAAAACGATGGGTGCGCGCCAACCGCCAGACTACCTTCATTTGGCTTCCGCACGACCACCGCCCGTCCGCCCGACGGCCGGCTGCCGCCCGCCGCCGCCATGGCCGACACCGATGACCCCGCCGCGCCGGCCGCCTGCCGCTAGTCTGACCCACCTCGCCGCAGCCGCCGTCGGCGCAACCACGGTCCCCAATTTGGCCTCTGCCTGCCTGCCGCCGCCCCGGATTTGCCCCACCTTGGCCGGTCGCTGTCGCGTAGGAGCTGCCTACGAAGAAGCAGCGGGCCGCCAAGCCACGCGGTGGAGACGTGAAGCGGTAGATGGCGCGGGGGCGCAACACGGCGGCGAACCAACCTCGCCCGGCCAAAATTTCGAAGCCGGACGTGGCTGCGGCGGGCCATTGGCAGCCGCCGGTGGCCATGGCTTCCTTCTTCGGCCAAAGAGGCCCTTCTCCACCTCCGCTGCCGGCCCTACGCCGTTCCTCCTCCTCTTTCCGCCTCAAATCACCGCTGCTCCGCCACCCCGATTCGCGCCGCCGCCGCTGCTCCACGGCCCTGATTCGCACCGCCGTCGCATTGATTCGCCACCCCCACCGCCCCTCCGGTGCTCCTTCGCCACCGCCCCGAATCACGCCGCACCTTCGCCGTCCCCACTGTCGCCTACCAGATTCGGCCACCACCCACTTGTTTTTACATCTTCATTTTGCATCACCTATTGGAGTTGCACTTTTACATCTCCCTTTTGCATCATCTGTTGGAGGGCCCTTTTCTGAAGATGCAAAAAGCACCTTTTGAAGATGTATCTGGTTTACATCTTTAATTTTGCATTTTCTATTGAAGATGCTCTAACTGGACTGCAATCATATTTGCAAAAAAAGAAAAAGAAAAAACTAGACTGCAATCGAATCAAGATGTGAATCATCAAACGAGCGTAGCATCTGTTTGTAGGTAGCTTACAAGCTGACCGCTTGGTAAGCGAGCATAGCATCTGAGTGTGACGTAACCGGCGGACGGTGTAGCCCCCGAGCGTAGCACAGCCCTGGAGTGTGGTCCGATATTCAAGCACGTTCGTTTGCATGTGGCCTCTTCTTTTTCTCTTAGACTAGCCACAATGGGAGTAACTTCAGCAGAATCATTGAATCCAACTCAGCAAATTTAATTATGTGACAATGAGTTAATGAGAAGAGAGGTAGTTATAGTAACTTACCTAGTTACTGTAACATCACATGTCCAAATGTAATATGAGTATAACCTAATAAATGAAGCTTTATATATTATCATATTTATGTTAATATCCACTATGAAGGTAGTAATATAGACTAGGGATATGTGTATGTTACTAGTGTATGTTACTCACCATTGTGGCTAGTCTTAGCTACTCCGCACGTCCAGTGCGATCTAATCCATGGAACCATTACCCTGTTGTTTCCTTGTACGACTCTAAATCCGACTATAACGTACATGGTACAAAACATTCGACATAGTTCCAATATGATGCCTAATTTGTAAAGAAATAAGGCACTTTTCTCACGTGAGGTCGGTGCCCCGCCGCGAGCCGAGGAATCTAGGGCGGGGGTCACTACAGCACGGACGGACACTACGCGCACCGAAGCGAGTCGGTTCGTTGGGCAGCAGACGCCAGGATGTGCCTCCCGGAGGAGCCAGGTCGAGGGCAACGGGCTCCATCATGCATCATGCCCCGGCGGGGAGTGCTTCCGAAAGGGGTACCCGCTTCGCGTGGACGATGGCAAGGAGAACGCGGCGTGGGGATTGGGTTTCTGGATCCCGTCATCGGCATGCTCGTCTTCATCATGGTGTTCTTGGTCAGGTACCTGCTTTATGGCCGGCTCAAGCTGGAGGGCTGGACAGGGACGGAGCCAGAAAATTGAGATGGGGGGGAGGGGGGGGGGGGGGGGGCAAGAATCAAAAGCTTCAAAATCATAGGATATATTTGCCGTAAAAGAATCATAGTATATATGAAAAGATACCATAGTAAATAATAGGATTTAGGACATCTAGATAGTAAACATATGTCGTTGTTCAATAGTAAGAATAAATTACATTTCTATCAATTTGAATTCTGCTTTACGAGCACCAGTATCGAAGATATCAATTATTTCTTCAGAGCTAAACTTGGCTGCAAGTTCCTTCTCAATGTAAACTAGCGTGCAATGACAAAGAAAATCATCCCCCATTTTGCTTCGAAGCCGCGTCTTGACTAGTTTCATTGCAGAAAAGGCTCGCTCTGCTGTTGCAGTTGACACCGGAAGAGTTATCACCAATCGTAACAACCTCTCAACCATTGGATAGTCAGAAGACTTGCCAGTCTTAACTATCCCTTTTGTTAGATCAGCAAGTGATTTGCAGTTCTTGATCTCTGGATGGTTGAATGTATCAAGCTGGAAATGTGGTAGCTCGCACTCCAACCGATCTCTTTCTTGACTAGAAAAATCTGCAGGATAGAATTTCTCCACTAGTCTGCATATCTTTGACTTGCTGAAGGCATCATGCCTCGGGTCCAATGATGAACAAAGATCTAGAAGCTCAGTAACTTGAGAACTGAATCGATCATTCAACTCTATCACTTGTTGATCTATTGCAACATTGAACACATCTACTTTGTAATGATGGATAACTGTGGTGTTGTCATGTTTATTTCGAGATTTCGTCACATCAGCATACCTAAAATTAATATATATTGAAAAATAAGAATTAGTTGCATGATCTACACATTGATGAGAAGTATGTAAGTGGCTAAATCTCTACATTGTAATTTATATAATCATAGAGAGATAGGAAAAGATACATACTTTTGATCCATGTCCGGGATGTCAATCTCATGTTTCACACAAAAGGATTTCACATCTTCAAAAAGGTTGTCCCATCCATCTTCTCGTAGGTCACCAAGCAACACCTTTGTGTTAGAAACACAATCTAATGCATTTGCAATGTCCAAAGATTTATGTTGAAGTTTGAGACACAAGACATCCGTGATTTTCATGATTCTTTCCATTAAGTGTAGAATGAACACAAAATCAAATGTCAGTAGGATTTTCAAGGCACCTCCAGCATCACCTCTTGAGTTCCTTGTAGCTGAACGATCAGCTGCTACACTTCTTAGCACTGTTACAGTTGCGGCAAACATCTTTAACAAACTTTTGATAGATTTGTAGTGGAAACTCCATCTCGTGTCTCCGGCCCTTTGTAAAGAACCTATTTGATTGGCCCCTCTTCCTGTGTCAAGCTCTCCCAATTCAATCTCACTAGCAATTTCAGCAGCCTGATTTTCTAACAACTCATCATTGTGTTTGGGAGATGCACTAACTGTATTTACAATGAAATTTGCATGCTGAAAAAAATTATGGACCTCATGTACCTCCCTTGAAGCAGCAACAAGAGCCAATTGGAGTTGATGTGCAAGACAATGGATATAGTATGCATAAGGGCACTCTTTGAGAATTAGAGCTTTTAGCCCATTCCACTCCCCCCTCATGTTGCTTGCCCCGTCATATCCCTGGCCTCTAATATCTTGCACATTCAACCCATTATCAACTAGGACAGCAATAATTGTGTTCTTGAGAGTCAAAGCACTAGTGTCTCTAACATGAACAAGATCAAGAAAATGTTCTCTTATCACCCCTTCTATGTTTGCGAATCGAAGAACTACTACCATCTGCTCTTTTTTAGACTCATCTCTACATTCATCAACCAAGATAGAAAATTTGCTATTACCAAGTTCTTCTTTAATTGAGGTCTTCACTTTTCCAGCAAATATGCTAGCAATTTCCTTTTGAATAGTTGCTGAGGTGTACTTTGCATTTTTTGGAGCATTCTGTACAACTTCATGTACATCCTTGTTATAAGAAGCCAAAAGCTTAATCATTTCCTTGAAATTACCTTGGTTCTTGGAATCCTCAGACTCATCATTTCCTCTGAAGGGACATGCTTGAAACATTAGCCACCTGATGCAATCAACATAGAATAATTATTAGATGTCCAGTATAAAGAAATTCTAAATGTTCGAAATTAAATATTTCTTGCTTACCTCATGGCATCAATGGAAGTCTTTAGCCTTAGTCTTGCATCAAGAATCCGCTTCTTAGTTTCCTTTCTCATCACCTCATCAATATGATTAATTCTGTTTCTCAAGTTTTCATAACACCGAACTGCAAAATTGTGAGCCGAGCTGGGAGTAGTGCCCATATGTTTGAGAAAAGCACATTCTTTTCCATTGTTAACTTTCTTCCACTTATCAAATCCGCTCACTATGAATGTGTCTGAACCACACTTCCCAATTGGCTTCTTTGAGAAGAGAAAACAAGGCAAACAATAGGCACAATTTTTTAGAGGTGAATACTCCAACCACCAATTATTCGTGAACCAATCACTTTGGAATCGCCTACGGCCAACCCCTGTCCCAGTAAATTCATACTCGTCTGGCTTTAAGATTGGTTGATAAGCCCCTTTAGATATATAAAAACGCCTAGCAGCATCATGCTCATCGGGAGGAAGTTGCCAAATTTGAAGACGTCGCCCGGGCTCTCGGTCATAACTTGTGGTTACAATTGTAGCTTCTTCCGTAGCTTCTGGCACAGAAACATCATGATCAATTTGAGCATCACCATCAGTACAATTTGGGTGATTCTGTTCGCTAGGTTGAACGTTTTCTGCAGTAGCATCATGTTCTGATGGCCGAGAGCTTGAACCAACGGATTTGAAAAAATTATGAATTGATTCTCTCTTTCTCTTCATGTCTACACAAGCACAAAACAATTGAAAATTTTATATTGACTCTTAAGGGCTGTAGTTTGGATGATTATACTTCTACAATTGTTAAAGGCATGAACTACTAATCCATGTGAAAATAAATTACCTTTTCCCCTTGTGTTGCTGCCGCTTATCCTGCCCAGCTGCCCCCTGCCCGTCGTCCGCCGTCGTTGTGTCCAGGATTCCGGCCTCCGGGCTGCCGGCAACGTGTCCGTGGATCGGCGCCTGTCCGGACGTTGCGGCGTCCCCTTCCTATCCTGGCTTCTCGACGGGCGTTGGCGGCGCGCCGGCGACCTGGCTTCGAGGAGCGCTGGAGGCAGTCGCCAGTCAGAGATCCGATCCCTAATTTTTTGGAGACGAAGAGTCGAACGAATTGACGACGTGCGTAGCGTGCTAGCGTTGTCATCTAATCTAATTCTTTTGGGGCCTGTCAATCGTAGCGTGCCGTGGTGTGCAGGGCCTGCTCGGCTCAGTTTTTTTGCTTTTAGCCTGTAAATGCACAATGGGCTGCATTGGTTAGTGGTTACATGGGCTATACGCCTATACAAAGGCCGATGGGGGAATAGGGGGGGCGAAGCAGGTTGCAGGCAAGCACACAGGTAAAAAAAGTAGCGATCATCTCTTCCGTTTCAAGGGACTGCGCGATCGTTGGGGGGGGGGGGGGGGGGGTCTCGCCCCCCCTCGTCCCCCCCTGAATCCGTCCCTGGGGCTGGAGCAGCCCGTTCACGCGCTTGGAGCAGTCCGTCGCCACGACATACAATGTTAACGTCCCAGGCCCAGCTCCCAACCTCCGGCTTACGATTCAGACGTTTTCGGTGCGCATCAGACTCACCACTATAAGCAGAGAGCCTACCACATCCCAAAAGACTAGCCTGAAGGGAGTGTGGCCTTCTCCCTAAATTATAAGGTGCTCGTAGCCTCCTCCCATAACCGAGGTGGGACTAAAGTCAATGACAACACCCAACGGCCAGGTTCCTGACACTCCACCCCCTAGGGAAGCACCCCTCAGGGTGGCGTGGTGCCCAACTCTAATACCAATTGTTAGCGTCTCAGGCCCAGCTCCCAACCTTCGGCTTACGTGCGGACATTTCCGGTGCACATTGGACTCACCGCTATAAGCAGAGAGCCGCCACATTCGAAAAGACTAGCCTAAAGGGAGTGTGGCACTTTCCCTTATAAGGTGCTCGTATCGTCCTCCTGTAACCGAGATGAGACTAAAGTCACTGACAACGCCCAACGGTCAGGTTCTGAGATAGAAGAAGCGGCACGCCGCGCTCCTGGAGGACCCCAACTAGTATACCAGTACAAGAAACTCGACCTGCTCATCTCCACCAATGGAAGACTGCTGCGCACAAACCCGCTCACCCAAGTGCCAAATAGCCTCACGTCTGATAGATGCATGTTGGCGTGTGAATTGATTTTGACTCAGGTTCTTCGACAGCTCCCTGCCGTCTGCCCGACCTCCAGCTCAACGACGCTGAGCGGCCACATCCGCCACCGCGCCGCCTACGCATTTCCCCTCAACTCCCGCTTGTCCGTCAAACGCGCCAGCAAGATCGGGATTGACTAAAATTGTCCGTCAAACGCGCCAGCAACGCCGTCTTGTCCGTCAAACGCGCCAGCAAGATCGGGATTGACTAAAATTGTCCATGTAAAATCTGAAACCGAAATTGATGCAATTGTCTGATTGCATACGTATGCAGTGTTGTTTCTTTTTTCTTTTTTTTTTGCGGGCTCAACACTTGTATTACTCAATCAAAGTATCGTTATACTCTTCAGCAACTATCTCCAACACATCTGGAGGACCCGACCCTAACCAAGTCATGGTCCTATTATTAATCCTACCAAAAGCAGCTAACCTGTCACTCGCTTTATTTTGCGACCGAGTGACCTGAGTAATACAAGTTTGATGAAGACTCAAAAGAAATCTAATTTCATTCACTAGGGAAGAATATAATGAGCGATCCGTGCTCCCACATGTGATCATAGAAACTGCAACCGAAGAATCCATCTCAATATGGATCGGTAGTGTTGTACGTTGAATCGAGGAAGATAACCCCTCCATACACGCACAAAGCTCCGCCTCCAGCGCATCCCTGCATGAATACAAAGCTCTGCAAGCTGAGAAGATAATTTTCCCTGTGTCATCCCTCAATATCATCCCCGCTCCTGCATCTTCCATCGAGCCAAAAGCACCATCGGTGTTAAGTTTAGTCCAGCCCTGGCTTGGTTTGATCCAACCAAGCTGCCGCGGCACTTGTCTACCCGGCTGCACCCCAACGTCCATGTTGATGTATGATTTGCCTTTAGCAGGATCAGCTCCACTATCATGTTTGATCGCCAAAAGAGACTCCAGGTAGCTCTGCAAGAATCTGACAGAGACATCCATCGGCGGCGGCGGCTTGTGGTGGACCACTTCATTACGAATGAACCAGCTTCTCCAGAAGATCATAAGCAGCATGCATCTTTCCAGCTCACTCCTTGGAGCTAAAACTTGCAATAACCACTCCTTCCCACAGTTGGCAAACGATTGTAAACTAGGGAGCCTCCAAACTTTTGCCATTTCCAGAAATAAATCCCGACCGAATTGACATCTTAAAAACGGATGAAAATTATCCTCAGTCTCAAGGCCGCACACTGGGCATATACTGGTGGTTTCCAGCCCTATCTTGTGCTTATTCTTCCATGTTGGCAAACCATCCGTTGCAACCCTCCATGCAAAGTTAGAAACGGTCGGCGGAGCTCCACAATTCCAAATAAACTTCCAGCAACTTCTTTCTCCCATCGGCGACGAACTAGAGGCTGAAGCGGTTACCCTGTGTGCTTCCTCAAATGCCAAGTGGTAGGCGCTCTTCACAGAGAACACCCCGGCCTTGTCCGGACCCCAAGCAATGACATCCTCTCCAAGCCTCGGGGAGGCTATGATCTTTAAAATCTCCACCACGTCTGCTTGAACGAAATACTGATTAAGTGTCTGTATCTTCCAAGACCCATTTTCATTCAGAAGGTCAGAAACAAACCGAATGCGGCATACTCCCTGTCTAGAGATGGGTTTATAAGAAAACGGTCGTGGAATCCAACTGTCTCGCCACACCCTGATGCTTCTACCATTGCCCACTCTCCAAATTAGTCCTTTCTTTAACAGATCCAAACCATGGCTAATAGCCTGCCACGAGGAAGAAGCATTCCCTGTAAACACTGTATCTTCGATCTTACCATCCGGGTAATATTTAGATTTGAGCAAACGGGCACAAAGGCTATCAGGTCTAGTAATAAGCCTCCATGCCTGACGAGCTAGGAGAGCTTGGTTAAACATACGAAAATCCCGAAAGCCAACACCTCCCTTATTTTTTGGTTGCAAAAGATGATCCCAGCTCTTCCAATGAACTTTCCTCTTGCCCTTCTCTGAACCCCAATAGAAGTTTCTCACCATCCTAGTGAGATCATCACAAACTGAAAAGGGCAATTTAAACACTCTCATTATGTATGTGGGCAAAGCTTGGGCGACTGATTTAATGAGCACCTCCCTCCCCGGCTGAGCTAGATAGCCATCCCCCCATTGAACTAGCCTTTTAGTGAGGCTTGTTTGGAGGTTTTGAAACTTCCCTTTTGACATGCGGCCTTCAGGTGTCGGTAAGCCCAAGTACTTCTCTTCAAAAACCAAGTTTGTAACGTGTAGAGCATCCCTAACTTGCTCCTGAACCAAGGTCGGGCAAGAATCACCGAAAAACATAGAACACTTGTCATAATTCAGACTTTGGCCCGTAGCCGAGCTGTGTAAATCCAAAGAAGCCTTAACCTGCTCAGCTTGATCCCTCGACGCCTTGAAAAACAACAACGTGTCGTCTGCAAACAACAAATGTGATATACCCGGTGCTCTCCTACAGATTTTGACTGGTACAATATCTCCATCCTGCACCCTAGATTTCAAAATAGCCGAGAGTCCATCTGCCACAAACAAAAACAAGAACGGAGAGAGTGGGCCTCCTTGCCGTAGCCCTCGGGATGGTGCAAATGAATCCAGGAGAGTTCCATTTAATTTAACTGAATATCTCACCGATGTGACACACGCCATTATCCAGTCAATCCATCGCTGAGAGAACCCTAACCTTTGCATCACTTGCTTCAAGAAACCCCAATCCGCTCTATCATATGCTTTTGATAAATCCAACTTATAAGCACAAAAGCTCTTAGTAGGGTCTTTCTCTTGCTTAATATAGTGTAGACATTCGAACGCAACCAAAGCATTATCCGTAATCATCCTTCCCGGAATAAAGGCACTCTGCTCCACAGAGATTATATCATCCAATAATGGCCGTAACCGATTTACTAAGCATTTGGAAATTACCTTGTAAGTCACATTACAGAGACTGATAGGTCTATAGTCCGACATCTTTTTTGGGTTAGATGTCTTTGGAATAAGCACAATTGACGTTGCATTCACTCCTTCCGGCATGCTACCTGTGCTAAAAAAATCCCTGACCGCAGCAATCACACTCTCCTTCACCATGCTCCAGTTACGCTGAAAAAACTGCGCGGGAAATCCATCCGGGCCTGGAGCCTTCAAGGGCCCGATCTGAAACAGTGCGTCCGATATCTCCTCATCCGTGAAGGGAGCACAAAGCCTTGCATTATCAGCCGGAGACACCACCTGTTCAAACAGTCCAGCCACGCTAGACGTGTCCAGAGAAGTATTGGCTTCAAAAATATTATGAAAATACTCATTTGCAATCCTGCTCATAGCTACAAAGTCTGTGTGGACAGTCCCAATACTGTCCGTCAGTTTCCGTATCTTATTCTTCCTCGCCCTCCAGACAGCCTTGCTGTGGAAAAAATTTGTATTTCGATCTCCTTCCTTTAGCCAAGAGATCCTCGACCTCTGCATCCACAACATCTCCTCTTGATATAAAAGTTCGTTCATTTTATCCATTACTTTCCTTATTTCTTCCCTATCAGCATTCATATGCATGAGCTGTTCCAGTTGGGAATGTGATCTTGCCAGTTCCCTTGTCACATTCCCAAACTTTTTACTCCACGACCCCAGGGCAGTCATGGTTTTAGACAAGGCGTCTCTTAGCTGAGCCAAATTTTGAATCTTGCCTACTGCGGCCCATGCTTCTTCCACCACCTTAGGCAACGTAGTATCCCTCTCCCAGAAAACCTCGTACCTCCTGCTCCTTCCCCCCACAGGGCCCGAGTCCGGCTCTCCCTTAAGGAAAACTTCAACATGATCAGAGCATGGAGAGGGTATATGTTCCACTACAGCAAAAGCAAACAGGTTGCGCCATTCATTCGTAGCCACTGCCCTGTCTAGTCGTACTTTAACATTATCCGACCTACTGCGTCTGTTATCATAAGTGAAAGGAAGGCCAGTGAACCCAAGATCGACTAACTCACACACCTCCAAGGTATCCCGAAAGGCTAACATCTTTTGCTCTGCCCGCGGCGTTATCGAGAGATGCTCAAAGTCCCACATAGCCTCGTTAAAATCACCTATCACCATCCATGGCAAATTATTGACAGATTTTAGGTTCTGGATCTTGGTCCGCATAAGGTGCCTGTTCTCCACCCTCGGCTCTCCATACACAAAAGTTGCCCTCCATTGAGCCTCTCCTTCTCGAACTCTAATAACTGCATCAATAAACCTTTCTTCTTTGTCCAAAATATCAACCACACAGTCTTCCCTCCAGGATAACGCCAACCCACCACTCATGCCATTACTGTCCACACCACAAAAGCCCTTAAGACCCAATTTGGCTCGGATCTTCTTCATCTTCTCCTCCTTCTGCCTAGTTTCACACAGAAAAACAAGCATGGGGGAACGCGACTTACAAATCGTCGCTAACTCGCGAACTGTCCGGGTGTTCCCCCCTCCCCGGCAGTTCCAACTGAGGCAATTCATTGGGCTCGGCGGTCCCCCTCCCCGGAGGCCGCCTGCGTAGATGTATCCATATCAACCCCAGCGTTGTCATCCAACACTCCTTCACCCTGCTTCCTCCTCTTCACAATGGGTTTCTTCCCTGGCGTCGTATTGGATTCTGTCGAAATCCCTGCTCCTGCATCCTCCCCGTTCTCCAGACGAAGGACTGCATTAGCCACCTTGCCCGCCAAGCATGGCATGGGTTGGCCACCACCGTTGACCGAGCCATCTTCACTAACAAGTCTCTTCCTTGCAGTTCGTGCCTCATCTGCCCTTGCCATCTTGTACTGCATGATATCCATACCTACCGACAGCTCCACACCTTCTTCTCTGCGAGTACCATCACCTCCCCGCTCAGCCGAAACAAACGGTCGACCACCTCTCTTTCCTCCAGCTCTACCTCTCCCTCCACTTCTTCCTCCTCGCCCCCACCCATAGTGAAACCAGCTCCTTCCCTTCCTCCATCAGACCCACCTCCTCTCATGCCCGAGCCCACCGGCTCACTGATCCAATGCAACCAGTCCCCCCATTCACATACTGAACTATCATGGACGCCATCGCCACATTCTTCCACAACATGACCCATGCGATCGCAAAAGAAGCAAAAATCCGAGAGCTTTTCATAGACCACCGAGTACCTCTTCCTCTCCTTCAAGGTTATATGGACAAACCTTACTAGTGGCACTGTGACATTAACAAACACCCGAACCCGAAGATAGTTGGATGGATTGATCTTCCCCTCATTCACAGTCACCGTAAACGGAGGTTCTCCTACCTTCTTTGCCACCTTCTCCGCCAATTCCTTCTTCCTTGTCAAGCCGTCTGGCAGACCCTTAATCCTAGCCCATAGTGGGTACTGAAGGAAATATGCCCTAGAGGCAATAATAAAGTTATTATTTATTTCCTCATATCATGATAAATGTTTATTATTCATGCTAGAATTGTATTAACCGGAAACATGATACATGTGTGAATACATAGACAAAACTATAGTCACTAGTATGCCTCTACTTGACTAGCTCATTAATCAAAGATGGTTATGTTTCCTAACCATAGACATGTGTTGTCATTTGATTAGTGGGATCACATCATTAGGAGAATGATGTGATTGACATGACCCATTCCGTTAGCCTAGCACTTGATCGTTTAGTATACTGCTATTGCTTTCTTCATGACTTATACAAAGTTCCTGCAACTATGAGATTGTGCAACTCCCGTATACCGGAAGAACACTTTGTGTGCTACCAAACGTCACAACGTAACTGGGTGATTATAAAGGTGCTCTACAGGTGTTTCCGAAGGTACATGTTGGGTTGGCATAATTCGAGATTAGGTTTTGTCACTCCGATTGTCGGAGAGGTATCTCTGGGCCCTCTCGGTAATACTCATCACCTAAGCCTTGCAAGCAAGTAACTAATGAAGTTAGTTATGAGATGATGTATTACGGAACGAGTAAAGAGACTTGCCGGTAACGAGATTTAACTAGGTATTGGATACCGAGGATCAAATCTCAGGCAAGTAACATACCGATGACAAAGGGAACAAAGTATGTTGTTATGCGGTTTAACCGATAAAGATCTTCGTAGAATATGTAGGAACCAATATGGGCATCCAGGTCCCGCTATTGTTTATTGACCGAGAATGGTTCTAGGTCATGTCTACATAGTTCTCGAACCCGTAGGGTCCGCACGCTTAACGTTTCGATGACAGTTTTATTATGAGTTTATAAGTTTTGATGTACTGAAGTTTGTTCGGAGTCCCGGATGTGATCACGGACATGACGAGGAGTCTCGGAATGGTCGAGACATAAAGATTGATATATTGGAAGCCTATATTTGGACATCGGAATGGTTCCGGGTGAAATTGGGATTTTACCGGAACACCGGGGGGGTTACCGGAACCCTCCCGGGGGATATTGGGCCTTAGTGGGCCAAGAGGGAGAAGAGCAGGGCCGGCCAGGGCAGGCCGCGCACCCCCTCCCCCCCCCTAGTCCGAATAGGACAAGGAAGGAGGGGGCGGCGCCCCCCTTTCCTCTTTCCCCTCCCCCCTTTCCTTCTCCACCAAGGCAAGAGGGGGGAGTCCTACTCCCGGTGGGAGTAGGACTCCTCCAGGCGCACCCCTAGGGGGCCGGCCGCACCTCCCCCCTCCCTCCTTTATATATGGGGGCGAGGGGCACCCCATAGACACACAAGTTGATCTACGGATCGTTCCTTAGCCGTGTGCGGTGCCCCCTTCCACCATATTCCACCTCGGTCATATCATCGCGGAGTTTAGGCGAAGCCCTGCGCCGGTAGAACATCATCATCGTCACCACGCCGTCGTGCTGACGGAACTCATCTCCGGAGCTCGGCTGGATCGGAGGCCGGAGATCGTCATCAAGCTGAACGTGTGCTGAACTCGGAGGCTCCGTACGTTCGGTGCTTGAATCGGTCGGATCGTGAAGACGTACGACTACATCAACCGCGTTGTGATAACGCTTCCACTTACGGTCTACGAGGGTACGTGGACGAACACTCTCCCCTCTCGTTGCTATGCCATCACCATGATCTTGCGTGTGCGTAGGAAATTTTTTGAAATTACTACGTTCCCCAACAGTGGCATCCGAGCCTGGTTTTATGCGTTGATGTTATATGCACAAGTAGAACACAAGTGAGTTGTGGGCGATACAAGTCATACTGCTTACCAGCATGTCATACTTTGGTTCGGCGGTATTGTGAGATGAAGCGGCCCGGACCGACATTACGCGTACGCTTACGCGAGACTGGTTACACCGTTACGAGCACTCGTGCTTAAAGGTGGCTGGCGGGTGTCTGTCTCTCTCACTTTAGCTGAATCGAGTGTGGCTACGCCCGGTCCTTGCGAAGGTTAAAACAGCACCAACTTGACGAACTATCATTGTGGTTTTTGATGCGTAGGTAAGAACGGTTCTTGCTAAGCCCGTAGCAGCCACGTAAAATTTGCAACAACAAAGTAGAGGACGTCTAACTTGTTTTTGCAGGGCATGTTGTGATGTGATATGGTCAAGACGTGATGCTATATTTTATTGTATGAGATGATCATGTTTTGTAACCGAAGTTATCGGCAACTGGCAGGAGCCATATGGTTGTCGCTTTATTGTATGAAATGCAAACGCCCTGTAATTGCTTTACTTTATCACTAAGCGGTAGCGATAGTCGTAGAAGCAATAGATGGCGTAAACGACAATGATGCTACGATGGAGATCAAGGTGTCGCGCCGGTGACGATGGTGATCACGACGGTGCTTCGGAGATGGAGATCACAAGCACAAGATGATGATGGCCATATCATATCACTTATATTGATTCCATGTGATGTTTATCCTTTATGCATCTTATCTTTCTTTGATTGACGGTAGCATTTTAAGATGATCTCTCACTAAAATTATCAAGAAGTGTTCTCCTTGAGTATGCACCGTTGCCAAAGTTCGTCGTGCCGAGACACCACGTGATGATCGGGTGTGATAAGCTCTACGTCCATCTACAACGGGTGCAAGCCAGTTTTGCACACGCAGAATACTCAGGTTAAACTTGACGAGCCTAGCATATGCAGATATGGCCTCGGAACACGGAGACCGAAAAGTCGAGCGTGAATCATATAGTAGATATGATCAACATAGTGATGTTCACCATTGAAAACTACTCCATCTCACGTGATGATCAGTTATGGTTTAGTTGATTTGGATCACGTGATCACTTAGATGACTAGAGAGATGTCTGTCTAAGTGGGAGTTCTTAAGTAATATGATTAACTGAACTTAAATTTATCATGAACTTAGTACCTGATAGTATCTTGCTTGTCTATGTTTGATTGTAGATAGATGGCTCGTGCTGTTGTTCCGTTGAATTTTAATGCGTTCCTTGAGAAAGCAAAGTTGAAAGATGATGGTAGCAATTACACGGACTGGGTCCGTAACCTGAGGATTATCCTCATTGCTGCACAGAAAAGTTACATCCTGGAAGCACCGCTGGGTGCCAGGCCTGCTGCTAATGCAACTGACGACGTTAAGAACGTCTGGCAGAGCAAAGCTGATGACTACTCTATAGTTCAGTGTGCCATGCTTTACGGCTTAGAACCGGGTCTTCAACGATGTTTTGAACGTCATGGAGCATATGAGATGTTCCAGGAGTTGAAGTTAATATTTCAAGCAAATGCCCGGATTGAGAGATATGAATTCTCCAATAAGTTCTATAGCTTCAAGATGGAGGAGAATAGTTCTGTCAGTGAACACATACTCAGAATGTCTAGGTATAATAATCACTTGATTCAACTGGGAGTTAATCTTCCTGATGATAGTGTCATTGACAGAATTCTCCAATCACTGCCACCAAGCTACAAGAGCTTTGTGATGAACTATAATATGCAAGGGATGAACAAGACTATCCCCGAGCTCTTCGCAATGCTTAAAGCCGCGGAGGTAGAAATCAAGAAGGAGCATCAAGTGTTGATGGTCAACAAGACCACTAGTTTCAAGAAAAAGGGCAAAGGGAAGAAGAAGGGCAACTTCAAAAAGAACGGCAAGCAATTTGCTGCTCAAGAGAAGAAACCCAAGTCTGGGCCTAAGCCTGAAACTGAGTGCTTCTACTGCAAGCAGACTGGTCACTGGAAGCGGAACTGCCCCAAGTATTTGGCGGATAAGAAGGATGGCAAAGTGAACAAAGGTATATGTGATATACATGTTATTGATGTGTACCTAACTAGAGCTCGTAGTAGCACCTGGGTATTTGATACTGGTTCTGTTGCTAATATTTGCAACTCGAAACAGGGACTACGGAATAAGCGAGCACTGGCCAAGGACGAGGTGACGATGCGCGTGGGAAACGGTTCCAAAGTCGATGTGATCGCGGTCGGCACGCTACCTCTACATCTACCTTCGGGATTAGTTTTAGACCTGAATAATTGTTATTTGGTGCCAGCGTTGAGCATGAACATTATATCTGGATCTTGTTTAATGCGAGACGGTCATTCATTTAAATCAGAGAATAATGGTTGTTCTATTTATATGAGTAATATCTTTTATGGTCATGCACCCTTGAAGAGTGGTCTATTTTTATTGAATCTCGATAGTAGTGATACACATATTCATAATGTTGAAGCCAAAAGATGCAGAGTTGATAATGATAGTGCAACTTATTTGTGGCACTGCCGTTTAGGTCATATCGGTGTAAAACGCATGAAGAAACTCCATACTGATGGACTTCTGGAATCACTTAATTATGAATCACTTGGTACTTGCGAACCGTGCCTCATGGGCAAGATGACTAAAACACCGTTCTCTGGAACTATGGAGAGAGCAACAGATTTGTTGGAAATCATGCATACAGATGTATGTGGTCCGATGAATGTTGAGGCTCGTGGAGGATATCGTTATTTTCTCACCTTCGCAGATGATTTGAGCAGATATGGGTATATCTACTTAATGAAGCACAAGTCTGAAACATTTGAAAAGTTCAAAGAATTTCAGAGTGAAGTGGAAAATCATCGTAACAAGAAAATAAAGTTTCTACGATCTGATCGTGGAGGAGAATATTTGAGTTACGAGTTTGGTTTACATTTGAAACAATGCGGAATAGTTTCGCAACTCACGCCACCCGGAACACCACAACGAAATGGTGTGTCCGAACGTCGTAATCGTACTTTACTTGATATGGTGCGATCTATGATGTCTCTTACCGATTTACCGCTATCGTTTTGGGGTTATGCTTTAGAGACGGCCGCATTCACGTTAAATAGGGCACCATCAAAATCCGTTGAGACGACGCCTTATGAACGATGGTTTGGCAAGAAACCAAAGTTGTCGTTTCTTAAAGTTTGGGGCTGCGATGCTTATGTGAAGAAACTTCAACTAGATAAGCTCGAACCCAAATCGGAGAAATGTGTCTTCATAGGATATCCAAAAGAAACTGTTGGATACACCTTCTATCACAGATCCGAAGGCAAGACATTCGTTGCTAAGAATGGATCCTTTCTAGAGAAGGAGTTTCTCTCGAAAGAAGTGAGTGGGAGGAAAGTAGAACTTGATGAGATAACTGTATCTACTCCCTTATTGGAAAGTAGTTCATCACGAGAACCGGTTCCTGTGATGACTACACCAATTAGTGAGGAAGCTAATGATATTGATCATGAAACTTCAGATCAAGTTTCTGCTGAACCTCGTAGGTCTACCAGAGTAAGATCCGCACCAGAGTGGTACGGTAATCCTATTCTGGAAGTCATGTTACTTGACCATGATGAACCTACGAACTATGAGGAAGCGATGATGAGCCCAGATTACGCAAAATGGCTAGAGGCCATGAAATCTGAGATGGGATCCATGTATGAAAACAAAGTATGGACTTTGGTTGACTTGCCCGATGATCGACAAGCCATTGAGAATAAATGGATCTTTAAGAAGAAGATTGACGCTGATGGTAATGTAACTATCTATAAAGCTCGACTTGTTGCGAAAGGTTTTCGACAAGTTCAAGGGGTTGACTACGATGAGACTTTCTCACCCATAGCGATGCTTAAGTCTGTCCGAATCATGTTAGCTATTGCTGCATTTCATGATTATGAAATTTGGCAAATGGATGTCAAGACTGCATTCTTGAATGGATTTCTAGAAGAAGAGTTGTATATGATGCAGCCGGAAGGTTTTGTTGATCCAAAAGGTGCTAACAAAGTATGCAAGCTCCAGCGTTCCATTTATGGACTGGTGCAAGTATCTCGGAGTTGGAATAAACGCTTTGATAGTGTGATCAAAGCATATGGTTTTATACAGACTTTTGGAGAAGCCTGTATTTACAAGAAAGTGAGTGGGAGCTCTGTAGCATTTCTAGTTTTATATGTAGATGACATATTATTAATTAGAAATGATATAGAATTTCTGGATAGCATAAAGGGATACTTGAATAAAAGTTTTTCAATGAAAGACCTCGGTGAAGCTGCTTACATAGTGGGCATCAAGATCTATAGAGATAGATCAAGACGCTTAATAGGACTTTCACAAAGCACATACCTTGACAAAATTTTAAAAAAGTTCAAAATGGATCAGGCAAAGAAAGATTCTTGCCTGTGCTACAAGGTGTGAAGTTGAGTCAAACTCAATGCCCGACCATGGCAGAAGATAGAGAGAAAATGAAAAATGTTCCCTATGCTTCAGCCATAGGCTCTATCATGTATGCAATGCTGTGTACCAGACCTGACGTATGCTTAGCAATAAGCTTGGCAGGAAGGTACCAAAGTAATCCAGGAGTGGATCACTGGACAGCGGTCAAGAACATCCTGAAATACCTCAAAAGGACTAAGGATATGTTTCTCATATATGGAGGTGACAAAGAGCTAGTCGTAAATGGTTACGTCGATGCAAGCTTTGGCACTGATCCGGACGATTCTAAATCGCAAACCGGATACGTGTTTTTATTAAACGGTGGAGCTGTAAGTTGGTGCAGTTCTAAACAAGGCGTCGTGGCGGGATCTACATGTGAAGCGGAGTACATAGCTGCTTCTGAAGCAGCGAATGAAGGAGTCTGGATGAAGGAGTTCATTTCCGATCTAGGTGTCATACCTAGTGCATCGGGACCAATGAAGATCTTCTGTGACAATACTGGTGCAATTGCCTTGGCAAAGGAATCCAGATTTCACAAGAGGACCAAGCACATCAAGAGACGCTTCAATTCCATTCGGGACCAAGTCCAAGTGGGAGACATAGAGATTTGCAAGATATATACGGATCTGAATGTTGCAGACCCATTGACTAAGCCTCTCTCATGAGCAAAACATGATCAGCACCAAGACTCCATGGGTGTTAGAATCATTACTATGTAATCTAGATTATTGACTCTAGTGCAAGTGGGAGACTGAAGGAAATATGCCCTAGAGGCAATAATAAAGTTATTATTTATTTCCTCATATCATGATAAATGTTTATTATTCATGCTAGAATTGTATTAACCGGAAACATGATACATGTGTGAATACGTAGACAAAACTATAGTCACTAGTATGCCTCTACTTGACTAGCTCATTAATCAAAGATGGTTATGTTTCCTAACCATAGACATGTGTTGTCATTTGATTAGTGGGATCACATCATTAGGAGAATGATGTGATTGACATGACCCATTCCGTTAGCCTAGCACTTGATCGTTTAGTATACTGCTATTGCTTTCTTCATGACTTATACAAAGTTCCTGCAACTATGAGATTGTGCAACTCCCGTATACCGGAAGAACACTTTGTGTGCTACCAAACGTCACAACGTAACTGGGTGATTATAAAGGTGCTCTACAGGTGTTTCCGAAGGTACATGTTGGGTTGGCATAATTCGAGATTAGGTTTTGTCACTCCGATTGTCGGAGAGGTATCTCTGGGCCCTCTCGGTAATACTCATCACCTAAGCCTTGCAAGCATGTAACTAATGAAGTTAGTTATGAGATGATGTATTACGGAACGAGTAAAGAGACTTGCCGGTAACGAGATTTAACTAGGTATTGGATACCGACGATCAAATCTCGGGCAAGTAACATACCGATGACAAAGGGAAAAAAGTATGTTGTTATGCGGTTTGACCGATAAAGATCTTCGTAGAATATGTAGGAACCAATATGGGCATCCAGGTCCCGCTATTGGTTATTGACCGAGAATGGTTCTAGGTCATGTCTACATAGTTCTCGAACCCGTAGGGTCCGCACGCTTAACGTTTCGATGACAGTTTTATTATGAGTTTATAAGTTTTGATGTACCGAAGTTTGTTCGGAGTCCCGGATGTGATCACGGACATGACGAGGAGTCTCGAAATGGTCGAGACATAAAGATTGATATATTTGAAGCCTATATTTGGACATCGGAATGGTTCCGGGTGAAATCGGGATTTTACCGGAACACCGGGGGGTTACCGGAACCCTCCCGGGGGATATTGGGCCTTAGTGGGCCAAGAGGGAGAAGAGGAGGGCCGGCCAGGGCAGGTCGCGCGCCCCCTCCCCCCTAGTCCGAATAGGACAAGGAAGGAGGGGGCGGCGCCCCCCTTTCCTCTTTCCCCTCCCCCCTTTCCTTCTCCACCAAGGCAAGAGGGGGGAGTCCTACTCCCGGTGGGAGTAGGACTCCTCCAGGCGCACCCCTAGGGGGCTGGCCGCACCTCCCCCCTCCCTCCTTTATATTCGGGGGCGAGGGGCACCCCATAGACACACAAGTTGATCTACGGATCGTTCCTTAGCCGTGTGCGGTGCCCCCTTCCACCATATTCCACCTTGGTCATATCGTCGCGGAGTTTAGGCGAAGCCCTGCGCCGGTAGAACATCATCATCGTCACCACGCCGTCGTGCTGACGGAACTCATCTCCGGAGCTCGGCTGGATCGGAGGCCGGAGATCGTCATCGAGCTGAATGTGTGCTGAACTCGGAGGCTCCGTACGTTCGGTGCTTGGATCGGTCGGATCGTGAAGACGTACGACTACATCAACCGCGTTGTGATAACGCTTCCGCTTACGGTCTACGAGGGTACGTGGACGAACACTCTCCCCTCTCGTTGCTATGCCATCACCATGATCTTGCGTGTGCGTAGGAAATTTTTTGAAATTACTACGTTCCACAACAGGTACATGTTCAAAGCATATTCTTCCATGTTCGAGAAGCCATCATACTCTACCAGTACCACCGGATCCCTACGGAACTGCCATGGCCCCCCTTCCATCACGCGCTTCCAATCCCCTAGACAATGACATTGGGCCAAAAACAGATTGGGTCCTTTGATGTTGAAAGTCACCCCCTGTGCACATGCCCAAGCGTTCCTCATTGAGTTCAACACTGAGGCATGGCTAAACGGCCGCAGGGTGTGAACCCTAAACAGCGCCAGCCACCTGACATCCTTGATCAAATCTTCCACCTCTTCTGACAAATCCAGGTCTTCCTCCTCCTCACCATGCAGATTGAGATTCCCAAACTCGTCCTCAAGGTTATGCGATGGGCCGCGGTGATCCCAGTCCGCACCTTCCTCTTCCTTCTGTTCATCCTCCTCCTCTCCCGCAACCTTCTCTCCCTCCACTCCATGCACCACCTTCGCGCTCGTCGGGCCAGACCCGACTCCCGCTACTGGATCTTCAACCCTAGCCTCCTCTACTTCTTGTCTCTCTGCCCTTCCGCGGGCCTCCATCACGTTCGTATCCTCCATGCAGTCGACGGAAAACCCCGCTAGCTCCCCCAAGACGGTCTCCGCACGATCACAAGCTCTAGATCGAAGTATCGGACGTAGATTTCTGGTGGACTCCGATGGCGCCGCCGGAGGAAGAGTTGGACCCTAGGGAAACCCTAGGGGAAAAAGGCCGCGTCTTTATGCAGTGTTGTTTCGGCTTTGATACGGCCATACACTATAGCGAGGGCCAAAAGAGTATTTCCACGTGTCACTTAACAGTTAACATCACTAGTAAATGCGTAGATGCAATGCATGTTGATATTTGGTAGAATATTAATTGCATGTTAACCATTAATACTTGGTAAAATATTACTAGTTACACGTTAATATATTTGGTAGGATATTAGTTGCATGAAACTTATGTGATTATCGCTGGTACTATTGGTACTACTATTTGATATGATATTAATTGCATGTTAAACATGTTGAGCGCTCATCATTGGATCAATCTAGATCGTTGGATTGACATGTTTTGATGGCCTAAGATTAATTTTGTCTGCTCTTTGGGTCTTTTTATATTGGTATTGGTATAGATTAGATGCAAAAATGAATGGAAGTGTTATGTTGCGCACAAAGTTTAGCCCGGTGTTAGACAGGGAAGAAAAAGTTTTTAAGTGTTAAACCGGGAAGACAAATTTTAAACAGTGTAACATCAACATTTTTTTTCTAACTTATGATACTACTCACTACAGACAACCTTAGAGTATCTACCTTAGAGTATCTACAACGACAATTGCTTAATTTGGCTCTCCATACGCCCGCGGATGTGCCTGGTCAGTTTTGTTTTGGACCCTCACTTCTCTTGCAAAACAACCACATTCTTCATACTTCCTCCATTCGTGAATATAAGGGGTATTGGTTTCCATGCAAGTAAAACTTCATATATGTTTGACCAAGATTATAGAACAAAATATCAATATCTATAATACAAAAAAAATATGAACGTACTTTTCGTGATGGATGTAATGATACAAATTTGGTACTGTAGATGTTGATATACTTTTCTAAAAACTTGGTCCAACAAGCACGTGTTTAACTTTTGCAAAAACTAATACACCTTATATTCTGAAATGAAGGGAGTATTATCCTTATATTGTCCGGTCACGTGCATATGACTGGTGAAGAGAAAGAAAGAGAAAAGAAAGAAAGAATAGAAAAAATATATATGAAAAGATGGACCGTGGTGGGCCAAACCTACATAGGACACGCCCGGAGGACACCCCATATCCTCCCCATAAATGGCTTGGATATGGGGATTTATGAACTCCCTGGACACCCCGGACAAAGTAAGGATTATGGTTGAGTGACTTTTTTTTTATCTTTCTCATGTCCGGAGAGTGACCGGACTATCTGAAAGGACATTTGAGGGCTTCGGTTGCAGATGCTCTTCTTGTTTTGGGTGAAATGCAGCCCGAACAAGCATCACTGTTGGACCATTCTTTTCATTTTGCAAGGAATCCATCCATGTCTAGCTAAAATCAGCAGATATGCAAATGTAGCGAGTCACTCTTGCTTGTATGCTCGCAACAACGCACACCCTGTTGGCTTCAAAACTCCCCTATGGAAATAGCTAGCATTGTCATTTCTGAATGTAATCACCATAGCTGATGAATGAAAAGTTCCTTTCCCTCAAACAAAGGAGAATTCATCCATGTGAGACTAGGACAGGGTGACAGGAACTAGTGTTTAATGCACATCTCGATCCACGGTAATACTACTACTAACACATCTCAATCATTAAGGGAGGAGGCCACACCAAGAATCATTAATTTTATTAGAAGCTGAGATTTCGGTTTAGAATTGAACATCTGCGTTTGTATATTGTGTTAGAAGACATCTCGATCACTAATGTATGTGCTTCATTATTCTAAACCAACATATCGGCTTCTAATAAAATTGATGATTCTTGGTCTCCGTTGTCGGTCATCAAGTGCGACCACTGCCCGTGGTAGGTGGTGCGTCGAGTTTTGACCACACGCAACATCCCGAATGGTGTTCTTTAAGTGCAAAAAAGATGGGTGAGTGCTTTTTGTCCCCCTGTTCTTCGGATTCGCCGCAATTCATAGTTTATTGTTTGCTCAAAATTGTGTGTAGGATGGATGCAAATTTTGCTATTGGGAAGAAGAGTACATCGATTTATTGATAGCAAGAATTTTGTTACATGTTCATGCACTACTTGCTAGAGCTGGGACTATAGACGATGCAATGTTCAATTGTATGGAGGCGGAGAACGAACGAAGTGTGCAAATTCAAGAAGCTGATAGAGAACCGCGATAATGTGGTCAACGAAGACATAGAGAAAGTATTAAAAGAACAGTTTGTCTAATTCACATCTAGATGTTTCTTAAGGATGTCACATCTAAGCTCCCACAAATATATAATGCAGCAACAAGAAACAAAAAAAACTTGGACAAAAAAATAGACCACAAACAGAGTGGACATCTAGTGGGAGCCGTTATGGCACTTGTATTTCTATTAATGTGCCTAATTGTTCTTGCAGTTTTATTTTGATCGGTTCTCTTAGTGAAGAACGGGTGAAGTATGTACTCTGGTGTATTCAAAATTCGCTCAATAAAATGAAAAAGGAGTAAAATGGAATGAAGTTTTGCAAAAACAAAATATTACTCCGCTAAGTTTAGGGGTTCAGCTAGAACCGACCAAAATTTAATGGAGTAAAAGTACTTCACTAAGGTTAACTTATTCCATAACAACAGCTCAAAAAAGTGCAAGATAAAGTTTCATGCATGACTCCTTGACCTTTGTGAATGCTGATACATCATACTCGAGGAGCAATATAATAGATCCTTCTTTTATTGCATATATTACACTATGAATTCTATTTCAGCACTAGTTAGTTTATCGGTATCAGTTTCCCTGTGCGACGGAGGAGGGAGGATACTTGACGCAGAAGGCGCAGCTGCACCCCAAGGCGGTGCACGCGCCCAACCCGCCGTGCTGCCTCCGGCACTCTGCCTCGCAGTTCCGGGGCTCGCACGCCTCGCCCCGCCCGATCACCGTCCCCGAGCAGTCCGCCGCCGGCGCCACGACGTCGACATCGACGGCGCCACTCAATGCTCATCTGTTTTAGGATTTGATTTCGGAGCACCAAGTTAATACTAGCAATTACTGATTGCTTTGATTTTTGGATAGACAACTAGTATTCATCAACATCAACATCTAAAGTGTAGAAGAAAAGAGAAAACATGCAGTAGATGATAGTATAAATCTTACAGCAGAGCGCACGATCATCTGGTTACATATTTACACGTGTCATCGATAAAAATACAGTACATGCATTTTTATTTTGAGAAACAAAAGAGAGTGCATGCATGTGTCATGTCTACCAACACATCTCCATCGCCAACCATGCACGTGCCACGTTATTCTAAACCAAAACATCTCAGCGCCTGATAAATAAACAGAACTAGATGAACGACACGTACTCCTTCCATGACGAACGACACGTACTGACCTGCAGGATTGCTTATTAAACCCCGGCAAGGTCAATAAGCACAAAAGTGGTCGATATGTCCGCGTCGTTAAGGAGACAGACTTGAAATCTGTTGGGCTTCGCCCGCGCAGGTTCGATCCCTGCTGTCGACGTTTTTTTTTTCTCCCTGGTTTTTATTTTTTTTCCTTTTTTTTCTCTTCCTTTTTCTTGTGAGGCTCCCCTCCATTGATCATTTTTCTTTTTACGAGATCGTCATATCTTCCTTTTTCTTTTTCTTTTTTTCTCTTCCTTTTTCTTGCGATCGGCACTTCGGCACTCTCGTGTCAGCACTTCGGGGAAGTTCATGTCCCTACGAGGCCGCCGGAGGCGCCACGCCGCTATGTCCTACGTGCGGGCGGCCTCGTGGGCGGTGTTAAAAGTGTCAAGGCTGAAGCGCATCTCGCCGGAGAAGGGTCGGAGGAGCGCACGCGGACGCCGCGGTAGCCCGAAACTCCCCGCGCGGCGCGACGGCATGGTGGTGCGGCGTCGGCGAGGCGAGAAAGAGCGGGGAGAGAGCGGCAGAGGGTGCGTGGCGAGGTGGCGAGCGGTGAAAGGGCCCGTGGCGGGCGTCGCATTTATAAAGCACGCCGGGCGCAGCGGCAGAGGGTGCGTGGCGAGGTGGAAAGCGGTGAAAGGTGCGTGGTGGGCGCTGCATTTATAAAGCACGCCGGCGCCAGGCGCCAAAACTAGCGCGCGCCTAGCCGCTTTTTCGTGCGCACGCTTTTTTCTCGCGCGCCTGAGTTTCCCGCGCTCGCTGGAGCGCGCGAAACCACCCCGCGCGTGTGAAAACCCACTTTTACCGTGGGCGTGCGTTTTATAGAGCCACCGTTGGAGATGCTCTTAGAGAAATATGGAATCCTACGCATATCTTTCAAGAGTGGTCAAGGTGCAGCAGCTCATGCCAGCGTGAGCTCTGAAGAAAATACGACTAACAGATACAGAGAAGTACAGTTTATTCGTACAATCTGGAAGTCTGAAGAAGAAGAAGAAGAAAAATACAGAGAAGCAATCCGTACGTGTAGCTCTGGAAGTCTGTGTTCATCTCGCAGTCATCGTCAACACAGGTGACCCATGTACGATTGTGATTTTTCGGGCGCCTATGTAAGCATTACAATTCCGAACCAACATCACCGTCCTTCCTGACGAAGAGCAGGATACCGTTCTCATCTTCAGAATGCCCGGCTCTGGTTTGCAGCAAAGAACCCGTAGAGAAGTCTCTCAGAACGCCAAAACTTAGCTGATTAACTACGAGAGGATAGCTTCTACTCCCCCTGTTCCTAAATATTTGTTTTTGTAGAGATTTCAACAAGTGACTACATACAAAGCAAAATGAATGAATCTTCATTCTAAAATATGTCTATATACATTCATATATGATAGTCAATTTGAAATCTCTAAAAGACAAATATTTAAAAACGGAGGGAGTAGTACTTAGTATCAAACATACACCAAAACTCACGGCATGGAAAATTTTGTGTCAAAGACATACACGCACTGGCTTTATTGGCACTTGCCATGCTAAGGTTCAGAGTTCTTTTCTGGCAGTTTATCCTCCCACAGGGACCGGAAAAGCAAGATCCCATATACTCTTAAACAGAGACACTGAACCTGAATTGATAGTAGAATCACTTCTTCAGTACAACCCCTAAATACAAAGACGGTTGAGAACTTGAGATCGTCCCATACCCCTTCATAAATCAGGACATCATTGTCCTTCACAAAAAAGGCCGTCCGCGCACGACCTGGACGTACACGCGCCGGGTGCGCGACGTACCCGGTACGCCCGACGTCTACGTACGTACGATAGTTGGCGTCGGTCAAGCGGCGGTCAAAACACGTTGCGCGGCCCACATGGCGCCAGTCAAGGCGACCGTTCCTGAGATCACCCTCCGTCTCCCAAGGCCTGACGTCACCTGAGGCCCATTAATGTCGGCGTTACTCCGGTGCCGCCCGTCCACCTACCCGCCGCCCGACCTGTGCCTATAAAACCCGTCCACACAGGCCCTTCGCTCACCGACTCTCTCTCTCTCTCCCCTGTTGGCGACTATGGCGTCCAGTGGCGCCGGCAGCGGCGGCCCTCCACCGGGCAGCGCTTGGCCGTCGAGGCTGGGTACGCCGGAGACGGAGGAGCCTCCATTTCGGCCTCTTGGTGCCGCGGGGTGCCGTCTTCTGAAGGAGTGAAAGATCACCACCGACAGGTACCCGACGGGGTGCCACGTTGATGGCCAGTGGAACAACACGGTCTGTCATCGCTTTTGGGACGACAAGAGCTATTGGGACGTCATCGGCGAGCTCTGGTGAGGCGGCGACAAATTCTTCGTCGGCCCCGCGTCGACAGGCGAGACGCGTCGTACGCCATGCTCTGGCACCCATGCCCGCCGCTCCCCTTGCCCCTCCTGCCGTCGAGCTCCCTTCGGAGCAGATCATGCTCCGTGAAGACGGCGACCCCGACGACACCCCCGGATACCTCGTCGCCCTACGGGCGTCGCAGGCGGCGGCGGCAGTAGAGGCGACAGAGGCCGCGAAGGCGGCTGCGGCATTGGAGGCGGTGGCATTGCAGGCGAATGAGGCAGTGACATTTGATGCAGTGAAGAAGGACAATGACGCCGGCCGGAGCAGCGATGACGACTACGGCGGCACAGGCGACATGAGTGCGATAGATTAGGTTTTAAATTTCACAAAAAATTGTAAAATATTTATGTTTAATTAAATTTCATTTTGTTTGAATGCAATTAGGATATGTTCAAACTTTATGTACTAAAAAGTTTACAAAAATATTTTAAAATATATTTCACATAAAAGGAGAAATGAAAAAAAGAAAGAAAAATAAAACAACAATAAATAAAAGGAAAACAAAAGAGGCCGGCCGGCAGTGCGGACAACCATGCTCTTGGGCCAGGCCGTTGTAGTCGGGCACATGGGCCGTGGCCTTTTTTTCATTTTTAGATTTATGAGTTCTAGTTTAACGGGTGTCTGCAGCCGTGCGCCTAATCCATGTCCGCGGACATGTTCGGACACGGATGTTTAAGGATCAGATTTGTGCACCCACATGGAATCCACTAGAGCGTTTTTCTTTCTTTTTTGCATCACACTAGAGCGTTTCTTCTGCTCATGAACATCAGCACATGCACGCATGTAGGGGCGCAGGGACGTACATCAGCACATGCATTTACGCTGGGGCGCGTGATACACGAGGAAACATACTCAGTAGCGGAGCCAGGACAGAGGCACGCCCCAGGCCACCTTGGGATCTACAGTGGCTACAGTGATCAACAGTATGTATATTAATATATTATGAACAGTGAACGAATGAATTGGCAGCTACGCCCCAGGCCAAGGCCCCTGTTGCCTGGGGCCTGGCTCATACTGATAGGCGGGACACGATTTCGTGATGGATAACACGTACGTACGGCTGCTACAGGAGACGGCAGCATGTCACGCGATTCACGGCTCGATCGACTAGTAGCAGGCCCGTAGCACAAGCATGTGCATGGTGTGCACCCGCACAGGGCCCCCAAATCAGTGGGGCCCCCAATTTTCCGTTAAGTAGTAGACTAATTCGAATTTATCTTTGCATAGTCATGCATTACAAGTAGGAGTACTAACGGGTGTAGCAGGGTGGGAAATCATTTATTAGTACCAGACTACACTTACCCCCCACACGTCCCTCTCCCCTCTTTAAACTATGTACAATTTTGGAGTTGGACAATGAGAAGGCGCCATAGAAAATACTAAAATAACTAACTAAATATTGTGCATGTTAAACATTGTGTAACGTGTGCGTGTTGTGCTGGTTGTTGTAATATGGTTGGGTTTAGAGATATGATCCCATAGTTTGTTAGATTACTTGGAGATCAATCCTAGCCTAACCAACCTTGTAATCTCGTGGCCTAGAGCCCCTATATTAACACGCACGCGTCCCTGCAGAGTTGCATACGCTTAAGCCTAGTTTTCCACATGGTATACAGAGCTTGACTCTTCCATCGCATCTAGATGTCTTCATCGTCCTCCTCCGCAATGGCCACGCCCTCCCTCGCTTCCCTAGGCCATACGATCACGGAGAAGCTGAACCGTGAGAATTTCCTCGTCTGGCGCGCGCAGGTTCTGCCGCATGTGCGCGCGGCAGGCATGATGGGGTTCCTCGATGGTTCCCAGAAGGAACCCGCCGCTGAGATCCGCACGGAGAGGGACAACGCCGGCAAGAAGGAGATCACCGTCGCCATCAATCCAGAGCACGCCATCTGGGTGACCCAAGACCAGCAGGTGCTCTCGTTTTTGATTGCTTCTCTCTCTCGTGAAGTGCTCCTGCAGGTCAGTAACTGCACGACGGCCGCCGCTACCTGGAGCGCTCTCCTTCAGAGCTTCTCCTCGCAATCTCGCGCCCGCATCATCCAGCTCCGTGATCAGATCGGCCACACCAAGAAGGGCGATATGTCGGCGGCCGCCTACTTCACCAAGATGAAGGGGCTCGCCGACGAACTTGCAGCTGCCGGGAGGCCCCTGGATGAAGATGATGTTGTCTCTCACATCATCCAGGGGCTCATGCACGAGCCGGAGTACAGCGGGTTCGTGTCCGCCGTCTCCACGCGCACCATCACCGACCAGCCAATCGGCCTCAACGAGTTGTTCTCGCTGCTGCTTGCTGCTGAGTCACGCATCGCCGCACAGACCTCCGCCTACTCCGCCAACCTTGCTGCAAAAGGCGGAGGTCGCGGCAACTTCAACCAGGGTGGCTCTCGTGGCGGCGGCAACAGCGGCTCCCGTGGTGGCTACAACAACAACAACACGGGCTACAACAACAACAACTACTCTGGTGGTGGCGGCTTTGGTGGCGCGCCTCGCCAGGGTGGTGACCGCGGTGACCGCGGTGATCGCGAGAAGTGCCAGATCTGCAAGAACGAGGGGCATGGTGCATGGCGCTGCAAGAAACGCTACGACCGCAACTTCAACAACAACGTTCGTAACCCTGCTGGTGGTGGAGGCGGTGGTGGCGGCGGTGGAAACAGATCTGCCAACGCTGTCCACTCCTATGGAGTCGATACCAACTGGTATCTTGACTCTGGCGCAACCAACCACGTGACCGGCGAACTGGAGAAGCTCGCTGTGCATGATCGCTACACCGGCTCGGAGCAAATCCACACCGCAAGTGGTCAAGGTATGGACATTGCACATGTCGGTCATTCAGTTCTATCTACTCCTCATGGCTCTTTGCATCTAAAGAACATACTTCATTCTCCACAAGCTGATAAAAGCTTACTTTCTGCCTATCAACTCATCAAAGATAATCATGCTTTCCTTGAGGTTTACCCTGAAACTTTTTTTGTTAAGGATCGGGCCACTCGGAGGACCATTCTTCAAAACGAGAGTAGGGGTGGCTTGTTTCCTGTCTCTGGCCGGCAAGATGCTCCCCTTCAACAAGTTCTTAGCGCCACAAAACCATCTACCTCACGGTGGCACAAGCGCCTAGGACATCCTGCACTACCGGTGGTTCAGAAAATTCTTCGAGATTTTAGTCTTCCAGTGTCAAATAAACAAGATCATATGCTAGTTTGTGATGCTTGCCAGATGGCCAAGAGTCATCAACTTCCCTATCCTAAGTCTTTTAGTGAGTCAAAGGCTCCTTTAGAGCTTATTTTTTCGGATGTGTGGGGTCCTGGACCCGTTTCTGTAGGCAGACAAAAATATTATGTGAGCTTTATCGATGATTTTAGCAAGTTTAGTTGGATTTATTTGCTCAAAAATAAGTCTGATGTGTTTGAGAAATTTCATCTCTTTCAGCAACATGTTGAACGCCTCTTTGATCGCAAAATTCTTGCTATGCAAACGGATTGGGGGGATGAGTACCAAAAACTCAATTCCTTTTTTGAGCGCATTGGCATCACCCATTATGTCTCGTGTCCCCATGCTCACCAGCAAAATGGATCCGCAGAACGGAAGCACCGTCACATTGTGGAAGTTGGTCTATCACTCCTTGCTCATGCCTTTATGCCCTTACAATTTTGGGATGAGGCGTTTCTTACCGCAGTATACCTTATCAACCGTGTGCCTAGCAGGGTCATCAAAAACCAAACACCCCTTGAACGTCTCTTTGGCAAGAAACCCGACTATACCTTTCTCCGCATTTTTTGGTGTGCTGTTTGGCCTAATTTGCGTCTTTACAATAAGCACAAGCTTGAATTTAGGTCCAAACAGTGTGTTTTCTTAGGGTATAGTAGCCTCCACAAAGGATACAAGTGTCTCGATGTAGCCTCCGGTCGCGTCTATATCTCTCGGGACGTCGTCTTTGATGAACATATTTTTCCTTTCGCCAAACTTCATCCTAATGCCGGTGCACAACTTCGCAAAGAGCTAACTCTTTTACCTGTTCATCTTCTGCCATCATCCCGTTTTGATCAAGGGGGAGTAGTAGATACTTCTGAACGCATGTCCATGTCTAATAACACCTTTGATCAAAACAGCCCTGATGCAAGTATGCAGGAAAACGGCGAAGATTTTGGCGAAAACGCCCATGATTTTATGCATGCAGAAACGACAGAAGGATCCGCAGATAATCCAGATGCAAATCTCTCGGGATCCGCGGCACCAGGCGCGTCAGCTGCCGCAGGAGGATCCGCCACGGGATCTGCGCCGCCCTCTGATTCGGCAGTGGCCCAGGCGGGGTCACACAGCGGGCCCGCCGCCCGTCGCATCGCTCGACAGCCACCCTTGGCGGAGCCTGGTGGCCCACTCCCACGTGCGGGCGGGCGGCCCTCGCGTGTGGACGAGCGTGGTCCACGTCACGCGGGCGGGAGCGCCCCCGACACAACGCCGCGCGACGACTCTGGCACGCCAAGTGGCAGTTCCGGAGAGGCGGATCCATCTGCGCCTGCGGACAGGCCTGTCCCCGAGGCTGATCCGCTACAGGAGCCGCTACAGGAGTTCTCTTTGGGATCTTCTGCGGCTGATTCCGGCGAAGTTGTGTCATCTTCTTCAAATCGCCTTCTACAGCAGCTTCAACGACCAGCTCCGCCACCTCCTGTCCGTTCCAACACCAGGTCACAGAGTGGTATTGTTAAACCTAAAATATATAAAGATGGCTGTGTACGTTGGGGCTCGTTTTGTGCAACAGGTGAACCACAAAATTTTGGAGAAGCATTAGGTGAACCTCGTTGGAGGGAAGCAATGGATGAGGAGTATGCTGCTTTAATGAAGAATAAAACTTGGCGTTTGGTTCCACCAGTCAGAGGGAGGAACATAATTGACTGCAAGTGGGTCTATAAGGTAAAAAGAAAGTCTGATGGCTCCATTGACAGGTACAAGGCACGTCTGGTTGCTAAGGGTTTCAAACAGAGGTATGGAATTGACTATGAGGACACATTTAGTCCAGTTGTAAAAGCTGCCACTATTAGATTAATCCTCTCAGTTGCAGTGTCTAGAGATTGGTGCATAAGACAACTAGATGTAAAGAATGCGTTCTTGCATGGTGTTCTGGAAGAGGAAGTGTTCATGAGGCAACCTCCTGGGTATGAAAATCCAAAAGCACCACATCATGTTTGCAAACTTGATAAGGCACTGTATGGACTAAAACAAGCACCTAGAGCTTGGTACTCTCGGCTCTCCGCTAAGTTACAATCACTTGGATTTACTCCCTCAAAGGGAGATACCTCGCTGTTCTTCTATCATAGATATGGAATAACCATTTTTATGCTTATTTATGTGGATGATATAGTTGTTACTAGTTCATCATCTAAGGCAGTGGAAGCCCTTCTTATGGACTTGAGCAAAGAGTTTGCACTAAAGGACCTCGGCAGTCTTCATTTCTTCCTCGGCATTGAGGTAAAAAATGTAAAAAGTGGAATTGTGTTGTCACAAGGAAAATATGTGTAAGAAATACTTCAGAGAATGGGCATGAAAGGATGTAAGCCCACATCTACACCTTTGTCTGTTTCTGAAAAAATGTCTCTGTATGATGGAGAGACTCTTGGAGCAGAAGACTCCACCAGGTACAGAAGTATTGTAGGAGCTTTGCAGTACTTGACATTGACTAGGCCAGATATTTCATATTCAGTAAACAAAGTATGTCAGTTCTTACATGCTCCTACTAGTGCACATTGGACTGCAGTAAAGAGGATACTTAGGTATCTTCAGGGGACACAGAGCCATGGACTGAAGATTGGAAAGTCGGATTCAATGCTTGTGAGTGCTTTCTCAGATGCAGACTGGGCAGGCTATCCTGATGATAGAAGATCAACAGGAGGCTTTGCTGTGTTTCTTGGCTGTAATTTGGTTTCTTGGAGTGCTCGCAAACAGCCAACAGTATCTAGGTCAAGTACAGAAGCTGAGTATAAAGCACTAGCTAATGCCACTGCTGAGGTTATTTGGGTTCAGAATATGTTAACAGAGTTGGGTATTTCTCACCCAAAGGCAGCATCACTTTGGTGTGACAATCTTGGTGCAATGTATTTGTCTGCAAATCCTATCTTCCATGCCAGGACGAAGCATATTGAGATTGACTACCACTTTGTTCGAGAACGAGTGGCTGATAAGTTGTTAAATATCAGGTTTATACCTACTGGTGATCAGGTGGCGGATGGGTTTACTAAACCTCTCACCTTGCGACAATTGGAAGCTTTTAGGCACAATCTCAACTTAGAAAGTTGTGATTGAGGGGGAGTGTTAAACATTGTGTAACGTGTGCGTGTTGTGCTGGTTGTTGTAATATGGTTGGGTTTAGAGATATGATCCCATAGTTTGTTAGATTACTTGGAGATCAATCCTAGCCTAACCAACCTTGTAATCTCGTGGCCTAGAGCCCCTATATTAACACGCACGCGTCCCTGCAGAGTTGCATACGCTTAAGCCTAGTTTTCCACAGTGCACTCCAATGTTGTCAAACCAGAGCTTCAAGAGTCAATGAAAAACTTTGATTGTCAACTTTTGTCATAATAAACCTTTTTGATTGAGAATTGTATCTGTGGCTACTGATGTTTTGCCAGTCTGTCTGTCCCCAATAATTAACTCTCGCCGACCGCGCCCTATAGGGATCATCGATTCAGGGGCGGAGCTAGAAAATTTAGCCATTGGGTTCGCTCATTGACTCATTATGATTTGGTACAAATAAATTAATGTGAAGCCTAATTTTCCACGGTCTTACGGCACCCAAAAATAACATAAAAATAGAAATTAGAAACCAAAGAGTTCAAGACACGTACCAGTTGGATGAAATTAGAAAACCACTTGTTTAAATATTACTCATGCCGAAGTATAAATGAAGGAGGAGCAAAATTAATTCATAGCACGAGTATAGCTTCTCATTTTCCTGAAGACATTGGAAAAAGAAGAAGTTATTTTGATAAGCTTAAAATAAGTACTATCGATCGAAAAAAGATTGATGCTCGTATAGTCCCCATTTTAATTTCTCAGCATATTGACAAGATTAAATATTGCATCATTACTAATGGTAGAAAACATATCTTCCTTCATATGGCAAATCAGACAATCAGTTATTGACTTATCACCCATTTTATTGTGTAGCTTTTTTCTTGACAACATTAAGACTCCATTGAGTATCTTCAAATTTCCTTCGTGGATAATAAAAAATTAGACAATCGCCTGTAAGGTCCCTTCGCAAAATATATGCGCATAATCCCATTTTCCTTCTTAGGATTTCTCATGTGCATTGAAATCCTGTTATGATCAGGCGTATCATAAGGCAACTGATCTAAATTAATTTCTCTATGTCTTTGGAAGATTTACTTGCAATGACATTTGACACACTTTGTCTACGTCTAGTGGTATGGTGATTGATTTCTCTCTGAAGTTGTTCCAAGTCTGGATCAATCGAAATCCATGAAAGAGCAATAAGCATACTAGGGCATAGTAATTGCCATGCCAGACTATTATGCTAGACAGAGCACAAAGGGGGGGAAGATGTAATGATCTGATCTCACAGGTCAGTACCTTAAATTTGGGATTCAATAGATGGCTTGCCGCCGTTATCTACTTGCTTCAGGGTTCGACGACGGAGGCATGGGCGAACAATGGAGACGAGAGAAGAGAGGCTAGATGTGAGTTCGGGAACCGAAGGTGTGGCGGCGGCTGTGTGGGAAACGTACGAGTACAATTCAGCATAGAGAGACCTGCGTACTGGGGCACCCTGACCAAGGCAATTTGCTTATGGGCCTTTCGGCCTTTTTAGCCTATCCATCGTTGCATTATTTATTTGGTGGGGTCAGCCTAATTATTTTATTGGGTGCAGGCCTAATAAGGCCTACCTATACATACGTAACCAGCAGCTTTCGTTGGGTTCAACTGCACCCAACGCTACAACGGTAGCTCCGCCGCTGCATCGAATCGATAGCAATAAGCCCTGTTAAGTAATTGCAAATATCTTTCACATCAAATCTAATGACATGCTAACAGTCAAAAATAGAGAGGTTATATTACATGATTTATAGATGTCATGTATTTTGGAACAAACATAAGTATTACGTGCTTCTTTTTTTGCGGGTCATAACTATTACTTCCTCTGTAAAGAAATATAAGAGTATTTAGATCACTACTTTAGTGCTCTAAATGCTCTTATATTTCTTTATAGAGGGAGAACCATACAATGCTAAAAAGATGACACTTTCCAACGGCAAGATAAAATAATTTAGAGTTATCAGATTCTGCTTTTCTCTTGTAGGAAAAAACTCGATGTGGCTTTGTCTATGCTCGAGCCACCGGTAGATCTTTTCCACACTGTCTCTCCGAATATTTTTAGTTATGCTTCACGAAGTGGTTGAATGTGCTTCAAAACCATCAACGCGTCAATTTTATTGGTGCAGGTGATCTTCACAATAAGCCCCCGTGTACACTCTTTCTTTTGCTGACAACCATCGATACTCTTTATACTTCATTAGTGTTTGAATTTTATTAGGATTTGGAATAGACATCTTTTCCTCTAGGGTTTCCTAGAGTCCACCTTTTCCTCCGGTGCCGCCGCCGGAGTCCACCCAACGAATCCACCGTTCCGATCAGTGATCGCGACCGGTATCCGCTAGGGTTTGCTCTCGGGATCGCACCTGTGGGGTTGCATGGCGGAACCGGAAACCCAGGTGCTCGGGGGCGGTAAGGAGGCAGTTGATGGCGATCTAGGGTTTAGTGCGGAGGCGGGAGTTGCAGGAGGTCAGAGGTCGGAGTCGGGGGCGCCTCTGGGGGTTGATGGGGCTGAATCCATGGGGGTGAAGGGGGCTGTGGGCGAAGATGAAGATCGGGTAGAAGATGCAGATCGGGATGAGGAGACTAATGGATGGGATCAATTCGGCCCAAATCCGGAGTTGGAGGACATGTTTGAAGGCCTGAAGCTTCATGGCGATGTTGGGGAACGTAGCAGAAATTCAAAATTTTCTTACGTGTCACCAAGATCTATCTATGGAGAAACCAGCAACGAGGGGAAGGAGAGTGCATCTACATACCCTTGTAGATCGCTAAGCGGAAGCGTTCAAGAGAACGGGGTTGAAGGAGTCGTACTCGTCGTGATCCAAATCACCGGAGATCCTAGTGCCGAACGGACGGCACCTCCGCGTTCAACACACGTACAGCCCGGTGACGTCTCCCATGCCTTGATCCAGCAAGGAGAGAGGAAGAGGTTGAGGAAGACTCCATCTAGCAGCAGCACGATGGCGTGGTGGTGGTGGAGGAGCGTGGCAATCCTGCAGGGCTTCGCCAAGCACCGCAAGAGAGGAGGAGTACTTGGGAGAGGGGCAGGGCTGCGCCAGAACTTCGTGGTAAGCTCCCATGTGTCTCCCCACTTTATATAGGGGTGGAGGGGCTGGTTTCTTGCCCTCCAGGTCCATTGGGGCGTTGGCCAAGGTGGGAGGAAAGAAATCCCATCATTTCCTTCCCCACCGATTGTTATCCCCCCTTTTTAGGGATCTTGATCTTATCCCTTCGGGATATGATCTTATTCCTTCTAAGGGGGGATCTTGGTGCGCCTTGACCAGGGGTGTGGGGCCCTTCCCCCACTACCCACGTTCATGTGGGTCCCCCCATGCAGGTGGGCCCCACTCCGGAACCTTCTAGAACCTTCCCGGTACAATACCGAAAAATCCCGAACATTTTCCGGTGGCCAAAATAGGACTTCCCATATATAAATCTTTACCTACGGACCATTCTGGAACTCCTTGTGACGTCCGGGATCTCATCCGGGACTCCGAACAACATTCGGTAACCACATACAAACTTCCTTTGTAACCCTAGCATCATCGAACCTTAAGTGTGTAGAGCCTACGGGTTCGGGAGACATGTAGACATGACCGAGACGTTCTCCGGTCAATAACCAATAGCGGGATCTGGATACCCATGTTGGCTCCCACATGCTCCACGATGATCTCATCGGATGAACCACGATGTCAAGGACTCAATCGATCCCGTATACAATTCCCTTTGTCTAACGGTATTGTACTTGCCCGAGATTCGATCGTCGGTATACCGATACCTTGTTCAATCTCATTACCGGCAAGTCTCTTTACTCATTCCGTAACACATCATCCCGTGATCAACCCCTTGGTCACATTGTGCACATTATGATGATGTCCTACCGAGTGGGCCCAGAGATACCTCTTCGTTTACACGGAGTGACAAATCCCAGTCTCGATCCGTGTCAACCCAACAGACACTTTCGGAGATACCTGTAGTGCACCTTTATAGTCACCCAGTTATGTTGTGATGTTTGATACACCCAAAGCACTCCTACGGTATCCGGGAGTTACACGATCTCATGGTCTAAGGAAGAGATACTTGACATTGGAAAAGCTCTAGCAAACGAACTACACGATCTTTGTTCTATGCTTAGGCTTGGGTCTTGTCCATCACATCATTCTCTTAATGATGTGATCCCGTTATCAACGACATCCAATGTCCATAGCCAGGAAACCATGACTATCTGTTGATCACAACGAGCTAGTCAACTAGAGGCTCACTAGGGACATATTGTGGTCTATGTATTCACACGTGTATTACGATTTCCGGATAATACAGTTATAGCATGAATAAAAGACAATTATCATGAACAAGGAAATATAATAATACTTTTATTATTGCCTCTAGGGCATATTTCCAACAGTCTCCCACTTGCACTAGAGTCAATAATCTAGTTCACATCGCCATGTGATTAACACTCACAGGTCACATCGCCATGTGACCAACATCCAAAGAGTTTACTAGTGTCACTAAACTAGTTCACATCATCATGTGATTAAGACTCAATGAGTTCTGGGGTTTGATCATGTTTTGCTTGCAAGAGAGGTTTTAGTCAACGGGTCTGCAACTTTCAGATCCGTATGTACTTCGCAAATCTCTGGGTCATATTGTAAATGCAGCTTCCACGCTCCACTTGGATCTATTCCAAATGGTTGCTCCACTATACGTATCCGGTTTGCTACTCCGAGTCACTCGGATAGGTGTTAAAGCTTGCATCGACGTAACCCTTTACGCCGAACTCTTTATTACCTCCATAATCGAGAAACATGTCCTTATTTACTCCAAGGACAATTTTGACCGCTGTCCAATGATCCATTCCTGGATCATTCTTGTACCCCTTGACTGACTCATGGCAAGGCACACTTCCGGTGTGGTACACAGCATAACATACTATAGAGTCTACGTCTGAAACATAGGGGACGACCTTCGTCCTTTCTCTCTTTTCTGCCATGGTCGAGCTTTAAGTCTTGACTTCATACCTTACATCTCAGGCAAGAACTCCTTCTTTGACTGAGCCATCTTGAACACCTTCAAGATCATGTCAAGGTATATGCTCATTTGAAAGTACCATTAAGCGGTTTTTGATCTATCCTCATAGATCTTGATGCTCAATGTTCAAGTAGCTTAAACCAGGTTTTCACTTGAAAAACACTTTTCAAATAACCCTATATGCTTTACAAAAAATTCTACATCATTTCTGATCAACAATATGTCAACAACATATACTCATCAGAAATTCTATAGTGCTCCCACTCACTTCTTTGGAAATACAAGTTTCTCATAAATTTGTATAAACCCAAAATCTTTGATCATCTTATCAAAGTACATATTCCAACTCCGAGATGCTTACTCCAGTCCTTAGAAGGATCGCTGGAGCCAGCATACCTTTTAGCATCCTTAGGATCGACAAAAACTTTCGGATTGTATCACATACAACCTTTCCTTACGAAAACTGGTAAGGAAACTCGTTTTGACATCCATCTGCCAGATTTCATAAATGCAGCTAATGCTAACATGATTCCGCCGGACTTAAGCATCGCTACGAATGAGAAAATCTCATTGTAGTCAACTCCTTGAACTTGTGAAAAACTCTTTGCCACAAGTCGAGCTTCATAGACGGTGACATTACCATCCACGTCCGTCTTCTTCTTAAAGATCCATTTATCTCAATGGCTTGCCGATCATCGGGCAAGTCCACCAAAGTCCATGCTTTGTTCTGATACATGGATCCTATCTCGGATTTCATGGCTTCTAACCATTTGTCGGAATTTGGGCCCACCATTGCTTCTCCATAGCTCGTAGGTTCATTGTTGTCTAGCAACATGACCTTCAAGACAAGATTACTGTACCACTCTGAAGCATTACGCATCCTTGTCACCCTACGAGGTACGGTAGTGACTTGATCCGAAGTTTCATGATCACTATCATAAACTTCTACTTCAATTGGTGTAGGTGCCACAGGAACAACTTCCTGTGCCCTGCCACACACTAGTTGTAGTGACGGTTCAATAACCATATCAAGTCTCCACCATCCTCCCACTCAATTTTTCGAGACAAACTTTTCCTCGAGAAAGGACCCGATTCAAGAAACAATCCCTATTGCTTTCGGATCTGAATTAGGAGGTATACCCAACTGTTTTGGGTGTCCTATGAAGATGCATTTTATCCGCTTTGGGTTCGAGCTTATCAACCTAAAACTTTTTCACATAAGCGTTGCAGCCCCAAACTTTTAAGAAACGACAACTTAGGTTTCTCCAAACCACAGTTCAAACGGTGTCGTCTCAACGGAATTATGTGGTGCCCCATTAAAGTGAGTGCGGTTGTCTCTAATGCCTAACCCATGAACGATAGTGGTAATTCGATAAGAGACATCATGGTACGCACCATATCCAATAGGGTGCAACTATGATGTTCGGACACACCATCACACTATGGTGTTCCAGGCGGTATTAATTGTGAAACAATTTCCACAATGTCTTAATTGCGTGCCAAAGCTCGTAACTCAGATACTCATCTCTATGATCATATCATAGACATTTTATCCTCTTGTCACGATGATCTTCAACTTCACTCCGAAATTACTTGAACCATTCAATAATTCAGACTTTTGTTTCATCAAGTAAATATACTCAACATCTACTCGAATCATCTGTGAAGTAAGAACATAACGATATTCACTGCATGCCTCAACACTCATTGGACTGCACACATCAAAATATGTTACTTCCAACAAGTTGCTATCTTGTTCCATCTTATTGAAACCGAGGCTTTTCAGTCATCTTGCCCATGTGGTATGATTTGCATATCTCAAGTGATTCAAAATCAAGCGAGTCCAAACGATCCATCTGCATGGAGTTTCTTCATGCGTATACACCAATAGACATGGTTCGCATGTCTCAAACTTTTCAAAAAACGAGTGAGTCCAAAGATCCATCAATATGGAGCTTCTTCATGCGTTTTATACCAATATGACTTACATGACAGCGTTACAAGTAAGTGGTACTATCATTACTATCTTACATCTTTTGGCATGAAAATGTGTATCACTACGATTGAGATTCAATAAACCATTCGTTTCAGGTGCAAGACCATTGAAGGTATTATTCAAATAAACAGAGTAACCATTATTCTCCTTAAATGAATAACCGTATTGCGACAGACATAATCCAATCATGTCTATGCTCAACGCAAACACCAAATGACAATTATTCAGGTTTAATACTAATCTTGAGGGCAGAGGGAGCGTGTGATGTTTGATCATATCAAACTTGGAAACACTTCCAACACATATAGTCAGCTCACCTTTAGCTAGTCTGCGTTTATTCCGTAGCTCTTTTATTTCGAGTTACTAACACTTAGTAACCAAACCGGTATCTAATACCCTGGTGCTACTAGGAGTACCAGTAAAGTACACATTAACATAATGTATATCCAATATACTTCTATCGACCTTGCCAGCCTTCTCATCTACCAAGTATCTAGGGTAATCCTGCTCCAGTGGCTATTCCCCTTATTACAGAAGCACTCAGTCTCGGGTTTAGGTTCAACCTTGGGTTTCTTCACTGGAGCAGCAGCTGATTTGCCGTTTCATGAAGTATCCCTTCTTGCCCTTGCCCTTCTTGAAACTAGTGGTTTCACCAACCATCAACAATTGATGCTCCTTCTTGATTTCTACTTTCGCGGTGGCAAACATCGTGAATACCTCAAGGATCATCATATCTATCCCTGATATGTTATAGTTCATCACGGAGCTCTAGCAGCTTGGTGGCAATGACTTTGGAGAAACATCACTATCTCATCTGGAAGATCAACTCCCACTTGATTCAAGTGATTGTTGCACTCAGACAATCTGAGCACAAGCTCAACGGTTGAGCTTTTCTCCCTTAGTTTGCAGGCTAAGAAAATTGTCGGAGGTCTTATACCTCTTGACGTGGGCACGAGCCTGAAATCCCAATTTTAGCCCTCGAAAACATCTCATATGTTCCGCGACGTTTCGAAAACGTCTTTGGTGCCTCAACTCTAAACCGTTTAACTGAACTATCATGTAGTTATCAAAACGTGTATGTCTGATGTTCGCAACACCCACAAACGACGTTTGGGGTTCAGCACACTGAGCGGTGCATTAAGGTCATAAGCTTTCTACTGTCCGCATAATCGCTACTGTCAACTTTCAACTATATTTTCTCTAGGAACATATCTAAACAGTGGAACTAAAGCACGAGCTTACGACATAATTTGCAAAGATCTTTTGACTATGTTCAGGATAATTAAGTTCATCTTATGAACTCCCACTTAGATAGACATCCCTCTGGTCATCTAAGTGATTACATGATCCGAGTCAACTAGGCCGTGTCCGATCATCACGTGAGACGGACTAGTCATCATCGGTGAACACCTTCATGTTGATCGTATCTACTATACGACTCATGCTCGACCTTTCGGTCTCTGTGTTCCGAGGCCATGTCTGTACATGCTAGGCTCGTCAAGTTAACCCTAAGTGTTTCGCGTGTGTAAATCTGTCTTACACCCGTTATATATGAACGTAAGAATCCATCACACCCGATCATCACGTGGTGCTTAGAAGCGACGAACTTTAGCAACGGTGCACAGTTAGGGGAGAACACTTCTTGAAATTTTTGTAAGGGATCATCTTATTTACTACCGTCGTTCTAAGTAAACAAGATGCATAAACATGATAAACATCACATGCAATCAAATAGTGACATGATATGGCCAATATCATTTTGCTCCTTTTGATCTCCATCTTCGGGGCTCCATGATCATCATCGTCACCGGCATGACACCATGATCTCCATCATCATGATCTCCATCATCATGATCTCCATCATCGTGTCTTCATGAAGTTGTCTCGCCAACTATTACTTCTACTACTATGGCTACCGGTTAGCAATAAAGTAAAGTAATTACATGGCGTTGTTCAATGACACGCAGGTCATACAATAAATAAAGACAACTCCTATGGCTCCTGCCGGTTGTCATACTCATCGACATGCAAGTCGTGATTCCTATTACAAGAACATGATCAATCTCATACATCACATATCATTCATCACATTCTTCTTGGCCATATCACATCACATGGCATACCCTGCAAAAACAAGTTAGACGTCCTCTAATTGTTGTTGCATGTTTTACGTGGCTGCTATGGGTTTCTAGCAAGAACGTTTCTTACCTACGCAAAACCACAACATGATATGCCAATTGCTATTTACCCTTCATAAGGACCCTTTTCATCGAATCCGTTCCGACTAAAGTGGGAGAGACTGGCACCCGCTAGCCACCTTATGCACCAAGTGCATGTCAATCGGTGGAACCTGTCTCATGTAAGAGTACATGTAAGGTCGGTCCGGGCCGCTTCATCCCACAATACCGTCGAAACAAGATTGGACTAGTAACGGTAAGCATATTGAACAAAATCAACGCCCACAACTACTTTGTGTTCTACTCGTGCAAAGAATCTACGCAATAAACCTGGCTCTGATACCACTGTTGGGGAACGTAGCAGAAATTCAAAATTTTCTTACGTGTCACCAAGATCTATCTATGGAGAAACCAGTAACGAGGGGAAGGAGAGTGCATCTACATACCCTTGTAGATCGCTAAGCGGAAGCATTCAAGAGAACGGGGTTGAAGGAGTCGTACTCGTCGTGATCCAAATCACCGGAGATCCTAGTGCCGAACAGACGGCACCTCCGTGTTCAACACACGTACAGCCCAGTGACGTCTCCCATGCCTTGATCCAGCAAGGAGAGAGGGAGAGGTTGAGGAAGACTCTATCTAGCAGCAGCACGACGGCGTGGTGGTGGTGGAGGAGCGTGGCAATCCTGCAGGGCTTCGCCAAGCACCGCAAGAGAGGAGGAGTACTTGGGAGAGGGGGAGGGCTACGCCAGAACTTCGTTGTAAGCTCCCATGCGTCTCCCCACTTTATACAGGGGTGGAGGGGCTGGTTTCTTTCCCTCCAAGTCCATTGGGGCGTTGGCCAAGGTGGGAGGAAAGAAATCCCATCATTTCCTTCCCCACCGATTGTTATCCCCCCTTTTTAGGGATCTTGATCTTATCCCTTCGGGATATGATCTTATTCCTTCTAAGGGGGGATCTTGGTGCGCCTTGACCAGGGGTGTGGGGCCTTTCCCCCACTACCCACGTTCATGTGGGTCCCCCCATGCAGGTGGGCCCCACTCCGGAACCTTCTAGAACCTTCCCGGTACAATACCGAAAAATCCCGAACATTTTCCGGTGGCCAAAATAGGACTTCCCATATATAAATCTTTACCTCCGGACCATTCTGGAACTCCTTGTGACGTCCGGGATCTCATCCGGGACTCCGAACAACATTCGGTAACCACATACAAACTTCCTTTGTAACCCTAGCATCATCGAACCTTAAGTGTGTAGACCCTACGGGTTCGGGAGACATGTAGACATGACCGAGACGTTCTCCGGTCAATAACCAACAGCGGGATCTGGATACCCATGTTGGCTCCCACATGTTCCACGATGATCTCATCGGATGAACCACGATGTCAAGGACTCAATCGATCCCGTATACAATTCCCTTTGTCTAACGGTATTGTACTTGCCCGAGATTCGATCGTCGGTATACCGATACCTTGTTCAATCTCGTTACCGGCAAGTCTCTTTACTCGTTCCGTAACACATCATCCCGTGATCAACCCCTTGGTCACATTGTGCACATTATGATGATGTCCTACCGAGTGGGTCCAAAGATACCTCTCCGTTTACACGGAGTGACAAATCCCAGTCTCGATCCGTGTCAACCCAACAGACACTTTCGGAGATACCTGTAGTGCACCTTTATAGTCACCCAGTTACGTTGTGACGTCTGATACACCCAAAGCACTCCTACGGTATCCGGGAGTTACACGATCTCATGGTCTAAGGAAGAGATACTTGACATTGGAAAAGCTCTAGCAAACGAACTACACGATCTTTGTGCTATGCTTAGGCTTGGGTCTTGTCCATCACATCATTCTCCTAATGATGTGATCCCGTTATCAACGACATCCAATGTCCATAGCTAGGAAACCATGACTATCTGTTGATCACAACGAGCTAGTCAACTAGAGGCTCACTAGGGACATATTGTGGTCTATGTATTCACACGTGTATTACGATTTCCGGATAATACAGTTATAGCATGAATAAAAGACAATTATCATGAACAAGGAAATATAATAATACTTTTATTATTGCCTCTAGGGCATATTTCCAACAAGCGAGGAGGAGGAGGACCTCGATCTCTCAGGAGAGGTAGATGAGTTAATTAAGGATGTTCGTTGGCTGTGTTTGTTTCGGGTGCATACCATGAGGCCGTTTAGCCATGCGGTGGTGCTGAATTCAATGCGTAATGCATGGGCGTGTGCCCATGGTGTTACCTTCAACATCAAAGGGCCGAACCTGTTCTTGGCTTAGTGTCATTGTTTGGGCGATTGGAAACGTGTAATGGATGGAGGACCATGGAAATTTCGAAAGGATCCGGTGGTCATTGTGGAGTATGATGGGTTCACCAACGTCTCTGAATATGCATTGGATATGTATCCTTTGTGGGCAAGGATCAAAGGCTTGCTGGATGGACTCACTAGGAAGAAGGAATTGGCGGAGAAGGTAGCAAAGAAGGTCGGTGAGTCACCATTTACAGTGGTAGTTAATGAGGGGAGGATTAACCCTGCTAGCCACTTAAGGGTTAGGGTCTTTGTGAATGTTCAGAAGCCATTGGTGAGATTTGTCAGTATCACACTGAAGGAGATGAAACGGTACCCTGTTACGTATGAGAAGCTGCCGGACTTCTGTTTTTTCTGTGGTTGCATGGGACATGTGGTTGAGGAGTGTGGGGACAGCGTTCATGATCCCGACGACTGTGGATGGGGGGATTGGCTGCATTGGAGTAGTGAGCCGGGCATGTCGGGAGGGGGAGTAGGAAGAGGTATAGGAGGGAGGGCTGCAGGCCAAGGAGGAGGGGAGGGTGGAGCATGGAGGGCTGGTAGAGGTGGAGGTAGAGGAGCAGGAGGTTCAGGTGGAAGAGGTGGATCAGAGGGGGCTCATGCAAGTAATGTTGCTGTTGAAACTCGACTAGCGGAGGGTGGTGCACACAACATGTCTGGTGCCCCCAATTTGGGTGATGATGAATTGCGGACGGCCCGTAAAAGGCTTATGGGGGCGGATGGTGCTGTTATGGTTCGCGGGCAACCAGTGCCAAATTTGATGGGCAAAGTCCCGAATACAGTCCTGATGCTAGAGGGAGGGGGTGGTTCAGGGGTGAATGTGGCTTCTTCATCCACACCAGGCAAGGTGCCGATCGTGAAGAGAAGGAAGCAAGGGGAAGAAGGGAATGATGGTGACACAAACATGACTGATGAGGCGGCCTCCTTCGTGGGGGACCGCCGGGCCCAATGAATCTCTTAAGTTGGAACTGCCGGGGAAGGGGGAATTCCCGGACAGTTCGTGAGCTAGCGACTATCTGTCAGTCGCATTCCCCCACTATGGTATTTTTCTGTGAAGCAAGACAGAAGGCTGAGAAAATAAAAAAGGTGCGTGGGAGGATTGGGTTGAAGGGTTTTGCGGGGGTTGATAGCATTGGTATGAGTGGTGGTCTTGCTTTATTTTGGCATGAGAACTATGTAGTGGATATCCTGGATAAGGAAGAACATTTTATTGATGTTTTGGTGCGTGTTCAGGAGGGGGCGGCTCAATGGAGGATCACTTGTATTTACGGTGAACCGAGAGTAGAAAACAGGCACATCATGTGGTCCAAACTCGAGCAGTTAAAGGCAGTGAATGACTTACCATGGCTTGTGATCGGCGATTTCAACGAGGCCATGTGGGACTTTGAACATCTATCAGCAACACCGCGCGGTGAGCCACAAATGATTGCTTTCCGGGACACCTTGGAGATCTGTGAACTAGTTGACCTTGGCTTCGTTGGGGTGCCCTATACATATGATAACAAAAGAGGAGGAGGAGGCAATGTGAAGGTACGGCTGGATAGGGTAGTCGCAACCAATGCGTGGAGGAATCTATTTGCTTATGCTACGGTAACGCATGTCCCTTCGCCGTGTTCAGACCATGTGGCCCTTGTCCTAAAGGGTTCAGCAGACCCGGGGCCATTAGGTGGCAAGCAGAGGAGGTACGAGGTCTTTTGGGAGCGTGATGAGTCCCTGCTGGAGGTGATAAAGGTAGCTTGGGATGCAGTGGGGGAAGTACCTAATCTGTCTCAGCTGCGGGACGCCCTGTCTAAAACAATGACAGCTCTTAGGCTGTGGAGCAAAAAATTCGGCAATGTTACAAGGGAACTCGCCAAATCCCGTACCCAGTTAGAGGAGTTGATGCATATGAATGGCGATCGCCAGGATATCGCAAGAGTCGCGTATAAAATGAACGAGCTTTTGTACCAAGAAGAGATGCTTTGGTTACAACGCTCACGGATCACGTGGTTAAAGGAGGGGGATACGAACACAAAATACTTCCAAAGTAAAGCAGTTTGGAGGGCGAGGAAGAACAAGATTAAAGAGTTGACGGATAGTGTGGGTGTAGTTCACTCCGATCTGGCCTCTATGGGGGATTTGGCTAACAGTTATTTCCATAACATTTTTACAGCCGATCCTACACTTAATGCAGGCCCTATTTTGGATCTTATTAACTCGGTGGTGACTGAGGAGGATAACACCAAGTTGTGTGCGCTTTTTACTGATAAAGAGATTTCGGATGCGTTATTTCAAATTGGGCCACTAAAAGCTCCGGGTCCAGATGGCTTTCCAGCTAGATTCTTCCAGCGGAATTGGAGTACCCTCAAGGAGGGTGTGCTGGCGGCAGTGAAGGAGTTTTTCAACACGGGTGTCATGCCGGAGGGAGTGAATTCTACTTCGATTGTACTCATTCCCAAAGTTCCCAACCCGGTAAGAATTACGGACTATAGACCCATTAGTCTGTGTAATGTTATTTACAAGGTCATCCCAAGTGTCTAGTGAATAGGATGAGGCCATTGTTGGACGATCTCATATCTCTTGAGCAAAGTGCCTTCATTCCTGGAAGGATGATTACAGATAATGCACTAGTTGCTTTTGAGTGTATACATCATATCAAGTAGGAGAAGGACCCTACAAAGAGTTTTTGTGCATATAAATTAGATCTTTCAAAAGCATATGACCGAGTGGATTGGGTCTTCTTGAGGCAGATGATGCAAAAGTTGGGTTTCTCTCAGCGATGGGTTGACTGGATAATGTCGTGTGTCACGTCGGTGAGATACTCTGTCAAACTTAACGGAACCCTCTTGGATTCGTTTGCACCGACGTGTGGACTTCGGCAAGGAGATCCGCTCTCTCCGTTTCTGTTCTTGCTTGTGGCAGATGGCCTTTCAGCTTTATTACAAAGAAAAGTGGAAGTGGGTGCCATTACACCGGTACATGTGGCTAGACGAGGACCGGGCATATCACATCTGTTGTTTGCTGACGATACATTGCTGTTTTTTGAGGCTTCGAGGGAGCAAGCAGTCGAGGTTAAAGTGGTGTTGGAGCTGTACGAGAAGGCGACGGGGCAGTGCTTAAACCCCTCCAAGTGCTCCATTCTTTTTGGCGACGCGTGCCCCGTGGTGATTCGGGAGGAAGTAAGGACAGTGCTTAATATAACGAGTGATCACTTTGAGGAGAAATATTTGGGCCTACCGACGCCCGAAGGGCGAATGTCTAAGGGGCGTTTTCAGAATCTACAGACCCGGCTCACCAAACGGTTGATACAATGGGGGGATGGCCTTTTGGCCCAGCCAGGGAGAGAAGTGTTGATTAAATCGGTTGCGCAAGCGCTTCCAACTTATATTATGGGCGTCTTCAAACTACCGTTTTCAGTATGCGATGACCTAACACGCATGATGCGGAATTTTTATTGGGGATCGGCGAAGGGTAAAAGGAAGGTGCACTGGAAGAATTGGGATCATCTCTTGCAACCTAAGGACAGGGGAGGTATTGGATTTCGTGACTTCCGAATGTTTAACCAAGCACTCTTGGCAAGGCAGGCGTGGAGGCTCTTAACAAAGCCGGACAGCCTCTGTGCTAGGGTGTTAAAGGCGCGCTATTACCCTGATGGCAAGTTGGAAGACACGGTTTTTGTTGGAAACGGGTCATCTTTTTGGCAGGCCATATGCCATGGCCTGGATTTGCTGAAGAAGGGGCTGCTATGGCGAGTAGGAGACGGAGCAAGCATACGGGTGTGGCGGGATAGCTGGATCCCGAGACCGTTTTCTTATAAACCGATCTCCCCCCAAGGCCGTTGCCGTACCCGGTTTGTCTCTGGTCTTTTAAACGCTGATGGTTCATGGAAAGTTGAGCTTCTTCAAGAATATTTTGTGGCTGCAGATGTACATGAAATAATGAAGATTCGTGCGTCTCCTAGGATGGCGGGAGATGTGATCGCCTGGGGCCCCGGCAGGCACGGTATCTTTACAGTTAAATCCGCTTATGAATTGGCCTTTGAGGAGGTTCATCGCAGCTCGGCGGTGGCATCTAGCTCAGCGCCGTCGGGGAGTCGGGCGTGCTGGGATTTCATCTGGAAGTGTGATGCCACCCCGACGATGAAAAACTTTGCTTGGCGCTTGTCAAATGATGCACTACCCACATGGCAGAGGAAACATCGTATCGGACTGGAAACCACGAGTATCTGTCCGGTATGCGGAGTAGAGGAGGAGGACAATTTTCATCCGTTCGTGCGTTGCCAACTTGGGCGTGATATGTTTCTGGCCATGGCCAAGGTATGGAAGCTCCCTGATATCACTTCAATTCTTAACAACGGAAAAGAGTGGCTGTTTCACGTCCTGGATCCTCTCACCAACTTGGAACGAACAATGATACTATTGATCTTCTGGAGGAGTTGGTTTGTCCGAAACGAACTAGTTCATGATAAGCCTGCACCGCCTTTGGAGGTTTCTCTTAGCTTTCTGCAAAGCTATCTGGTGGCCCTGGTTGGTGCTAAGCAGAACCCACAGGCAGACCTAGCTAAAGGCAAATCTTATATTGTATGGAAGGATACAATGCGAAGGGGGAGAAATGATGTTGTGCAGGAGGAACGGAGTTGGGCTGCGCCAAAGCTATGGTGGTGTAAACTGAATACCGATGGGTCCTTTGTTGCGTCGGAAAGGGCTGGTGCGGGGATGATCTTACGGGATCATCAAGGAGCTATTAACTTCTCGTCATGCAGGGTGCTGTTTTCATGCAGAGACTCCCTCGAGGCAGAGTTATGCGCGTGTATGGAAGGTTTGTCCCTGGCCTTGCAGCGAAGTGATTTGCCGATCATGGTGGAGATGGATTCTCTCGAAGCAGTATCTCTCATATCAAGCTTGGAGACGGATCGTTCAGTGTATTCCTCTATTGTGCGAGAGATTAAGCACTTAATGGGTTTAAGAAAGACTTGTATTTCGCATATAGTTAGATCTCAAAATAAAGCTAGCGATTGATTAGCTAAGTTTGCTAGAACTCAAGGAAGGACCTTGACTTGGTTAGGTTCAGGCCCAGACAAAGTAGTTGAAATAGCATCTCTTGATTGTAAGACCGTTGTGATTGAGTAATGTAATGCTATTTCTTCCGCAAAAAAAAAGTGTTTGAATTTTATTGGTCATTATGAAGACTAAAAGTGATATGGATATGTTCACGTAATTATACATTGGGCCTAATTTTACGTTTCGCACCGGGCCTCCGATTTCTCAGGTACGGCCCTGACTAGTAGCTAGGCACTCAAGGAACCATAGCTAAAATTTGGCAAACCACGTGCAGATCAGTTACCGTAAGGAAGCCTGGCCTATCACGTACTCATCATCTTATATCTTATATTTACTAATTGGAAACATCTTTCAAGCCTTCGTGTTAATCCACATCGATCATCAAAATTAATATAATCATTAGATTTTAAATTTAATGGTCAAGATCTACTAGAACATTGTGCCTTGTTAAACTACGGACCCAAGGATCAAACCAACACGTACAAAAATAAAAGAATAGGAGTCACGTAAAGAAAAATGGTGAGTCCTTAACACCCACGTTGCTTCCCAAGAAAAGAAAAAACAGATCACGTAAAGTGAAGGGTGAGTACTTAGCACCCACGTTACTTCCCTGGAAGAAAAATCAGGGTTCTCACCACGTACATACAATTAAAGATTAAGCCCACGAGATTCACACAAAAAAAAGATTAAGCCCACGGCTCCCAGAAGAAAATAGTCCTTAGCATCCACGTTACTTCCTAGGAAAAAATCAAGCGTTGCTCAAAAAAAGGAAAATATCAAGCCAGAAAAAGAGTTTTCACCACATACGTCAAATAAAATCTTGCAAAGAAACGTACGACTTGATCTCTGGTAGGAAAACATAATACAACGCGACATGACCAGAAAAGACACAACCTCAAAAAAGGACTTCTCACCATGTATGTAAAATAAAATCTTGCAGAAACACGTACGTGCAATAAATGATTAAACAGACACGGTCAAAATGAAAAAAAAATACTCAACACCCATGTTATTTTCGAGAAACAAAATACTATGTGCATTCTCCCTTACAAACGAAAAACAAAATAGATGTAGGAATAAAAAAAAGTTCACACATCCTGATTCCCGTGAACATAAAATCCACTTGTGAGTGTGTACAGACAAAGAAAAATGACACATAAACTAAGGAGTCCTCAGCCTCGGCTAAAAGAAACTGAGCCAATGCCTGATTGAAAATGATAATTAAATCCCATCGTAGAAAAAGAAGACCTAGCCATGATAAAAAAGATTAGGCAAAGCATACAAAAATTTCTCCGTAACGACTCTATGATAGACCACCACAGTCAATGTCTGATATTTTGATACGCGCAATCGCCTAATTTTAACACAAGTAGGAGAATAAAATAAATAGCCATGCATCAGAAAATATTAATATAACCCTGTTAATAAGAAATAAATTGAAGGAATATCAGTGATTTTCGAGCTAGGCGCTGGCAAGAAAGACTTCATTCATTAAAGTTTGAAAATTTTAGGGGTAAACTATTTTTTCAGGTATTATGGGATACTACTATCTAATATGATTCTAGGTAGATATTGAAGGAAATATGGCCTAGAGGCAATAATAAAGTTGTTATTTTATATTTTCTTATATCATGATAAATGTCTATTATTCATGCTAGAATTGTATGAACCGGAAACTTGATACATATGTAGATACATAGACAAAACAACATGTCCCTAGTATGCCTCTACTTGACTAGCTCGTTAATCAAAGATGGTTAAATTTCCTAGCCATAGACATGTGCTGTCATTTGATGAACAGGATCACATCATTAGGAGAATGATGTGATGGACAAGACCCATCTGTTAGCATAGCATATTGATCATTAAGTTTTATTGCTATTGCTTTCTTCATGTCAAATACATATTCCTTCGACTATGAGATTACGCAACTCCCGGCCTTGTGTGCTATCAAACATCACAACGTAACTGCGTGATTATAAATATGCTCTACAGGTATCTCTGAAGGTGTTTGTTGGGTTGGCATAGATCAAGTTTAAGATTTGTCACTCCGAGTATCGGAGAGATATCTCTGGGCCCTGTCGGTAATGCACAGCATAAGAAGCCTTGCAAGAAAAGTGACTATGACTTAGTTGCAGGATGATGCATTACAGAACGAGGAAAGAGACTTGCCGGTAATGAGATTGAACTAGGTATGAAGATACCGACGATCGAATCTAGGGCAAGTAACATACCGATGCACAAAGAGCAGGGCCGGGCCCATAGGTGTGCGGACTGTGCGGCCTGCACAGGGCCCATAAATTTTAAGGGCCCCAAATTTTTTATATGCCTATGTACATATTGTTTTTCCTGGGAGGCCGCCTGCTCGACGCCTCGATTGGAAACTGAACGGGATCAATCCCATCCAAAGCAAATTGGCAGGCAGCGACATGGCGCATCCATCCGGAGCAAAATGGATCGCAATTCGCATCCGGCGATGGGTGACACGGTGACAGGCGAGGCAATTTGTCTGATTCCTCTCATCATCTCGTCAAAACAGGTAGCATGTCTATCACCGGGTATATTGCCATAAGGAATCAACCCTAGTCTGGAAACCATATTTCTTATGATTATGATCTTTTTGGTCCTTCTTTCTCTTCTGATTTTTGCACATGTGCATGTATAGTCGTAGTAGATTGATTAACACCGACGGATAGTTAACAACTGAATACAAGCACAGTTCTCATATACAGCCGGGTTTACATATGCAACACAGCTGTTTTATCTTTTATGTCAGCCCGGCGATGAAGCTACATTAGGATTACAGTATGTCAGACATGCGTTGAGTTGGATAGTCGTACAGATGATCTTGTACCGCCTCAATCCTTTCAGGAAAGCAATCACATATTCCAATTAATCATAATGCATGCATGGTGTCCTTCGGAAATTTCTCGTGCCTCGTTTCTTTCTGCTGGTGGATTCATCATGTCGTGTCGTTCAGATGTTGGTACAGGGATCCTCTGCCACTGGCTTGTACTCCTAATTATTCGTATAAGGTTAATCGGAACATGGCTGCCGCTGTCCATTAATCCTGCATGTTTGAATTCGCAGAACGAAGCTTTTCTAAACTGAAGTTATTAAAGTCTTATATGTGTACTACTATGACGCAACAAAGCTCAATGATTTGACTGCAATAGCACTTGAGAGCGAAGTGTTGGAGAAGATTGATTACGAGGATATCATTGAAGATTTCATTTCAAAGAATACTGAAAGAATGATGTTGTTCAAATAAATATGATGCAACCGGAGTTGAATAGGTATGATTTCTGATATATCCAACTGTTATGTACTCCCTCCGTCCCATAATGTAAGACACTTTTTGACACTAGTGTAGTGTCAAAAAGTGTCTTACATTATGGGACGGAGGGAGTAAAACATTATATTATATACATTATTTTTTTGCGATAGGGGCCCATTTTTTAGTTTCGCACGGGGCCCCGGATTTTACCGGCCCGGCCCTGACAAAGGGAATAACGTATTTTCTCATAATGGTTCGACCGATAAAGATCTTCGTAGAATATGTGGGAGCCAATATGAGCATCCAGGTTTCACTATTGGTTATTGACTAGACAAGTGTCTCGGTCATGTCTACATATTTCTCGAACCTGTAGGGTCGTACGCTTAACGTTAGTTGACGCTAGAGTAGTATTGGGATATTTGATGAGTGGTAACCAAATGTTGTTCGGAGTCCCGGATGAGATCCCGGACGTCACGAGGAGTCTCAAAATGATCAAGAGGTAAAGATTTATATATGAGAAGTCATATTTTGCGTTATGGCAAAATGTGCAGTTTTTTCGGTATTGTACTGGGAAGCTTCCAGAACTTTCCGGAGGATTACGGAGGGGCACGGAAGTTCGCAAGTGGGTTCACCACGACCCAAGGGATAGCATGGGCTGCGGAGAGGTGCCTTGGCCTTATTGGGCTAGGCGCACCAAGTTCTCAAAAGCCCATGTGGCTAGGGAAGGCAAAAAAGAAAGGAGTCCTAGTAGGAATAGGCAGGGCCGACCCTGGGGCATGGGCGATGGGGCGATGGCCCAGGGCCCAGGCGAGGGGGGGGGGGCATGATGGAGTATATAGATATACTATAGCCCAGCAAAAAGCAAGTAAAAAATTACAAAAGAATTAAAGAAAAGAAATAGGATGGGCTAGGAGGGCCAGATATAACTAACTAGCAATCGCTGATGGATATGCGAAGGCCAAGCGGTGGCGTGACTCACGCTCGTTTCGACGTTTCCTTCATAGCTTCGTCGCCCTCGCCCGCCCGTCGGCCTTCTCGCTCGCTCGGCGCCTTGCCCCTTGGCCCTTGCCACGTCGCCCTCGCCTCGCCGGCTCGCCGTCGCCGCCACACAGCAGTCCGGCAGGCAAGAGGCAGCCCGGCCATCCGGCATTCGGCACCGCGGCAATACGGCAATACCTATACAAGTACGCATCCGAATAGAAGTCAAAGTCAAGAAGTATGCATCCATGTTCCTGTCCATCCCCAAACCTCAATTTGACAATCTCACTATCTCAGTAGTTTATTTATTCTTTATTTAGTATGTACATATAATAATCCAATCTACCAACTTTTTGTCATTCTATGTAACATCTCTAGGGTTCCAATCATCCTATCTATAAATTCCTATTCTTTGTATGCCCTTTTGATCTTTTCTTCATGACTTTAGGACATTAGCCTACCATGTTACCTAAGAAGAAGCAATTGTCGGGTGCTGAAAAAGGAGGAAAAAGAAAGAAAGTGATCTTAAAATTCTAGCACTGAAGGGTTCTTTGAATAACTACTTTACATCTTCAAGCAATGTTGATGTCAGCGAAGAACAAGGGCAAGAAACTACTTTTGAGCATGAAAATCCAGATGTTGAGGTGAATGAAGATGGTGCAAGCACAGGGGAGCAAATAAATTTTGAAGTTGATGCTGACAGTACAATGGAGGAGGAAAATTTGCAGCCTTCCTCTAATGATGAACACGAAGATTCCCTTTCATTTATTTTTGATCCAAGAACATGGGAAGTTCTTGACAATAGCAAAAGGGATATTTTAATTGAGAAGGGGCCTATTAGAGTACCGGATCTGGAGTTCAAGAAGGACACCATTGGTAGACACTTTTCATATGCTTTTTACTCCAGGAAGTTAAGTAATGGTGAGTTTGTTGATAGAAAGTGGTTGGTTTACCACAAAGGTGCAAACAAAGTATATTGTTTTTGTTGCAAGTTGTTCAAATCAAAACTGAGCAAGTCTATGCTGGCATCTGATGGATTGACTGACTGGAAGTGTTTGAGTGCGCGTCTCAAAGATCATGAGAACAGTGTTGACCATTTAACAAACATGAATACATGGAATGAAGTTAGGTTGAGACTAAGCAAAAATCAGACAATTGATGATGATATGCAAAGGGGGATTGCAAAGGAGAAGGAGCGTTGGAGACAAGTTCTGGTAAGAATAGTTTCAGCTGTGAAGTTTCTTACAAAACATACTTTGGCTTTTCGTGGATCAAATGAGAAGTTGTATCAAGATAATAATGGTAATTTTTTGGGCACGATTGAAATGATTGCTGAATTTGATCCTGTTATGCAAGAACACATCCTGCGTATTCAAAATAGTGAAATCCATCATCACTATCTTGGCCACAAAATCCAGAACGAGTTGATCTTAGTTGATGCTGATGCCGTGAGAAATGTAATTTTAAAGATCATCAAAGATGGTGTGCCAAAAGTTGCAGGAAAAGATGGTGTGCATTGATGCTACTATAAAACACATTGACGGGGTCATATTATATTTTAAGAAGTATAGAGATGAAGGCTTTTAAGCTAGTATTGAGATAGCAAAAGCCATTGCATCTGATATGGACATAGAGCCAGAATTTCCTTCAAAACATCAACGGAAAAGAAAGAGGCATCATGATGAAATCAATGATCAAGAAGAAGAAATACAATTGTCAGCTATGGAATCCTTCAGAGTTAATTACTTTCTAGTCATCGTTGACAATGCAATTCTTTCATTGACCAGTCGCTTTGATCAGTTGAAGAAATTTGAAAGGGTGTTTGGTTTCTTATTCAATTCAAAAAATCTGAAGTCCTTGGATGATAGCAAACTACAGGAATGTTGCGCTACTTTTGCAAAAGCTTTTTCTGATGATAAATCATCTGATGTTGATATTCATGATTTTGTCTCAGAGTTAAAAGTGTTGCAGGTAACTTTGCGAGATGGTTTGATGTCAGCGCTTGAGATTCTTCAGTTTGTTATGGCTGTAGATTGCTATCCAAATGTCTCTGTTGCCTATCGGATCCTCTTAACAGTGCCTGTGACTGTAGCCTCAGCTGACAGAAGTTTCTCTAAACTGAAACTACTGAAAAATTATTTGAGGTCAACTATGTTGCAAGATAGATTGAATGGCCTGGCTATGTGCTGCATTGAGAAGGATATCATGGACAATGTTGATCTTGATTGTGCCCTTAATGACTTCGCATCAAGAAATGCCCGAAGAAACTTTTTTTGAAGCACTGAAGTATTATTGTTGTCGATGGAGTCAGTCCAATTTCGTTCTTATTTGAGGTAATCATGTCATGTTAGTTTCATTTTGTGATCTTTTTAGTCCCATTAGTTTTTATGGAGTCGGTTCGAATTTGGTTATTATTGTTCTTGATGGAGTCATTTGAATTATTATAGTCATATTTTAAACTAAAGATGTGTGATTGAAAGTTACTTTTAATAAGTTATATATATAACACACGCATACATATATATTGTCTTAGGACTTAGAACATAGGGGCCCATGTCGTCGAGTTCGCCTAGGGCCTCCCGAAACACAGGGCCTGCCCTGGGAATAGGATTGGACTTGGAGTCCAAGTCCTCTCCCCCTTAGCTGCACCCTAGGGCTTGGAGGGGCTGTTTTCCACGCCCCTCCACCTATATATAGAGAGGAGGGGGCGCCCCAAGAGGATAGACCAAGCCCTTGGCGCCCCACTCTCTCCCGTTACTCCGTAGTTCCACCGCCTCGTCCTGGCGACGCTTAGCGAAGCGCTATCGGTGCTCCACCACCACCATGACCACCACAACGTCGTGTTGGTTGTGATCCCATCTACTTCTCCTTCCCCGCTTGCTGGATCAAGAAGGAGAAGACGTCATCGAGCCGCACATGTGCTAAACTCGGATGTGCCGTCCGTTCGGCACTAGATCGGTTGGATCTTGATCAGATCGCGAAGAGTACGACTACATCAACCGCGTGATAAACGCTTCCGCTTTCGGTCTACGAGTGTACATAGACACACTCTCCCCCTATCGTTGCTATCATCTCCTAGATAGATCTTGTGTGAGCATAGGAATTTTTTAAAAATTGCATGCTACGTTTCCCAACAGATATATTGTCAACTAAGTGTAACATTTTATTGAAAGCTAGGTAGGAGCACTGCCTAATGCACTACAAAGAAATATAGATTATGTAAATTATATGATTAGGATTGTAGTTGGGCTACATACATACATTGACTGCGATAAGGTCATACAACCCGAAATAAAGGGATCCACCTCAACAATAGTTACTATAATTATCTTTAAAACACCCTCTTCTAATGATTTAGTTTATGAAAATATTTGATATAGACATCATCTTTTCAATTTGTAACTCGATGGAAGACATTTCCACCTAAACATTAGTCTTTACAATTATCTTTCAAAACACAATGATTTTATATATGCAAATAACTTATATGTACATCACATTTGAAAATGAAACTAACCACTCTCACGCTTCAAATTTTGTTTAGTCATAGGTGTGTGTAGTGTATCTTTCTCCAACTTTGTTGAGTTGTGTTATATGTGCTACAATGTGGATCAAATAAGCAGCGGTACGTGTCTTGCCATATGGATCAAATTAATTCATACATTATAAATTCCTTATTAGGTGGAGAAAAGTTAACAAAGAAGTGTTTCTTATCGCGTAAGATACATACCAGGAGAACCCCAGCCTCCTCATAGTTTAGGCGTTCCTGACCGTCGGATCTGGACCTTGATGCGATTTGGGCCGCCCGATCTCGCTCTGGACTGAGGCACACCGTCGGATAAAAACGTGTTACTGTGGATCGAAACAGTGTGCGCCCCGGGCTGCCACCGCGCGCGTAATTTCCGGATCCCGCCGAGGGCATAAGTGGCAATTCGCGTCCAGGTCTGTCACGTGTCGGCGGCTGATTCGTTCCTGGCGGGAGAGAGGTAAATATCTCCTGCCACCGCCGTGATTCCAGTGACCCACCGAGGGCGTTATCGTCTTTTCACGCTTTGGCCTGTTGCGTGCTCGTCACTGGTTGGCCCGTCGGTGTGGATGAGGTGAGGGCGCCGGCTGCCTTGACTCTTCGTCCTCCCATTCGCCCCCCTCGTTGGTGAGAACCTAGCCGCCTCTTTCCCGTCGCATTCCTCTCTCTGCCGCTCGCACCGCGGTCTCCATCGAGGGCTTGCCGCCCGCGTCGCCGCTTCCCCGTCGAGCTCGCGCGTCACGTCGTCGAGAGAAGGCCAGGCGGAGCGATAGGAGGAGGCCAAGCGGAGTGCGCCAGACGGTGTGCGTCGTTTCCATGGGTTGCGCGCTGGGTGACTCCGACACCTCCGTCTCATCCCTCCCAACCCGATGAGGAGGCCGAGCCGCCACCTGCTGCCGGCCCTCGGGCCGTCTTGCTCGACCACGCCCAGGGCGCGCCGCCGGCGAGGCCTCCTACTCCGAGCAGAGGGCGCACAAACGACCGGGGCAGAGGAGGAGACCCAGGCGGAGCACGCCATCTCTGTCGACCGGAGGAGCACCAGGTATTTGACTTAAGCAAGCAAGGCCATGAGAGGGAGATAGAAGGAGAAGCAGAGGCAGAAGCAAGAGGAAGGTGAACCTCGAGGTGTTGCGGCGCTCGGGCCTTGGTCGACTACGCCGCCCCTTCGCTCTCGCGCCGCCAGGGCCCTCTTGCTCTTAGGTTCCTCTCTCTCCCTCCCTCCCCCCCCCCCCCCCTCCTGTGCATCTCCATCAATGTCCATTGTCTGATTTGTTGTTGATTTGGTAGGACGAGCTTGGCTGATTTCCTGGTCCTGTTGCGATTGGTTCCGGATCTGACCGCACACCTCCCGTTTGTCGCCACCGTTTGCTCGCTCGCCGCCATCAGAAAGGTTCGTTCTTCCTTCCTTCTTTATCCTTCCAGATGTCCTGTTCTTCGTACCTCATGCGTGTTTGTTGGTTTCGGCTGCACAGGTTGGTTGTGAGGGTTTGGTGCCAGGGTCGTTGCTGGGTCCGTGGCTATTGTTCCTTCAGATTTGGCCATCTTTCCTCCTGCATCTCCGACGAAGGTGCTCTTCTTCATGGCCCACTCTTTGAGAGGTTGATTGGTTAGTTTGCTGTACCTGCCAACTGTGAAATCCAAGAGGATTTGTGATTCCTGTTGTCATTTGGTTTGTCATTACTTGCCATTTGCATGTGTGGTCAGCTCCAAGTGTATTTGATTGGTCTGTATACGATATGTAAGGTTGATGATTGTCCTATTACATGTTTGGTTTAGTACTGTGAGCTGTGCAGGTAGTAAGTTTAGGACTGAACATGTAGGGATGGGGGGTACTGTGTTAGTTTAGGACTGAACATGTAGAGATGGGGGCACTGTGTGAACATTAAATCCCATTAGGCAATTCAAATCTTGGCGAATACGACAACCCAGTTTTAGGAGCTATTGTTCTCAGCTTCTTCCAAGTTGAATTCGATTAAAAAGTGGATGTCATGTTTCTCTAATGAGCACCAGAAAATGTTTTCTTTGCAATGCCATTGTTGTAGGGTTCTGACACTAACCTGTTCTCCCAAAATTTGTTTTAAGCATATTTAAAGGTTTTCTTATTACTATATCTTTGATCATGGTTATATTCTTTAATAGCCACCATAGTACTGATTGGTGACTGGTTTTTGGAACATATGTTGCCAATCAAAAGATTTGGAATACAATTGATGTATGAAGATCTATTTGCTGATTGCCTTAACGCAGAAGGAGAGTCTCACTGCAACTGCTGGAGCACATAAACCACCCTTTCGTCTCAGTTTTGATTTGAAAACCACTCATACTCTATTTGCAGATTGCCTTAACGCAGAAGGAGAGTCTCCTTTGCCACTGCTGGAGCACATAAACCACCCTTTTGTCTCAGTTTTGATTTGTAAACCACTCATACTCTCCCAAATATGTCTCCGAATATGGAAGCTATATATCACCAAGTACAATTCTGAGTTTCCTGTGCAAGAATGAAGACCTCAGTTTGTGTATTCCATCCTGTACAGATAACTGGTTAGTACATGCAGAATCATCCCAACTCCCTTGTTCCATACTCTCTAGAAATTCAGTTTACAATATGTTGATTTGCATCTTGTTGCTGCTACCTGGCACTGTGCGGTTTATATGTTGTGGACTCGGTCTTCTGTAGCAATTGTAAAGATTGTTGCTAGCTCCTTTGATTTGTGTGCTGCTCAACGGTTGTAAATATTGTTGCTAGCTCCTTTGATTTATGTGCTGCTCAACGGTGCGAAGTACCATATAATTTCATTTCAAGTCAGACACGATTTCTTCTACCATCAAAAGATTCATGTAAATAAGCTTTGAAAACCTGACTTCTATTCAGTCGTTGCAAGTAATATTTTCGGTATGACAGACACTATTAGCATTCAACAAAACAAGCTCGACAAGATTTACGGCACTAAGCCCACCAAGTGTCACTGAAATGCTTCTACAAATGACACATTATACAGACTGCTAACTTACAAGTTGTTTGTTACATATAGATGCATGTTCCTTGATGTCAACTGAGTGCTGGGTACTCTCCCGCAAAAAATAAATATATAACAAGTGAGTGCTCTGCTACTGCATATAATTGTGTTCTTATTTCAGTTTCATGTAATATTTTTTGGTTTTGGTACTGTCACTATGAAATTGCCAATTCTAAATTTGTATTTATTCCTCTACTGTAGGAGATTTATACTGTCATTTGATTAGCCCCTGGTGTGGAATCAGAAGGTCAGACATTTGTTTTTGAGTTGAATGGCTGCCCAGCTGTGTACGTATGCACCAGAACAGAGCATGGAATGAAGGGAGCAGCTAGGGAGTTATCATGGTGAGTTATATGTGCTTGATTCTTTGATCAACTCTGATGTTTAGTGTTCTGCATTAGTCATATGAACCTCTCCTTATAGGATAGGTTTAAGGGTTTAAATTTTAAACCTGGTCTGCACACCAATGAATGCCAATGTTTATGCATATGTTTGAATAGATTACTGTCCAGTAGATGAATCAGTGAAGTGAGAGCATGTAGTAATGGTAGGGTAGGTATGATTTTATTTCAAGTTTTGTGTGAAACATCCTAGCAATTACTTATGTGGTTATATAATGATATATTTAGGATGGGCCTTAAGGTGTCGAGACCAGAAAAATAGAAAACTGAAATTTTATTTGTATTAATTCCCTTGTTTCCATTTTTTGGAATTTATTGCTTTTTTAATAGGTGTTATGCTTTCAAGGTCCATAATCCTTGTGATGTTTTCTTCTATTGATTTACAGGTCCTTGCGGTTGTCATTCTCATGACTGTGCCATTCGCGTTTGTACAGGGTGAGCTCTGTTATGTTCGTCTATTTACTCGGTGGTTACTAGAGAATATATTTCATGTGCCCTGTCTTGGTTGATAGTGTATCTTGCTCTTGCTTTCTTACCATCGAGGAGATGGATAGATATAGATTCTAGGCATGTCCTTGGTCCTTGCAGAAGAGTTTTTTTTGCTGCCTTCATTGCTTTATTTGGTACCTTGCTCTTTTCCACTATCGATCAGGAGACAATTTTGGCATCAACCCCCGTCCTTGCTCTTTGCAGAGGAGGATTTTGTTCTTTTCTTCAATGGATGTACATTTTGCTCATCTGCTGACCATTATGTCTTCGCAACCTGCAGTATTTCTCGGTTCGCTATACAGAGATGGAGCTTGCAGAACACATCAATTTACCGGTCGATGGCATGTGGGCTCAACTCGTGTGTGGATGCGTAGCGGGGCAAGTCTGCCTGATGAAAGGTGTGGACGGAAGAGCGACAATAACTACGGGGTTGGTCAAAGATTGAGAGAAATCTCTTATGTGTCTTCGGCTTCGACACTACGCATAGGAAGTCGTTGCTAATAATCCAATCTTTGAAAAGGTTAGTTCAAGGTTCATAACTCTGTTGTCAATGGAGAAAATGTTGTTTCAAGTGACTGAACAAACTACTCATAGCAGGTTCATGTGTTGTGGCGTATGAAATGTTGAACGTCAAGACGATCGGGTGGATCTATCAAAAAATATGTTTATGTGGAACTACATAGGTTCTTTGTTGCCGCTGTGGCTTGATTTTGTTGTATGAAAAGTACATTGTCTATGTCAAACTTGATGTGGATTGACGAATGGTTCTACTGACAAAATCCCTCATGGTTGCTTTGCATTTGCTACATATGATTGCCTTGCCTTCTGCCATGACTTTGAAAATGATCTTATACGAAGTTGCAACAATATTGTTGTTTGTTTAAACGCTGGGACAAAACGTTCAGCCAGGCACCACGCGCCAAGGCGCGTTTCCGATCTAGTTACCATGACATCAAGGCGTCATACAGACCAATCATGGCAGTATGCAGAATATAAATAAGAAAACAAATGTACTCTTCCATATAGAAGGAAGCGTATAATACATGTGATTAGTCTATGTTGTCATTGATCCATAACATAGCATTTATCGAGTTGTACGATATCCGAATCCGAAGCATTTGAATTTTATAGATACATATAATTTTTTAACTACTATGTACCGCTATAATAGCTAGGCCGTGCAGGTGCACGGGTAGATGACTAGTTATACTAACTATATTACTAAAATTGATACACTTATTTTGGGATGGAGGAAATATTAGTCTTTTTTCGGAAAAACTTTTGATCTATTCATCTTCGATCATGATAATACAACGAACACTAGAAATAATAAAAATTACATTCAGATCCGTAGGCCTGGTCATCAGTACTCGTGTCACTTCAAATGGGGGCCAAAAGAAAAGAAAGACATTCAAAGTCCTACTTCATGTAATTAACGATTCTACTAGTATAATGTATATAGAAAAACTGAAGGGAGTCGCATATATTCAATTCGGTGCACCGGCTCATCTGCTCGCGGTGAACAGTAATAATTATAAAAAATACTAAAGAAATTCAAAAAATCTGAATTTTTTTTAGGTGTAAGAAGTTCCAATGCGGGATGTTCATACCAAATTTCAGCTTGTTCGGACATCTGAGGAGCTCAATGCAAAAAAGACGAAATCAGTTTTGAACACTAAACTTTCTTACAACCTCAAAATTTGTCTTTTTTGCTGGGAGATATTGAAATGTTCGAACTCCACGAAATTTGGCATGGACATCACACACATGAGCATCTAGCATCACAAAACAATTCGAATTTTTTTGAATTCTTTTACTATTTTAAACAAATTTACTGTTCATCTCAAGTGCAGATGCACCCGAGAGCCAAAATGCCGTGTCCGTCTCGCACATACACAATATGAATTTTACAATAGTATGTAACACTCCCTGATACGACCAACATCACCCACTGGCTCCATTATCCACAATTCCACATCAATTGCTGCAAGAGCGTCCTGGTGAGCACTACCCAGTTCCATAAACTTCTCCTATAAAATAAGGGTTTTGTAGTATGTCCCAGCTTATGCCATTAGCCCGTCATTAGTTACCTAACATACAATTACTTTGTAAGGATGCAATAAATATGCATGAAGATTCCTCAAAAGGAATTACACACAATTTTTTTACTCATGAAAATATGACCAGAATAATAAAACAACAACTAGTAAAAACTCAACTTGATGAGTGACGTACACCACTGACTTTCGAAAGAATTTCTTATTTGACAGTGTTTTAAATTTCGTTTCCCTATTTTACATCAAAGAAATATTTATTCCCTATCTAATACCAACTTTAAATTTTATTCCCAATATTACACTTCTGTCCATTTGTTGACCAAACGGTGTTAAATGACATGTGAAATGACAAGTTTATCCCTTGCACTAGAAGCACGTAAGTTAGATCAAGCTCACTGTCATTGGCTTCACCCGACACATAATCCCCTCGCACATGAACACCGATGTCGGAATTAAGCCCAATGTATGTGTCCATTTCATGTACGTATACATGTGTATGCATTGAGTTCGTGTAGGACTAGAGTTTGATACTGAATAATGCTGGCAGCTGATATATATAGTACGTACCCTTTGTAAACACCGAACCGTAACCCACTCAGAAATAGCAACAAAAAATCCAATGGCACGACACGGTCCTTTTGCATCAACTCGGTGTGTACTCGTATTGTTCGCGTGTGCGTGTTTAGTCGAGTCGAGCCGTCCATTAAGTAAGCCGGCGGCTTTCTTGTTTCATACGTGCGTGTGCAAGCTAGCTTAAGGATGTTGGAGTTGAACACGAATATTATGTAACGTGTCTGGTTTCATGTACGTTACACGAGTCCGTGTTGGCTTCAAAGTCATTACCGAGTAGGATTGCTGGCGAGTGAATTGCAGAAAACCACCACATTAGCGCCTAGGTTTGCAGAAAAGACAGTTTTACGAATTTTTGCCACAAAACACTGATTTTTTGCCTAATCTTTTGCAAAAAACACTGATCGGTTGCTTCAGGCATTTTAACCATGATTATGACATGTGGGTCCCACATTTAATGACTTGGCATAAGGGTTCATGGTAGGCGACGTTATGCATTGTTAGATGAGCGATATTATTGATATACAAAACAGTTCCTATAATTTTACAGGGGCACCCTTCAATCAAAAAACCAAAAGCGATCAGATCCACACATCGATTTGAGCTGCCCAAGTAGCCGAGCAGAGCAGCACCATGCCTGCAATGGTCTCGTCGCCGGGAGCGGGAGTAGAGGGAACGGCCACAGGTGAGTGGCTGCTGCAGCAGTCGGCGGCGGAGCTGGCCAGGCGGGTGGGCCGCGCGTCGTCCCTCACCCTGAGGTCGCTAGAGGTCCGGCGTCCGTTGACCCGGCCTGTGGTCGAGCCACCAGAGGAAGCCACCTGCCTTCTTGCCGCAAAGTTCGCCGGATCCAGGTCCTCTAGTGGCAAAGGTCACCGGACCCAGGACTCCGGGGACCACGGTGGATCCATGGCCGCGTGATCCGGATCCGCCATGACCCGCATGTCATGCTTGACGCCGGTGAGGTCCGCTCAAGTGGCCACCATGACGCGCGGACAGGACGGACGCGAGGGCGCCGCGAGGTCCAGGTAGGTTGGAGCCGAGAGGAGGGAGGATGGAGAAGGGAAGGCGCGGCCGTCGCCGGCCCCACGTTAACCCGTGTTGCGCGAGGCCGCGTCGCTGCTTGCTCCGGGGCTGCGCGCCGCCGGCTCGGGAAACAGAGAGGAGCGTGGAAGAAGAAGGGGAGGCGCGGCCGAGATGCCGGAGTGCGCGCCGCCGGCTCGCGAAAGAGAGAGGAAGGAGGATGGAGAAGGGGAGGCGCGGCCGCCGCTACTCGTGTCCGGGCCGGCGTTTGGGCGGGATCACACAACTTGGGGCCGGCCGGCGCGTATGGCGGCGGTGGAATGGGTGGTTGACTTTTTTAGGCAGTTTTGTTTTCAGGGAGGGGGTGTTTTTGGAAAATGACCCCTCTAATGTCGTTTATTATGGACCGTTACGCCATGCCAGCAATGGTGGGCTCCATATGACATGATCAAATAAGACAAAGCCGTCAACTAGTGTTTTTTACAAAAGATTAGGCCGAAAATCAGTGGTTTCTAGCAGAAATTCGTAAAACGGTGTTTTCTGCAAACATACGCGTTAATGTGGTGGTTTTCTGCAATTCACTTATTGCTAGGAGACATAGGTTAGCTACTTGTATATATACTTAACTACCCTGTAAACTTTGTACCGTGATTTGTGAAGCAATACAAAGGACCAGGAGCGATACGCCCCTATGGCAATATCAGCTTCGTGTGCGTACGTGTGTTAAGTACTAGTAGATCGATCCACGAATCGATTAGCTAGCTGCGTGCGTAGTAGACGAGCTAGTTGAATCAATCAGCTAGTGCAGCTGTTTGAGCTAGCTTGCTACGTGCTTACTATGGTGCATCTCGGCGTAAAGTAAATTCGTCGAGTTCGTCAGCGAGCTTTGTTCGTCATCGTCGTTCGTCGTCGGTCGTTGCCGTCGCCAAAAAATACTCGGCGGCGTGGACTGGGCCAACAAAGGAATCCATCTAGCAGGGAGCTAGCTTGCTTGGTACGTGTGATGTCCAGGAATAAGACACCTGCTTCTTCTGTCACACTAACCATGGACTCCACCATTAAATAAGACACTTTTATTTTGAAGCTCATTAAATAAGACACTAGAATAATGAAAAAGATTGAATAGATGTTTGAGGGCAGAATTTGTCCATTCACGTGCCATTTAACACTGTTTGCACAAAAAAAATAGATGGAAGTGTCGTATTGGGAACAAAATTTATAGGCTGTGTTAGATAGGGAAGAAATGTTTTTTAGTGTCAAATAGGGAATAAAAGTTTAAGACATTGTTAAATAAGGAATTATCTCCTGGTTTTTACCGAAGCCCCAAGAAAGCATTCCTAAAGAAGATAGAAATCTTGAGTAGTGACTTGGCAAATTCCCGTGAACAAAACACTAAAGATAGTATCACTATTCCTGGAATATGTGGGATCATGTATGAGCATAGAGTGTGCTGCAGAGATCATCAAACAAATAAACATTAGCAATATGAAACATAGCTATTGCTATCTAAACTTCCAATAATAAAAATCATGCATATATGTAGACAAAGCAGATGAGGGCCTTGTTGGGGTTGCAAAGAAAGACTAAGGGCATGTACAATGGTGGCATCACTATACTGGTGCCCCATGCTCCACCTAGATAAAAGGTAACTGAAGCTACTGTTTAGTTCTACCTTCATCCAACGGAAGCAGTAGTAGTGTTCTCAGATTTGGTAGCTTTTTCTCTGTACAAAAAGGTAGCAAGGTACTGTTGAGCTCAGCAATGGTGTTTTCCAACGCTTTCCAATTGGCTGCCTTGCACTTTTTTCACGGGAGAACCAGCCTCCTCTGCAGGATCCCGTCTAGCGCTGCAAGCAGCATCTTTTTCTCAGGTTCAACTATCCAAGCCGACTTGGCAGCTGGGGCACCGGTCCATCCTGGAGCGTTGGCCTTGCCCTAACAAGTTACAGATTCTTGTGGTCATAAGAGTCGTGAGCACCAACTGCAGCTGTCGTCACCCACCCGCTAAGGCCTGGTCCGCTTCACGGCCACACGAGCCGCCTCCTGTTGGGCGACAACAAGGAGGAAGAGGCGAAACACAAGTAGGGGTTGAGAGTTTGGGGAGGAAGAAACTGAGAGAATGAGAGATGGGAAGAGGGATCTCACAACCTCCAACTTGAGCTCCCCGCCTTCAGCACCTCCTTCTCGTCAACGGTCCAACCTCGGAGCCATTGTTTCGCTATCCCCTTTTGTCTCCGGCCTTTCACCTTTCCCGACAGATCCGTCCTACCACTCCTCGTCATCCCTTATCTGTCCACTGAGGTCATCCTCTTCTCTATCATCCCGCGCCGGCGTCGACGCCTGGGTGGCTGGATCGAGAAGTGGAGGGGGAGGCGAGGAGAGGTGGCGGCGGAGGGGAGGCATCGGCTGGGTTGGCTGGGAAGTTTTCACCGCAGGTCTGAAGGCTAGGTTTCATTTGGTTTTCATCTGCCTACACCACCGGAATTCCTTTCTAACGTAAATTCATTGGAGAAGCACTTGACGTGCTGGCCCCACAGTAAATAAGGTTCACCCGTCATCCTGCATTGAAGCAGCTAAGCAAGTATAAAAAGAGCAACGGCTCAGCGGCTGCCAACACAGTAAAAAGTGCATAGGTGAAACCATCCAGCAGTCAAGAATCATGCGCGCGTGCAAGTGCATGTTCGATGATGTGCGATTTTAGTCAATTGGAATTTACAGAAGTTTTTACTGAAAATCGGTGAGACTCAAGAAAACTATATAATGCTTCAGCTGATCAGGAACGAGGGTGATGTTGGTTCAGAGTTGTAATGCTTACTGAGGGGCCCGGAAATCACAATTATATATGCGTCACCTCTGTTGACAATGAGCTTGAGAGAAAAACGACCTTGCTAGCCATTGGCCGGGCTTCGGTCTTCATTTTCACTAACAAAATACTAGCACTAGTGAGCACTTATATCAGGGGGGAAAAAATTGGGGAACAAACAAAACGTCGACAGCAGGGATCGAACCTGCGCGGGCGAAGCCCAACAGATTTCAAGTCTGTCTCCTTAACCACTCGGACATATCAACCATCTCTGTGCTCATTTCAACATATGCTAATATGATCTTTCTACCAGGAGATCCCAAGAATACATTGCGTGATGATAAAATTGACCTACTTACGTGCAAGTGAATACATTAATGTTTCCTAAAAAAATACATTAATATTGCAGCAACAAATACTTAGCTCATTGCAACAGAGGGTGTGTAAATATGAATGTTTAACGTCAACATATATTTGTTCCGTCACCTCATTAGAAGAACTGGGTACGCAGTTTTATATGATTTCTAGCTCCAAAATGTAGTTCATACGATTTCTCGGGCTGATGAGCTACCGAGGACTCTTCCTAGAACCGGTATATGTACCAAGTAAAAGTTGAGAAATTTCAACTTGACTAAAATGTAGTTTAACCATGATATATAATTTGTGGAATATACATTTACAAAAGGTGTGCACGAAGATTCATTCCCCTAATTAAATAGCTCCATTATTCACTGGATCCAACGGCGGAAGCAGTGGCATTGAAGTGGAAAAAATTCCTATACGACCGGGTCGTATGCTTTCGATCTGGAGACCCACTCAATTGAGTGACACCTGGCAATGCGAATCTTAATGCAAAGTTCCTTCTTCCCCAATGCCCCGCCATGAACTGAAACGGACCATTGTGGCCATTCCCCTTACAGTTCAGATCTGGTGCCCCGACCGTCACCGCCGATGAGTTGCACCTCTCGCCGTCAGCCTGCTTGCTCCGTCCGTCGCGGCAGAACTCCTCGACGCCGGCACAATCATGCGGCTCACCCCGCTGGTCGAGGCCAGGGTCGTTGACGCCGGGCAAGTCTGCTGCTCGCCGCCGGGCGTAACTCCACTGCTCGCCGCGGTCGTTAGGCCTCTCGCTTGTCTTGCCACTAGATCAGTCTTGGAAAATCCATCAGGCATGACGTACAACAATGGTGTTGGCTGCCGCTGTCCGGATGTGTTGCCGCCGTCTTGCCATGATGCCGCCGCCGTGGGGAACGAGCGCACTGAGCTGGGAATCGAGATCGGGCAAAGGGAACCACGTGCGAAGTTATCGCGTTGCATCAAGATTCACGCTGCCAGTGTCGCTCAATCCAGTGAGTCTCCTGATGGAAACCGTGCGACCTGGTCGTATAGGAAATATTTTTCCCATTGAAGCATGGGCTGGAGATGGCCGGACATTTTGGCTGCTCACTGGGCACTTGGTTACCAAACCGAATAAACTGTTAATATAATAACATGGTTAGTGGTTAATGGTACGGTCGCTGCATGTGCAAATGTCCTGTCGCTGCATGACATACTAGGCGTATTGCCTATTTGTTTTTCCTCATATGCATGATACTACTATATGATACTCTTCATTATGAATAGCCTTAGTGGTTAACTAGATCGGAAACGCGCCTTGGCGCGAGGGTGCCGGTCCCAACGTTTTGATCAGGCATGTAATGCTAAGTCAGTAGTAACCCAAATTTAGCATATGTATTCATACATAATAACAATAAAGTGAAGAAGAAACATTCAACTATTAAAGAAGCAAGACATGGGCTCAGTGTCGGCTTGAGATTATAAGGTAGAATTGGTTTCAATGTGTTCATAAGACCACAAAAGGTAGCCACCTGACACAAAGTTCGACACCAAAAACGCAGCCACTCGACATGGAAGTTGTGATACCACAAGCGTAACAAAGGAGAAACAACTACAAAGCCAGAACTACTAAGCATACTAATAAGTGGCTTCACTCAACTGCCTTGTCGATCAACTTCATAAGCGCCACTTCATACTAATAAGTGACTCCACTCAACTGCCTTGTCGATGATCTTCATAGGCACCACTTCACATGAACCTGTGCATGTCCCAACGATGTGGTCAAGAAGGTAATGATCAAATGATATGATGCGTTAGTAGGAAACATGGTTTAGCATACGTATTCAACAAGACAACAATTTTTTCTGGTTTAAGAGAAAGAAGAAACATTGAATTGGTCCAGCGTGTAAGATTTCACTATATTGTAAATCATTTGGTACATCGGAAATTACAGTACTTGTTCGAAACTAATGAGTATATTAGTATCTATAGAATAATTGATCTGCAGGCTCATGAAAAAGAAGATACATTTAATTTGTTCCAAAAGCAAGGCAGGACAATTAATCTGCGTCCAGTTCAGCCAAAAGAGTTTAGTTATACGACACTGAAAGCAGGTCAGTGGCAATGCCAAATAGAAAAAACTGGATCACATCAAGTTAATAACAAAGGATAAGAATTCAAGATACCAAAAGCTTCAATGTTAATCTCCATGTTCCAGAACCACGCATCGTCGACAACATAATATAACTAAACATAAATACTTTACATATAGACCATTTCACTATTTGTAGGAGATAAACAGAACATACAGGTACATGTTAGGACATTTAGTACCATGACTACATAGAAGATTTATGTACAAAACAAAATTGTAATTCTTCCAGCCCCACATCAAACATTCAGTCATAAAATATATTCTTTATCAGGTTTTCAGTATCACAATGGGTTAAAAATCACTTAGAAATTAGCAGAAAAAAGTATAGGACCACATACAGACAAAATATAGATAACTCGTTGTGCTTTTCTTTTTAGAGAAAGAGACGGACCTATTAGGTCCACCAACGCCGTCGATACCCAACCAAGCTACTTGGGCTCGTGACAACGACGGTCGTGGAGGAGAGAATGACGGCACCGACGAAAGGGCACGCTCCAACTTTGGATCGCAGCTCCACCATCAACCTAGATGAGCAGCATAGCATCACAAACCGAATCACAATAATAGAAAGGAAACCAAGGAAGAAAAGCTCACCGGTGGGCACCTCGCCGTCGGCCATCACGGAACCTGAGGGAGGCACAACAAACTTGCGGAGACGCGCACCTCCTTCGCCCACCACCGTGCAGGGAAGACTGACCGTACAAATCATCACCGGGCTCAGGGAGGGCAGAGGAGCTCGCCATCGAGCTGGATCAAACCGTGCCACTATCAATGAATTGTTCTGCTTTCTTACGTGCTGAATTCGGCCTTATATGGCAATCAAAGCCTTGCAGCAGATATAGAGGAACCTGAAAGACAAAATACCATTAAATTTTTCAGGACTAAAATCTCATAGATCTCCTTTTATACAACATTGAGCTAGCTCCCTAAGAAATTACTACTCTCTGGTTCCAATTTCAAGTTCTGGGCGGGTGACTGTGACTGTACTGTATAGGTGAAGAACAAACTTGTGGTGATTTGAGGTGTGCAGTGCCACCTGATCAAAGTGCTCTCAACAGAAGCTTATGTTATCCAGACCTACACACATGGACTATAAGCTAACCAATGCAATCTGAAGTATGCCAACTGAACAAACAATAAGCATATACGTAATCAAAAGTTTGTTGTTGTAGGTCTGCAAGGACAATAGGATTCATGGAAGATCTGTAACTCATCTACTTGTAAGCTTTCTCTCATGCAGTTGTCCAAAAAACGTGTGTACATGCACAACATAAATTTGCAAAGATGACATAATTGGAAACAAAAAAGGGGAAGCAACTGACGGGGATCCCAATCTGCAAGATAGAACAATGTATATAGATGGTTATGCCTAGGTTCCATGGTACAGTCTAATACATTGCAAGACAATTTTGAGTTTAAGCCTGCAACCCCATAGCTTACAAACTAATGCATGAGATTAATATGCTCAGATATAAGAACCTCGCTTGGCTCTGCTTCCTATAGATAGTGCCAAAGGAACAACTCACGGCAAACATCCTACCAACACAACGAAGAACCCAAAATAAGCAAACTCCACACCAGAAAAATCAGCAACCCAGCACAAACATTTGACAGTAGGTGAGGCAGTACAGATGGAAAAGAAGAATGCCTAGGAAAGACAGTATGTGCAGTAGATACTTACACATAAAAGATTAATACCACCTTGTCTGATGTCAAAATGGAGAGGGATATTCCATTGTCGTTGAGCTTCTCCGCATCAACGCTATGAACATGTCACAGATCTTACTGGGGTAGGACAAACATCAAGGAGCTAGCGAGGGGGCCGTCCATAAGAGGAAATACAAGGGAGATTTCTCTGTCCCAACCAGAATTTCTTAGAAATGTTTCTTATACGCTATTTTTCTAAAGAGAAACATCAAGCATCTAGCATAATTTTACGATTGAAGAGAACATCAAGCATCTAGCCGAACAGGGCATCTAATTATATTATTTTTTTAAAATGGATCATTGGCTATCCTTGATTGGCAAACTAACTCGATGCCCCTAGGAAAAGAACCTGCCATGGCACATTATGCCCCTAGGAAAAGAACCTGCCATGGCTATCATCAAGCATCTAGCATATGTAATTCACAGCTTGTAGACAAACAACTTGTAGACACGTATAGAAAAGAGATCAGGCTAATCAGGAGGGAGAGAGAAGTATGGGTACCTGCAAGAAAGCTTACTTGCATGACTCGTTAACAATAAAATAATATTAGAAATCCTCCATTGAACTCCTCATGAAGAACCAATAGCATTGCCGAACCATCGCTTATCCCAGAATAACAAAGTGAAACTTACTCTTAACCAGATTAGATCAAGGACCAACAACAAACAATAAAAGATCAAAGGTATGAGAGAGAAGAAATCTTTACATAAGACGGCTATAAACACTGGAGCATAAATAAGCAACACCTTTAAATACAAATAAAAAGGGTTCATGGTTCAATGCATAGTGGGCTCAGATTCGCCTTTCCTCGATCATATAATCTACCCCCATCATCTCTTTCACCAGATCAATCTGTTTATCCAGTGGAGCTGCCCTGGTTATCATTCAATAAGAACGACCATCCAAGGACAGAACAATAAGTATCACAGGATCAAAAAGGATTCTAGAGACAAGAGGGAGGATCCAACTTGATACCCACAGGTGCCTCGATTGCTCAAAGGCACACTTATTTCAGCCACGGCTAATCATCATCGCCCTAGCAAGAATGGCTTCCGACCGATGGGGGCACAAATAAGCAACACCTTTAACTACAAATAAAAAGGATTCGGGGTTCAATGCATGATGGGCTCAGATTCGCCTTTTCTCGATCATATGACCCACACCCGTCATCTCTTATCACCAGATCAATCTGTTTATAGTGTGGAGCTGTCCTGGTTATCACTCAACAAGAATGACCATCCAAGGACAGAACAATAAGTATCACAAGATCAAAAAGGATTCTAGAGACAAGAGGGAGGATCCAACTTGATACCCACAGGTGTCTAGATTGCTCAAAGGCACATTTATTTCAGCCATGGTTAATCATCATTGCCCTAGCAAGAATGGCCTCCGACCGGTGGGGCACGTGACTGGACGCAATTGCCATGCCCGCTCACATGGTCGCTGACGGACGCGTCCCACCCGCGAGCGGCCCCACAGGTCAGCGAGTCCAGGTCGAACAGGCGAAGTAAGCGGCAACGCGTGGAGGTAGTAACTATTCATTGCTACAGGTACACCGGGTCGATCCGACGGCTGGTGTCATCCTGAGGCGAGATCCGACGGCCAAAATCACATCAAGCAAAAGATCCAACGGCCAGGAATGCCAAATCGCTGAGTGCGCCCGAGAGTGACCGTCTCCCTTATTTCTCGATGGATATGTTCTTACAAGGGTGAAACTGCCCTGGTTATCACTCATCAGAAATGACCATCCAAGGACAGAGCCACTAAAATAAGAACATGATCAAAACGGCTCAAAGAAACAAAGGGGGATCCAACTTAATACCCACACGTGCCTCGATTGCTCGAGAGCATGCTTATATCAGCCATAACCGATCATCATAGCCCTGGCTATGTCCCATACAGTAGCCGAAGCAGAGGAGCAGGAGGAAGATGCAGCTCACCGAAGGAGGTTGTAGCCGAGGAAGTACTCAGTGGGTGCCAGAGTTGCGGTTGAACGACGTCCAACCGGCGAAGAACCGCTTCCTACACTCCTAAACCGACATAAAAAGAAGCAGGAGCTCATCATTTCCCATTGCTCCTGAAAAAATTGTAAAGCAAACAAAAATTAATGCTTTGTGACTGACCGGCAAGAATTAGAAAACAAATTCTTATCACCGAAGGTGCTCTGAACCCAAATCTTCTCTTCATAAACATGGAGTAACTCTCATCAAGAGAGTAAGCTTGTGACATATAAAAAATATTATAAGAAAGAACACCTGATAGAAGCTAACAAAATTAAGTTTAGAATTTACCCTAGCAAATCAATAACTGTAGAAAAATATTGTGGGCCAAATGGAATTCATATAGGCCACCAACTAAACTGAGAGGAACCAAAATTTTATATTTTTACCAAATTTTCCACATTAGTCTGAAGCTCTTGTTATTTTATTTATCCAAATTAAGACTGTCATTATTTAAACCGGATATTCTTAAAGCCTCTATCCGATTTAAGCCCAGAACATAAAATTAGATGGCAAAAAACATGCATGGACTGAACTCTTCAGCAAAATAATAAATGTCTATTCAAAGCTATATGTTTCCAGATTGTTTATGATTATTTTAACTGCTTTTGACATCTTTGTGCTTGCTTGGCATTTGGATTCGGTGTACTGAATCGATACTTTGCACATATATAGTACATCTTTGTATGTACTTTACAGAAGTTAGCTGATTCATCGCCATCACTCGACACACAACAACAGGTTACTCTTCCAAAGTGGGTAACAATACAAGGGAAATGGTCCTATGCATTTTTCATGACAAAAAACAGATGCCTGGTGCATCTTCTGTAGTATAAAAAGGGCATCATAAATTCAGGTCACCCAATCAAATGAATCTATCCATCCAGAGGTAACGAATCTTTGGTTACAGGTAACATCTGAAAGTTAGCTGATCTGGCACAATGTTCTTATCTGGTTGTGAGATATGTAACCAAAGATGGGGTACCTCTAACTAAAGATTTTGTAAACTATGTTAGGCAAATACATACACTAAAATAGGCAAAAAAATCATGTAGGACCCAATTCCATTAAATTGAAAAAACCTAAAGATCCATGGTCACTAAAGTAGGAACCTAAAAGAGTAAATAAACCTACATGGGATTAAAAAAGAAGCATACAGAATGGACACAGACGAAGCATGCCAACGTAAATGGACCAGCCCAATGAATGTCTACCTGACAGCATACTACTTCAGCTACAGGCCAATGAACATTTTTTATAATCATATCTAGAACGATATTGGTTTGATTGGTAGCCCCAACAGCGCGACACATGCAAGCAATTCCAACAAACAAATCAATAGGCTACTTCTAAGACACAACAGAAAGGTACAGAAAAAAATCCTAGGTCCTGCCAGGATATAGAGAAGTGACAATATCCCAAATGCCAAATGCCAAATGCCAAGCAAGCACAAAAATACAAGCAGACAATTCCAAATGCCAAGCAAGCACTTCATATGGACTAAAAGTACTACACATGGACCTAAAAACAGAGGCTACATCTGCAGCACATATGATCCTACAGTACTATACATGGACCTAAAACACATACTACATCTGCAGCACATATGGAAGAACGACAGCTCGTATGAACATACATACGACCTACAGAAACTGCAGTATTTATGGACCCGAAACACACATGCGACCTACAGAAATAATATGAGGAGGCCAGGTGAGAGGGAAGAATCACCTGCAATCAAATCAGCTGTACCGCCTCGAGACCACACATGCTGGAAGCGAAGAGCACGAGCAGACCAAAATCAAAACGGATCTAGAAAAATCCCACAGATCCCTAAAGAACAACAAACCTTAATCAGCACACACACATCACAAAGGGGAAGCAACCAAGGGAGCAAACAGACTCACCTCGGCCATCTCAGAAGCCCAACCGGTGCGCTCCCTCTCCGGTCGACCCGCAAGGCAACACCAACGCCACGGCACCGTCCAAACTTCAAATCAAGCAGAGAAACAGTGAAGACGTAAGAAACGAGCGGAGCAGAAGAGACGAGCGCGAGATAGAGGAGAACCACCAGAAGAACGGTGTCGAACAGAGGAGGACGAGCGTCGGCGGCGGCTAGAGGAGGACACCGCCGTAGAGCCAGGCAGCAAGGACCCGCACGTATGGGAAGGGCTTGGCGAGGAGGTCGCGCATGCAGGAAAAGACCTTGGCCGGGTGGCACGCGCTGACGCCGGCTGCCTCCTCGCTGTGTCCGTGCACCGGGCTCCTCCTCCTCTGCCTGGCCCCGATGGGGAGGAGGAAGGATGGCGGCACAGCGCGCCTGACGACGGGGAGGAGATGCGGGGCGGGGAGACGCCAGCTCCGTCCGTTGCGGGGGCATCGTCGTCATCGCCGGGGAGCACGGCGGCGAGCGCCCCGAGCGCCAGCGCGGCCTGGTCGGCGGGGATCTGTAGCGCCTCCGCGAGCACCGCGACACCCACGCGCCCGGGCCGCGGCACCCACGTGCCCGGGCCGCGACACCCACACGCCACGAGCTTCGCCTTGAGCTGCGCTAGGGTTTGCGTGGAGGTCGGCCTCCTACGCGCCGTCTGCTGCGGGGGCGGCGTCGTCGCCGAGGAGCACGGCGGCGAGCGCCCTGAGCGCCAGCGCGACCTGGTGGATTGGAGACGGGAGGGAAGGAGGCAAAGAGCCGGCGGCGCGAGGGGCGGGCGGCGGATAGGGGAGAGAAGGAGACGAAGGGCGACGAATGAGAGCACGAAAGGGCAAGCCGCCGCCCTCCCCCACCCCCATAGCCGCACGGGCCAAGCACCACACGCCACGCACGACCCCCGGAAGCGAAAAGACCGAACTACCCTCGGCGGGGGCAGGATATTACGTGCGGTGGCACGAGATCTTTCCACCGCCGACGCGCGCGACGGGGCGACCGGGCCGGAACCAAGCCGCGGTCGCTGACAACAGGGCCCCACCAGCGGACGGACCCACACGGCAGCGACCTCAGAACGGTACGAACGCAGTAAAAACGAGCGTGGGGAGGCGCCAGCAGTTTTTTTTTCCGATCCGATTTCGATCCGACGGCGCAGGTTCCTCCACCTATCGATCCAACGGACGAGAACGCATCAAGGAGCAGATCCAACGGCCCAGAATCACTGAGCTCTGAGGAGGCTCAGCCATCCCTCCGGTTCATATCTCTTGATGGTACGGTCGCTGCGTGTGCAAATGTCCTGTTGCTGCATGACAGCCGTACTGGGCGTATCGCCTATTTGTTTTTCCTCATATACACAAGGAATATGACACTCACTTACAAACATTTTCCGAAATAAACACACTATAGTCTACACGTCACATAATTAAAAACACAGAGTAACCTGTGTTGGTTTAGCTATTGCTAACTTGCTATGCTACTGTATAACTTGATGTAAATTGCACTAAAAGAAATATGTGTTGACTTGTCATGTGGCGTGTAGTTGTCTGGTCAATTCAAAAATTTGCGTCAACTTTGGTTTGTGTGGTATTTACCGAAACCTTACCTAAATATTTTAGTAAATACCGAAACCGAACCATATAATTTTCATACTGTATTAACCATTGTATTAAAATCATATTTACCAAATAACCATACTTATCAAACCATATTAACCGAACACCCACGGCTACTCACAGGTGACGCTGGAGTCCCGACTGCCTAGAGATTGCTCAAGCATGTAGGACGTGTTTGGTTGCCTGCATTAGACCTAACCAGGCCTGTGCGGGAATTTTTTTTGGGCTGCTTGGTTCCCTGTGTTCACTGTTGGGTTTGCATAGCATGAAACTAAAAGCATCTCTTGGTCTGTCTTTGTTGGGAACGCTCAGATATCGGCAATTTCTAGCGAGCCAGGCTGAGTTGAGCCACAATGAGCGCACATGTGTGTGACTGTTGCACGAGAGGAGGCTGAGGGATGCAAGCTAGTATACAGCATGTACCTGCTAATTTCTTCTACCTCCACTAAGCTCTTTTTCTTCCTTCTCCTTTCTAATCTACACAACGGTGCTTCGATTCGAGATAAGCTCTACACGAAAAAGATGCACACCAATGTTATGGTTTCATTTTTGCGATCGGTTCGTAGTTTCGTCGACTGTAAATGCTCAATTTTGTATTCACGTTTGGAGCTTTTTTGGACGAATTTTGTCAAATTCGTCGCGCACGATCAACCTTTGGAAATTTTCTTTGACCAGTAGCCTAATCTCGTAGTTCCACACAACATTCGTGTTGCAAGTTTTCTGTCCGACGATCGTAAACGAGAAGATCTACATCTTCCTCCTGATTCTACGTATGCATATGTATGGTGTGATAAGACACTGCTTAATCATTCCTCTGGGCCGGCGTGGTTTCTCTCGATCTCCTCTCTCGCGTCTTGCTGCAGTGGCATCATTGCTCATCTCGGCCTTCTCCCCATGATCATACTGCACTGCCATGGCGCCCACACTGTATTTCTTCTCCTCTGTCCTCTGCCTCTGAGCAATCTAATTCGTCCCTCTCGACGCCGGCACCATTTCTCTTCACCTCCTTGCCCGCGTCCTACTACATTGGAGTCGTTTCTGGTGTCAATCATCTCGGCCTCCTCTCTCGTCCTATTGCACTGACGCTGCCATGGCGCAAGAACTGCATTTCTCCTCCTATGTGCTCTATCTCCATGTGGACATTCTGTACGGCGATGAGGCTAGCATCTAGTGCGCCTCACCGCTGACGGGGTCACTCGCGCACAACTCCGTGCTCGTCATGTCGGACATGGAGCCACGGCCACTGTCCACTACAATTGTCATGGTCCGACACGCACTGCAGCTCTCCTCCCTCGTCCTCTGCCTCAGCGCTCCTCCGCACGAACTTTCACCGCGGCGGAGAAGCTAGCAACTAGTTCGCCACGGCGCCACGGTCACCGTCCACCGTAGTCGCGGGGCACAACATGTGTGTTAAGTGTACGTGTTAGCTCTTAATCATATCCCGTGTACATAACCAAGCACCGTGTAGTTGCATGATCCGAGCCAATGCAGGCAAACAAACGCTATGCCAAAATTGTTCCCTTAATAAAAAAAAATTAGATGTGAGCAACCAAATAATGTGCAGATGTTAGTTTTTTGCCTGTATTTCCTCAATCAGCCTTCGTTGAGCCGGACTGAGCTAGCCAGGCCGCAGCAAGAAAGCAACCAAGCACGCCCATAATAGTGATACGGAGATCTGGAGCCCATATTCAGTGATCCTGGTTGATTGCTGAAAGGCCCGAGGCAACAGGGGCCATGCATGGCTGATGGCCCGGAGTGTGCCAGCAAAATCCTTTGTTAACTGTAGACACAGTAACACTATTCACCACTGTTGAACAATGTAGCACCACATTTGGCCCGGGGCAGGACCATTGGCTGGCTACGCAACTAGCTACCTTCACACATTACTAGATCGGCAACACGCCTTGGTGCGAGGGTGCCGGTCCTAACCTTTTGTCAAGCAGGTAATGCTAAATCGGTAAGAAGCACACCCTGAAGTATGTAATCAATGCACGGTTCAACACCAAAAGCAATGCAAATCTTTAACCTCGTGAATTTTTCAATCAAAGTACATATCACAGATTATAATTTAGGCACATCAAACTTGGCACAAAATAAACTTCAGAACACACCATTCCACTTTCCAGTGAAGTGGTGTTAACCGCTTGAGGCCCTTCGTCCCGTTTCATAAATTAACCTTCTGAAATGAACTGTATAATATGACTAACATTGTTGTGACTTTACTGTTACCAGATATACACAGAGTATTCTATCAATGTCGGTTATCCTTAATCCCAGGCAATCTGCATATGTACATGCCTCTCCAGAGTCCAGACAAACAACTACAGGAATAGCAAAATCCTGAAGGATTGCCAAGGAACCCCATATGGTACTTACACCCAAAAAAGGATTCTGAACATGCCCTGACATCTAACCACAGAAATATCATCTATTACCATTAGAACAGGGCATCTCCAATATAAGAAACAAACAAAGATGAAGGCGCCTTACCTCGGGTCGTCTCCTTCCCAGAGGTGCACAGACGCAAGGATGAAGGTCCAGTGCTTCCTCGGCGTGGTCGAACTTAGAATCAGTGTCGGGAGCTTAGCCGATGCTGCTTCAGGAAGGCAGCCCAGTGCTACCAGAAGGGGTACTGGAGCCTCGAGCTTCCGGTGCCGCTGCCATAAAACAACAGTCTAAAATAACTGCTTGATTTTATAACATATCACCTGCCATAAAACAACAGTACCCAAGTGCAGACACCTCATAGCCATCACCAATCACACTTGCTAGCATACATATCTATAGACGTTCTGCATTTGTCGTCCTAAATCCAAACATATACAATAGTTGTACATTTACTTAATTTTTTAGCCATGGTCATCTATCATGTGAATACCCATCCATCATCTTAAAATCATCACAATTCAGTTTGATTCTAAGCCATACACCTAAACCATCCAACTATGCAAAGTGAACACTCCAGTACTTCAGGAGGTACCTAGTGTACTATCAATATAGCGATGCATCAAATAAAATGTATACATGCTAGCAGGTAGTATTCCCATGGAGAAAATAAACAATCTCCTACTGAATCATTCTAATACAGGCAGCCATGAATATCTATACAATAACCCGGTTCAAAGCAAACAATCACCAATCTAGCAAGCAGCCAGGCGTTCATATGAAAGCAGGCAGTCAAACATTTACAAATAAAACATCATACTTAAATCTGGCAATATTAGCACAGAGCCCGGACTAAAAAAGGGTGCGCTAATATTAGCAGAGACGGAATGTTTTATCTTTTTCCTAGGATAAAGAAAGGAGGAAACAGAAAACATTGCGCGTGGTGCCTGGCTGAACTTGTTATCCCAGCATTTAAAGAAAGCACAGTATCGTTGCTACATGGTATGGGATCATTTGTCAAAGTCATGGCATAAGGCAAGGCAATCACATTTACCAAACGCAAAGAAAACATGAGGAATTCTATCAGTAGAACCATTCATCTCGAAGTTCATAGGAAATGGGAAATATATACTTGTGCCAAAAGTGAGCGAGCTCGATCAATCTACATCAAATTCGATACATATAGCGTACTTTTCATACAGCAAAAGCAAGCCACAGCGGCAATGTGAGGCAAAAACCTACATAGTTCCACAGAAGCATATTTTTTGATAGATCCACCTGATCGTCTTGACGTTCGACCTTTCATACGCCACATCACATGAACCTGCCATGAGTAGTTTGTTCACTCACTTGAAACAGGTAAAACTTTCCCCATTGACAACAGAGATACGGACCTAGGTGCACCAATTATGTCGATACCCAGCCAAGATACTTGGGCTTGTGACGACGACGGTCATGGAGGAGAGAACGACGGCACCAACAAAAGGACACGCTCCAAATTTAGATTGCAGCTCGACCATCAACCTAGATCAGCAATAGGAGATCATAAACTGGAACATGGAAACAGAAAGGAAACCAAGGTAGCAAGCTCACCGGTGAAATACCAATCCTACCATAAGCCTCTCTCATCCCTCGATCTCTCACAACTTACTACCTCCCAATCTCTCTCTCAGCCTTAGTAGGTAGTTCTGGATGGAAACTGACAACGGACACATTGTGTGCATGTCCTTCAAGTGTTTGAACCCAGCTCTTGGTTTGGTAATCCCAAACCTGATCCAAACAATTAAGTAATAAGTCCGATCAATCCCATACCCTCACAATAGCACAATTCATCGCAGAAGACCTGCCTTTGCAGTCTGATCATCAGATCCAGTAATTAGAAATGCACCACTGATGAAGTAATCAACACAATTCACGCCTTTTGAGTGGCCATCTAATGTGAAGTTAGGATCAGGAGAACCAATACTTCATATCTGAAGTTCACGTTCAATATTAGGATATCAAGCAGGGTACAGACCAAGATACAAAACATGACTCAGTTTAACCAGCATCTTTCTGAGGAACAATTACCAATGCATACATACAAAATATTTTATTTCCCTAAACCAGTCCAAATTCATCTCCTTGTGAAACCAATTGATCATGTTCTTTATAGCATTCAACGGCACAGGCTCCCTTCAGGATTAAAAAAAATGATATCATACTAATCCACTGTCTCCCCGATACTACAACCACTACAAATTACTAATGAGGAAATTAGAAAAGGCAATGATGGGGATCTGCTATACCTGGGGCGTGCAGAGGCAGCAGAGGCGGAGCTCCTTGTGTGTGTGCCGAATCTCCTCGTCCAAGGCCGACGGCGGCGAGCTCGCCAATCAAACCCTGGGTCAGGGCCACGGGAGGTGGAGGCGAGGCATGCCAGCCGGGATTTTTAAAAGGGAACATAGAGCAGCATGAGCATGAGGCATAGAAAAAATGGGGTCACCTTAAGATCAAGAATCAATGGCCCTCTCTCAGTTCAAATCAGAAGGAAAGAACCACTATTATTGATTAGAGTTATTCTTAATTAGGCAAAGCACTACAACACGGGATCCTAAGCTACAGTTGAGGCATGCAAAACTATAAGTGTCTGTTCTTTTCATATATAAACAACCTTTAGTATCTCAACCAGAACCAAAGCAAAAAAAGTCATGGTTAAGTAACCAGCAAAGGAAGAATGAACCTTTTGGAATTTTAAAGTAGCAAGACATGAAAAGTTCTTTTTTGCCTTCAATATCACACACAGTAGGGGAGGTAGCTGCAGTTTTATTGCACAGTGGGCTCAGATTCGCCTTTCGTCGATCATATAACCTACCCCCATCATCTCTTATCACCAGATCAATCTGTTTATACAGTAGAGCTGCCCTGGTTATCACTCAACAAGAATGACCATCCAAGGACAACAACAAGTATCACAGGATCAAAAAGGATTCTAGAGACAAGGGGGAGGATCCAACTTGATACCCACAGGTGCCTCGACTGCTCAAAGGCACACTTATTTCAGCAACGGCTAATCATCATCGCCCATATGTGTGCGAGGAGCGACGCGTAGGTCACACCCATATGCCGTGGCTGGATATTTTTTCGCCCATGTTAAATGACCAAAATGCCCTCGGCGGCCACCCAGTTTTACGCACGGTGGCACGACCGGGAGGTAACTCCTCATTCGACCCATGCTACAGGGGGGCGGGATCAGATCGGACGGACGAGGTCACCCAGCGGCTCGATCCGACGGACGAAACTCCATCAAGCAAAACGATCGGACGACTACCGTGCGCTAATCGCTGAGAACGCTCAGGTTTCGACGGGTCTCGTTTTTCTGGATGATCATCATAGCCCTGGCCATGTCCCATATAGTAGCCGAAGCAGAGCAGAGGAAGATGGAGCTTACCGAGGGAGGTTGTAACCAAGGCATTACTCAGTGGGCACCGGGGTTGCACCTGAATGCCGTCCAACCGGCGAGGAACCACATCGGAGTTGCGCCTTGCAGCATCCTGCCGACAAGCACGAACGCCACTGGCACCGAAGCGGCCAAGCACGTCTAGGAGCACCATCAGGGGTGGAGATGACCGGCCCCTAGTCTGTTCTTTTTTAGCTGCAATCAAGGATAAGATTTGTTAGAACATTCTTGTGGTGCATAGGTCAACTCCACCAGAGGAGAGGAGTTCAGGTGCAAACAAGGTACAAATATTTTGATCTCACTTAACAAATTGACAATGCGTGCCACAGTAGAGCAATATGGATCCCTGCTAGTTAACCTGGACTAATACTATGTATATGATTATGACAAAATTTGCAAATCACATGATCCTACAGTTAGCTTTCTAATCGCTAGACTATCACAAATCAGTGTTCCATTTGTACCAGAATCCCGGTCAAAAAACCAATTTAAAGTTGCCAAGCCACAGTCAGTGTATTAATCCTCTATCTCTTTTGTTCATAGAACTGAACATATATGCATATATAATACGATAGGGGAGTAATTAATTATGAAAGCTGTTGAAATACCACAGAAAATATGAAGGCCGTTGCACAGGTGGTTGTGAACTTGTGATCGAGACTATGCAAGAGATTCATGTGGAAACACTAAAACAAGGACATGGTCGCAGAGAAAAGCATGCTTTGTCGTTCAGCTGGCAGCTGTTGCAATATTGTTTCCACATCTTCTTCAAATCCAACTGCAAGCATCTGGTCAGCCTCATCAAGGACCAGATACCTAACTTCTCCCAACTGAAGACTTCCGCCGTTTATCAAATCAATTAGGCGACCTGGAGTTCCTACGACAACATCAACACCACGGGAGAGTGCATTCTGCTGGGTATTATAGGAGACACCACCATAAACACACACTGTACTAAGCTTTGGTGCTGATTCCATAATTTCTTTCTCAACTTGTTTAGCCAGCTCTCTCTAGTGGGTGCAAGGACCAAAGCTCGAGGAATACGACCTCGCCTGCCAAAAGAGAAAAAAGCATAGTTAGGCGATATAAATTAGCAACTGATTTTAATGCTGCACATCATGAAGTTACAAAACAAGATAAATGTGTACCGAGGAGTCCGCCCTTCGTCCTGCTCGATTATTTGCTTGATCATTGGTATACCAAAGGCTAGCGTCTTTCCAGTTCCAGTCTTTGCTCTTGCAATCAGGTCACGGCCCTCAAGAGCTGGAATCAATACAGCCCTCTGGAGGAAACAAGACACATCAGTAAACAACCAGGCAAATAAGCACCTCATATAGAGTAAAACAAGCACAGTGAAAACATGTGTTACATAGTACAGAATAGTTTGAAGGAAAACTAATTCATACAACTAACATCTAGACAATGTGTTATCATAGCTTCCTTAGACTTGGAAATACAAATGGAACCGGCTAATTCTGTTCAAGAAAAAAGGGAATAAATGGCACGGCTGCCTCACACTACGGTGCCATCTGACAATTGCCCACATTCAGTGCTATTTGTGAGAACAGGACAGTTTGGCAATTTGATTTACAATGGAATGCTACTACATAGGCGTTGTCAAATCTCACTAGAAAGTGCTTGGGTAGTGTTGAATCAATTATGGGTTCATGGAAAATATTTATTAGGTTCAAGTGTTGGCACTTAGCAACTTTGCTATGACACCACTACCATCTGTTTTCCCCACTAAAACTTACGACAGTACCAACTTAATTCACCGAATGCTGCACTGACAGACACCACTCCCGTCCTAACAGCCAGCTAACCTATGTATGCACCAGGAATTACAAGACGAACTGAATTCACCGAATTCTACACTGTCAGACACCACTTCCCTCCCAACAGTGAACAGCCTCAGACCCTGAAATTGAGCGTCAACACAATTAAGCTGCTCGAAACATGGCACAAGTTCAGCTCACCTGGATGGGGAAGAGGTGGGTAATTCCGCGCTTCTCGAGGGTGGCGACGAGCTGGGCGGGGAGGCCGAGCCTGGAAATGGCGAGCTCATCCGCGTCCCCCTGTTGCAACCCCTCCACGGCGGCCCCCTCCTGGTCGCTCCCGTACCCCTCCTCGTCCTCGTCGTCGCTGCCGCCGCCGAGCTCGAGGCGAGCGGCAGAGAGAGGCGAACGACGGGAAGGGGGACGAACGGTGGTGAGAGCAGGAGCGGTGAGGCTGGTGGCTAGGGTTAGGGTTTGGAGAAGAGGAAGAGAGAGGGAGGGAGAGAGGAGGCGGGAGGAAGAGGAGTGGGGCGGCGCGAGGAGGCCGGGCGCCAGCGGGGAAGGAGGAAGCAGCGGCGGCGGGCTCGGGCAGAGCAGCGGCGGCGGGCTCGGGCCTAGGGTTTGGAAGGAGAGAGAGGTGAGGCGGGAGGAAGAGGAAGGGGACAGCGCGAGTGCGGCTGTGCGGGAGGAGCGACGGCTAGGTTTCCTCTCCACAGGAGCGGCCCTTTTTATACCGCAGGACGCGAAATGACGAAAATGCCCTCGTGGGGGCCCTGGAATTACGCGCGGTGGCACGACCGGGGCGCACTGAATTTTATCTAACGGCTCACAACGATCCGGTAAATATCTGACGGCCCACGACGACCTAATCCGAGATCCAACGGCCAGAACGCAATCAAGAAAATGATCGGACGGCCGAGAAGCTCTAATCGCTGAGGAGGCTCCTGCATCCCTCCGGTTCATATCTCTTGATTCAAGATAAGTAAATGGTGTAGCACATGCCTTAGCTAGAAGTTCTTACGATTCTCATGATGTAATTTCCTGGCATGGAGACCCTCCTAGTTTCCTTCTAGCTGAACAGATTAAGGATGTATTCCCTCCGTAAAGATATACTCCCTCTAGCTGAACTGTGTAGTGTCAAAAACGTTTTATATTATGGGATATAGGGAGTATTTCTTTACGGAAAAACTAACGCCCACACGCCTCCATCACCACCCATTTTGCCACGTATGAATAGATGACATCCGCAGAAATTTTTTTGGTTTTCGGCTTAAAAATATTTTATCTCCTAAATAAAAAAGCGAACTAAAAATTCGTTTTCATCATTAAATTCGTCTTGACGAGATCTTCAAAACTAGACCCCATGTTGATATGTTTCGACGAATTTTTTTCCCTAGAAGTTGCCATGATGTTTACACTATAGTTGCCATAGTTCTTAAACTAAAGTTGCCATGTGGCAATTTTAGTTTGTAGATCATGGCAACTTTAGTTTTTTGATGATGATAATTCCAGTACTTTGACCATGAAAATATTTTTTTCATTGAACCATGGCAATTTTAAGTGCATGTATCATGGCAATTTTAGTTTATGGTGCATGGCGAGTATAATCTCTTAATTCTCCGTTTTGTAATATGTTAAAATTTACTTTTAAATGTAAAAGAAAATAGTTAAAACATATCATGGCAACTTCAGTGTAAATATCATGGCAATTCATGTGCAATAGACATGGCAACTTTTAACCAAAAATTTTTTTCGCCGAAATATATCAATATGAGATCTAGTTTTCAAGATCTCGTCGCGAGGGATTTAATGGTGAAAACGGATCTAAAATTGGATTTTTCATTTAAGAGATAAAACATTTTAAAAACTGAAAATTCAAAAAGATTCTTGCATGCATGCATGCGATGATGTGACAATCTATTTGCATTAGAGACGTGTGGTGCGTCTCTTTTCCTGCCACACGTGTGGCAGTTATCGACGTCCTTTCTTTATAAAGGGAGTAAGTACCATTTGATTTGAATGAAGTGTGCCACAACTTGAAGAAAAAATAGAGAAAGATAAGCGGTGGGCGCTTGCCACGACTAAATCGTGCAGCTGCATGGCCATGGAGAAAAATAGAGGATACGAGAGGATGTTTTGACGTGATGTCATGGCCATGCATACGCGCACGCGACACTACACCGCAAGCCGAGCAATCCCTCAGCTGGTCACACTCACGCGCGCGGCGTCCATGAACTCGTGGTCGGCGACCAGCCTCTCCAGCACGTCCGGCGCCAGGCACACCTGCAGAGGTGCGCGAGCAGGGCCTGCAGCGACGAGATGGGTGCCGGGTGCGGTAGCAACGCCCGCCATCTCGCCGTTCCCCCTCGCCTTGAGCTTCTTCACGCTCGCAGCGGAGAAGGTGAAGAAGCCTTCGCGCACCGGCGGGAGCTCGAACCGCCGGAGGACGTGCTGCAGCTTGCTGAACGGCAAGGGGATCGGCACAGGGCTCGTCTCGACGAACCACCTCGCGAGCACCGGCGAGGGCGTCGAGAACATCTTCATCTTGTTTAGGCCGTTGCCATTGACGTCGCCTCGGTGTCGGTGGATCTCCGACCATGCGTTGAAGAACTCCCAGAAGGAGGTGCCGTCGCCGACGGAGTGGTTCATGGACACGGCGACGAAGACGCCGTCGGCGAGCTCAGTGACCGTCGCAGGCAGCACGGGGAGAGACTCGATGGCCGCGTCCGCGTCAAGCACACCGTTCAGCGAGAACAAGTCCCAGACCACCGGCGACGGGGTGTGCACCGAGCCGACGAGGTCCGCGACGGCCATGCCGGGCGCCGCCGTGTGGACGAGCTCGGTGCCTTCCCCGGTGCAGCGCAGAGCGACGGTGACCGTTCCGTCGCCGAGCCCCTCGATGGCGAGCCGGCCGGCAAAGTGGCAGTACCGGTCCAGGGCACGCGCCAAGGAGGACGCGAGGGCGTCGACGAGGCGCTTGCCGCCGACGGGGGGCTTGGGCAGGAGGATGCCCTTCGTGGTCTATGGTGAGGAGGCGGAGGTCCCATGGCGTTAGGTGGATGACCTCCGACGGCGTGCCGCCACCGCTCGACGGCCGGACCATGCGCCGGGATACGATCCGGGCAGTGCCGGGAGCTTCCATGTGCTCGATGCTGCCCATTGCCTCACTCGCGATCAAGATTTCTTGGGACTCGTATGAGGCTAAGAGCTTGCTTGCATATTGTAAGACAAATAATTTGGGGGACTGCTCAACACCTCACGGGGTGCGGCTATCTCATTATATATAAATACCAAAGGGTACAATATACAAGGTGTATATACAAGTCTACGTAATGTACATATACAGTCTAACACCCTCCCTCAATCTTAACTGTGGCCTCAAGTACAAACTAAGTTAAGATTGCGCCTACAGCCTACAAACTGTGGTTTGTGGAAGAGGCTTCGTGAAGATGTCAGCAAGTTGATCCTTTGATGAGATGAACTTGATGCTAAGTAGCTTTTGTGCAACACGTTCTCGAACAAAGTGATAGTCAACCTCAATATGTTTCGTCCGAGTATGAAACACAGGATTAGATGACAAATATGTAGCACCGATGTTATCACACCAAAGTACCGGAGGATGAGCTGAAGAGACTCTCAACTCGTGCAATAAGGACTGAACCCGAATGATCTCAGCCGTCGCATCAGCCACTGCTTTGTACTCAGCTTCCGTACTGCTACGAGACACCGTAGCCTGCTTGCGAGCATTCCAAGCAACCAAGTTAGAACCAAGAAACACTGCATACCCCCCCCCCCCCCCCGTGGATCGCCGGTCATCAGGACTACCAGCCCAGTCTGCATCCGAAAAGGCTGAGATCTCATAAGACGCGACAGGTTGGAGGAGCAAACCATAAGAAGCAGTGAGACAGACATAACGCAGGATACGCTTCACAACTGACCAATGAGATGTCCTGGGTGCATGAAGAAACTGATAGACACGGTTGACTGCATAAGAGACATCTGGTCTGGTGATAGTAAGATACTGCGGACCTCCAACAAGACTGCAGTACTCAGTAGCATCATCAGGTGAAAGATGGTCTCCATCAAGAGTAGACAACCGATCAGTGGCAGACATCGGAGTACTGGAAGGTTTACACTTCAGCATACCAGCACGACGCAACAGGTCCAAAGAATACTTCTTCTGAGTAAGAGTTAACCTAGCAGAAGACCGTGAAACCTCCAGTCCAAGGAAGAAGTGCAGAGCACCTAGATCCTTGACAGCAAAATCACCTCTCAAAGCAGTCACAAGACGATCTGCAACAGCATCTGAGTAACTGATGAGTATGATATCGTCAACATAGACCAGCAAATACATCGTAACCTCAGGTCGCTGAAGAAGAAACAATGATGTGTCAGCGGTGGAGTGAATAAACCCAAGCGCCCGCAGAACAGAGCCAAGACGTGCATGCCATGCACGGGGAGCCTGTTTGAGCCCATAGAGCGCCTTGACCAAACGACAGAGATGGTGAGGTCGTGCAGGATCCACAAACCCTGGCGGCTGTCGCATATAAACCTCCTCCTCCAGAACTCCATGCAAGAAAGCATTCTGCACATCAAGTTGACGAAGGAACCATCCTCGAGTAACAGCAAGGGACAGCAGCAAACGAATATTAGCAGGCTTGATAACTGGACTGAATGTGTCTTCATAATCAAGACCATACCTCTGTTTGAAACCCTTTGCAACTAACCTCGCTTTGTAGCGTTCAAGGGAGCCATCAGCATGTCTCTTGACTTTAAACACCCATTTAGAATCAATGATGTTGATCCCAGATACTGGAGGAAAAGCTGCCAAGTGTCATTCTTCAGCAATGCCTGAAACTCCTGTTCCATCACAGCACGCCAGTGAGGAATGCTCAGTGCAGCCTGAAAGTGGCGAGGCTCAGCAGTAGGATCCTCAGTAGCATGAGCCATACAAGCAGCGAGCCACGCGACAGTCCCATCAGTACGAATCTTGGGCTGGAACACCCCTGTCTGGCTGCGTGTGCGAGCTCGAGGAGCAGCAGCAGGTGGTTGCAACACCGGACTTGACTCGGGCGGCGATAGAGGCAAGGACGAGCCACCCGACGCGGGCGAAGACAGAGGCGAGGCCGAGCCACCCGAGCTCGCGTCAGAGCCCGTTGGTACTGGAGAACCAGGCGTCGTTGGGCCCAGCGAGACCGGCCCATCCGGAGCCAGACCCGGCACCCGCGAGGCAGCGCCTGGGCTAGGCGAGGAGGCAGCCGGCCCAGGAGAGGCCAGCACCGAGGCAGGTGCGGGGGACTCCCGCGAGTTGGGCGGGGGCGATGACGACCGCGAAGCAAGCGGGGGCGATGCCCGCGAGGCGGCTGCGGGTGCAGCCCCCGCGGGTCGATGGGCGCCGCCCGGTATGCATGCCCCATGCAGAAGACCGACGTCCAGGTCCGGGGCTTCCGTCAGTGCCTGTTCCTCAAGGAGCTCAAGACGAGCACCACATCCAACACCTGCAACATGGTTAGGAAGCAACACAGGAGCATGTGCAACATCTACAAATTGATCAGGCGAAGGTGTGGTAGAAGAAACGTCCGGTAGAGGAGTGATAGAGTTGTTCGGAAGTGCACGAAAGGGGAACACATTCTCATCAAATACAACGTCACGAGAGATGTAGACGCGATTGGTGGGAACATGTAGGCATTTGTACCCTTTGTGAAGGGAACTATATCCAAGGAAAACACACTTTTTCCACCGAAACTCTAGCTTATGTTTGTTATAAGGACGAAAATGAGGCCAACAAGCACACCCAAAAACTTTGAGAAAGGTGTAGTCTAGAATTTCATTGAGCAAGAGTTCATGTGTGATACGTCCATTTTGCATCATGCTTTTATGACAATATTTATTGCATTATGGGCTGTTATTTCACGTTATGTCACAATACTTATGGCTATTCTCTCTTATTTTACAAGGTTTACATGAAGAGGGAGAATGACGGCAGCTGGAATTCTGGGCTGAAAAAGGAGCAAATATTGAAGGCCTATTCTGCGCAACTCCAAAAGTCCTGAAACTCCGCGGAATACCTTAAAATAAATAAAGAAAAATCGTCACCAAAGATGAAGGCCAGGGGGCCCACACCCTGCTCACGAGGGTGGGCGGGCGCCCCCCCTGGGCGCGCCCCCTACCTTGTGGGCCCCCTGGTGGCTCTCCGACGCCCATCTTCTCCTATATGAAGTCTTTCGATGAGAAAAAAAAATAGAAGGTAATCTTTCGGGACGAGACTCCGCCGCCACGAGGCGGAACCTTGACGGAACGAATCTAGGGCTCCGGTAGAACCTTGGCGGAACCAATCTAGGGACACTTCCCTCCGGGAGGGGGAAATCATCACCATCGTCATCACCAATGCTCCTCTCATCGGGAGAGGGCAATCTCCATCAACATCTTCATCAGCACCATCTCATCTCCAAACCCTAGTTCATCTCTTGTATCAACATACCAACAAAAGAAAAAGTTTTTCTATGACTTGCGACATTACTTTTGGGATGACCCACATCTTTATAAAGAAGGAGTAGATGGTGTTATTAGACGTTGTGTACCTGAGCATGAACAGGAACAGATCCTATGCAAGTGTCACTCTGAAGCTTATGGAGGACACCACGCTGGAGATAGAACTGCACACAAGGTATTGCAATCCGGTTTTTATTGGCCTACTCTCTTCAAGGATGCCCGTAAGTTTGTTTTGTCTTGCGATGAGTGTCAAAGAATTGGTAATATTAGTAGACGTCAAGAAATGCCTATGAATTATTCACTTGTTATTGAACCATTTGATGTTTGGGGCTTTGATTATATGGGACCTTTTCCTGCCTCTAATGGTTATACACATATTTTAGTTGCTGTCGATTACGTTACTAAGTGGGTAGAAGCTATTCCAACTAGTAGTGCTGATCATAACACTTCTCTTAAAATTCTTAAGGAAGTTATTTTTCCGAGGTTTGGAGTCCCTAGATACTTAATGATTGATGGTGGTTCACACTTTATTCATGGTGCTTTCCGTAAGATGCTTGCTAAATACGACGTTAATCATAGAATTGCATCTCCGTATCACCCGCAGTCTAGTGGTCAGGTAGAAATGAGCAATAGAGAGCTCAAATTAATCTTGCAAAAGACTGTCAATAGGTCTAGAAAGAATTGGTCCAAGAAACTGAATGACGCGTTGTGGGCCTATAGAACTGCATACAAAAATCCAAGCTTAAAATGGTTTATGGAAAAGCTTGTCACTTACCTCTCGAACTAGAACATAAGGCATACTGGGCTATTAAAGAGCTCAACTATGATTTCAAACTTGCTGGTGAGAAGAGGTTATTTGATATTAGCTCACTTGATGAATGGAGAACCCAAGCTTATGAAAATGCCAAGTTGTTTAAAGAAAAGGTTAAAAGATGGCATGACAAAAGGATACAAAAGTGTGAGTTTAATGTAGGTGATTATGTATTGCTATACAACTCTCGTTTAAGATTTTTTGCAGGAAAACTTCTCTCTAAATGGGAAGGTCCCTACGTTATCGAGGAGGTCTATCGTTCCGGTGCCATAAAAATCAACAACTTCGCGGGCACAAATCCGAAGGTGGTAAACGGTCAAAGGATCAAACACTATATCAGGTAACCCTATAAATGTTGAAACTAATATTATTGAAACCGTAACCCCGGAGAAATACATAAGGGACACTTTCTAGAACGTTCCAGACACCGAAAAGGAATAGGTATGTGGTACAGTAAGTAAACCGACTCCAAAACAAATTTTAAGACAATATTTCTCCGTTTTGGAATATTTAGAAAAATAGAAAAATAATTAGCAGTCCGGGGAGGACACGAGGCCTCCACGAGGGTGGAGGGTGCGCCCTACCCCCTGGGCGCGCCCCCTACCTCGTGAGCACCTCATGTGCCCTCCGGACTCCGTTTCCTTGCACGATACGTATTTTGGTCGGTAAAAATTCATTATATATACTCCAGAAGGTTTTGACTCCCGTATCACGCAAATATACTCTGTTTTTGTTTCGAGCTGTTGCTGCTGTAGGTTGGAGCAAGATGTCTTCTCAAGAGTCAGTCGGGGAGAGCCGGGTATCTAACCCGACACCGGAACCAAGGGCAAACAGCGATGCTGACCACTTTGGGACTGCAACGGAGGAAGAGATGGAGGATGACCTGATGAGAGCAGATGCCATAGAAGATCAAGAAGTCACCTCTCGCCTCCGAGCAGGGTTTACGATGGGGGAACTGCAGAACTCAGCTATTCCAAACTCGGTTATCCCTTCCAATGTCAAATTTCTTTCCTATGAAAATATGAGGAGGAGTGTCTCTTGTTCTCCCGCAGCTATGCAACACCCTTGGGTGCAAGGAACTTTAGCCATTACAGGAAAGCTTCGCAAGGAAATAATGGACCTCAAGCAGCAAGCCAATAAGCTCGAGGAGGAGAACCGTATCTTGAGGGGAATCATCGCCAAGAATATTACACCAACAACAAAGAAGTAGAAATAATCACCTGGGTATGGGCACTCCCCTTGGCAACTGCCAAGCTTGGGGGAGGTGCCCTGGTATTGTATCACCATCACAACTCCTATCTTTACCGTTTTTCTTAGTTCGATCCTTTTAGTAGTATCTTGATTTAGTAGAATAAAGTCATGGCATGATCTAGTTTTGAGTTTTTCTTTATGATCCTTCTTTGTAATCGAGTCCGTGAGCTATATAATAAAGATTAGTGTTGAGTCAAGGGCTTGAGTATTTTGCCATGATTTTGGGTGATTAGAAGAAAGAGAATAAAAAGAATCAAAGAGTTCATATTGATCTTAGTGAAAGTAATTACTCCACATAGAAAGAGTATGATGATTAAAAGTTGTTGGGAGTTGGCAAATATAGCTTTGGTCATCGTTGCAATTAATAGGAAGTAATAAGGGAAGAGAGGTTTCACATATAGGTATATTATCATTGACATCTTTTATGATTGGGAGCACTCATTAAAATATGACATGCTAAAGAGGGTTGATGTTGGACAAGGAAGACAACATAATGAGTTATGTTTTCTTACATCTGAGATAAAGTATGTTGTCATGGATCCTCTACCGTGTTGAGCTTGCCTTTCCCCCTCATGCTAGCCATATTCTCAGCACCAAGTGGAAATACTACTTGTGCTTCCAAATACCCTTAAACCAGTTTTGCCATGAGAGTCCACCATATCTACCTATGGATTGAGTAAGATCCTTCAAGTAAGTTGTCGTCGGTGCAAGCAATAAAAATTGCTCTCTAAATATGCATGACTTATTAGTGCGGAGAAAATAAACTTTGTACGAACTTGTTGTGGACGCAATAAAAGCGACGGACTGCATAATAAAGGTCCACATACAACGGGCAATATAAAGTGACGTTCTTTTGCATTAAGATTTTGTGCATCAACCCTAAATGCGCATGACAACCTCTGCTTCCCTCTGCGAAGGGCCTATCTTTTATTATTATCCTCCACCTTATGCAAGAGTCACGGTGATCTTCACCTTTCCTTTTTCATTTTATCCTTTGGCAAGCTCAGCATGTTGGAAAGAACATGATATATATATATATATATATATATATATATATATATATATATATATATATCTAATTGGATGTAGGGGAGCATGAATTATTATTGTTGACATTACCCTTGAGGTAAAAGGTTGTGGGGCAAAACTATAAGCCCCTATCTTTCTCTGTGTCCGATTAAAACTCCGTAACCACAAGTATTGCGTGAGTGTTAGCAATTATGAAGGACTAAGTGATAGTTGAATTGTGGACTTGCTTTTAAGCTCTGACATAGACTATTCCAATGTTATGATAAATTGCAATTGCTTCAATGACTGAGGTTATAATTTGTTGGTGCTCAATAAGGTTTCTGATTCATACTTTGGCTTTGTTAAAAGATCATCAGTTGAACATGAGTAATCATATGAAAAAATCTATTTATGTTGTTGTTTTAGAAATAATCATGATGCTTTCATGTCCGTATTTTATTTTTATCGACGCCTCTACCTCTGAACATGAGGACATATTTATTGTTATCGGCTTTTCGCTTGAGGACAAGCGAGGTCTAACCTTGGGGGAGTTGATACGTCCATTTTGCATCATGCTTTTATGACAATATTTATTGCATTATGGGCTGTTATTTCATGTTATGTCACAATACTTATGGCTATTCTCTATTATTTTACAAGGTTTACATGAAGAGGGAGAATGTCGGCAGCTGGAATTCTGGGCTGGAAAAGGAGAAAATATTGAAGGCCTATTCTGCGCAACTCCAAAAGTCCTAAAACTCCACGGAATACCTTAAAATAAATAAAGAAAAATCGTCACCAGAGATGAAGGCTAGGGGCCCACACCCTGCTCACGAGGGTGGGGGGCACCCCCTGGGCGCGCCCCCCTACCTCGTGGCCCCCCTGGTGGCTCTCCGACGCCCATCTTCTCCTATATGAAGTCTTTCGATGAGAAAAAAATAGAAGGTAACCTTTCGGGACGAGACTCCACAGCCACGAGGCGGAACCTTGGCGGAACCAATCTAGGGCTCCGGCAGAGATATTCTGCCGGGGACACTTCCCTCCGGGAGGGGGAAATCATCACCAACGTCATCACCAACGCTCCTCTCATCGGGAGAGGGCAATCACCATCAACATCTTCATCAGCACCATCTCATCTCCAAACCCTAGTTCATCTCTTGTATCCAATTCTTGTCTCCAAGTCCGGGATTGGTGCTAGTAGGTTGCTAGTAGTGTTGATTACTCCTTGTAGTTGATGCTAGTTGGTTTATTTGGTGGAAGATCATATGTTCAGATCCTTTATGCACATTATTACCCCTCTGATTATGAACATGAATATGCTTTGTGAGTAGTTACATTTGTTCCTGAGGACAAGGGAGAAGTCTTGCTATTAGTAGTCATGTGAATTTGGTATTCGTTCGATATTTTGATAAGATGTATGTTGTCTAACCTCTAGTGGTGTTATGTGAACGTCGACTACATAACACTTCACCATTATTTGGCCTAGAGGAAGGCATTGGGAAGTAGTAAGTAGATGATGGGTTGCTAGAGTGACAGAAGCTTAAACCCTAGTTTATGCGTTGCTTCGTAAGGGACTGATTTGGATCCATATGTTCCATGCTATGATTAGCTTTACCTTAATACTTTTGTTGTAGTTGCGGATGCTTGCAATAGAGGTTAATCATAAGTGGGATGCTTGTTCAAGTAAGAACATCACCCAAGCACCGGTCAACCCACATATCAAATTATCAAAGTACCGAACGCGAATCATATGAGCGTGATGAAAACTAGCTTGACGATATTCCCATGTGTCTTCGGGAGCGCTTTTCCTATCATAAGAGTTTGTCCAGGCTTGTCCTTTGCTACAAAAAGGATTGGGCCACCTTGCTGCACTTTATTTACTTTTGTTACTTGTTGCTCGTTATAATTTATCCTATCACAAAACTATTTGTTACCACTTATTTCAGTACTTGCAGAGAATACCTTGCTGAAAACTGCTTATCATTTCCTTCTGCTCCTCGTTGGGTTCGACACTCTTACTTATCGAAAGGACTACGATAGATCCCCTATACTTGTGGGTCATCAAGACTCTTTTCTGGTGCCGTTGCCGGGGAGTGAAGCGCCTTTGGTAGGTGGAATTTGGTTAGGAAAAAAATTTATTTAGTGTGCTGAAATTTTCTATCACTTGTTACTATGGAAAGTAATTGTCTGAGGGGCTTGTTCGGGGTATCTTCACCTCGTCTAGTAGAGCAAAGAGTTTCTCCTCAACCTAGTGAACCTACTGAAAATGAAACTCCTTTTCAGATTCCTTCGGGTATGACGGAAAAACTGCTAGATAACACTTTTACAGGAGATGGAACAAAGCATCCTAATGAACATCTATGCTATGTGGATGATGTTTGTGGACTATTTAAGCTTGCAGGTATACCCGATGATGTTGTTAAGAAGAAGGCCTTCCCTTTATCTTTGAAGGGAGACACATTGACATGGTACATGCTATGTGATGATATGAGATCATGGAACTATAAAAGATTGAAATTGGAATTTCATCAAAAGTATTACCCTATGCATCTTGTTCATCGTGATCACAATTATATATATAATTTTTGGCCTCGCGAAGGAGAAAGCATCGCTCAAGCTTGGGGGAGGCTTAAATCAGTGTTATATTCATTTCCCAATCATGAGCTCGCAAGAGAAGTAATTATGCAAAGTTTTTATGCTCGGGCTTTCTGATAACAATCGCACCATGCTCGATACTTCTTGTGCTGGCTCTTTTATGATGAAGCCTATTGAATTTAGATGAAATTTATTGGATAGAATTAAACGCAACTCTAAAGATTGGGACCTCGACGAAGGTAAGGAGTCAGGTATGACACCTAAGTTTGATTGTGTTAAATCTTTTATGAAGACCGATATTTTCCGTAAGTTTAGCACTAAATATGGACTTGACTCTGAGATAGTAACTTCTTTCTGTGAATCCTTTGCTACTTATGTTGATCTCCCCAAGGAGAAGTGGTTTAAATATCATCCTCCCATAGAAGTAAAAGTAGCTGCACCTATTAAAGTTGAAGAAAAGACTATCACCTACAATGATCCTATTGTTCCCATTTCTTATGTTGAGAAACCACCTTTCCCTGTTAGAATGAAGGATCATGCTAAAGCTTCAACTGTTGTTCGTAAAAGCAATATTAGAACTTATATACCCCTGAGCAAGTCAAAGTAGAACCTAATATTGCTATTGTTAAAGATCTCTTGTCTGATAATATTGATGGGCATGTTATTCAGTTCTCTGGTGAAACTGCTAGAATTGCTAACCCCTGTGATAGAGATAAACATAGACCTGTGGCAGGCATGCCTGTTATTTCTGTTAAAATAGGAGATCATTGTTATCATGGCTTATGTGATATGGGCGCTAGTGCTAGTGTTATACCCATTGACTTATACAATGAAATTATGCATGAAATTGCACCTGCTGAGTTAGAAGATATTGATGTTACAATTAAACTTGCCAATAGAGATACTATTTCATCAATTGGGATTGTTAGAGATGTTGAAGTCTTGTGTGGAAAAACCAAATATCCCACTGATTTCCTTGTTCTTGGTTCTCCACAAGATAGCTTTTGTCCCATTATATTTGGTAGACCCTTCTTGAATACTGTTAATGCTAAGATAGACTGCAAAAATAATGTTGTTACTATTGGCTTGGATGATATGGTTCATGAGTTTAATTTCTCTAAATTTAGTAAACAACATCGTGAGGAAGAATTGCCTAGTAAGGATGAAATTATTGTTATTGCTTCTATTGCCGTACCTCCTAGTGATCCTTTAGAACATTATTTGCTAGATCATGAAAATGATATGTTCATGAATGAAAGAAGGGAAATAGATGAAGTATTCTTTAAACAGGAATCTATTCTGCAACACAATTTGCCTGTTGAAATCCTAGGGGATCCTCCTCCACCCAAGGGTGATCCCGTGTTTGAGCTTAAACCGTCACCTGATAATCTTAAATATGCTTATCTTGATGAAAAGAAAATATATCCTATCATTATTAGTGCTAACCTTTCAGAGCATGAAGAAGAAAGATTATTGAAAACTCTGAAAAAGCACCGTGCCGCTATTGGATATACTCTGAATAATCTTATGGGCATCAGTCCCACTCTTGTCAACATAAAATAAATTTGGAAGCGGATGCTAAACCAGTTTGTGATCCTCAACGACGTTTGAATCCTAAAATGAAAGAAGTGGTAAGAAAGGAAATACTCAAGCTTCTGGAGGCAGGTATAATTTATCCCTTTCCTGACAGTCAATGGGTAAGTCCTGTCCATTGTGTCCGTAAGAAGGGAGGTATTACTGTTGTCCCTAATGATAAAGATGAATAGATTCTGCAAAGAATTATCATAGGTTATAGGATGGTAATTGATTTCCGCAAATTAAATAAGGCTACTAAGAAAGATCATTACCCCTTACCTTTTATTGATCAAATGCTAGTAGAAAAAGGACCTAATATGAGACACATTAGTCCCGGTTCGATTTTGGCCCGGTGCTAATGGTACCATTAGTGTCGGTTCGAACGGCTATGCATTAATGCCGGTTCGTTTTGAACCTTTAGTACCGGTTCGTGCCACGAACCGGTACTAAAGGGGTGGTGGCAGGCCGGGGCCCCGCGATCACCTTTAGTACCGGTTCGTGGCACAAACCAGTACTAAAGGGCTAACCTTTAGTACCGGTTCGTGCCACGAACCGGTACTAAAGGGGTATGACCTATAGTACCGGTTCGTGGCACAAACCGGTACTAAAGGGCAATTTTCAAACTCTACCCCACCCCCCAGTATCGCCATTTCAGTTTTGAAAAATACAAAAGAAAATGATAAAAAATTCAAAAAATAAAATTCTTCGAGATGTAGTTATATTACTACATCTACTAGTTAGGAAAATTAAAAAACTTAAATTTGGAGATGTTTTGCAAAAAGTGTAGGGAAAATATAAAACAGCTATAACTTTTGCATACGATGTCGGAAAAAACGTATAATATATCAAAAAATTCAGCACAAAAATCCGCATCCGATTTTGACATCCTTCGGCCTGTTTGCAATTTTTTAGAATCCTCAAATTCCAAAAGGAGAAACAGATACGCTCAAATTTAAGTTTTTTAATTTTGATGAAATCTGGTCAAACTATGGTCAAACTACTTATTCAAGAAGTATTAATGTTACTACATACTTATTCAAGAATATTAGTGTTACTAAATAATTTTTTTTTTGAATTTTGGTCAAATCTGGTCAAACTATGGTCAAACTATGGTCAAACTTATTCAAGAAATATTAGTGTTACTAAATAATTACTGTTTTTTAGAATAATAGTTTCAAATTCAAATGGTGAAATGTGTGACCTAATGCTCAAGCTAAACTGCTGAGGGTTAATAGGATTTACAGCTTACATTTGTCAGGAAAACAACAAGTGCAGACTTGGAAAGTAGGGAGAATAGAACTCCGAAGTTAAGCGTGCTCAGGCTGGGGGAGTGAGAGGATGGGTGACTGGTCGGCAAGTTAGACGATTTGGAATGAGTGATCCACATTTGAGTAGTTAAGTGGAGCGATTAGAGACTAAATCATCAAATAATTCAGAAAATTGAAAATTGAAAAAAAAATCAAATTTTTTTCCAAAATTTTCAAAAAAACAAATACCTTTAGAAACGGTTGGTAACACCAACCGGTACTAAAGGTCCCCCATACCACGGCGCGAGCTCACGCCACGTGGTGGGCCTTTAGTGGCGGTTCGTGCCGAACCGGTACTAAAGGGGGGGGGGCACTAGTAGAAAAAGGGTCAAACGTGAAGCACATTAGTGCCGGTTTGTATTTGAGCCGGCACAAATGTATACATTAGTGCCGGTTTCAACGGCTAGCCGGGCCGCTCTCATTAGTACCGGTTCGTGGCTAACCTTTAGCACCGGTTCGTGCCACGAACCGGTACTAATGAGAGTGGTGACAGGGGGATCTCCTCTCTAGAGGATCTCCGGGGTGGGGCGGACCCCAAGGCGTGTGGTGGCGCGACTGATCTGGGATCTGCGGCGCGGCGGATGGCTGCAGGCGGCGGGAGGCCGGCCCATCCTCGGACGGCGATGGCTTGGCGCAGCGGAGGCCAGGGCTGCGGGCGCTGCGGATGGCCCTGCGGGCGACGGCGGCGGCGGCTGCGGTCGGTGACGGCCGGCTTGGCTGCGGTGGCGTGCATGCTGCCTTTAGATCGACGACGGTGGCGTGGAGGGTGTCGGTGTCAAAACCGGCGGATCTCGGGTAGGGGGTCCCGAACTTTTGCGTCTAAGGCTAATGGTAACAGGAGGCGGGGGACACGATGTTTACCCATGTTCGGGCCCTCTTGATGGAGGTAATACCCTACATCCTGCTTGATTGATCTTGATGATATGAGTATTACAAGAGTTGATCTACCACGAGATCGTAGAGGCTAAACCCTAGAAGCTTGCCTATGATTATGATTGTTGTTGTCCTACGGACTAAACCCTTTGGTTTATATAGACACCGGAGGGGGCTAGGGTTACACAGAGTTGGTTACAGAGAAGGAGATCTACATATCCGAATTGCCAAGCTTGCCTTCCACGCAAAGGAGAGTCCCATCCGGACACGGGACGAAGTCTTCAATCTTGTATCTTCATAGTCCAACAGTCCAGCCAAAGTATATAGTCTAGCTGTCCGAGGACCCCCTAATCCTGGACTCCCTGAGTAGCCCCTGAACCAGGCTTCAATGACGATGAGTCCGGCGCGTAGATTGTCTTCGGCATTGCAAGGCAGGTTCCTTCTCCGAATACTCCATAGAAGATTTTGAACACGAGGATCGTGTCCGGCTCTGCAAAACAATTCCACATACCACCGTAGAGAGCACAATATTCCACAAATCTAATCTGCTGACAACTTTTCATAGCGTGACATCACGCCACGGCCCGGTCATTATTCCAACCGTTTTCCTCAACCAGTTACTGCACATATTGCGAGGCGGTTTCCTTGGCACGTCATGTCGAAGCAGAGATTGTGTCCCCTTATCACGGGATTCTCATTAATACGGGTGTGGGTAACCCAATCGCGCCATCAATCGCGGCGCTTTGGGAATAAGCGATTTTACGGGGCAAGTGGGGAGGCACACAGTTTCTACTGCCTTTATAAAGGGATAAGGATTCCTCTTTTTCACCCACGCCTTCTTCTTCCCTTGCCCATCCATTACGCTCGAGCTCCAGTGCCCAAGTTCTCACCTTCTCCTCAAAGCCATTCCAAACATGTCCGGAGCGGGAGGCAAGTGGATGGCCTCCTCCGTTACGAAGGAGAACATTACGAAGCTCCGGTAAGCCGGATACCTGGCCGCAAACATTGTGCACCGGCTCCCGGACGCAGGGCAGATCGTCCCTACTCCAAAACCCCATGAGAGGGTCGTATTCATTGCCCACTTCGTCCACGGACTGGGATTCCCCCTGCACCCATTTGTCCGCGGGCTCATGTTCTACTACGGGCTGGATTTCCACGATCTGGCCCCAATTTCATCCTCAACATCTCGGCATTTATCGTCGTGTGCGAGGCCTTCCTCCGCATCAAGCCCCACTTCGGCCTGTGGCTGAAGACCTTCAACGTGAAGCCGAAGATAGTGGTCGGCCAGCAAGCGGAGTGCGGAGGCGCCATGGTGGGCAAGATGCCCAACGTCATTTGGCTCGAAGGCTCCTATGTGGAGACCGTGAAGGGGTGGCAATCGGGGTGGTTATACATCACCGAGCCGCGTGATGCCAACTGGACGGCGACCCCCGAGTTTCAATCTGGCATCCCTATGCGGCTCACCTCCTGGAAAGAGAAGGGATTAGCCTGGGGTGCGCCGGCGGAGCTGACCGGACTCCAGAACTGTCTCAAAAACATGATAAGCAAGAAAATCAAGCTTGTCAATGTGGTCCAGGTCATGCTCTGCCGCCGGATCCTCCTGTTGGGGGAACGTAGAAATATAAAAAAATTTCCTACGCACACGCAAGATCATGGTGATGCATAGCAATGAGAGAGGAGAGTGTTGTCCACGTACCCTCATAGACCGAAAGCGGAAGCGTTAGCACAACGCGGTTGATGTAGTCATATGTCTTCACGGCCCGACCGATCAAGGACCGAAAGCACAGCACCTCCGAGTTCTTGCACACGTTCAGCTCGATGACGTCCCTCGAACTCCGATCCAGCGGAGTGTCGAGGGAGAGTTCCGTCAACACGACGACGTGGTGACGATGATGATGTTCTACCGATGCAGGGCTTCGCCTAAGCACCGCTATGATATTATCGAGGAGGACTATGGTGGAGGGGACACCGCACACGGCCAAAAGATCAATGATCAATTGTTGTTGTGTCTAGAGGTGCCCCCTGCCCCCGTATATAAAGAAGCAAGGGGGAGGGGGCGCGCAAGAAGGAGTCCTACTCCCACCGGGAGTAGGACTCCCGCTTTTCCTTGTCGAAGTAAGAGAGGGGGAAGGAAGGGAGAGAGGGGAGGAAGGAAAGGGGGCGCCCCCCTTCCTTGTCCTATTCGGACTAGAGGGAGAGGGGGCGCGCGGCCTCCCCTGGCCGCCCCTCCTCTTCTCCACTTTGGGCCCATGAGGCCCATTAACCCCCCGGGGGGTTCCGGTAACCCCCGGTACTCCACTATATATCCGATAACCCCCGGAACCATTCTGGTGTCCGAATATAGTCGTCCAATATATCAATCTTCATGTCTTGACCATTTCGAGACTCCTCGTCATGTCCGTGGTCATATCCGGGACACCAAACTATCTTCGGTACATCATAATATATAAACTCATCATATAAGCGTCATCTAACTTTAAGCGTGCGGACCCTATGGGTTTGAGAACTATGTAGACATGACCGAGACACGTCTTCGGTCAATAACCAATAGCGGAACCAGGATGCTCTTATTGGCTCCTACATATTCTACGAAGATCTTTATCGGTCAAACCGCATAACAACATACGTTGTTCCCTTTGTCATCAGTATGTTACTTGCCCGAGATTTGATCGTCGGTATCTCAATACCTAGTTCAATCTCGTTACCGACAAGTCTCTTTACTCGTTACATAATGCATCATTCCGTAATTAACTCATTAGCTACATTTCTTGCAAGGCTTATAGTGATGTGCATTACCGAGAGGGCCCAGAGATACCTCTCCGACAATCGGAGTGACAAATCCTAATCTCGAAATACGCCAACTCAACAAGTATATTCGGAGACACATGTAGAGCTCCTTTATAATCACCCAGTAACGTTGTGACGTTTGGTAGCACGCAATGTGTTCCTCCGGTAAACGGGAGTTGCATAATCTCATAGTTGTAGGAACATCTATAAGTCATGAAGAAAGCAACAACAACATACTAAACGATCAAGTGCTAAGCTAACAGAATGGGTCAAGTCGATCACATCATTCTCCTAATGATGTGATCCCATTAATCAAATGACAACTCATGTCTATGGCTAGGAAACACAACCATCCTTGATTCAACGAGCTAGTCAAGTAGAGACATACTAGTGACATTATGTTTGTCTATGTATTCACACATGTATCAAGTTTTCGGTTAATACAATTCTAGCATGAATAATAAACATTTATCATGAAATAAGGAAATAAATAATAACTTTATTATTGCCTCTAGGGCATATTTTCTTCAGTCTCCCACTTGCACTAGAGTCAATAATCTAGTTCACATCATCATGTGATTTAAAACCAATATTCACATCTGTATGTGATTAACATCCATAGTTCACATCGTCATGTGATCAACACCCAGAGGGTTTACTAGAGTCAATAATCTAGTTCACATCGCTATGTGATTAACACCCAAAGAGTACTACGGCCTGTTTGCAAATTTTTAGAATCCTCAATTTCTAAAAGGAAAAAAACTAATGCTCAAATTTCAGTTTTTTTTGTTAAATCTAGTCAAACTATGGTCAAACTACTTATTCAAGAAGTATTAGTGTTACTAAATAATAATTCAAGAATATTAGTGTTACTAAATAATTATTTCAGTTTTTTTGAATTTTGGTCAAATCTGGTCAAACTGTGGTCAAACAATGGTCAAACTACTTATTCAAGAGATATTAGTGTTACTAAATAATTATTTCAGTTTTTTTGAATTTTGGTCAAATCTGGTCAAACTATGGTCAAACAATGGTCAAACTACTTATTCAAGAAATATTAGTGTTACTAAATAATTATTTCAGTTTTTTTAATTTTGGTCTGGTCAAACTGTGGTCAAACTGTGGTCAAACTACTTATTCAAGAAATATTAGTGTTACTAAATAATTATTGTTGTTTAGAACAATAATTTCAAACTCAAACAGTGAAATGTGTGACTTCATGCTCAAGCTAAATTCCTAAGGTTAATAGGATTGACATCTTATTATTGTTAGGAAAACAACAAGTGTAGACTTGGAAACGGGGGGGAATAGAACCCGGAAGTTAAGCGTGCTCAGGCTGGAGTAGTGAGAGGATGAGTGACTGTTCGGGAAGTTAGATGATTTGGAATGATGAGGGGTGATTAGAGATTAGAGGTTAAACTGAGCAGTGATGAGGGGTGATTAGAGATTAGAGGTTAAAATAATTCAGAAATTTCAAAATAAAAAAAATTCAAAAAAAAATTGGAAAAATTTCAAAAAAAATTTCTTTAGTACCGGTTGGTGTTACCAACCTGGACTAAAGGTGGACCTCCAGGCAGCGGCCACGTGGACGGCCTTTAGTCCCGGTTCGTGTAAGAACTGGGACTAAAGGGGGAGGCTTTAGTGACGACCCTTTAGTCCCGGTTCCAGAACCGGGACTAAAGGCCCTTATGAACCGGGACAATAGGCCCTTTTTCTACTAGTGTAAACTTTCTTACAACCTCAAAATTTGTTTTTTTGCTAGGAGATATTGAAATGTTCGAACTCCACGATATTTGGCACGGACATCACACACATGAGCATCTAGAATCAAAAAACAATTCGAATTTTTTGAATTCTTTTACTATTTAAACCAAATTTACTGTTCACCTCAAATGCAGATGCACACGAGAGCCAAAATGCCGTGTCCGTCTCGCACATACACAATATGAAGTTTACAATAGTATGTAGCACTCCCTGATACAACCAACACCACCCGCTGGCTCCTTTATCCACAATTCCACATCAATTGCTGCAAGAGCGCCCTTGTGAGCACTACCTAGTTCCATAAACTTCTCCCATAAAATAAGTGTTTTGTAGTACTCAGCTTATGCCATTAGCCCGTCATTAGTTACCTAACATACAATTACTTTGTAAGGATGCAGTAAATCTGCATGAAGATTCCTCAAAAGGATGTACACATAATTTTTTTACTCATGAAAATATAACCAGAATAATAAAATCAACAACTAGTAAAAACTCAACCTGATGAGTGACGTACACCACTGATTCTCGAAAGAATTTCTTATTTGACACTGTTTTAAATTTCATTTCCCTATTTAACATCGAAGAAATATTTATTCCTTATCTAACACCAACTTTAAATTTTATTCCCAATATAACACTTTTGTCCATTCAGGCCCGACCCTGAGGGGGGGCAGGGGGGGCGGCCGCCCCGGGCCCCCGGAACGGAGGGGCCCCCACCCAGGAATGTGTGCTTATGTGTGTTACGTCCACTGAAAAAAAGCGACCATGCAGGCCCAAGGTAGCCCAGTCCTTTTGAGGCAAAAGACAGGCCAAAACGGTTTCTTATGATAAGCAAAGTGTTCTTGAGGGTACCCGGGAATTTCATCTAGTCACTTTCATCATGTTGGCTTAATTTGTGTTCGGTACTTTGATAATTTGATATGTGGGTGGACTGGTGCTTAGGTGATGTTCTTACTTGAACAAACCCCTTACTTATGCACTACTAGGGAAAAGCCTATACACAGAATCTTACCAGCAGCGCTCTTCAAAATACCACGCTACTGCTATTTAGCAGCCGCCTGTCGTCAAAACGCGCTGCTGACAGGAAAATAGCAGTAGCGCGTCCAACGCATACAGCGCTACTGCTATAGTTTCCATGACCTCGCCCCCCCACTAGTTATAGCAGTAGCGCACTTTACTAAACAACGCTACTGCTATTCAGATTAGCTGTAGAGCGGTTTGGCAAACGCGCTACAATTATCCCTACCTTATCCCCATGTGCACGACCGGCCCTCTCACTCACACTCTCACTCTCGCCCGCGTAAACCGTCGTCGTGCGTCGCCGCCGCCGCCGCCTTCGTCCGTCCGCCGCCGAGGTACTCCCCTCCTTCCGTCCCTCCTCCATCCTCCTTGCACATCCTCCCTCCGCCTGCGGCCGCCCCTCCCTCCTCCGCCGCCGCCCTCCTCCATCCGCCTACGGCCGCCCCTCCTCCCTCCTCCGCCAGCAGCCCTCTCCCACCGCCCTCGACCTCGCCGCCCCTAGCTACCTCTCCGTCGCCCCCACCCCCTGCCACTAGTTAGTACTAGATTTAGTAGTAGTAGATGTTAATTTAGGGTTAGCTAGTACTAGATGTTTCTTAGTTAGTACTAGATTTTTAGTAGTAGTGGTGGTAGTTGAACTACTTTAGTTGTAGTTGAACTAGTTTAGTAAGTAAATTAATAAACTAGTTGAACTAGTTGAATTAATAGAACTAATGTATTTTTAGTAAGATAATTAATATAACTAATTGAACTACTTTATTTTTAGAAAGAACTAGTTTTTTTTTCTATTTATAGTAAGTTTATATTTAGTAAGAACTAGTTGAATTAATAAAACTAGGTGAACATGTCATATTTGTTGTTATTTTTTAGTTTAAGAAATTATTCGGGATGTATTAGTGATAACTTATATGGTTTCAGGTGACCACCGTCGTCCCCGTCACCGACCCCCTCCGACATCCCCGCCGTCGTCCCAGTCACCGACCCCCTCCGACATCGAGGTGAGACCAGCCAAATATCCTTGTATATCTTGTGTTGTAGCTCAAATAGGATATGTGGTTGCCCAAGTGGCCTTTCATGTTCAGTTTACATCTCCGAGTGGCCTATGTTTTGCTGGAGTGTTGATTAATTTCCGTTCCGGCAAATTTCAGGTGCTCGATATGTCCTTTTTTAGCAAAGGTCATGCCGGATTTTGTCGTGAATTCTAGCATGACTTGTGCTAGAATATGTACAAGTTTAATCTTTGAATTATGATTGTAGGTAATTTCGTACTCGGACGACGACAGTCTCCCGGGGGAGTATAGCTGGTGCCATGACGATCGAGGTATGTGCGACAGGTTCGTTCGGCTGGACGAAGATCGGCGCTTCAGCATTAAGCTCGAGGAGACCTTCGATTGTGAAACGGTACGCAACAACGACAAGTGTTTTTTTCGTAATTAAGCATGACTTCAACTATTTCAACGTCTAATTTTTATATTTTACAATTCGACTAGCTTATCCCTGAAAGACGCTATGTCTTGGAGAGGATGGGTTTTGAAGACCATGAAAATTTTGAAACAAAGAAAATACACCTAAGGACACATCATGATATGGATTTTGAAGTAAATCTGTGCAATGCTCAGAGCGTAACCCATTTTGGTTGCCAAAATTGGGAAGCACTTTGCAAAGTGTATGGTTTTTATGAGGGTATGATTGTCACCATGGATCTTGGTGATCCTGACAGCGAGGAAGGCAATATGTACATTTGGGTGCTTGTTGATACGCTTCCGATTGTACCGCTATGTGAGTTTCTCAAACATAGTTATTAACTAATTTATATTGTTTATTTCAAAATAGTTGATAGCTTATTCCATTGACAACTTATTTTGATTCTTCAAAGACTGTGTGGAAGATGGTAGATAAAACCCACTACACCGATGGCACCGAATTAACGTATAAGGAGAAAAATCATCTGATCGCATTTTGTACTCTTCTTGAGAATTACAATGACTATTATCGAACTCCTCCAAATTATGGTGAATACGTGCCACTAGTGCATGTGTTGAACCACGATAACTTCTCTGGAGATACCCTGGTAAGATTTTTTACTATTACGACATCCGTGCATCTTTTGCATACTTCTAAAACTAGTACATCATTTCTAACTACGAAGTTATTATTATGTTTTTCAATAGAAACTCCCGATGGATTGTGTGACTCATCTGATGTCTCTGCATGGTCGCCTCTCAGTTCTGAACATACTGCCAGGTAAATCTACGGAGCTCACCTGTGCATATCGGATTTCTAAAACCCGTGAACACATGATCATCTAAGAATGGAAGAAATGTATGGACATTCGCAAGGAGGTTCTTGGAAGTAACATTCAGGGAAAGGCAAGAATTGGAGACAGACTAATCTCCATTCTCCATAATGGAGAGTCAGGGGCTATCTTGTTTTTTGCTATTTTACCTTAGAAAATGTAGTAGGTCTTAATCGAATGCAATAGGTCCTATGAGGTACAATATGTTTATTATGTGGTAATGTGTTAGAGTTGATAATGATGATATTGAGGAGGTGTTATGTGATGTCAATGATGAAAACGATGATCTTGAGGAGGTGTTATATGACAATGATGTATTATGATGATAAGTTGTTAATGATATGATGATGATGATGATATTATTATATCATTGGGTGAAAGAACCGCGGATTAGTTTCAAGTGGATGGACATCCACTTGAAACTAGTCCACGGTTCTTTCACCCCATGATGTAATAACTCATTATGATGTAAAAACAATCTCTAAATTCCTGTTGTATGAAAACTTGTGTAAAGGTGTATGAATACAACATGAAAAAGAAAAGAAATAAAATACTAAATAATAGTAGTAGCGCGGGAGAGGATAAGCACTACTACTAATTACCAGTAGCGATGTTCTGAAGAAGCGTTGCTACTAAGTCAATTTAGCAGTAGCGTGGGTCCATACGCGCTATTGCTAAGCATTAGCTGTAGCGCCTTATCAGTAGCGGTCCTGCCCGCGCTACTGATAGGCCCAAAACCCACGCTGCTGCTAGGCTTTTCCCTAGTAGTGATGATTAACCCTCTCGCAAGCATCCACAACAACGAGAAAAGTATTAAGAATAAATTCTAACCATAGCATTAAACTTTTGGATCCAATCGGTCCCTTACAGAATAGCGCATAAACTGGGGTTTAAGCTTCTATCACTCTCGTAACGCACCATCTAATAACTACTCCACAATGCATTCCCTTAGGCCCAAGTATGGTGATGTGTCATGTAGTTAACGTTCACATGACACCACTAAGAGAATGGCAACATACATACCATCAAAATATCGAACACATATCAAGTTCACATGATTACTTGCAACATGATTTCTCCCGTGACCTCAAGAACGAAAGTAACTACTCGTAAATATTAAACATGCTCAAGATCAGAGGGGTATTGAATAGCATAATGGATTTGCACATATAATCTGCCACCAAATAAACCATATAGTAATCAACTACAAGACGTAATCAACACTACTAGTCACCCACGAGCACCAATCTATAGTTTTGATACAAAGATTGAACACAAGAGATGAACTAGGGTTTGAGAGGAGTTGGTGTTGTGAAGATGTTGATGAAGATATCCCTCCCCAAGATGGGAGAGTTGCTGGTTATGATGATGACGATGATTTCCCCCTCCGGGAGGGAAGTTCCCCCAGCGGAATCGCTCCGCAAGGGCAAAAGTGCTCCTGCCCAAATTCTGCGTCAAGACGGCGGCGCTTTGTCCCGAAAGTCCTCCCCTTATTTTTTTTCTAGGTCAAAATCACATAAATACCAGAAGAGGGGCACCAGAGGTAGGCTGAGGGGAGCACAACCCACCAAGGCGTGCCTGGGCTCCTTGGCGCGCCCAAGTGGGTTGTGCCCACTTGGTGGGCCCCCTTTGGTACTTATTTGCTCCAATAATTCTCATTTATTCCATAAAATTCCTCGTGAAGTTTCAGCTGATTTGGAGTTGTGTAGAATAGGTAGCCTGACGTAGCCTTTTCAGTTCCAGATTTCCAGCTGCCGGAATTCTCCCTCCTTGTGTGAACCTTGCATAGTATGAGAGAAAAGGCATTAGAATTACTCCAAAAAGCATTATTATGCAATAAAACAACATAAATAACAGTAGGTAAACATGATGCAAAATGGACGTATCAAAAATCATAATTAATACCAATGGAATCATAATTATCTATAGATTCATGCATATCATTATTTTCTTCCAAAGCAACGGACATTCTCTCAATAAATTCCTTAGCATGGGCATTATGAGCAGAGTTTTCATAGCAATATTTAAGTATGTCAAAATATTCAGATTTGTCGAGAGTAATATCATACTTTTCAATCAAAAAAGCAACTTCATAAGCACCCTTAACAGCAACAAATTATTCAATTTGTTTGATATCATAGTAACTACAAACACCCTTTTCATAAGAAGATAAGATTTCATTATCATTATACTCACATAGGTAGGGAAGGTGTTTTTAGGGTTCTTAGAGCAACAAGTAAAATCACAAATTCACAAAGATTCCAAGCATAACATAGCAAAAATTTATTTGATTCCACAAGAGTCTCCCTTTTTTAGACAAATGGTGACGCACAAAATAAGCATGCTCATCTAAAGATTTTCTCTCAACTAAACTAGTTGGGGGTTTCAGCACGAGCACATATGGATCGAAGATGATCCTAGTAGAAAACTTTAAGTGGATCTATAAACCTTTATGTTTTTGATTTTCAATAAACACACAATTATACCAAGTAAACAAGCAAACCAGCCAAGTAAGACATAAAGCCAAAATGAAAGAAGGCAAATAAAAAGGGAAATATTTTTGTATTGTTCTGAAAACGTTTTAGAAGTGGGGGAGAGGAAAACGAGAGGCAAATGGAAAATAATGTATGTGCCAAAGATGAGAGTTTATGATGGGCACTTGGTAAGCTTGATGTAGAACCTCCCGACAACGGCGCCAGAAATTCTTCCTACTACATCTTGAGCTTGCGTTGATTTTTCCCTTGAAGAGGAAAGGGTGATGCAGCAAAGTAGAGATAAGTATTCCTCTCTGTTAAGAACCAATGTATCAATCCAGTAGGAGGCACAAGAAAGTCTCCAATCTATGCACCTGCACAAACTAACAAACACTTGCACACAACGCAAAAAAGGGGTCGTCAATCCCTTCACGATCATGAACAAGAGTGAGATCTAAGAGAGATACATATAAAAGATAAATAAAAATGCAAACTAAAGTAAATATAAATAAATTTTATCAAGCTATTTTTCTGTTTTTTGGTTTATAGATCTAAAATATATGATGGAAAATAGACCCAAGGACCATAGGTTTCACTAGAGGCTTCTCTCTTGAAGGAAAACATACAGTGGGTTAACAAATTACTCTCAATCAATTGATAGGAAAGCGTAAAGTTATGACGATATCTAAGGTAATGATCATGAATATAGGCATCACGTCCGTGACAAGTAGACCGACTCCTGCCTGCATCTACTACTATTACTCCACACATCGACCGCTATCCAGATGCATCTAGAATATAAAGTTCATAAGGACGGACTAACGCCTTAAGTATGATGACATGATATAGAGGGATGAACTCAAGCAATATGATGAAAACCCCATCTTTTTACCCTTGATGGCAACAATACAATACGTGCCTCACTACTCCTACTATGTCATTGGGTGAGCACACCGCAAGATTGAACCCAAAACTAAGCACCTCTCCCATTGCAAGAAATACCAATCTAGTTGGCCAAACCAAACCAATAATTTGAAGAGAAATACAAAGATTTGTAATCATGCATAAAAGTGTTCAGAAAAGACTAAAAAATATTCATAGATAATCTGGTCATAAATCCACAATTCATCGGATCTCGACAAACACACCACAAAAGAATATTACGTCGGATAGAACTCTAAGAACATCGAGGAGAACATTTTATGGAAGATCAAAGAGAGAGGAGAAGCCATCTGGCTACTAGCTATGGACCCGTGGGTGTGTGGTAAACTACTCACTTCATCGGAAGGGTAGCAAGGTTGATGTAGATGCCCTCCACGATCGAATCTCCCTCCGACAGGATGCCGAAAAAGTCCCCAAGATGGGATCTCACGGGAACAGAGGCCTGCGGAGGCGGAAAAGTATTTTGGTGGACGCTTATGATGGTTTGGGAATTTATAGTGCAAAGATTAGGGTTGGAGGACTCCCGAGGGGCCACAAGCCCCAGGGCGCGCCCCCTGGGGCGCCTAGGAGGCTTGTGGCCTCCTCGGGAAGCTTCTAGCCCCTTGACCAAGTCCTACGGCACTACTAGGAAAACGGTTTTTAGCGACAGCATACGTGGTTGTTAAAAGTCTGATTGTGGTCGCTAAAAGTCATTAACGACCACAATCTGCTGGTCGTAGTAGGCTCCGTCGTTAAAAGTATAACGACCACATACCTTTTGTGGTCGTTATTCTTGTAACGACGGGATGGTGTGTCGTCGTCAATCCCAAGGCAATAACGACCACAATTTATTATTAACGACCACTTTTGTCATCGCTAATAATGTTATCAGTGTTACTGCTGTGATATCCTTCAGAACGACTTATTAATTTTCGCTCAACGATCACTTTATGCAACATCCAACATTTCAATACTGACATCCACATTAACATAGACACAAAATAATCTGAATTGAAATAATCGTAGCCTCTTCTATTAAAAGAAATACCAGAATTCTGACATACAATTCCTAAATTTATATCATTTAAGATATTTTAGTCAAAGGCACTCCTTATATGGCCAATGTACTTGCTCATATCTGTTTGGAAAAAGGGAACAACTACAAAAGATAATATTTATTAATCTTCAGTCGAGGAACACCATCATTTTTTGAATGGATATCATTCTTCATCGGTGAATACAATGCCTCCTGATGCTTCCATATCTTACGGTGGACCACCAGTCCTACATAATGTTGAGTAGTTTATGAAAGTCAGTCCTTGCAAATAAATTTGCACAAAGTATAACAGCATAAAAATTCAATGTATGAGAACAACTTACTTGATCATGTGGGCTTTCCTGCGTACTATCACTTTGAGATCTAGCAGACATAAGACGTTTAATTGCTGAAACTTCTTGCACCACTCCATTGAGTTTTTCTTCAAGTACTTGTTTCGCTTGCTCGGAAGCTTGAGATCTAGAAGCCTTATTTAATGTTGCTCCTCACACATCTCTTTCTCTAATTCCACCACCGAAGCCAACTATGCGATCACACTGCTTAGGTGAGTCACATTTCTGGATGAGTTCATCAATTGAAAGACCATGATTCAACTGAACTATGGCCTTAGTTCCTGCCTGAAGTGCCAATAGTAAGTTATTAGCACCAACTTCTATTTATAAAGTAGGTATTATACACTTCCAAATTCATCATAGAAAGTTGTAGCATTAAAATTAAGTCTTACATGTTTGGTGGAGGCTGTATAATTAACGAAGGTTGTACCCTTCTTATGAGCCTCAGAAAATTGTTTGTCCGTAGTCGGCGCCTTGTTTTCCTTTCCTCCCTGTTCCAACAGAGGCAAGTAGCAATTATTAGTTGAAATAAATGACTAGACAAGTCACGGCGAGCTTACATTATTGGAAATGAAAAATGGCAAGTCCTAAATAGGTGTTCATAAAACCAGAATATCATAAGTACAGCAGTACAAAAATTCAGATTATAATGATGGAGTCTATAACCAAACTCACCTTAATTGAGTAAAAAATGTTTTAGACCTACTCTGGTAATATTGGATCATGCACTTACCCTCATCGCGGTAATTCTAGGATTACAGAGGAATCTACCCAAGTGACATAGAAAACTTCTGGAAAGAGCATGTTGATTCAGTTCCATTTCCTGGTTTTCCTCTCGACAATGTTGCCCTTTGAGTTACAGCTGATTCAGTTCGGAAAAGGGAACAATGCTATATGAAAGATATAAAGCATACACCTGATGCGTGTAATTCACAGGAACTGTTTAATGATGTAATATAAAAAAATTAATTTTATCTATTATATTGAATAAAAACTGGACTTTATACTGTTGTTGCACTGTCGATCCATCTGATTAAAATTATCTAGAACCCAGCATGCCAAGTTGTACCAGATTATATACATGAAATACTTGTGAGATGGTTGGAAATATTATGTAGTTAGAGTCCTATTTTTCTAGATGAACAAAAGTTATTGCACAGAAATAAAACACGAAGTACAAAATGACGATCAAGTATATAGCGTTGCAAAATCTGCTTGCATAATTCTATAACAATGGAACAATTGAAACAGCACAAAGTATTCTACAAGAATACGGAAACATGTAACGGCCATACTCTGCATTTACTCTGAACTTCAAGTTTTCTCATGCGGTGGGTGCCAGACTGCTAGTGTAGGAGACCAAGATGAAGATGGTGGCTGCTCCCCGGGATGAATAGTTAGGTTCAATCCATACGGGAACTCAGCACATGGCAGACATGGCAGAGGCCTATGTGCAGCAATGTTTGGGTGACCCGCACCTAAAGAGTGGTCGGAGGCTGGGAGCACAACGGGCGGAGATGTATGATACAGAGTCCCCACCAAGCCGGCTGCATCGACGCCGTGATCCAACCAGCAAGCTGCAGCGCCAGGCAAGAGAAGTTCGACGCCATGGCAGGGATGGCCGCAGCCGCCGACACCGATATGAGCAGCGCGCGTCCCACCCCACTGGACCCGCTGCAGAGGGTGCCGACGGGAACTGCGACCTTGACGACATCACCTCCAGCTCGTCCGAAATCTGCTGCAGCTGTCGAGGTCAGGAGGGAGACGCTAGATCAGAAGTGGGGGACGAGTAGGAGGAGGAGGAGGCGACGGCGGCTGGAGGGGCCGGCGGCCGCTGACGGTGGTGGCAGGAAGGGAGAGAGGCGGCTGGGAGAGATTTTTGGGGATACAAGATTTTTTCCTTTTTTTTACAAAAATGTTAACGCCCACACGTGTGGGCGTTTGCACATCGCCCACACGCCTCCATCACCACTCATTTTGCCACGTATGAATAGATGACATCAGCAGAATTTTTTTTGGTTTTCGGCTTAAAAATGTTGTATCTCCTAAATAAAAAAACGAACTAAAAATCCTTTTTCACCATTAAATCCGTCTCGACGAGATCTTCAAAACTAGACCCCATGTTGATATGTTTCGACAAATTTTTTTTTTGCCAGAAGTTGCCATCATGTTTACACTGCAGTTGCCATAGGGCTTAAACTAAAGTTGCCATGTGGCAATTTTAGTTTGTAGATCATGGCAATTTTAGTATTTTGATGATGGCAACTCCAGTACTTTGACCAAGAAAATTATTTTTTGTATGAACCATGGCAATTTTACGTGCATGTATCATGGCAATTTTAGTTTATGGTTCATGGCAAGTCTAGTTTCTTAATTCCCCGTTTTATAAATGTCAAAATTTACTTTTAAATGTAGAAGAAAATAGCTGAAACATATCATGGCAACTTCAGTGTAAACATCATGGCAATTCATATGCAATAGACATGACAACTTTTAATCCAATTTTTTTTTCATCAAAACATATCATCATGGGATGTAGTTTCAAAGATCTCATCGCGACGGATTTAATGGTGAAAACGAATTTTCAATCGGATTTTTCGTTTAAGAGATAAAACATTTTAAAAACTGAAAATCCAAAAGATTCCTGCATGCATGCATGCGACGACGTGGCAATCTGTTTACATTAGAGACGTGTGGTGCGTCTTCCTTCCTGCCACACGTGTGGCAGTTAGCGCGACCCTTTTTTTAGTATGGAAGTGCTTATCTTCCTTTTTATCCGTCGTTTCATCAGGAGATAAGGACGCGTTAAACGTAACTAAACAACGACCGCCAGACCTATATCATCCCAGCGAGGAGTCACGGGGCTAATTTAGAGGTGGGACTGAACTCAGCGTATCAATAACAACCGAGAGTTTTAATCGTTGGTCATTATTGACTTAATCTCTAGTAGTGTGGGTGTCTTCTGGTCCAAGAAAAATCATCACGGAAGTTTTATTCCATTTGGACTTTGTTTGGTAGTCATTTTCTGTAAAACTCAAAAACAAGGGGAAAACAGAAACTAGCATTGGGCTCTAGGTTAATAGGTTAGTCCTAAAAATAATATAAGATAGCATACTAATGCATATAAAACATCCAAAATAGATAATATAATAGCATGGAACAATCAAAAATTATAGATACGTTGGAGAAGTATCAGTCCCACGAAGGCCACCGCCACCGCGTCATCAGGTTGCATAGCTGGTGACTTACCTGGTAAGCGGCTGCCTAGACTACGGCGACCGTCTTCCCCCACCCAAACACCAACTCTGGTCCGAGCTTCACGGTGGCAGAGGGAGGGTATTCTTTCCCTCCCGCACAAGCATATCCCTTCAGGACCCCGACAGTTCGATGAGTGGGCTGCCGGAGATAGAGAAAACTGTCATGGGGATGGAGATCCGCCCCGATCGGCATTAGACTAGTTTTACCGTAGTCCAGTATATTTTAGTTAAAATGTGTCCAAAATATAAATGTGTTCATCCGCTTTATATGAAAATCAGCCAGTTTGCATGAATTTCGTCCGATCAGTTGAAATGCTTTTTGAAATGTATGTGGATAGCATTGGATAGACGGCTCCCGCATCCTTGTCCATGGATTGCTCTCTGTCCGCAGAAGGATAGGGTGTCCGGTTTGCGGGCCAGCATTGGATATGCCCTCATCAGTACTCATGCTTATAGCATGATTTGAGCGATGCAATCGAAGCATATCGGATTCGACACAAGCTCTTGTGGAATTGAAACAAAGAGGGAAAACATCATGTCAGGAGGACAAGTTTTTATAAAGGAGGATAACTCCTGGCCTTTGCATTGAGTGATGCACTTAATCGTTTTTATAATATTATTCAAAAGAGTCTGACAAAACAATTACATGAATCAATTCGAAGCCACCTTTCTCACAATCTATGTTGCTGTACCTACTACTTTATAGTAATGTGCCTTGACCGCACTAATGCACATCATCTAATCCGGTGGCCTCATGAAGCCTCCCCATGGCGAGCCGAGAGAACCGACCGGTCTAGCAGACCCGCGGGGCACCGCATGCGCATGCACATGCTCCAGAATCCATCGCCGCTATCTTTAGTCGTCCCAACTTCAAGAGAGATCAACACATTGACTTTGCCACGCGCAACCGCCATCGACACCAGAGAGAGCCACTATCCTATGCGCGTACATCAACACACGTCCAATGACAAGACCCCGTCATGTCACGCCATCGAGACCCGCCATCACCGAAGAGGTAGATGCCACACCACACCACCTCCTGATCCAGATCGCCGTCAACGCCAACCCAATGGTGTCCACCAACAAACTATCTCCCAAGGTTGCACCTTCAAAAAGGAATCGTCAAAGGCGCTGTAGCTACCCACCACAATTAGGCTTTCACCCGAGAGACTCAAAACATGGTGGAGGTAGAAGCAGATTTGACGAGAAATTTCATGGAGAAAAGGCAGGGCCCTCAGGCGTCTCCGCTGTTGCGGTCGATCAGTGCCGGTTAGGGATTTCTCCCAATCTGAATGCCCACCTCCAGCTTCATCCACATCGAAGACCGGCAAGTCTTGCGATCCTGATCCGAAGGGAGAAGCTCGCGAATCAGGGGAAGGAGAGAAGTCGACCAATCTAGATCAGATCAGGCGCCGCCCGACGAGCAGCCACATTCCGCCGGAGTTCACTCCATGCGCCCCACGCGAAAGCGCCACACACGGTGGTCAATCATCTGGACCGCCTATCCCAACGCGTGCCGATCAGCCCACAAAGCTGCTGCCCCACCGCCTCTCAACTAGTGCCCACCTCAATTGCAGGGCCCCACCGTTTTCCAACCAGTGCGCGCTTGAACTGTATATTAAGGGGAAGCAAAACTAATATTATACTCACAAGTGCTTCTTTACGTTGGACAATATACAATATTATAAAGCATTTAATACTCTAGAGCAAGAGGCCTCTCCCCAAGCCAAGTATCCTCCTAAGATCTAATTGCGCGCCCACTCCCAATAATAAATTTACCCCGTTAAAAAATCTTAGTTCTCATCAAACCCTTCCAAAAAGGGTGAGTCATTCGATTGTGCATTACTTGTGCTAAAGTTTTGGAGTTTAGAGTAACCACACTCCGTCGTCCTCTGAGGATAAAGAATATAACCATTCAGTATGTAGGCACTTATTCTTCACCTTTAGATTTCAATCCCCAAACACCCTTGGTCTTTAGGCCTACACAATATGTCTCACTTAGCCAACCCGTATTTTTTTATTCTCATCTCTTTGCCAGAAGAACCGTGATCTATAAATATCCAATATTTTTTGTATCCTAACAAGTATGTATTCTATCTATTTATATATAAAAAGTACTTGACGGGTTAACCAGAAAAAAGAGAATTATGCTAGAAATTACCGAAAAAATAGAAACCTCTGACCGTTAATTCTGTAAACTAAAAATCTACAGCCATTAAATGATATTTAAGTGGAAAAATTTACCCACCTTTGCCATTACAATGCAAAAAACGTTTCATCCATCCTTTTGTTTTTTTTCTCCACATTTAACTAGAAAAATTACCCACCTTTGCCATTACAATGCAAAAAACGTTTCATCTATTTTTTTTTCTGCCGCTTGAACATTGCTTGCACCACCATGAAGTCTCCCCCGTGGCCATAGCTAGGGCCACTAAAAAAAAGTCTACCCCTTGGCCCCAGCTAGGTCCACTAAAAAAAAAACCGCCACTACTAGGACGTACCTGTACGTACATTGATGCCTTATATGCATCCATGCATTAGTTGGGAATAAAAAAAATGTGTGTTTTACCCTTGATATACATATATGCGTGTCGCTGTATGCATGCATGCATGCACTCAACAAGATAAAAAGCTTGGATGCATGACTGATCGTGTGATGTTCCCGTTTGATGAAAATATGCACTCAGGGTCCAAACCGGACGGAGGTGATGCTGCCGTCAGCGACAGGTAAAACCGTATTGCTCTGGGATATCCTTTCACCGCACGTCTTCCTCCTTCTCACCTCACTTCGTCCACTTTATATCAGTGCATAACAAACTAGCTCAAGCAAAACTCAAGATCTATTTGTGTCACCTTTGTACCAAAGGTTTATGCTTGCTGGCTGTCACTGCTCCCATGTTTGATTTTATGTCTGTGATTGTGGGTATCAATTGTCGAGATTTATATGAACACATATACATTTTTCGCGAAACAGGCTTTCACCCTGCTTTATATATAAAGCAACACCAAACAAAGTAGACGAACGATACAAGTTGGAGAGGTAGTGCTCTACAAAGCAGATGCTGAGATAATCGGATCAAGCAGAATGCACGGGATGATGCTACCGAGGGAGAACACAGAGAATATTGGATACATTGCCATGCTATACCCTCGGGAGGGAAGATGGCGCTATGTGTCACCACTGCCCAGTCGGAATAGGACATGAGTTTTCACCAGTATACAGTTGATCCCTTAGAAGAGATCCATCAGGACTTATCAATTTCTTTTTCTTTTTCTTTGACGATCTAAAATACTACTACTTGTCTTCTCTTTGCTTGCTTTCTTCTACATCTATTCAAATAAGTGCATTGCGGCTGGCTACTATAGTAACCATGTGTTTATCCTATAATTTTTATATTTTAACTGCATCGTGGATTGTTTCTAAAGATATGTTTATCTCTATTATATAATATAAGAGCACTTAACGGGCTAACCAGGAAAAAAAGATAAATTGTTAGAAATCCCTAGAAAAATAGAAACATCTGATCTTTAACTCAGTAGATAAAATAATCCAATTTGAAGATGAATGAAATACCCAGATATGCTGCTCAAAAATGATAGTCGCTAAGCAGCAACAACAACAACAACAACAAAGCCTTTAGTCCCAAACAAGTTGGGGTAGGCTAGAGGTAAAACCCATAAGATCTCGCAACCAACTCATGGCTCTGGCACATGGATAGCAAGCTTCCACGCACCCTTGTCCATAGCTAGCTCTTTGTCGATACTCCAATCCTTCAGGTCTCTCTTAACGGACTCCTCCCATGTCAAATTCGGTCCACCCCGCCCTCTCTTGGCATTCTCCGCACGCTTTAGCCGTCCGCTATGCATTGGAGCTTCTGGAGGCCTGCGCTGAATATGCCCAAACCAAATGATAGTCGCTAAGCTTGAGAATATTTTTCTAAAACATGTTGTCTCTAAAGTCTAACCCAAAAAACCTATTTTGTACTTACGATACAAAAAAGACAACCTATTTTCCTGATTTGCTATGTCCCTTCGGAATTGCACGCCTGTGGTACCCGGGCCACCTCTAGCAGTAGTGCACCTCGGTGGCCAATGCGATCCAACCTCTGCATGTAAATTGTTGGGGTGAAGGAAGATGGAAACTATCATGCACGTACACAATCAAGGGGCTGGAGCAACTCTGTTACACATGTATATTCATCTTGATTGGCCTGTCGAGTATTTTGGCAGATCTAGAACACATAATCTAATATATTTGTATTTCACGTTTTCCTTCTGCTAATGTTGTTGCAGTTGCCAAGTCTTCAAATGAAAGAAAAATATAGCAGGCAACTGCAACAACATTTTGTACATCTGTCTCAGCTACCTGCCAAGACACATAAAAGAAAGGTCGGTAATTCGGTGTGTTCACGTGATCAGGTAGAAGACTGTAATCTCAAACTACACTAGAGAAACTGTTCATCTTTGTAATGCATTGAAGCGTGCATCAACACTATGTTTAAGAAACTCATGTCGTTCACCACTGCATATTTATATTACACGCAGTTCCACAGTTGGCGTTAAATAATACCTTTTTTCTCTACTAACATCAGTTATTGATGTAGTGTGATTTGGCCCTCTGCACCGTAGTACTTGGTCCAAATAACGAATTTGAATAGTTAGCACTAAAAACTCTGTCTTCCTTTGCACAATTCACAGACCCGGTATTTATACCACAAGCTACGGACGCTGGCATTCCTTTGTTTTTGTTGCAACAAATTGGTTCAGTAATAATATTACGCGAAAAATATTATGCAGTCACCCAAAAAAAAAGAGATTATGCAGTCAGTTTTTAACCATGATAAATACAATTTACGAGCGTAGAACTTTAATGTAATAGTTGTGGACATTAGACAACTATGACAGTAATCCTTTAAGAAACATGCTTCTCTGAGCATTCCCGATAATTTGTCTGGTTAATTAGAAAAAGCAAAATAATGATGTCTATGATTCAATTTATATGACAGTTTATATAAGATCAGCCATATTTTCAGTAGCTTTACCTATTGAGTGCTTTTTAATTATTCTATTATAGAACTTCGGGGTCATATGTAATAATAGAACCATTTCTTTCCATCTCACTTTAGATATTATTCTAATGCATTTTCAAGATTCTGAAGAACAAGTATAACATTTTTACTGGTGTTCCAAACTTCTTGAAAGCTCCTACAATGTCATTGATGCATATGTGTTAAAAATAAAATTGACCTAAATAAATGTAGTTACCTATATATATTAGCCCATCAAACAAACAATGTTCACATTACAAGCACGTATATTTTAATTATAACATCCAAGTACTGCTAGCGAACTCTACAATTTTGTGTCCTTCTATGTAGGCAATTTATTAAATTCCTCTCTAAGTGAAATATCATTAATAGCCTGATTGAGACAAAATTCTTCAGAGATTGTACTTGCATGGGTACTAAAGTCCGAGGAAAAACATTGCATCTGGGAAAATATTAAAATAGAAGCTCTAGCCCTCATATATACGCAAGCGAATTCCAGAATATCTAGAACAAACACATAATACAATATTATACTCCTTCCGTCCGAAAATACTTGTCGGACAAAATGATAAAAATGAATGTATCTCGAACTTAGCAAAGCATATCACCGACAAATCTTCCCAAGTCTTCCTAAATGTACCATGTTTGACGTATCTTCAAAATCATACTTGAATGCATCACTTTGGATGGTTATCAAACATGTATATAGATAGTTCGTGTGTGATACATGCACAATTCTACCTACATGTATCATGATTGGTTATTCTTAAAGAAACCTCAAATGGCAAATTATCATAATTATACCCCTATGATCACGGTCAAAATAGATCATGGTAGTTATAGATAAGCATATACATTCACATGCATCGATGGATAAGTGCATAAATGTGCATTAATTAGTGAAACCAAATGATTGAGAACGTGTCAGATATTTATTTGTTGAAATATTATTAACAGAAGATTAATCACTTGTATACGCAAGCAAGCACTAGATAAGAGGAAACAAGGTAGACACATAACTAGACCAATCTTTATCGCCATGCACAAAATGGCAAACAAGAATAGAATTGCATATCTACACTAAGAAGGATACGACAACTGATCTTCCAGGCACATGGATGGTGTGTTAGTTTGGTTGGTACTCATATGACTCCATGCCTAACTATGTGGAGAGTTTATTGAAAACATGAACAATAGTATATCAATGCTTTTGTATTTTGTAATCAACACAATTATATATTCACATACACCTGTAAAAATGTATCAATGTTTAAGATATCATGTACTCCCTCTGTCCCAAAAACTTGTCTTAGATTTGTCTAGGTACTGATGTATCTTGACATGTTTTAGTGTTACATTCATCCATATCTAGATAAATCTAAGACACGTTTTTTCGGACATATATGTAATATCATTTAACTAAGATAAATAAGTAGTAAATATTTTTTGGCACACTAAAAGATGACGTCTCGCAAACAATTCTTGGTAAGACACCATATAGTCGCCGGGACGGCCATACTAAAACATTTGTTGTCTTTGGATGAATATGTGACAAACATCATTTCCGACTAATTTACAACAATTGAATTGAAAGATGTATGTGAATCTAAATGAAGCAAGCACCAAACTAAAGGATATATGATGTGGCATTGAAGTAAATAATCTAAGATTATGGCATTATTACTTTTTATATTGAGTATACAAATTTGATTCTATATATTTTCCAGAAAAAATATTCCAAATTTTACTTAGACTAACTAGATAATATGTTCTCATCAATCAAAATTACAAATTTCTAGCCCGCGCATCAAGCGGGCCACTTCTCTAGTTCAAAGAAAGATAGCATGAATATCAGCATGCTTGTAAGCACATAATTAACAAGATAGCACCTGCCTCCATAAGATATAAGCTTTCTCTTCCAACAACTTATCTTCTTCTCAAAGCGATCTTCAATACATTTTCATTCCTTATTAGTTAGCTTATGGTGATGAATTGGAATCCAAAGATAACTAAGTGGAAACAATCCAATCTCACAACCGAACAACTGCATGTAGTTTTTCTGCTCCTCCTTAGCGCATCCAAAGCAGAACAATTCACTTTTATGAAATTTATATTCAGTCCGGATAGTTGTTTAAAAAGACATCAAACCAACTTCATATTCCGCACTATGGCCATGTCATGTTTCATGAATATTATAGTATCATCACCATACTGTAGAACAGAAATACCCACATCCATGAGATGTGGGATGAGCCCCTCTACCTGACCATCCTACTTGGCTCTACCAATGAGGATTGCTAGCATATTTGGAACAATATTGAGAAGGATAGGAGACATCAGATCTCACTAATGCAATCCCTTTTGTGTCTGGAAATAATGTCCCATATCATCATTTATCTTGACCCTGACATTACCTCCTTCTACAAAGGCCTCGACCTGCTTCCGCCAGGTCAATTCCAAACCATTCATTTCAGAGCCTGCTGTAGAAATGGCCGCTAAACTTTATCATAAGCCTTCTCGAAATTCACTTTGAAACAACCTCATGAAGTTTTTTTGAATGAATTTCGTGTAAGGTTTCATATAGAATCACAAAACCCTCTAGAATGTGTCACCCAGGCATAAAAGGTGTCCGAGTCAATTGAACAATAGTATTCACAATCTATGTGAGACGATTAGTACCCACTTTGATAAAATTCTTAAAGCTAACATTGAGCAAACAAAATTGATCTGAATTGCTCAATGCAAACCACCTCTTCCTTCTTAAGAAGCAGTGTAATTATCCCAAACTTAAGTTTAAATAACTGAACCTGGTCGTTATAAAGATCTTGGAACATGGGCAACAAGTCACCCTTAATAATCTCCCAATATTGTCGGCGTTCTAGGAACGGGGGTCCCCAGACTTGTCTGCCTGCGGCCTGCGGCGTGGCTCAAGAAGTGGCCCAGTATGGCCCATCTACATCAACCCAAGATCAAGACCCCCATGAGGGGCCAAGCCTCGCGGGGCGGACGATGCAAGGCTTCCTCAGGGGCGGCCTCACCAGGCAGGCTCGCGAGGAGGCAGAGAGATCAAGGCAAGGAGTACCTCGCGAGGTGCTCATGACGCAAGCCATGACGATCGACACCAGGAGGGCGCCAGTCTGCGCAGTGTTCTCGTTTCCTCTTTGGTTCAAAGGGGGCAAGCGCAGGCGCGGAGTACCGAGGCATCAAGCAAACGTTACCGTATCGGTGCAACGAGACCAAGACTAGCATGACGGCAGGACGGAGGTGACCGTGGAGCCCAAGACGGCGTCATCGCCAGTGCCTTTGGCAGTCGAAGACCAACCTTAGTCAGGATAACTTGTACTAGCTGCCGCCCTTCAAAATGGCCGTTGTTGGCTCCCTTCCCGCTCAATATTTGGGAAGAGGACCAGGGCCCCTATAAATAGAGATAGCCACCACCGTAGAGAAGAGATCATCCAGAGGAGATCGGATCCAGAGCTGGTCGAATCCTTCCCAAGTAGGACACCACACCAGCTCAAGAACACCTCTCACGAGGCTGTTCTTCCTCTGTACTGTTCATCATCAGCCCCAGAGGCAATCCACCACCCCACACACCGGATTAGGGTATTACACCACAACGGTGGCCTGAACCAGTATAAACCTTGTGTCCCTTGTGCTGTTCATCGTGTAGCTTAGATTCGCAAAGAGGCTTTGGGGCGTGGATTTGTAGGGAGAAGATCTTTGTGCGCACCCCAGAGTTTGAACCTTAAGGGTTTTGCCGGAACCCGATATCCGACATTTGGCGCGCCAGGTAGGGGTGTGCCGAAATCCTCTTTTCACAGTTCCGCATTCCATCGTTTCGTCGCATCCATGGCGGACGCTCTCCAAGCTCGCGCCGAGCGTCGGGCTGCTCTCGCCACCCATGTCGCCCAGACGGCTCCCGTCGGCGGGCCTCCTCGATGTTCTGTGTCGCCTCCCCCCAACGCCTCCACCGGCCCGGCAGGGAACAAGTAGCAAGCATCGTCGCTGCATCCCTCGATGCGGCGGGAAGGCCGCACCGCCACTCCGTTGCTAACTCATGCTGGTTCGTCGTCTCATGCTCGTCGCGCTCCCACGGACGCGCAGGCCGCGTTGCTCCTGCCACATGAGCTCCAGCACTACCGCCCCGTCGACGACCTCTACGAGGAGTGGCTCGCTTGCATCACCGAGCTCGTCAGCGCCGCAGGGGGCTCTCCTGCGCCATCCATCTCGCTTCCACGCCCTCCATCCTGCATGGGTGATGCAGCTCAGGAGGCGCCTCCGCCACCTCCTCCCCAAGAAGATGCTCTAGCTCCAAGGCACACGGCCCCTGGACGAGACCCACCGCGTCCAGCGCCCGCGCGACAAGAAAGGAGCTACCAAGAAATCCCTCGGCCACAAGAAGGCGCTCGCGTGCTCCCTGCTCCGGCACGTCAAGACCGCATCCCTGCGCCAGCACGTCAAGACCCCGCGCTGCACCTGGCGGCGGCGCGCGGGAATCTCCAAGAGCAAGCCCCGCGTCTGCAAAGGGTTGCGGTGGCCACCGCAGGCTGCCGTGCCTTCACTACTGAGGTACACGGTGTCGCCTGGACGGGCAAGTTCAAGCCAGATCTGCCTCCTCGCTACGACGGCACTGCCGACCCCGCGGAGTTCTTGCAGCTCTACGAGCTGGGCATCGAGGCAGCCAATGGAGACGAAAAGGTCATGGTGAATTGGTTTCCCATGGCGCTCAAGGATGGTGCCTGCACCTGGCTCCTGAACCCGCCTCCCGGCTCGATCTCCTCTTGGGACGAGATGCGCAGCCGCTTCATCGCCAACTTCCAGGGCACTCGCAACCGTCCTCCAGTCGTGGGTGACCTGCGCCGCATCAAGCAGCAGCCGGGAGAGACCTTGCAGAAGTACATCCAGCGCTTCAACAACACTCGCCTCAAGATTCCCAAGGTGACCGAGGAGGCCATCATCTTAGTTTTTCTGACGGCGTCCGCGACGTCAAGATGAAGGAGGAGCTCGCCATCCATGAGGATCTGTGCACATCCCTGGAGCTCTTCAACCCGGCGACCAAGTGTGCAAGAGCTGAGGAGGGGCGCCTCTCCCTCCTCGAGTTACCAGCTGCTGACCCAGAAGAGAAGAAAGCCAAGGCCAAGGACGTGAAGCGCAATGGAGCAGTCGTCCAAGGGCAACCGATTCTGTGCCTACCACAACCGCTACACCCACAACTCCAACGAATGCCAGGAGCTCAGAGCCGTTCGAGAAGGACGCATCGGTCGACGCCTCGAGCGCGACGACCGGCCGAGGAGGAGGAAGAGGTGGAGGACGATGGGACGACTGAGGCCCTCGCCAGGAGTGTGTTGGAAATATGCCCTAGAGGCAATAATAAAATGGTTATTATTATATTTCTTTGTTCATGATAATTGTCTATTATTCATGCTATAATTGTGTTATCCGGAAATCGTAATACATGTGTGAATACATAGACCACAACATGTCCCTAGTGAGCCTCTAGTTGACTAGCTCGTTGATCAACAGATAGTCATGGTTTCCTGACTATGGACATTGGATGTCATTGATAACGGGATCACATCATTAGGAGAATGATGTGATGGACAAGACCCAATCCTAAGCATAGCACAAGGTCGTGTAGTTCGTTTTGCTAGAGCTTTTCCAAATGTCAAGTATCATTTCCTTAGACCATGAGAGTGTGCAACTCCCGGATACCGTAGGAGTGCTTTGGGTTTGCCAAACGTCACAACATAACTGGGTGGCTATAAAGGTGCACTACGGGTATCTCCGAAAGTGTCTGTTGGGTTGGCACGAATCGAGACTGGGATTTGTCACTCCGTATGACGGAGAGGTATCTCTGGGCCCACTCGTTAATGCATCATCATAATGAGCTCAATGTGACCAAGTGTGTTCTCACGCGATCATGAATTACGGTATGAGTAAAGTGACTTGCCGGTAACGAGATTGAACGAGGTATTGGGATACCGACGATTGAGTCTCGGGCAAGTAACGTACCGATTGACAAAGGGAATTGTATACGGGATTGATTGAATCCTCGACATCGTGGTTCATCCGATGAGATCATCGAGGAGCATGTGGAGCCAACATGGGTATCCAGATCCCGCTGTTGGTTATTGGCCGAAGAGTCGTCTCGGTCATTTCTGCGTGTCTCCCGAACCCGTAGGGTCTACACACTTAAGGTTCGGTGACGCTAGGGTTGTAGAGATACTAGTATGCAGTAACTTGAAAGTTGTTCGGAGTCCCGGATGAGATCCCGGACGTCACGAGGAGTTCCGGAATGGTCCGGAGGTGAAGAATTATATATAGGAAGTCCAGTTTCGGCCATCGGGAAAGTTTCGAGGGTCACCGGTATTGTACCGGGACCACCGGAAGGGTCCCGGGGGTCCACCGGGTGGGGCCACCTATCCCAGAGGGCCCCATGGGCTGAAGTGGGGAAAGGAACCAGCCCCAGGTGGGCTGGTGCGCCCCCCTTGGGCCTCCCCTGCGCCTAGGGTTGGAAACCCTACGGGTGGGGTGGGGGGGCGCCCCACTTGGCTTGGGGGGCAAGCTACCCCCCTTGGCCGCCGCCCCCCTTGGAGATTGGGTCTCCTAGGGCCGGCGCCCCCCAGGGGGCCTATATATAGTGGGGGGTGGGGAGGGAGGGCTGCGCACCCTAGCCCCTGGCACGTCCCTCTCCCTCTCCAACACCTCCTTCTCCTCCATAGAGGTTGGCAAAGCCATGCCGAGATTCCCGCTGCATCCACCACCACGCCGTCGTGCTGCTGGATCTCCATCAACCTCTCCTTCCCCTTGATGGATCAAGAAGGAGGAGACGTCTTCCCCTAACGTACGTGTGTTGAACGCGGAGGTGCCATCCGTTCGGCGCTCGGTCATCGGTGATTTGGATCACGACGAGTACGACTCCATCAACCCCGTTCTCTTGAACGCTTCCGCTCGCGATCTACAAGGGTATGTAGATGCACTCCTTTTCCCCTCGTTGCTAGATAACTCCATAGATTTATCTTGGTGATGCGTAGAAAATTTTAAAATTCTGCTATGATCCCCAACAGTGGCATCATGAGCTAGGTCTATGTGTAGTTACTATGCACGAGTAGAACACAAAGCAGTTGTGGGCGTCGATGTTGTCAATTTTCTTGCCACTACTAGTCTTATCTTGCTTCGGCGGCATCGTGGGATGAAGCGGCCCGGACCGACCTTACACGTACGCTTACGTGAGACAGGTTCCACTGACTGACATGCACTAGTTGCATAAGGTGGCTAGTGGGTGTGTGTCTCTCCCACTTTAGTTGGAGCGGATTCGATGAAAAGGGTCCTTATGAAGGGTAAATAGAAATTGGCATATCACTATATGGTTTTATGTAGGTAAGAAACGTTCTTGCTAGAAACCTATAGAAGCCACGTAAAAACATGCAACAACAATCAGAGGACGTCTAACTTGTTTTTGCAGCATGTGCCTTGTGATGTGATATGGCCAAAAGATGTGATGAATGATATATGTGATGTATGAGATTGATCATGTTCTTGTAATAGGAATCACGACTTGCATGTCAATGAGTATGACAACCGGCAGGAGCCATAGGAGTTTTCTTTATTTTTGTATGAACTGCGCGTCATTGAATAACGCCATGTAAATTACTTTACTTTATTGCTAAACACATTAGCCATAGAAGTAGAAGTAATCGTTGGCGTGATAACTTCATGAAGACACGATGATGGAGATCATGATGATGGAGATCATGGTGTCACGCCGGTGACAAAGATGATCATGGCGCCCCGAAGATGGAGATCAAAGGAGCAATATGATATTGGCCATATCATGTCACTATTTGATTGCATGTGATGTTTATCATGTTTTACATCTTATTTTCTTAGAACGACGGTAGCTTAAATAAGATGATCCCTCGCAATAATTTCAAGATAGTGTTCCCCCTAACTGTGCAACGTTGCGAAGGTTCGTTGTTTCGAAGCACCACGTGATGATCGGGTGTGATAGATTCTATCGTTTGAATACAACGGGTGTAAGCCAGATTTACACAGCAATACAATTAGGTTGACTTGACGAGCCTAGCATGTACAGACATGGCCTCGGAACACGGAAGACCGAAAGGTCGAGCATGAGTCGTATAGAAGATAAGATCAACATGAAGATGTTCACCGGTGTTGACTAGTCCGTCTCACGTGATGATCGGACACGGCCTAGTTGACTCGGATCATGTTTCACTTAGATGACTAGAGGGATGTCTATCTGAGTGGGAGTTCATTGAATAATTTGATTAGATGAACTTAATTATCATGAACTTAGTCTAAAATCTTTACAATATGTCTTGTAGATCTAATATCCCACGCTAATGTTGCCCTCAACTTCAACGCGTTCCTAGAGAAAACCAAGCTGAAAGATGATGGCAGCAACTATACAGACTGGGTCCGGAACCTGAGGATCATCCTCATAGCTGCCAAGAAAGATTATGTCCTAGAAGCACCGCTAGGTGAAGCACCCATCCCAGAGAACCAAGACGTTATGAACGCTTGGCAGTCTCGTGCTGATGATTACTCCCTCATTCAATGCGACATGCTTTACAGCTTAGAACCGGGGCTCCAAAAGTGTTTTGAGAAACACGGAGCATATGAGATGTTCGAAGAGCTGAAAATGGTTTTCCAAGCTCATGCCCGGGTCAGGAGATATGAAGTCTCCGACAAGTTCTTCAGTTGTAAGATGGAGGAAAATAGTTCTGTCAGTGAGCACATACTCAAAATGTCTAGGTTGCACAACCATCTAACTCAGCTGGGAGTTAATCTCCCGGATGACGCGTCATTGACAGGATCCTTCAGTCGCTTCCACCGAGCTACAAGAGCTTTGTGATGAACTTCAATATGCAGGGGATGGAAAAGACCATTCCTGAGGTATATTCAATGCTGAAATCAGCGGAGCTGGAGATCAAAAAGGAACATCAAGTGTTGATGGTGAATAAAACCACTAAGTTTAAGAAAGGCAAGGATAAGAAGAACTTCAAGAAGGACGGCAAGGGAGTTGCCGCGCCCGGTAAGCCAGTTGCCGGGAAGAAGCCAAAGAATGGACCCAAGCCTGAGACTGGGTGCTTTTATTGCAAGGGAAGTGGTCACTGGAAGCGGAACTGCCCCAAATACTTAGCGGACAAGAAGGCCGGCAACGCCAAAGGTATATGTGATATACATGTAATTGATGTGTACCTTACCAGTACTCGTAGTAGCTCCTGGGTATTTGATACCGGTGTCGTTGCTCATATTTGTAACTCAAAACAGGAGCTGCGGAATAAGCGGAGACTGGCGAAGGACGAGGTGACGATGCGCATCGGGAATGGTTCCAAGGTCGATGTGATCGCCGTCGGCATGCTGCCTCTACATTTACCTACGGGGTTAGTTTTAAACCTCAGTAATTGTTATTTAGTGCCAGCTTTGAGCATGAACATTGTATCAGGATCTCGTTTAATTCGAGATGGCTACTCATTTAAATCTGAGAATAATGGTTGTTCTATTTATATGAGAGATATGTTTTATGGTCATGCCCCGCTGGTGAATTGTTTATTCTTAATGAATCTCGAGCGTAATGTTACACATATTCATAGTGTGAATACCAAAAGATGTAAGGTTGATAATGATAGTCCCACATACTTGTGGCACTGCCGCCTTGGTCACATAGGTGTCAAACGCATGAAGAAGCTCCATGTAGATGGACTTTTGGAGTCTCTTGATTTCAAATCATTTGACACGTGCGAACCATGCCTCATGGGTAAAATGACCAAGACTCCATTCTCCGGAACAATGGAGCGAGCAACCAACTTATTGGAAATCATACATATTGATCTGTGCGGTCCAATGAGTGTTGAGGCTCGCGGTGGCTATCGTTATGTTCTCACTCTCACTGATGACTTGAGTAGATATGGGTATGTTTACTTAATGAAACACAAGTCTGAGACCTTTGAAAAGTTCAAGAAATTTCAGAGTGAGGTTGAGAATCAACGTGACAGGAAAATAAAGTTCTTACGATCAGATCGTGGAGGGGAATATTTGAGTCACGAATTTGGCATGCACTTAAAGAAATGTGGAATCATTTAACAACTCAGCGAAATGGTGTGTCCGAACGTCGTAATCGCACTCTATTAGATATGGTGCGATCTATGATGTCTCTTACCGATCTACCGCTCTCATTTTGGGGCTATGCTTTAGAGACTGCCGCATTCACTTTAAGTAGGGCTCCGTCGAAATCCGTTGAGATGACACCGCATGAATTATGGTTTGGGAAGAAACCTAAGCCATCGTTTCTAAAAGTTTGGGGATGCGATGCTTATGTCAAGAAACTTCAACCTGAAAAGCTCGAACCCAAGTCGGAAAAATGCATCTTCATAGGATACCCTAAGGAAACCATTGGGTATACCTTCTACCTCAGATCCGAGGGCAAGATATTTGTTGCCAAGAATGGGTCCTTTCTGGAGAAAGAGTTTCTCTCGAAAGAAGTAAGTGGGAGGAAAGTAGAGCTTGATGAAGTACTACCTCTTGAAACGGAAAGTAGCGCAGCTCCGGAAGATGTTCTTGTGGTGCCTGCACCGACTTGAGAGGAGGTTAATGATGATGATCAAGGTACTTTGGATCAAGCCGCTACTGAACTTCGTAGGTCCACAAGGACACATTCCGCACCAGAGTGGTACGGCAACCCTGTCTTGGAAATCATGTTGTTAGACAACGGTGAACCTTCAAACTATGAAGAAGTGATGGCGGGCCCAGATTCCGACAAATGGCTAGAAGCCATGAAATCCGAGATAGGATCCATGTATGAAAACGAAGTATGGACTTTGACTGACTTGCCCGATGATCGACAAGCCATAGAAAATAAATGGATCTTTAAGAAGAAGACAGACGCGGATGGTAATGTGACCATCTATAAGGCCCGATTTGTTGCTAGGGGTTATCGACAAGTTCAAGGGGTTGACTACGATGAGACTTTCTCACCCGTAGCGAAGCTGAAGTCAGTCCAAATCATGTTAGCAATTGCCGCATTCTATGATTATGAGATATGGCAAATGGACGTCAAAACGGCATTCCTTAACGGTTTTCTTAAGGAAGAATTGTATATGATGCAGCCGGAAGGGTTTGTCGATCCTGAGAATGCTAACAAGGTGTGCAAGCTCCAATGCTCAATCTATGGGCTGGTGCAAGCATCTCGGAGTTGGAACATTCGACTTGATGAGATGATCAAAGCGTTTGGGTTTACACAGACTTATGGAGAAGCCTGTGTTTACAAGAAAGTGAGTGGGAGCTCTGTAGCATTTCTCATATTATATGTGGATGACATACTGTTGATGGGAAATGATATAGAATTCTTGGAAAGCATAAAGGCCTACTTGAACAAGTGTTTTTCAATGAAGGACCTTGGAGAAGCTGCTTATATATTAGGCATCAAGATCTATAGAGATAGATCGAGACGCCTCATTGGTTTTTCACAAAGTACATACCTTGACAAGATATTGAAGAAGTTCAATATGGATCAGTCCAAGAAGGGGTTCTTGACTGTATTGCAAGGTGTGTGATTGAGCACGGATCAATGCCCGACCACGGTAGAAGATAGAGAAAAGATGAGTGTCGTCCCCTATGCCTCAGCCATAGGGTCTATTATGTATGCCACGCTGTGTACCAGACCTGATGTAAACCTTGCTGTAAGTTTGGTAGGAAGGTACCAAAGTAATCCCGGCATGGAACACTGGACAGCGGTGAAGAATATCCTGAAGTACCTGAAAAGGACTAAGGATATGTTTCTCGCGTATGGAGGTGACGAAGTGCTCATCGTAAAGGGTTACGTCGATGCAAGGTTCGACACAGATCTGGATGACTCTAAGTCACAAACTGGATACGTGTTTATTTTGAATGGTGGGGCAGTAAGCTGGTGCAGTTGCAAGCAAAGTATCGTGGCGGGATCTACATGTGAAGCGGAGTACATGGCAGCCTCGGAGGAAGCGCATGAAGCAATCTGGGTGAAGGAGTTCATCACCGACCTAGGAGTCATACCCAATGCGTCGGGGCCAATCACACTCTTCTGTGACAACACTGGAGCTATTGCACTAGCCAAGGAGGCCAAGTTTCACAAGAAGACCAGGCACATCAAGCGTCGCTTCAACTCCATTCGTGAAAATGTTCAAGATGGAGACATAGATATTTGTAAAGTACATACAGATCTGAATGTCACAGATCTGTTGACTAAACCTCTCCCTAGAGCAAAACATGATCAACACCAGAACTCTATGGGTGTTCGATTCATCACAATGTAACTAGATTAGTGACTCTAGTGCAAGTGGGAGACTGTTGGAAATATGCCCTAGAGGCAATAATAAAATGGTTATTATTATATTTCTTTGTTCATGCTAATTGTCTATTATTCATGCTATAATTGTGTTATCCGGAAATCGTAATACATGTGTGAATACATAGACCACAACATATCCCTAGTGAGCCTCTAGTTGACTAGCTCGTTGATCAACAGGTAGTCATGGTTTCCTGACTATGGACATTGGATGTCATTGATAACGGGATCACATCATTAGGAGAATGATGTGATGGACAAGACCCAATCCTAAGCATAGCACAAGATCGTGTAGTTCATTTTGCTAGAGCTTTTCCAAATGTCAAGTATCATTTCCTTAGACCATGAGATTGTGCAACTCCCGGATACCGTAGGAGTGCTTTGGGTGTGCCAAACGTCACAACGTAACTGGATGGCTACAAAGGTGCACTACGGATATCTCCGAAAGTGTCTGTTGGGTTGGCACGAATCGAGACTGGGATTTGTCCCTCCGTATGACGGAGAGGTATCTCTGGGCCCACTCGGTAATGCATCATCATAATGAGCTCAATGTGACCAAGTGTGTGGTCACGGGATCATGCATTACAGTACGAGTAAAGTGACTTGCCGGTAACGAGATTGAACGAGGTATTGGGATACCGACGATCGAGTCTCGGGCAAGTAACGTACCGATTGACAAAGGGAATTGTATACGGGATTGATTGAATCCTCAACATCGTGGTTCATCCGATGAGATCATCGAGGAGCATGTGGCAGCCAACATGGGTATCCAGATCCCACTATTGGTTATTGGCCGGAGAGTCGTCTCGGTCATGTCTGCGTGTCTCCCGAACCCGTAGGGTCTACACACTTAAGGTTTGGTGATGCTAGGGTTGTAGAGATACTAGTATGCAGTAACCCCAAAGTTGTTCGGAGTCCCGGATGAGATCCCGGACGTCACGAGGAGTTCCGGAATAGTCCGAAGGTGAAGAATTATATATAGGAAGTCCAGTTTCGGCCATCGGGGAAAGTTTCGGGGGTCACCGGTATTGTACCGGGACCACTGGAAGGGTCCCGGGGGTCCACCGGGTGGGGCCACCTATCCCGGAGGGCCCCATGGGCTGAAGTGGGGAAGGGAACCAGCCCCTGGTGGGCTGTTGTGCCCCCCTTGGGCCTCCCCTGCGCCTTGGGTTGGAAACCCTAGGGGTGGGGGGGCGCCCCACATGGCTTGCGGGGCAAGCTACCCCTCTTGGCCGCCGCCCCCTTGGAGATTGGATCTCCTAGGGCCGGCGCCCTCCCCCAGGGGGTCTATATATAGTGGGGGGAGGGAGGGCTGCGCACCCTAACCCCTGGCGCCTCCCTCTCCCTCTCCAACACCTCCTCCTCCTCCGTAGAGCTTGGCGAAGCCCTGCCGAGATTCCCGCTACATCCACCACCACGCCGTCGTGCTGCTGGATCTCCATCAACCTCTCCTTCCCCCTTGCTGGATCAAGAAGGAGGAGACGTCTTCCCCAACCATACGTGTGTTGAAAGCGGAGGTGCCGTTTGTTCGGCGCTCGGTCATCGGTGATTTGGATCACGACGAGTACGACTCCATCAACCCCGTTCTCTTGAACGCTTCCGCTCGCGATCTACAAGGGTATGTAGATGCACTCCTTTTCCCCTCGTTGCTAGATAATTCCATAGATTGATCTTGGTGATGCGTAGAAAATTTTAAAATTCTGCTACGATCCCCAACAGAGTGGCGTGACCGACCTCGCGAGGAACGCTGGCAGGACCAGCCTCGCGAGGGGGATTGGAGGGATCAGCCTCGCGAGGATCGCCCGCAGGGCAACACAGGCCTTCCTGCTCTTCCATCACCGCCAAGAAGGAATGACGACACCCACCAGGACAAGGGGCTGGGGCTTCCAGGAGCCATGTGCTATCACTTGCATCTTGGGCGGCGCCCAGGCCCCAGCCTCTCAGCGCCTCTTCAAGCAGTATGCTCGCGAGGTGAACGCAGTCCTCCCCAAGCTCGAGGCCACGCGCCCTCTCAGGTGGTCCATGCTACGTTTTGAGCTTGCGTTAGTTTTCTTTGAAGAGGAAAGGGTGATGCCGCAATAGTAGCGTAAGTATTTCCCTCAGTTTTTGAGAACCAAGGTATCAATCTAGTAGGAGGTTCCTCAAAAGTCCTACGCACCTACACAAACAAACAAAGAACTCGCAACCAACGCAATAAAGGGGTTGTCAATCCCTTCACGTCCACTTGCGAAAGTGAGATCTGATAGAGATAGTATGATAAGATAATTATATTTTTGGTATTTTATAATATAGATTGGAAAAGTAAAGATGCAAAAAAAGTATATTGAAAGCTTATATGATAAAAGATAGACCCGTGGGCCATAGGTTTCACTTGTGGCTTCTCTCAAGATAGCATAAGTATTACGATGGGTGAACAAATTACTGTCGAGCAATTGATAGAAAAGCGAATAATTATGAGATTATCTAGGCATGATCATGTATATAGGCATCACGTCCGCGACAAGTAGACCGACTCCTGCCTACATCTACTACTATTGCTCCACACATCAACCGCTATCCAGTATGCATCTAGAGTATTAAGTTCATAAGAACAGAGTAACGCATTAAGAAAGATGACATGATGTAGAGGGATAAACTCATGCAATATGATATAAACCCCATCTTTTTATCCTCGATGGCAACAATACAATACGTGCCTTGCTGCCCTTATTGTCACTGGGAAAGGACACCGCAAGATTGCACCCAAAGCAAAGCACTTCTGCCATTGCAAGAAAGATCAATCTAGTAGGCCAAACAAAACTAATAATTCGAAGAGACTTGCAAAGATAACTTAATCATACATAGAAGAATTCAGAGGAGATTCAAATATTTCTCGTAGATAAACTTGATCATAAACCCACAATTCATCGGATCTCGACAAACACGCCGCAAAAAGAGTTACATCGAATGGATCTCCAAGAAGATCGAGGAGAACATGGTACTGAGATCCAAAAAGAGAGAAGAAGCCATCTAGCTAATAACTATGGACCCGAAGGTCTGTGGTAAACTACTCACAACTCATCGGAGGGGCTATGGTATTGATGTAGAAGCCCTCCATGGTCGATTACCCCTCCGACGGAGCGCCGGCGAAGGCTCCAAGAAGGGATCTCGCGGATACAGAAGGTTGCGGCGGTGGAACTAGGTTTTCGTTGGCTCCCCTGATGTTCTCGGGGTACGTAGGTATATATAGGAGGAAGAAGTACGTCGGTGGCCGCCCGATGGCCCACAAGATAGGGGGCACGCCCTGTAGGGGTTGGCGCGTGTGACGCTCCAAAATTTTTTATTTGGTTTTCAGCAAAAACTTTGTTGGGTTTGAAGAAGGTCATTTAAATTCTTCCAAAAACCTCTCTCTCAAAACTTTTTCCCCTTGGCAAGGATTTTATTTTGGTATCTTCTTCAACCCTGGTGTCTGGTTATTAAAAACCTTTCTTCTGTTTGACACCTTCTCAAATTTATTTTTGCGATTTATTTTCTTTAAGAGAAAACCATATGAGTTTTGGGGTTTCTTTCATTTTAAAACCACCCATGGATTTACCATGCCTCATGTGGTAAAACCTCCCAAAACCCCTCCCTTCACTTTGGGGCAATCCAATTATTCTGTCCCAACAGGTCCAACCCATTTTTGGGTTTTATTCCATTTGTTTTATTCCTCAAATCATTTCTGTCATTTATTGTAAGCCTAGGTGATTTGCAAAGCAGGTGCCTGAATGCTTCTGAGTTTTGATCTCAAACCAACTCCTCTGGTTAGTCTTTAGCACCCACAACCTAGAACCATAAAGATCCACTTCTCCTCTTTTCAAAATTTTCAAGTTTCAGCCTCTGCAAGTTTGGACCAGATTTGTCAAATTTGGTGAAATTCATATCTTCTCTTCTCCAAAAATTCTACCAAAATTCAGGCAGCACCCAGATGCAATGAGAGGCCACCCCACCAAAAATCAGCTCAAGGAGAATTCTCCTCATACCAAAATCATTTCGTCGAACACTTGGCCGACACTGTTACTGTGCACAATTCAGAGATCCAGAGAAGTTCAGTGTCGTTTTCGTCAGAGAGTTGTCACCAATCCATAGTGCGCCCTGGCGCGTTGCGCACGGCCTCTCCTCCCTGGCCTGAGCACCGCACGTCCCCTTGGACGGGTGCAGGCGTCGGTGGTGGCGAGCATCGCCGGCGTTGGCAGCTTCTAGCGCCGCCCAACACTTCCTAGCTCTCCGCGTGGCTCATGCATGCTAGCGCACTCCCGCGGCACCGTTGCCGTGGCCCGGCAAGCACAGGGCATGCCCTCTGCCGCCGACGGGCCCGCGCTACCCCGTTCCATTGAACCCACCCCTAAGCTCCTAATCCAAGTTCGTTTAGCATCTAAATGGAACCAGTGGACCTCCATGATGACGCTCAACCCCAAAACCTCCCCGACCAAGCCCTGCACCGCCTTAACCTTCGCCGGAGAACTCCGTTCACGGCCATCGCCTTGGATCGCCTATAAAAAGGGACCCCGAGCTCGCCCTCGAGCACGCACCACCTCTGCACCTCACCAACACCCCGCCAGGCCACTAGGAGGACCTCGAGGAGGTCTCCTCCCCCAACTCCGGCCACCCCGATCCGCCTCGGCCACCACCTCGATTCACTCCGGTGAGGCCGTCCCCGACGCCCAAATCTCGTCAGCAATATCCTCAAGCACCCATAAGTCTAACCCCCACTTCAATTTGACCTCCGTAGCACTCCCCGGCGAGATCCAACTCTACCCGAACCGCCGTCCGCCGGAGCAAGGGCCGCTGTCGACGTGGTGCTCGCCGGCGACCACCACCACCACCCACCGACGCGGAAGGACACACTGAGCACGTAGGTACCGCCCGATCCCCCTGCCTCGCCGTGGATCGCCGCCGGCAACCACCGCAGCTCTCGAGCGCCGACGAGCTCTGCCTCCCCGTTTGAATTTTCAAACCTCACAGGTGGGACCAGCCTGTCAGCCTCTCTTTTCTTTTGAAACGAACCGTTTTCTGAAAATGTATTCGGGCAAATACGCTTTCGGTCTGAACCTTTTTTCTGGTCTTTTCTGTTCAGCCCCCTGGGAAGTTTCTGTTTCATTACAGAAAGGTCCCTAGATTAAAACCCTTATAACTTTTAAACAGAGAAGGATTTTTGATTGATTCTTTTTCTGTCCTCTTTAAAATTTTGTCTAGTTTTTTTATCAGATTTATTTGGAAAATATTTGGAATACTTTTGTGCACCTCACGGTATTTACATTAGCGCATATGTTTCTTTATACCGTATATACCGAAGGAGGTGACGGAACCGCGAACTTCACCGAGCTAGGGTCCGACTACTCCAAACCAGGCAAGCATGTTTAAACTTTTGATATGATGAGTGTCCTTTGGCATGTTTGCATTAAGTAGTTCATGGCATGTTTATAAGCATCTCGATGAATGACATATTACATGCAAAGTTGGGGCAAGTAAGTTTCGGAAATCCATAAGTTGTTGGATATGAGTTTGCATGGCCATGTGATTGCATGAGAATGGGTAAGATGGCAGTGTTGTAGCATGCCAGTCTTATGCCAGACTATTTGACTCCAGTGTCAACATGAATCAGTCTAGTTTTCCATCAGTTTTCCCTTCCTGTACTCCCACATGTTTTCCGCAAGGGATATGGCTTAGTAAGTTGCAGACCGCTTTCCTGGTACACACCAAATCCAGAGGCCGTGATGATGGTTCCATGGCCCTGGATTAAAGCCAGTCATCCAGTCAGGGGGCATGGGTGTTTCCGGTTGGGACCGAGAGGGTGGGCACCCCTTAGAGCGCGCGTATATAAATTTGATCCCATGCTATTCGAGATTGTGATCTCCCCGTCTCAAAGTTTTTCTTGAACGCTGTCTAGGGTGATTCCTGGCATCATGAGGTGGGATGGGTGTGTACTGGTTAGATGTGTTTATTCCGAAATACCATAAACGGAACTAGTCCTTCATGACTACGTAAATCCGTTGGCTGTGGACATTTTAGTACAAACTCTGCAGAGTCAAAAATTCTACAAATCATCTTATCCGTGTCCAAATACTGTGTTCAACTTATCTTGTCAAGTGTCAGTCTCAGTGACAAACCTCCGGTGTACCACATGTGTGTTAAGTCCGGTTAAATGTTTATTCCTGTGGATGGACTAACCCGTTTATTACTATGTGTTGAATATTTCTCAGGAGTATTATATTTTGTGAGTTTAATAATGAATTTAAGCCCTTTCTGCGATGTCGCTCAGACGTCCGACTGTGGCATATTTGTTATTTACTTTTGATATAAGCCCTTTCTGCGACGTCGCTCAGATGTCCGACTGTGGCACGCTTGTTATTTACTTTTGATATAAGCCCTTTCTGCGATGTCGCTCAGACGTCCGACTGTTGCATATTTGTTATTTACTTTTGATATAAGCCCTTTCTGCGATGTCGCTCAGACGTCCGACTGTGGCACGCTTGTTATTTACTTTGATATAAGCCATTTCTGCGATGTCGCTCAAACGTCCGACTGTGGCCCGCTTGTTATTTATTTTTGATATAAGCCCTTTCTGTGATGTCGCTCTGACGTCCGACTGTGGCATGCATGTCCTTTACTTTTCAATATAAGCCCTTTAAGTGGTGTTGCTTAGACGTCCGACTGCAGCATGATTATTTATTTGTTCACCCTTCGAGGCGTCGCTTCAGACACCCGATCGGTTTTCAGTTATTTTGTGGATTTCGGGAGGACTACCGCCTGACTTCCTTTTTACTAATAATGTCGTGCAAGTTCATCATTTGAATGTGCATTACTAATTGCTCATGACGCATTCATGCATGCATTTGTTATATCTTACGTCCAAACTGTCTTGCGAGTACTTTCAAAGTACTCACCTGGCTTGTTGATTTGGCCAAATGCTGACTAAGGCGATCTCATGGATGAAGAGTTCGATAGCGAGTCCGACGCCTAGAGGAGTCCCAGTCAATCTCGTGCGACCCTGGATTTGGTCACTATGTTATATCCGCTTCCGCTACCCAAATAAATTCATCGAGCCTCACCTCGACGCTCGATGAGCTGCCAGTTAGGAGTCATGTTATCCACTCCACTGTGATATTCCACCACCACTTTTATCTCGAGTCAGTAGTATGCCACCACACCATTGTGTCATATCCGCCATTATGTATAATTATTGGCGCGCTTGTAATAAATTGTTGAGCAACCTTAGCTTGACCCTGTAATATATTTAATGCTATTGGCATACTGTATCAAGATTTTGTCTACCAGTGAGGAGGATTTTTCCTCATACTGGACTCAAAAGATCGGTTTCTCAATAAGCATTTTATTGGAAAACCGGTCGTGACAAGCTTGGTAATAGAGCCAGGATGACTGTAGGAAGCCACTAGGTGCGATCGCTAATCGGTTATTAGCATAACAGAGCTAATTCATATTTTTGCAAATGTAGTCATTTTCTGACAGTCAGCATAAATTTATGATCTGACCACTCAGAATTTCTGCCTACTTTTGTAGATGGCTGACAACAACTGCGAGTCACAGATGTTCGCCAACGTGCCTGATGGGTTCGTCAAGCTCCTCACCTTCATCGTTCAGGTCGCGATGGGGCCATCAATGCGCCCTGTCTTCACACTCTATCAGCACAAGATTAACGGTAGTCTGACCGTGCACCAGGCCGCGGTGCAATACAAGGGAGGGCTTGTTGAGTTACGCCGCTTCCGGTACGTGGGAAGAGCCATGTCTACGGAGAAGCATGCTATGCAGATGGCAGCCCGTGAGGCGATAGCTCGTCTCAGGGATGTCCTTCCTGCGATGAAGACTCGTCGTTACCGCTACCATCCATGCCACGTGCCATACACCTGTCACTACGCATTCTCTTTCCCCAGAGGAGAACGAGACGAGGCATTTGAGATGCTTATCGAGTACCTCCGGGCTCTGGAGGCAGCCTTCGACAACCTGGTGGACGACTTCGTGCCTGCCCGCATGGACTCAGTCCATGGCTGTGCCGCCAACAGGAGGGAGCTCCTGCACACCGCTCCGCCACTGACTTTCGTCTCGTCCTCAGCATCTTATGCACCTACCACTCTCGCCACTGCTCGTCGCCTGCCTACCACCGAGGAATTCAACCAAGTCATTGCGCCCACTCCAGTCCGCTCCGCACCACTCATTGTGCCCACTCCTGTTCGTGTTGCTCCGCCTATGGCGCCCGCTCCATCTGCTCAGCGTAGCGCTTCACGTCTGGAGCCTATTAGCGAGGAGGAGGTTGAGTCCCCAGCCTCACTGTGCCTCACCCTCGGCAGGGCAAAGGAGGTCCTCACCATCTCCGACTGAGTACGTTTAGCCGCCATGCGATGTACCGTCTTGTACGATATGTTTATATGTACATAGGTTGTGAGAAGTAGCTTGTTTGCGCATCATGTAGGAACTGGAGAAGTGCACTAGCCTAAATAACATGTCAGGAACATGTACGCATATCCTGAGTGATGTATTGTATAATTACTGCTTGCTTGTAAGATATGTAAAGAGTAGTCCTTCTCCGTGCGCAGTCGAGTTATATCTTAAAAAATCCTGGAGCATTTAAAAATTTTCCCGTCTTTGTGCATTTATTGATTTTTCGACTCATTTCCCTTTCTTATGAGTTTCACAAAATTTATCACCAGAATGACAAATGTCTCGTCCTTGGACACCCTCCATGCCAACTCCGCCAGAGGAAAATTTTGGCACACAACCAAGCAACAATTTCACACAGGGGCAATCAAGTCAATAGGATAGTGCAACAGCACTTTCCCAAATGTGCCGTCTTTATGAGCAAAGTCAGCAACAACATCAGGAAATGATGAACCAAGTCATCAATATGGGAAATCACCGTGGACAGTATCAGCAGCAATCCAAATTATCTGAGCTACAGAAGACGCGTCCCCAAACATTTTCTCATACTAACAAACCTCTTGAGGCCGATGACTGGCTTCGAGACATGGAAAGAAAATTAATTATTGCACAGTGTTCAGACCGTGAGAAAGTACTATATGCGCCGCACTATCTCACTGGAGCAGCTACATCGTGGTGGGAAAATTTCCTACACATGCACCCTAACGAAAATAATATAACTTGGGAGGATTTCAAAGAAGGTTTTCATGGGGAGCATATTCCTAAAAGTCTTATGAAGATCAAGAAGAGAGAATTTGATGACCTCAAACAAAGGACCATGACGGTGTCAGAATACAACAGTCAGTTTACTCTGTTGTCTCGCTACGCCAACGAGGAGCGTATGACTGAAAGCAAGAAGATGGAAAAATTCCTAGACGGTCTGGCGCCCGCGCTTAAGTGGCAGCTGGTTGTGCACACCTTCCCAGATTTTAAAACGCTGGTGGATAAGGCCATTACCTTGGAAAATGAGAGACGCAGCTTAGAGGATTTCCGCAAGCGAAAAAGGGACCAGACTAATCTTGCTCGCAACCACCGAAGCAAGACAGATTTTCAGAAAGGTGGGACACAAAAACCCACGACCAACGTCTCACGCCCAGTCAAGAATTTCCATGCAAGGGACAAGGTGTTCACATATTGCCCAGGCGTCACTTGCTACGCTTGTGGAGAAGAAGGGCACTATGCCAAGCAGTGTCCCAAGCCAAGGAACTCGACCCCAAAGCATAACAACGGTGGCAATAATTCAGCGCCCAAGCGAAACAATTTCAACCCCAATAACAACCACAGGAAGGGTCATCTGAATCATGTGACCAGATAGGAAGCACAGAATGCCCCGGATATCGTACTCGGTACGTTCCCTGTCAACACCATACCTGCCATGGTTTTGTTTGATTCTGGAGCTTCTCACTCATTCATTTCGAAAAGTTTTGCTTTGCAAAATAATTTTTCGATGCTTCCCTTGGAAAAATCCATGATCATCAAGTCCCCTGGGATTAAGCAAGTTTCCCAGAGTTACTGCCAAGGTGTGATTATTGAGTTTGAAGGATTGAAATTTCACGCCAACCTTATTGTATTGGAAAATAAAGGTCTGGATGTCATCTTAGGGATGGATTGGTTGACCACCAACAAAGGTTTTATTGATTGCTTCAACAGGACCGTGATTCTCACCCACCACCACGGGAAGACAATAAGAGTTTCACCCAAAGAGAGAAAAATATCCCGGTAACCGAGATTGAACAAAGTGGATATTTCTGAATTAAGCAAGGTTCTAATAGTGTGTGAATTTCCAGACCTATTTTCCAAGGAACTACCAGGCATGCCACCAGACCAAGAGATAGAATTCAGCATTCAGCTAGCACCCGGAACCGCCCCCATATACAAGAAACCATACAGAATGGCACCATCCGAGTTGGTAGAATTGAAGAAGCAAATAAAAGAATTACTGGACAAAGGATATATTCGAGCCAGCTCCTCACCTTGGGGTTCACCAATTTTATTTGCCAAAAAGAAGGATGGAACGCTGAGATTGTGTATAGACTACCGAGCACTTAACATGGTCACAATCAAGAACAAATATCTGATGCCACGGATAAATGATTTATTTGATCAGCTCGCTCAGGCCAAGGTATTCTCAAAAATTGACTTAAGGTCGGGATACCATCAATTAAAAGTACGAACAGAAGATATCCCCAAGACAGCCTTCACCTCCAGATACGGACTGTATGAGTTCACAGTAATGCCATTTGGACTAACGAACTCCCCCGCATATTTTGTTCACCTCATGAACAAAGTATTTATGAAATTTATGGACAAGTTTGTTGTGGTATTCATCGACGATATTCTGATATACTCCAAGACACCAGAAGAGCACGCTGAACATATCCGAATTGTACTAGGAGAACTCAGGAAACATCAATTGTACGCCAAGTTCAGCAAGTGTGAATTTTGGCTAAGACAAGTAGGTTTTCTGGGCCATGTACTGACCCAAGAAGGTATTGCCGTAGACCCGGAAAAAGTCAAGGCCGTACTTGGCTGGAAACCACCAGCCAGCGTAACAGATGTACGAAGTTTCTTGGGAATGGCAGGTTACTACCGAAGATTTATTGAAGGATTCTCCACCATAGCCAAGTCAATGACGCAGTTACTCAAGAAAGACAAGAGGTTTGAATGGAAGGAAGCTTGCGTGAAAAGTTTCCAAGAACTAAAAAGGAAATTAACGACAAAACCAGTATTAATTGTGCCAGACATACACAAGAATTTTGAGGTGTATTGTGACGCATCCCAGAAGGGCCTCGGATGTGTATTGATGCAAGAAGGCATGGTAGTCGCGTGTGTTTCCAGACAACTTCGCAAGCATGAGGAAAATTATCCTACTCATGACCAAGAGTTAGCAGCAGTTATTCATGCACTCAAGGAATGGAGACACTTTTTACTTGGCAATCATTGTGAAATATACACAGACCATAAAAATCTCAAGTATATTTTGACACAACCAGAACTCAATTTACGGCAACGACGCTGGTTGGAATTAGTAAAGGATTATGATGTTGGAATCCACTATCATCCAGGAAAAGCGAATGTAGTGGCAGATTCTCTAAGTCGGAACCCCAGTCCGAACAATGACAGCCTACCAAACCTGAGACCAGAATTTCAGCAGGAGTTTGCTAAACTCAACTTGATGGTGGTCACCGAAGGCAGTGTGTCAAATTTAGAAATACAGCCTACCCCGATTGAAAAGGTTAAAGAGGCTCAGCATGGACACCCTAGTATTGAAGTCATAAAACGGAAAGTGAGTTTGGGCAAGGCCTCAGAATTTGTTATCGATGAGCAGGAAATATTGTGGTACGGAGATAGACATTGCGTACCAAATATTAAGGACCTGAAACAGAAAATTTTAGCTGAAGGCCACACCGCTCCGTATTCGATCCACCCAGGAGGAACAAAAATGTACAAGGATCTTCAGGAAACATTTTGGTGGCACGGTATGAAAAGGGACATAGCCACGTTCATCGCATGTTGTGACTCATGTCAACACATCAAGGCCGAGCACCAGAAACCGGCCGGACTATTACAACCAAATAAGATAACCGAGTGGAAATGGGATGAAAATGGAATGGATTTTATTATTGGGCTACCTCGGTCACGGCACGGACACGATGCCATATGGGTCATCACAGATAGACTGACTAAAGTAGCACAGTTTATCCCCGTAAATACGACCCACACCACTCAGAAGCTTGCCAGGCTTTATCTTTCCCGTATCATCTGCCTACATGGAGTTCCAAAGACTAAAATATCTGACAGGGGCACACAATTCTTCTCCAGATTTTGGGATCACCTGCAACAGGCTCTAGGAACCCAACTAGCTTTCAGTACAGCATACCACCCCCAGACTGACGGACAAACTGAACGCGTAAACCAAATTCTAGAAGACATGCTGAGAGCATGTGTCCTCACTTATGGAACCAGTTGGGAGGAAAGCTTGCCATACGCAGAGTTCGCATAAAACAACAGTTACCAGGCCAGCCTGCAAATGGCACGATTTGAAGCCTTGTACGGGCGGAGATGTCGTACCCCACTAAATTGGTCAGAGACCGGAGACAGCCATATCTTCGGCCCAGACATGCTCAAAGAAGCCGAGGAAAAGGTCAAGCTAATTAGGGACCGACTCAAGACAGCTCAAAGCCGACAGAAGAGTTATTACGATCAGAAACATCGTGGAATCTGTTTCGAACCCGGTGAGTTTGCGTACCTACGAGTATCTCCTATGAGAGGCCTGCAACAATTTAAGATCAAGGGAAAGCTAGCACCAAGATTCATTGAACCATTCTGTATAGTGGCACGAAGAGGCACGGTGGCCTACCAGCTAGACTTACCCGAAGAATTATCCGATATCCACGACGTGTTCCACGTCTCGCAGTTGAGGAAGTGCGTAAGAAACCCAGAAAAGCAAGTATCCCATGAAAACATTGACGTGCAACCAGACCGCACCTATCGGGAACAACCAGTAAAAATATTGAAGGAGTTTGAAAGGAGGACCCGACAGAAAACCATCAAGTTTTTCAGAGTTCAGTGGACCAATCACACGGAGAGTGAAGCCACTTGGGAAAGAGAGGATTTTCTTCGGGCAGAGCACCCACACCTATTTGAGGATCAGCTGAAATCTCGGGGACGAGATTTTTCCTAAGGGGGTAGGTGTTGTGACACTCCAAAAAAATTTATTTGGTTTTCAGCAAAAACTTTGTTGGGTCTGAAGAAGGTCATTTAAATTCTTCCAAAAACCTCTCTCTCAAAACTTTTTCCCCTTGGCAAGGATTTTATTTTGGTATCTTCTTCAACCCTGGTGTCTGGTTATTAAAAACCTTTCTTCTGTTTGACACCTTCTCAAATTTATTTTTTGGATTTATTTTCTATAAGAGAAAACCCTATGCGTTTTGGGGCTTCTTTCATTTTAAAACCACCCATGGTTTTACCATGCCTCATGTGGTAAAACCTCCCAAAACCCCTCCCTTAACTTTGGGGCAATCCAATTATTCTGTCCCAATAGGTCCAACCAATTTTTGGATTTTATTCCATTTGTTTTATTCCTCAAATCATTTCTGTCATTTATTCTAAGCCTAGGTGATTTGCAAAGCAGGTGCCTGAATGCTTTTGAGTTTTGATCTCAAACCAACTCCTCTGGTTAGTCTTTAGCACCCACAACCTAGAACCATCAAGATCCACTTCTCCTCTTTTCAAAATTTTCAAGTTTCAGCCTCTGCAAGTTTGGACCAGATTTGTCAAATTTGGTGAAATTCATATTTTCTCTTCTCCAAAAATTCTACCAAAATTAAGGCAGCACCCAGATGCAATGAGAGGCCACCCCACCAAAAATCAGCTCAAGGAGAATTCTCCTCATGCCAAAATCATTTCGTCGAACACTTGGCCGACACTGTTACTATGCACAATTCAGAGATTCAGAGAAGTTCAGTGTCGTTTTCGTCAGAGCGCGTTGCGCATGGCCTCTCCTCCCTGGCCTGAGCACCGCACGTCCCCTTGTACGGGTGCAGGCGTCGGTGCCGGCGAGCATCGCCGGCGTTGGCAGCTTCTGCGGTGGCCGAGCCACCCGTGGCGGCCAGCGAGGGCCTGAGCCAGCTCGCTACGCCATCTAGTGCCGCCCAACACTTCCTAGCTCTCCGCGTGGCTCATGCATGCCAGTGCACTCCCGCGGCACCGTCGCCGTGGCCCGGCAAGCACAGGGCACGCCCTCTGCCGCCGACGGGCCCGCGCCACCCCGTTCCGTCGAACCCACCCCTAAGCTCCTAATCAAAGTTCGTTTAGCGTCTAAATGGAACCGGTGGACCTCCACGATGACGCTCAACCCCAAAACCTCCCCGACCAAGCCCTGCACCGCCGTAACCTTCGCCGAAGAACTCCGTTCACGGCCATCGCCTCGGATCGCCTATAAAAAGGGACCCCGAGCTCGCCCTCGAGCACACACCACCTCTGCACCTCACCAACACCCCGCCAGTCCACTAGGAGGACCTCGAGGAGGTCTCCTCCTCCAACTCCGGCCGCCCCGATCCGCCTCGGCCACCACCTCGATTCACTCCGGTGAGGCCGTCCCCGACGCCCAAATCTCGTCAGCAATATCCTCAAGCACCCAGAAGTCTAACCCCCACTTCAATTTGACCTCCGCAGCACTCCCCGGCGAGATCCAACTCTACCAGAACTGCCGTCCGTCGGACCAAGGGCCGCCGTCGACGTGGTGCTCACCGGCGACCACCACCACCACCCACCGAAGCGGAAGGACACGCTGAGCACGTAGGTACCGCCTGATCCCCCTGCCTCACCGTGGATCGCCGCCGGCGACCACCATAGCTCTCGGGCGCCGACGAGCTCTGCCTCCCCGTTTGAATTTTCAAACCTGACAGGTGGGACCCGCCTGTCAGCCTCTCTTTTCTTTTTAAATGAACCGTTTTCTGAAAACGTATTCGGGCAAATACGCTTTCGGTGTGAAACGTTTTTCTGCCCTCTTTAAAATTTTGTCTAGTTTTTTTATAAGATTTATTTGAAAAATATTTGGAATACTTTTGTGCACCTCACGGTATTTACGTTAGCGCGTATGTTTCTTTATACCGTAGATACCGAAGGAGGTGACGGAACCGCGAACTTCACCGAGCTAGGGTCCGACTACTCCGAACCAGGCAAGCATGTTTAAACTTTGGATATGATGAGTGTCCTTTGGCATGTTTGCATTAAGTAGTTCATGGCATGTTTATAAGCATCTCGATGAATGACATATTACATGCAAAGTTGGGGCAAGTAAGTTTCGGAAATCCATAAGTTGTTGGATATGAGTTTGCATGGCCATGTGATGGCATGAGAATGGGTAAGATGGCAGTGTTGTAGCATGCCAGTCTTATGCCAGACTAGTTTTCCATCAGTTTTCCCTTCCTGTACTCCCACATGTTTTCCGCAAGGGATATGGCTTAGTAAGTTGCAGACCGCTTTCCTGGTACACACCAAATCGAGAGGCCGTGATGATGGTTCCATGGCCCAGGATTAAAGCCAGTCATCCGGTAAGGGGTTTGTTGGGGAACGTAGCAAAAATTCAAAATTTTCCTGCGTGTCACAAAGATCTATCTATGGAGAAACCAGCAACGAGGGGAAGGAGAGTGCATCTACATACCCTTGTAGATCGCTAAGCGGAAGCGTTCAAGAGAACGGGGTTGAAGGAGTCGTACTCGTCGTGATCCAAATCACCAGAGATCCTAGTGCCGAACGGACGGCACCTCCGCGTTCAACACACGTACAACTCGGTGACGTCTCCCATGCCTTGATCCAGCAAGGAGAGAGGGAGAGGTTGAGGAAGACTCCATCCAGCAGCAGCACAACGGCATGGTGGTGGTGGAGGAGCGTGGCAATCCTGCAGGGCTTCGCCAAGCACTGCGAGAGAGGAGGAGTACTTGGGAGAGGGGGAGGGCTGCGCCAGAACTTGGGGTGCGGCTGCCCTCCCACCCCTCCACTATTTATAGGTGGGGGGAAGAGGGGCCCGGCCCCCTTAGATCCCATCTAGGGTTGGGGGCGGCGGCCAAGGGGGGAGGAGTGCCTCCCAAGTCAAGTGGAGGCCCTTCCCTTTAGGGTTTCCTCCTTCCCATGCGCATGGGCCTTGGGGGGCTGGTGTCCCTGGCCCATTAAGGCTAGGGCGCCCCCCTAGAGCCCATGCTACTGTATTGGACGTGGTGGAACAATTTCCGGACCTCCGGAATCCTCCGGAACCTTCTGGAAGCTTCCCGGTTCAATACCGGAAAAACCCAAACTTTTCCCGGAACCCGAACAACAACTTTCCATATATAAATCTTTACCTCCGGACCATTCCGGAACTCCTCATGACGTCCGGGATCTCATTCGGGACTCCGAACAACATTCGGTAACCACATACAAACTTCCTTTATAACCCTAGCATCATCGAACCTTAAGTGTGTAGACCCTACGGGTTCGGGAGACATGTAGACATGACCGAGATGTTCTCCGGTCAATAACCAACAGCGGGATCTGGATACCCATGTTGGCTCCCACATGTTCCACGATGATCTCATCGGATGAACCACGATGTTAAGGACTCAATCGATCCCGTATACAATTCCCTTTGTCTAACGGTATACGTATCAGAAATGTTGTAGTGCTCCCACTCACTTTATTGTAAATACAAGTTTCTAACAAACTTTGTATAAACCCCAAAACTTTGATCACTCCATGAAAGCGTATATTCTGACTCCGAGAGGCTTGCTCTAGTCCATGGAAGGATCGCTGGAGCTAGCATACCTTTTAGCATCCTTAGGATCAACAAAACCTTTCTGATTGTATCACATACAACCTTTCCTTACGAAAACTGGAAAGGAAACTTGTTTTGACATCCATCTGCCAGATTTCATAAATGCAGCTAATGCTAACATGATTCCGACGGACTTAAGCATCACTACGGATGAGAAAATCTCATCGTAGTCAACTCCTTGAACTTGTGAAAAAACTCTTCGCTACAAGTCGAGCTTCATAGACGGTGACATTACCCTCCACGTCCGTCTTCTTCTTAATGATCCATTTATCTCAATGGCTTGCCGATCATCGGGAAAGTCCACCAAAGTCTATGCTTTGTTCTGATACATGGATCCTATCTCGGATTTCATGGCTTCTAACCATTTGTCAGAATATGGGCCCACCATCGCTTCTCCATAGCTCGTAGGTTCATTGTTGTCTAGCAACATGACCTTCAAGACAGGATTACCGTACCACTCTGAAGTAGTACGCATCCTTGTCACCCTATGAGGTACGGTAGTGATTTGATCCGAAACTTCATGATCACTATCATAAGCTTCTACTTCAATTGGTGTGGGCGCCACAGGAGCAACTTCCTGTGCCCTGCTACACACTAGTTGAAGTGACAGTTCAATAACCTCATCAAGTCTCCACCATGCTCCCACTCAACTTTCTGAGACAAACTTTTCCTCGAGAAAGGACCCGATTCAAGAAACAATCCCTATTGCTTTCGGATCTGAATTAGGAGGTATACCCAACTGTTTTGGGTGTCCTATGAAGATGCATTTTATCCGCTTTGGGTTCGAGCTTATCAACCTGAAACTTTTTCACATAAGCGTCGCAGCCCCAAACTTTTAAGAAATGACAACTTAGGTTTCTCCAAACCATAGTTCAAACGGTGTCGTCTCAACGGAATTACGTGCTACCCTATTAAAGTGAATGTGGTTGTCTCTAATGCCTAACCCATAAACGATAGTGGTAATTCGATAAGAGACATCATGGTACGCACCATATCCAATAGGGTGCAACTATGATTTTCGGACACACCCTCACACTATGGTGTTCCAGGCGGTATTAATTGTGAAACAATTTCCACAATGTCTTAATTGCGTGCCAAAGCTCGTAACTCAGATACTCATCTCTATGATCATATCATAGACATTTTATCCTCTTGTCACGATGATCTGCAACTTCACTCTGAAATTACTTGAACCATTCAATAATTCAGACTTGTGTTTCATCAAGTAAATATACTCAACATCTACTCGAATCATCTGTGAAGTAAGAACATAACGATATTCACTGCATGCCTCAGCACTCATTCGACTGCACACATCAAAATGTGTTACTTCCAACAAGTTGCTTTCTTGTTCCATTTTACTGAAAACGAGGCTTTCAGTCATCTTGCCCATGTGGTATGATTTGCATGTCTCAAGTGATTCAAAATCTAGTGAGTCCAAACGGTCCATTTGCATGGAGTTTCTTCATGCGTATACACCAATAGACATGGTTCGCATCTCTCAAACTTTTCAAAAACGAGTGAGTCCAAAGATCCATCAACATGGAGCTTCTTCATGCGTTCTATACCAATATGACTTACATGCCAGTGCCACAAGTAGGTGGTACTATCATTACTATCATATATCTTTTGGCATGAACATGTGTATCACTACGATCGAGATTCAATAAACCATTCAATTAGGTGCAAGACCATTGAAGGTATTATTCAAATAAATAGAGTAACCATTATTCTCCTTAAATGAATAACCGTACTGCGATAGACATAATCCAATCATGTCTATGCTCAACGCAAACACCAAATGACAATTATTCAGGTTTAATACTAATCTTGATGGTAGAGGGAGCGTGCGATGTTTGATCACATCAAACTTGGAAACACTTCCAACACATATCGTCAGCTCACCTTTAGCTAGTCTCCGTTTATTCCGTAGCTCTTTTATTTCGAGTTACTAACACTTAGTAACCGAACCGGTATTTAATACCGTGGTGCTACTAGGAGTACTACTAAAGACACATTAACATAATGTATATCCAATATACTTCTATCGACCTTGCCAGCCTTCTTATCTACCAAGTATCTAGGGTAATTCTGCTCCAGTGGTTGTTCCCCTTATTATAGAAGCACTTAGTCTCGGGTTTGGGTTCAACCTTGGGTTTCTTCACTAGAGCAGCAGCTGATTTGCCGTTTCATGAAGTATCCCTTCTTGCCCTTGCCCTTCTTGAAACTAGTGGTTTCACCAACCATCAACAATTGATGCTCCTTCTTGATTTCTACTTTCGCGGTGTCAAACATCGCGAATACCTCAAGGATCATCATATCTATCCCGATATGTTATAGTTCATCATGAAGCTCTAGCAGCTTGGTGGCAATGACTTTGGAGAAACATCATTACCTCATCTAGAAGATCAACTCCCACTCGATTCAAGTGATTGTTCCACTCAGACAATCTGAGCACAAGCTTAACGATTGAGCTTTTCTCCCTTAGTTTGCAGGCTAAGAAAATCGTCGGAGGTCTCATACCTCTTGACGTGGGCACGAGCCTGAAATTCCAATTTCAGCCCTCGAAACATCTCATATGTTCTGCAATGTTTCGAAAACATCTTTGGTGCCTCAACTCTAAACCGTTTAACTGAACTATCACGTAGTTATCAAAACGTGTATGTCCGATGTTCGCAACATCCACAAACGACGTTTGGGGTTCAGCACACTGAGTGGTGCATTAAGGACATAAGCTTTCTACTGTCCGCATAATCGCTACTGTCAACTTTCAACTATATTTTCTCTAGGAACATATCTAAACAGTGGAACTAAAGCGCGAGCTTACGACATAATTTGCGAAGATCTTTTGACTATGTTCAGGATAATTAAGTTCATCTTATGAACTCCCACTCAGATAGACATCTCTCTAGTCATCTAAGTGATTACATGATCCGAGTCAACTAGGCCATGTCCGATCATCACGTGAGACGGACTGGTCATCATCGGTGAACATCTTCATGTTGATCGTATCTACTATACGACTCATGCTCGACCTTTCGGTCTCTTGTGTTCCGAGGCCATGTCTGTACATGCTAGGCTCGTCAAGTCAACCTAAGTGTTTCGCGTGTGTAAATCTGGCTTACACCCGTTGTATGTGAATGTAAGAATCTATCACACCCGATCATCACGTGGTGCTTCAAAATGACGAACTTTCGCAACGATGCACAGTTAGGGGGAACACTTTCTTGAAATTTTAATGAGGGATCATCTTATTTACTACCATCGTTCTAAGCAAATAAGATGCATAAACATGATAAACATCACATGCAATCAAATAGTGACATGATATGGCCAATATCATATTGCTCCTTTTGATCTCCATCTTCGGGGCTCCATGATCATCATAATCACCGGCATGACACCATGATCTTCATCATCATGATCTCCATCATCGTGTCTTGATGAAATTGTCTCGCCAACTCATTACTTCTACTACTATGGCTACCGGTTAGCAATAAAGTAAAGTAATTACATGGCGTTGTTCAATGACACGCAGGTCATAAAATAAATAAAGACAACTCCTATGGCTCCTGCCGGTTGTCATACTCATCGACATGCAAGTTGTGATTCCTATTACAAGAACATGATCAATCTCATACATCACATATCATTCATCACATTCTTCTTGGCCATATCACATCACATAGCATACCCTGCAAAAACAAGTTAGATGTCCTCTAATTGTTGTTTGCATGTTTTACGTGGCTGCTATGGGTTTCTAGCAAGAACGTTTCTTACCTACGCAAAAACCACAACGTGATATGTCAATTGCTATTTATCCTTCATAAGGACCATTTTCATCGAATCCGTTCCGACTAAAGTGGGAGAGACTGGCACCCGCTAGCCACCTTATGCACCAAGTGCATGTCAATCGGTGGAACCTGTCTCACGTAAGTGTACGTGTAAGGTCGGTCCGGGCCGCTTCATCCCACAATACCGTCGAAACAAGATTGGACTAGTAACGGTAAGCATATTGAATAAAATCAATGCCCACAACTACTTTGTGTTCTACTCGTGCAAAGAATCTATGCAATAGACCTAGCTCATGATGCCACTGTTGGGGAACGTAGCATAAATTCAAAATTTTCCTACATGTCACCAAGATCTATCTATGGAGAAACCAGCAACGAGGGGAAGGAGAGTGCATCTACATACCCTTGTAGATCGCTAAGCGGAAGCGTTCAAGAGAACGGGGTTGAAGGAGTCGTACTCGTCGTGATCCAAATCACCGGAGATCCTAGTGCCGAACAGACGGCACCTCCGCGTTCAACACACGTACAGCTCGGTCACGTCTCCCATGCCTTGATCCAGAAAGGAGAGAGGGAGAGGTTGAGGAAGACTCCATCCAGCAGCAGCACAACGGCATGGTGGTGGTGGAGGAGCGTGGCAATCCTACAGGGCTTCGCCAAGCACCGCGAGAGAGGAGGATTACTTGGGAGAGGGGGAGGGCTGCGCCAGAACTTGGGGTGCGGCTGCCCTCCCACCCCTCCACTATTTATAGGTGGGGGAAGAGGGGGGCTGGCCCCCTTAGATCCCATCTAGGGTTGGGGGCGGCGGCCAAGGGGGGAGGAGTGCCTCCCAAGTCAAGTGGAGGTGGAGGCCCTCCCCTTTAGGGTTTCCCCCTTCCCATGCGCATGGGCCTTGGGGGGGCTGGTGCCCCTGGCCCATTAAGCCTACACTACTAGGGAAAACCTTATACACAGAACTTTAGCAGTAGCGTGTGTCAAAGAAGCACGCTGGTGCTAAATAGCAGCAGCGAGCTTGCCGAAACCGCGCTGCAGATAGTTTCGTAGCAGTAGCGCGTCTCGCATAAAACACGTTACTACTAAAATTCTCACTGCTTAGCCCATATGGTACACATAGTACTAGCGATCTACGTGGAACCGCGCTACTGCTACTTTCTTTGTAGCAGCGCGTTTTGCTCTAAACTCGCTAATACTAAATGATATAAAATTATATGAAAAGAAAATAGTTAAAGGTAATTGAGAATGAAAGAAATCGAAGAAGGTGAAAGGAAAAAGATAAAATGTGAAGAAAAATAAGTGGAAGAGGGAAAAAGGAGAAAGTTGTAGCAGTAGTGCGTATCCCAGAATGCGCTGTAGCTAATGTAGCAGCAGCGTGTTTCTGGGAACGCGCTACTGCTACTTCTGACTTAACCACCGCGTTCGTCCTTCCCCACGGCCACTTCCCCCAAATCTCACTACTCCGCTCTTGCCGCCGCCGTCGCCCGTCAGTCGCCGCGCGCTCTCCGCACACGCTCTATGCCGCCCCGCCCCCAGATTCAACGCCGCCCCCGCCCCCGACCTCAACGCCGCCCCGGACGCCGCCCCAAGCCCAACCTCGACGCCGCCTGCCCCTCTCTCGCCGCAGGCACCCGATCGAGGTGAGCACGCCTGCTCCTCCCTCTCCCCTACCTCTGCCTAGATAGAGTTCTTCAAATTTTAGTTGCATCAAATAGTTAGGGTTCATCTATGGGTGGAAATGAATTGGATACAGATGCGGCTGGGATTTTTTCGTAGGTGACGTTTTCTTAGATGATGAATAAACACTAGATTAATGCATAATAAAATGAGTAAAATTTGACCTTCTTCTATTTAGTTAGTAAGAACTAGGTACTAATTAGGTGATTTTTTAGTTAAAGCAATTTTTCCCGCCTCGACGTGGACGATGCCTATCCCGCATCCTCGTCGTCGAGTCGCCGGAGGACGACACCTGCTTGACCAGATCGGCCATGTCCGGGACTGGGCTCCGCCGGGGTGGTACTGGGAGGCGCTACCTACCGGGGGGCGCAGGTTGGTGAGGAGCCAGCCTGTCGTTGACCCGAACCTTCTTTGGTGGCGGTCGCGTGGGCCAGTGATGATCCAGAGGCTCGAGGACTCCGCGGAGGTGGGGCGTTACCGTGTCAGTGAGGAGGACGTGCACGTCCATCGCTACTTCTTTGCGTTGGAGCACAGGCCATTCTCCAATACCTGGCATGTTCTCCGGGGATCTCATTGGAGCTATGATCCCGTGATGGTGCCTTCTCTGTGGGTGTCCACCGCCCGCGCCGATACCCGTCGTGTGCTAGAGTTTTAGTTGTATTAGTGATGTTATATGTATGACACTATTCGCGATGTATTACTGATAATATTCGATGATGTACTGACGCATGAGATGATCTACTTTTGCTTATTGAATGCATGAGATGATCTACTTTTGAATGTATATCTTGTGTTGCTCAATATCCAAGTGGCCGGTCATGTTTGCAGGTTACACCTTCGAGTGGCCTATGTTTTGCCGGAGTGTTGATTCATTTCCATTCCGGCAAATTTCAGGCGCTCGATATGTCCTATTTTAGAAAAGGTCATGCCGGATTTTTCCGTGAATTTTGGCATGACTAGTGCTAGAATATGTAGGAAATATCGAGTGCCCCGGATTTGTGTGTTGAGTATCTTGGTAGTTGTCTTTGATCGATTTTCAATTAATGTTTTAACTATGAACATAGGAAATGTCTAACGACAAGAAGGATTTCGGTATTTGCAAATACTGCGAAGACGAGCGCGGCTTGTGCGACGGAATCTTCCTAGATGATGATAGGCGCTTCAGCATCAAGCTGGACGAGAACTTCGAAGTGGATACAGTAAGTCACAACGACAAGTCTTTTTTCGTAATTAAGCATGACATCTGCTTCATTTGCTTGAACTTATATTTTTTTTACTATTCTACTAGCGTATCCCCTGCCATGCAAGAGTTTTTGTATTGGATAAGATAGGTTTCAGTCATAGTATGGAGGAAAAGAGAGTTTACTTGAAGACCGAGCATGGTTCTATTTTCCATGCAAATTTATACAATTCAGACGACTACACCTATTTTGGATGCAAAACATGGCGACACTATGCAAGACTTATGCATTTGAGCCTGATATGGTTATCACCTTTGATATTCGTCCGGAAGATGATATTGAAGGTAATACCGACATCTGGGTCAATGTGCAAATGCCTCCAGTTATACCATTATGTAAGTTTCTCAACCATATTTATGTCTTTGATATTGTTTATTCAAAAATAGTTGACAACTAATTTGTATTGTCAGCTTATTTCCGTGCAAGCAAACATGTCCAGTGCTTGGTAGACAGGACCGTATACTGTCCTGGGGCTGAACTCAACTGCGAGGAGCTCAGTCATTATGTTTCATGGCTTGAGGATCTTGATACTGTCAAGACAAATTTTCTTCCTGCATTTAGAAATGTTAGTACTGAAAATGTGCGACCAATAGTGTTCGTAATGAACTACGGTCACATCCATTTAGGAAGGATGGTAAGATTTTTACTTTTTGTCCTCATTGCATCTTTTCCATACATTATTGTTGAAGCTAAACTTCATTGCTAAGTATGTTACCATACGATGTTCTTCAACAGGGACTCCCGATGAATGTTGTGCCTTATGGGATCGAGACTAAAGGTATCATGAGTATTATCAACTTACGGCCAAGATATCCTACAGCTTACTTTAGTGCATTCAAGATTAGCGACGGATGCTTAATAGTGCAAGACTGGACCAAATATGTGTTGGGGAGCGCGGAGAAGTACTAGGGAGCAGCAAATAGAGGCGCCTTCCACGATTAGGAGACAGGTTCATCTGCATGCTCCAATTTGATCAAGGAGGAGAGCTACACATGTTTTATGTTCTTTTACCTAAGAGAGAGCAGCAGGAGTGAGTAGCTGGCTAGAAATGAGTTTCAGGATGATGATGTGCTACACTATTACTATGATGATAAAATAGCTAGTGTTGTTGGTAATGACTATGATGATTATTATTAGCTAGTGTTAGTGGTGATTAAATAAATACTGTTGGTGGTAATGACCATGATGATGATTAAATATCTTGTGCTGGCGGATTAGATTCAAGTGGGGGCAACATGTGGTGCACATCGAAAGTACTACTAGTCCAAACTAGATCAAGTTTGCATTAGTAGTATACTTTTGACATGCACCACATATTGCCTCCACTTGAACCTAATCCACCTTCATTTAATACACTGTTATGGATATAATAATGTAAACCTCATAACAGCTGGTATTGTACCAATATTTGTATGATGGCGCATAAATACACTAAAAATAAAAAAATAAAAAAAGTACTAGTAGCGATGGAAAGAAAACACGCTGCAAGTAGATACCTTAGCAGTAGCGTGGTAGTGAACAAGCGCTGCAGCTATTTGTCCTAGCAGTAGCGCGTGATGGCACGCGTTACTGCTAAGCAATAGCTGTAGCACCTTATTAGTAGCGCGGCCACCCGCGCTACTAGTGGGCACAAAACACGCGCTACTGCTAGGGTTTTCCCTAGTAGTGCTAGGGCAGCCCCCTACAGCCCATGCTACTGTATTGGACATGGTGGAAAAATTTCCGGACTTTCGGACCCCTCCGGAATCCTCCAGAACCTTCTGGAAGCTTCCCGGTACAATACCGGAAAAACCCGAACTTTTCCCGGAACCCGAACAACAACTTTCCATATATAAATCTTTACCTCCGGACCATTCCGGAACTCCTCATGACGTCCGAGATCTCATCCGGGACTCCGAACAACATTCAGTAACCACATACAAACTTCCTTTATAACCCTAGCGTCGTCGAACCTTAAGTGTGGAGACCCTACGGGTTCGGGAGACATGTAGACATGACCGAGATGTTCTTCGGTCAATAACCAACAGCAGGATCTGGATACCCATGTTGGCTCCCACATGTTCCACGATGATCTCATCGGATGAACCACGATGTCAAGGACTCAATCGATCCCGTATACAATTCCCTTTGTCTAATGGTATTGTACTTGCCCGAGATTCGATCGTCGGTATACCGATACCTTGTTCAATCTCGTTACCGGCAAGTCTCTTTACTCGTTTCATAACACATCATCCCATGATCAACCCCTTGGTCACATTGTGCACATTATGATGATGTCCTACCGAGTGGGCCTAGAGATACCTCTCCATTTATACGGAGTGACAAATTCCAGTCTCGATTCGTCCCAACCCAACAGATAATTTCGGAGATACCTGTAGTGCACCTTTATAGCCACCCAGTTACGTTGTGACGTTTGGTACACCCAAAGCATTCCTACGGTATCCGGGAGTTACACAATCTCATGGTCGAAGGAAAAGATACTTGACAGTAGAAAAGCTTTAGCATACGAACTACACGATCTCTGTGCTAGGCTTAGGATTGGGTCTTGTCCATCACATCATTCTCCTAATGACGTGATCCCGTTATCAACGACATCCAATGTCCATGGTCAGGAAACCGTAACCATCTATTGATCAATGAGCTAGTCAACTAGAGGCTTACTAGGGACATGGTGTTGTCTATGTATCCACACATGTATCTGAGTTTCCTATCAATACAATTATACATGGATAATAAACGATTATCATGAACAAGGAAATATAATAATAACCAATTTATTATTGCCTCTAGGGCATATTTCCAACAGGGGCATGGGTGTTTCCGGTTGGGACCGAGAGGGGGGCACCCCTTAGAGCGCGCGTATATAAATTTGATCCCATGCTATTCGAGATTGTGATCTCCCCGTCTCAAAGTTTTTCTTGAACGCTGTCTAGGGTGATTCCTGGCATCGTGAGGTGGGATGGGTGTGTACTGGTTAGATGTGTTTCTTCCGAAATACCATAAACGGAACTAGTCCTTCATGACTACGGAAATCCGTTGGCTGTGGAAATTTTTAGTACAAACTCTGCAGAGTCAAAAATTCTATGAATCATCTTATCCATGTCCAAATATTGTGTTCAACTTATCTTGTCAAGTGTTAGTCTCAGTGACAAAACTCCGGTGTACCACATGAGTGTTATGTCCGGTTAAATGTTTATTCCTGTGGATGGACTAACCCGTTTATTACTATGTGTTGAATATTTCTCACGAGTATTATATTTTGTGAGTTTAATAATGAATTTAAGCCCTTTCTGCGATGTCGCTCAGACGTCCGACTGTGGCACATTTGTTATTTACTTTTGATATAAGCCCTTTCCGCGACGTCGCTCAAATGTACGACTGTGGCACGCTTGTTATTTACTTTTGATATAAGCCCTTTCTGTGATGTCTCTCAGACGTCCTACTGTGGCATATTTGTTATTTACTTTTGATATAAACTCTTTCTGTGATGTCGCTCAGACGTCCGACTGTGGCACGCTTGTTATTTAGTTTTGATATAAGCCCTTTCTGCGATGTCGCTCAGACGTCCGACTGTGACCCGCTTGTTGTTTATTTTTGATACAAGCCCTTTCTGTGATGCCGCTCCGACGTCCGACTGTGGCATGCATGTCCTTTACTTTTCAATATAAGCCCTTTAAGTGGTGTCGCTTAGACGCCCGACTGCGGCATGATTATTTATTTGTTCACCCTTCGAGGCGTCGCTTCAGACACCAGATCGGTTTTCAGTTATTTTGTGGATTTCGGGAGGACTACCGCCTGACTTCCTTTTTACTAATAATGTCGTGCAAGTTCATCATTTGAATGTGCATTACTAATTGCTCATGACGCATTCATGCATGCATTTGTTATATCTTTTGTCCGAACTGTCTTGCGAGTACTTTCAAAGTACTCACCTGGCTTGTTGATTTGGCCAGATGCTGACGAAGGCGATCTCATGGATGAAGAGTTCGATAGAGAGTCCGACGCCTAGAGGAGTCCCAGTCAGTCTCGTGCGACCCTGGATTTGGTTACTGTGTTATATCCGCTTCCGCTACCCAAATAAATTCATCGAGCCTCACCTCGACGCTCGATGAGCTGCCAGTTAGGAGTCATGTTATCCACTCCACTGTGATATTCCACCACCACTTTTATCTCGAGTCAGTAGTATGCCACCACACCATTGTGTCATATCCGCCATTATGTATAATTATTGGCGCGCTTGTAATAAATTGTTGAGCAACCTCAGCTTGACCATGTAATATATTTAATGCTACTGGCATACTGTATCAAGATTTTGTCTACTAGTGAGGAGGATTTTTCCTCATACTGGACTCAAAAGATCGGTTTCTCAATAAGCATTTTATTGGAAAACTGGTCGTGATAGCGCGCCCTCCACCCTCGTGGCCGCCTCGGCTGCTTCTTGACTTGCACTCCAAGTCCTCTGGGTCACGTTTGTTCCAAAAATCACGCTCCCGAAGGTTTCATTCCGTTTGGACTCAGTTTGATATTCCTTTTCTTCGAAACACTGATATAGGCAAAAAAATAGCAATACAGACTGGGTCTCCGGTTAGTAGGTTAGTCCCAAAAATGATATAAATGTGTAAAGTAAAGCCCATAAACATCCAAAACGGGTAATATAATATCATGGAACAATCAAAAATTATAGATACATTGGATACGTATCAAGCATCCCCAAGCTTAATTCCTGCTCGTCCTCGAGTAGGTAAATGATAAAAAAAATAGAATTTTTGATGTGGAATGCTACCTAGCATATTTCTCAATGTAATTTTCTTTATTGTGGCATGAATGTTCAGATTCAAATGATTCAAAATAAAAGTTCATATTGACATAAGAAATAGTAATACTTCAAGCATACTAATCAAAGCAATCATGTCTTCTCAAAATAACATGGCTAAAGAAAGTTATCCCTACAAAATCATATAGTCTGGCTGTTGCTCTATCTTCATCACACTAAGTATTTAATCATGCACAACCCCGATGACAAGCCAAGCAATTGTTTCATACTTTAGTAATCTCAAACTTTTTCAACTTTCACGCAATATATGAGCGTGAGCCATGGACATAGCACTATATGTGGAATAGAATGGTGGTTGTGGAGAAGACAAAAAAGGAGAAGATAGTCTCACATCAACTAGGTGTATCAACGAGCTATGGAGATGCCCATTAATAGATATCAATGTGAGTGAGCAGGGATTGCCATGCAACGGATGCACTAGAGCTATAAATGTATGAAAGCTCAACAAAAGAAACTAAGTGGGTGTGCATCCAACTTGCTTGCTCACGAAGACCTAGGGCACTTTTGAGGAATCCCATCATTGGAATATACAAGCCAAGTTCTATAATGAAAAATTCCCACTAGTATATGAAAGTGACAACATAGGAAACTCTCTATCATGAAGATCATGGTGCTACTTTGAAGCACAAGTGTGGTAAAAAGAATAGTAGCATTGTCCCTTCTCTCTTTTATCTCATTTTTTTTCTTTTTTTCTTCTTTTTTCTACTTTTTCTTTCGTTTTTTTGGGCCCTTCTTTTTTTATTTGGCCTTTCCCTTTTTTTTCTTTTTTTAAAGTCCGAAATCTCATCCCGACTTGTGGGGAATCATAGTCTCCATCATCCTTTCCTCACTGGGACAATGCTCTAATAATGAAGATCATCACACTTTATTTACTTTACAACTCAAGATTACAACTCAATACTAGAACAAGATATGACTCTATATGAATGCCTCCGGCGGTGTACCGAGATATGCAATGAATCAAGAGCGACATGTATGAAAATGATGAAGGTGGCCTTGCCACAAATACGATGTCAACTACATGATCATGCAAAGAGCAATATGACAATAATGATGCGTGTCATATAAACGGAATGATGGAAAGTTGCATGGCAATATATCTCGGAATGACTATGGAAATGCCATAATAGGTAGGTATGGTGGCTGTTTTGAGGAAGGTATATGGTGGGTGTATGGTACCGGCGGAAGTTGCGCGGCACAAGAGAGGCTAGCAATGGTGGAAGGGTGAGAGTGCGTATAATCCATGGACTCAACATTAGTCAAAAGAACTCATATACATATTGCAAAAATCTTAAAGTCATCAAAAAAATTTATTACACGCATGCTCCTAGGGGGTAGATTGGTAGGAAAAGACCATCGCTCGTCCCCGACCTCCACTCATAAGGAAGACAATCAATAAATAAAATTGTGCTCCAACTTCATCACAAAGCGGTTCACCATATGTGCATGCTACGGGAATCGCAAACTTCAACACAAGCACTCTTTAAATTCATAATCACCCATCTAGCATGACTTTTAGTATCACTACCTCCATATCTCAAAACAATTATCAAGTATCAAATTGATCATAGCATCCAATTCACTTCCTATGGTAGTTTTTATTATACCCAACTTGGATGCCTACCATTCTAGGACCAATTTTATAACCATAGCAAATACCATGCTGTTCTAAAAGACTCTCAAAATAATATAAGTGAAGCATGAGAGATCAACAATTTCTTCAAAATTAATCCACCGCCATGCTCTAAAAGATATAAGTGAAGAACTAGAGCAAAAACTATCTAACTCAAAAGATATAAGTGAAGCACATAGAGTATTCTAATAAATTTCAATCAAGTGGGATTCTGCGAAAAGGTGTGTACAGCAAGGATGATTGTGCTAAACTAAAAATCAAAGACTAATATCGTACAAGACGCTCCAAGCAAAACACATATCATGTGGCGAATAAAAATATAGCTCCAAGTAAAGTTACCAATGAACAAAGACGAAAGAGGGGATGCCTTCCGGGGGCATCCCCAAGCTTAGGCTTTTGGCTATTCTTGAATATCTTGGGGTGCCATGGGCATCCCCAAGCTTAGGCTCTTGCCACTCCTTATTCCATAGTCCATCAAATCTTTACCCAAAACTTGAAAACTTCACAACACAAAACTCAACAGGAAATCTCATAAGCTCCGTTAGTGAAAGAAAGAAAAACAACCACATAAGGTACTGTAATGAACTCATTCTTTATTTATATTGGTGTTAAACCTACTGTATTAAAAGTTCTCTATGGTTCTTACCACTTAATACAAGCCATAGATGCATCAAAATAAGCAAACAATACACGAAAAACAGAAAATGTCAAAAACAGAACAGTCTGTAGCAATCTGTAACCCACGAATACTTCTAGAACTTTAAAAATCCTACCAAAATAGGAAGTCCTGGGCAATTTGTCTATTGATCTACAGCAAAAATAATCAACGCAAAAGCACGTTTCTATGATTTCACAACACTAATTCCATGCGCGCAAAGTTTCTGTTTTTCAGCAGAATCAAATTAACTATCACCATAGGTTATCCTACAGGTTCTACTTGGCACAAACACTAATTAAAACATAAAAACACATCTAAACAGAAAGTAGATGCAAAATTTATTGAATAACAGCAAAGAAAAATATTGGGTTGTCTCCCAACAAGCTCTTTTCTTTAAAGCCTTTCTAGCTAGGCATTGATAATTTTAATGATGCTCACATGAAAGACAGGAATTGAAGCACAAAGAGAGCATCATAAAACACGTGATGAACACATCTAAGTCTAACATCCTTCCTATGCATAGGCATTTTATAAGCAAACAAATTATCATAGAAAGCAAAAATTAGCATATGCAAGGAAGAAGAAAGAGACGATAACAATCTCAACATGACGAGAGGTAATTTAGTAACATGAAAATTTCTACAACTATATTTTCCTCTCTCATAATAATTACATGTAGGATCATAAGCAAATTCAACAATATAGCTATCAAAAAACATATTCTCAATACGATCCATATGCATGCAAAGTTGACACGCTTCCAAGATAGTGGGATTAACATTAACTAAAGTCATGACCTCTCCAAACCCACTTTTATCAAAAATATCATAAGATTCAACATACTCCAAATATGTGGGATCTAAAGTTGACACTCTTCCAAACCCACTTTCAATATTATTGCAAACACTATTATCAATCTCATATTCATCATGGGGCTTAAATAATTTTTCAAGATCATAAGAAGAATTACCCCAATCATGATCATTGCAACAAGTAGTAGACATAGCAAAACTAGCATCCCCAAGCTTAGGGTTTTGCATATTATTAGCACAATTGACATCAAGAGAATTTATAATAAAATCATTGCAATCATGCCTTTTATTCAAGGAGCCATTGTGAATCTCTTCATAAATTTCTTCATCACAATTTTCAGATTCACGAATTTCAAGCAAAACTTCATAAAGATGATCTAGTGCACAAAACTCACTAGCAATTGGTTCATCATAATTGGATCTCTTAAAAAGATTAGCAAGCGGATGAGGATCCATAGATCTTAGCTTCTCTGTTTAGTAATAAATAAACAACTATTCCAACCAAACGAGCAAACGAGCCAAGTAGGACATCCAAGCAAACGAAAAGACGAACAGAAGAAGGGCGAATAAAATGGCAAGGGTGAAGTGGGGGAGAGGAAAACGAGAGTCAAATGGCAAATAATGTAAATGCGAGGGAGATGAGTTTGTGATGGGTACTTGGTATGTCTTGACTTGAGCGAAGACCTCCCCGGCAACGGCGCCAGAAATCCTTCGTGCTACGTTTTGAGCTTGCGTTGGTTTTCCTTGAAGAGGAAAGGGTGATGCAGCAATAGTAGCGTAAGTATTTCCCTCAGTTTTTGAGAACCAAGGTATCAATCCAGTAGGAGGCTCCTCAAAAGTCCCACGCACCTACACAAACAAACAAAGAACTCGCAACCAACGCAATAAAGCGGTTGTCAATCCCTTCACGACCACTTGCGAAAGTGAGATCTGATAGAGATAGTATGATAAGATAAATATATTTTTGGTATTTTATAATATAGATTGGAAAAGTAAAGATGAAAAAAAAGTAGATTGAAAGCTTGTATGATAAAAGATAGACCCGGGGGCCATAGGTTTCACGAGTAGCTTCTCTCAAGATAGCATAAGTATTACGGTGGGTGAACAAATTACTGTCGAGCAATTGATAGAAAAGTGAATAATTATGAGATTATCTAGGCATGATCATGTATATAGGCATCACGTCCGCGACAAGTAGACCGACTCCTGCCTGCATCTACTACTACTTCTCCACACATCGACCGCTATCCAGCATACATCGAGAGTATTAAGTTTATAAGAACAGAGTAACGCATTAAGAAAGATGACATGATGTATAGGGATAAACTCATGCAATATGATATAAACCCCATCCTTTTATCCTCGATGGCAACAATACAATACGTGCCTTGCTGCCCTTATTGTCACTGGGAAAGGACACCGCAAGATTGAACCCAAATCTAAGCACTTCTCCCATTGCAAGAAAGAGCAATCTAGTAGGCCAAACCAAACTGATAATTCAAAGAGACTTGCAAAGATAACTTAATCATACATAAAAGAATTCAGAGGAGATTCAAATATTTCTCATAGATAAACTTTACCATAAACCCACAATTCATCGGATCTCGACAAACACACCGCAAAAAGAGTTACATCGAATAGATCTCCAAGAAGATCGAGGAGAACATGGTATTGAGATCCAAAAAGAGAGAAGAAGCCATCTAGCTAATAACTATGGACCCGAAGGTCTGTGGTAAACTACTCACAACTCATCGGAGGGGCTATGGTGTTGATGTAGAAGCCCTCCATGGACGATTCCCCCTCCGGCGGAGCGCTGTCAAAGGCTCCAAGATGGGATCTCGCGGATACAGAAGGTTGGGGTGGTGGAATTAGGTTTTCGTTGGCTCCCCTGATGTTCTCGGGGTACATAGGTATATATAGGAGGAAGAAGTACGTCGGTGGCCGCCCGAGGGGCCCATGATATAGGGGGCGTGCCCTGTAGGGGTGGGCGTGCCCTGTAGGGGTGGGCGCCTCGGCTGCTTCTTGACTTGCACTCCAAGTCCTCTGGGTCACGTTTGTTCCAAAAATCACGCTCCCGAAGGTTTCATTCCGTTTGGACTCCGTTTGATATTCCTTTTCTTCGAAACACTGAAATAGGCAAAAAAACAGCAATACGGGTTGGGCCTGCGGTTAGTAGGTTAGTCCCAAAAATGAAGTAATTGTGTAAAGTAAAGCCCATAAACATCCAAAACGGGTAATATAATAACATGGAACAATCAAAAATTATAGATACGTTGGAGACGTATTAGTCCACATGTGCCATCACGTTTAGCTCAGCGGATCAGCTCAAGTGTGCGGCTACAGCTGGCGTCCTCCCAATGCTTTGTTCCCCAGTCATCAGCAACATGCAAGTTACCAGGACGCTCATCGATGGCGGCGCAGGGCTCAACGTTTTGTTTGTCGAGACATTCAACAACCTCCAAGTGCCCTATGATCAACTCCAGCCAACCAAGCCTTTCTCAGGAGTCACTGACGGCTCCACCACTCCGATAGGGTAGGTTTGCCTCCCTATCACTTTTGGACAGCACAAGAACTATCATACCGAGCTCATCGACTTCGAAGTTGCCCACATTCGCCTGCCATACAATGCCATCCTCGGGTATCCAGCCCTGGCCAAGTTCATGGCGGTAACTCACCATGGTTACAATGTCCTCAAGATGCCAGGAAGCGGCGGAATCATCACAGTCCCCTGTGAAGAGAAGGATGCGGTGTGCTCTCTCGAGCGTGCCTTCCAAGATGCATCCGTCGAGGACCGAGACAGCAAGAGTGGGAACCCTCCCGAGACATTTCCCAAGAAGAAGAAGACATCACCCAGCTCAAGGTCTCAGGAAGTTGACATCTCCGGAGGCGCCGCTTCAGGATCTGCGCCCGTGCAAGGGGCGCCTACCACCACTGCATAGGAAGGCGCGCCCGGTGCCCTCCTCCGGCAAGGCTCGGGGGATCTCTCCTGGAGGGCCTCAGACTTTGCCAAGATCACGAGGGAGGCGCTCGGGAACCACTTGGAGGCGTGCTTTGCGGCACGTTTCCCTTAGGAAGGCATGGGGCAAGGAGAGCCCAACCCTCAGGAGTTCATCACCAAGGCCACTCAGGAGCTTCAAGAATCAAGAGTCATACGCGGCGATCACCACCTACCTGGCATAGCTCCCCATCCAGGCGAGGATGGAGGGCTGCAGGTCTGCATCGACTACTCAGGGCTCAGCCGAGTCGCGGCTCAGGAGCGCTTCTGGCCTTTGCGCGTCGGACGCTGCGAGGGTCTGCCACACAGCTATGTTTGCATGCCTTTCGGCCTGCCAAACGCGGCTCCCGCTCACCAGCGTCTTCTGCGGAGCATTCTGGCAGCTCAGGAGGCCAGGCACCACGCGGTCCTGGCAGAGATGGAGATGGTCCTCGAGTAACCGCCCGGACCCCTAAAGCCTCCCGAGGCTCCGGGCTCCGGTGGCTCGTGAGGATCGGCCTCTTCATCGCGCATCATCAGCTACTTCAACACCGGCTCTACAATGGTATCAGGTGACATCTTTCGAGTTCATTTCAGCTGGGAGCGCCCTCAGAGCTGCATTATTCCCAGGTCGCGTGGGTCAGTCCCTGCGGCATGTATCCCTTTTGCTTATGTCTTTAGTTTACTTTGCCGGGGGCACCCCTCGGGCTGCATCATCCCCAAGCCGCTCGGGCCTGACCCAGTGGCGTGTATCCTTCCTGCATCTATCTAAGCTGATTTGCCTTTCATGCTTAGCCTGCCTATGATTATCATCTCCCGCCTACCACGGGCCCTTTTCTCCCTCATGCAAATCGCTTGCACGTTAAAGGGGGGGCGCCTGAGCATCGCGACTCAGGATCCTAACTGGTCACGTAGCCCCTCACTCCTTAGTTCTGCAAGGCTAACGGCGGTTGAGGTATGCGCGGGGCCGGGCCCTGCCGACGTAGAACGACATATCTACTCCTACACCCCCTCCCTATTTGTTGTTTGCGCGTCAAGGGGGACTCCTGAGCAACGCGACTCAGGAGCCTAACTTGTCACGTAGCCCCTCACTCCTTGGTTTCGTCCTGGTGATCCGGTCGGGGCTAACGGCGGTTGAGGTATGCGCAGGGCAGGACCCTGCCGACGTAGAACACAAAGCAAATAGGAAGGAAACCACAAAATCTCGCAAATTCAGAAGGAAATATTACAAACCATAAATTGTCTTCACGATACCAAACACAAGTTTAAACGCCTCCATGAGGCACGGTGCATGTTGCAGGAGTTGGAACAGGAAAGAAGCCGCGAGGAGATCACCCTTGAGCAGCGCCGTCATTCGCCAGGAGCCCCGCCTCCGTGGCGGAGTTGCGCTTGTCAGCTCCACCTCCCGAGGCCGCGGAACCAGCAGCACCTGCCTTGGACGCAGTGGCAAAGGCACGGAACTTCGCCAGCAGGGCTTCCGCTCGGCCCTTCACGGCTTCAGCGGCAGCGGCGGAGCGCTCGGCGTCCACAGGCTCCAGCAGATCGTCAAGGTTAGCGTCGGGGTCGTAAAGGTAGACGTGGCTGAGGACCCGAGTCAGCGTCGCAGAAGAAAGGACGCGAGCTTCAACCTTGGCCATGGGGCCAATGCCGGTCACGACCTCCTCAAGTGCTTCGACCAAGAAGGGAAGCAGCTTGGCGGGGCCGTCCTTGGCCCCGGCCAGTGGGCTCCAGGCCGTCATCGTAAAGCGACTTCAGTGCCTTGCGAGATCTCTCCTCAAGATCCGTGAAGGCCACGTGATCCTCGGCCAAGACCTTCGCCTTGGTGTCCAGCTCGGCCCTCTCCGCCTTCAACTTCTGCTCCAGTGTCTTCAGTCGGCTGTGATCAGCGGACAGCTCGGCGTCATGGTCCCCGTAGGCGGCCTCCCGAGCCTTCATCTCTTCATCCTTTGCCAAGCGGTCGTGAGCCTCCTTGGCGAGCTCATCGCGCAGGCCCAGCAGCTCGTCCTCCAGCGGCTTGCAGCGGTCCTGGGCGATCGAGGCGTCCTTCAACGCCGTGTCACGGGCGGCTATGGCCTGGATGGTGATGTCTACTATGCAACCTTCTCCTTGTAGACATTGTTGGGCCTCCAAGTGCAGAGGTTTGTAGGACAGTAGCAAATTTCCCTCAAGTGGATGACCTAAGGTTTATCAATCCGTGGGAGGCGTAGGATGAAGATGGTCTCTCTCAAACAACCCTGCAACCAAATAACAAAGAGTCTCTTGTGTCCCCAACACACCCAATACAATGGCAAATTGTATAGGTGCACTAGTTCAGCGAAGAGATGGTGATACAAGTGCAATATGGATGGTAGATATAGGTTTGTGTAATCTGAAAATATAAAAAAAAGCAAGTTAACTAATGATAAAAGTGATCGCAAAGGGTATTGCAATGGTAGGAAACAAGGCATAGGGTTCATACTTTCACTAGTGCAAGTTCTCTCAACAATAATAACATAATTGGATCATATAACTATCCCTCAACATGCAACAAAGAGTCACTCCAAAGCTACTAATAGCGGAGAACAAACGAAGAGATTATGGTAGGGTACGAAATCACCTCAAAGTTATCCTTTCTGTTCCATCTATTCAAGAGTCCGTAGTAAAATAACATGAAGCTATTTGATGACCCACAAGTGTAGGGGATCTATCGTAGTCCTTTCTATAAGTAAGAGTGCCGAACCCAACGAGGAGCAGAAGGAAATGATAAGCGGTTTTCAGTAAGGTTTTCTCTGCAAGCACTGAAATTGTAGGTAATAGATAGTTTTGTGATAAGATAAATAGTAACGAGTAACAAGTAAATAAAGTAAGTAAAGTGCAGCAAGGTGGCCCAATCCTTTATGTAGCAAAGGATAAGCTTGGACAAATTCTAATAATGATAAAGGAGCTCCCGAGGACACATTGGGAATTATCGTCAAGCTAGTTTTCATCACGTTCATAAGATTCGCGTTCAGTACTTTGATAATTTGATATGTGGGTGGACCGGTACTTGGGTACTGGCGTAACTTCGACAAGCATCCCACTTATGATTAACCCCTATTGCAAGCATCCGCAACTACAAAAAGGAGTATTAAGGTAAACCTAACCACAACATTAAGCGTATGGATCCATATCAGACCCTAACGAAGCAACGCATAAACTAGGGTTTAAGCTTCTGTCACTCTAGCAACCCATCATCTACTAATTACTTCCCCATGCCTTCCTGTAGGCCCAAATAGAAGTGTCATGTAGTCGACGTTCACATAACACCACTAGAGGAAAAGACAACATACATCTCATCAAAATATCGAACAAATACCAAATTCACATGACTACTAATAGCAAGACTTCACCCATGTCCTCAGAAACAAACGTAACTACTCATAAAGCATATTCATGTTCATAATCAGAGGATAAATAATATGCATAAAGGATCTGAACATATGATCTTCCACCAAGTAAACCAATTAGCATCAACTACAAGGAGTAATCAACACTACTAGCAACCCACAGGTACCAATTTGTGGTTTTGATACAAGATTGGATACAAGAGATGAACTAGGGTTTTGAGAGGAGATGGTGCTGGTGAAGATGTTGATGGAGATTGACCCCCTCCCGATGAGAGGATCGTTGGTGATGACGTTGGTGATGATTTCCCCCTCCCGGTGGGAAGTGTCCCCGGCAGAACAGTTTGCGAGACCCCTAGATTGATTCCGCCAAGGTTCCGCCTCGTGGCGGCGGAGTTTCGTCCCGTAAGCTTGCCCACATTTTTTTCCAGGGTAAAAGTGATGATATAGCAGAAGATGGACGCCGGAGGCCCACCAGGGGGCCCAGGAGATAGGGGGCGCGCCCTATAGGGGGGCGCCCCCCTGTCTCCTGGACAGGGTGTGGGCCCCCTGGCCTATTTCTTTTGCTCAGAAATTCTTATTAAATCCAAAAGGTTGTTTCGTGCAGTCTTAGGACTTTTGGAGCTGTGCAGAATAGGTTTCCAACGTTTGCTCCTTTTCCAGCCAGAATTCCAGCTGCCGGCATTCCCCCTCTTCATGGTAAACCTTGTAAAATAAGAGAGAATAGCCATAAGTATTGAGATATAATGTGTAATAACAACCCATAATGCAATAAATATTGATATAAAAGCATGATGCAAAATGGACGTATCAGGTGGTGACTTGCTTCTCCTCCTCGAAAGCTGCCACAGCCAGGCTCAGTGCCGCTCGGACGGAGGTGTCAGAGCGAACCCAGCCAGAGATCAGCTCCAGGTTCCCGGCCACCAGGCGAGGGTTGGCGCTCTGGAGGTCTTCCCGCAGCCAGCCTAGATCAACAGCGGCACGGTCCAAGGCGGCGCAGGAGGCAGAGAAGTCAGGAACCAGTGGAGCAGGAGGAGAAGAAGGCAGCGTGATCACGGCTTGGGAGACTGGGAGCTCCTGAGCCTTGGCAACCTCAGCGACAACGTCAAGTACCGGCGCCTCCAGAGTCAGCAGGGCCACGGGGGCTGGCAACCCGCCAGGGAGCTCCTCCTGGCCTCGCGAGGACGACCAGGCAGGGGAGGTGCGAGCCCCACTGCCTCTTCTTCCCACGGATGAAGGCGCGGCCACAACGGATGAGCTTTCCCCAAGCGGAGCCACCGTGTCCCCCTTCAGCTTCTTCACCGCAGGCGGCAGCCTACCCAAGTGATGGAGAACGTCAAGCCTCGGCAGCAAAAACGAGAGCAAAATGGAGTTCAAGCACTTACTGGTTAATCGCGGAGTGTTCCGGCGGTCTCCTACCGAGCTTAAAGCCCATGAGCCTCTTGCGGGGCGCATCCTCGGGAGGTCCAGTGGCAGAGCAGGGCGCACCAGAAGGGCTGGAGCTAGCTTCGAGCAGTGCCTGGGCCGGGGTAGCCCTTCGGGAGATCAGCCCCGACCTGTCCTTCCTCGGGATCACGGGCGGATCCTCTCCCCCTCGCCTGGTGTCGGCCTCGTCGTCGTCCGGCAGGGTGCGGAGGATGTTGGCCCTGCACCGGGGGGAAGTCTCCCCCGTCCCCTCAGTGGTTGCCTCTGAGTCGTGCTCCTCTTCCTCCTCGTCTTCTTCTCCTCCTCCGCGGGAGTCATCAGAAGACAATTCCACCGGTGTCGCCGCCTCCTGGCCCCCAAGAGGCATCTCCGTCACCAGGCCGCTCCCATTGAAGGAAGGCATGGTTTCCACCACTTTTTGCCAGTTTTCACGAAGGAACAAGGGGACCGGAGTGCCCTCCAGGCCTTCCACGTCCTCTCCAACCAGGAGGCGGAGAGCTGCGACCAGATCCTCATCAGCGGGGCCTCTGAGTTTAGGCGGAGATCGTCGTCCGCATCACCAAGCCTCCACAACGGGCGCAAGTGCGCCTGAAGTGGAGCCACAGGCTGCACCAGGAACTCCCTCAGGAGCGTGGCCCTGGTCAGCTTCGCCGCCTTCATGTTGCCCGGCCTCAGGTCGGCGTTCATCTTCTCCAGCACCGACTTCACCCGACGGTCGTCAAGCTTCGTGCGAGACCACGCCTCGTCAGCCTGGGGCTACTCCGCGGGCAACACCAACCGAGAGTGGGTGCATCTGGCGTCCATCATGACCCACTTACTCCGTAAGCCGTCAGCCCTCTTCCCTGTCTTTGAAATTGCGTTGGCCTTGGAGTACGCGACGAAGCCAGTGCACGCCGAGGTATGGCTGCTGGAGATTCGGAGGGAGAAGAAGTGGCGCAGCAAGGCCACGGACGGCATCACCCCAACGTGCGCCTTGCAATAGTAGGCGAAAATCGACAGAAGGAGGACAGAGTTGGGATGGAGATGTAGGGCCTGCAGCTTGTAATGACAGAGGACGGCGTAGAAGAACTCGAAGAAAGGAGGCACCAGGCCGGCAATGACGGTGCTCATGAAGAAGGGGTAGAAGGTACTCCCCTTGGCCTCCGGCTGGGCGGAACCGGCCCTGAGCCCGGTCTCCCCCATCTCGTTGCCCTGCGTCGCCGTCATCAGGCGCGTGGCGGTGAGATTCTTCTCCGTCATGTTGGGGGGATCCAGGGCCGGCGAGAACCAAGCCGGTGGAGCCTCGTCCGCGGCCTTGTGGGGCGCCATCGCTGGCTGAAGGAGGAAGAATGAGGCAGATCTGGAGATTTCGGAAGCAAGAGAGCAAGAGCAAGAAAGGGGGTCTGAAGCAAGGCGAATGAGAGCAATGAAGGTAAGCCTAACCCAGGCCAGCCTTTTGTCAGTCGGGCAGTTGCCGAGGCAGCGTGGGGAAGCGGAGACGTCCACGTCCAATCAACTGTCACGCGGCGCCCAAGGCCGCAGGCTGTTGGGGCCCGCGGTGCTCCGCACCTGCCCTTTGGCTTCGCTGCTAAGCCAAGTCCGAGCGCGCCTTGGGTCCGGGGGCTATTGTCGACGTTCTGGGAACGGGGGTCTCCAGACTTGCCTGCCTGCGGCCTGCGGCGTGGCTCAAGCAGTGGCCCAGTTCGGCCCGTCTACATCAACCCAAGCTCAAGACTCCCGCGAGGGGCCAAGCCTCGCGGGGCGGACGATGCAAGGCTTCCTCAGGGGTGGCCTCACCAGGCAGGCTCGCGAGGAGGCGGAGAGATCAAGGCAAGGAGTACCTCGCGAGGTGCTCGTGACGCAAGCCATGATGATCGAGACCAGGCGGGCGCCAGACGGGCGCCAGTCTGCGCAGTGTCCTCGTTTCCTCTTTGGTGCAAAGGGGCAAGCGCAGGCGCGGAGTACCGAGGCATCAAGCAAAGGTTACCATATCGGTGCAATGGGACCAAGAGCAGCAGGACAGCAGGACGGAGGTCACCGTGGAGCCCAAGATGGCGTCATCGCCAGTGCCTTTGGCAGTCGAAGACCAACTTTAGTCAGGATAACTTGTACTAGCTGTCCCCCTTCAAAATGGCCATTGTTGGCTCCCTTCCCGCTCAATATTTGGAAAGAGGACCAGGCCCCCTATAAATACAGATAGCCACCACCGTAGAGAAGAGATCATCCAGAGCTGGTCGAATCCTTCCCAAGTAGGACACCGCACCAGCTCAAGAACACCTCTCGCGAGGCTGTCCTTCCTCTGTAATGTTCATCATCAGCGCCAGAGGCAATCCACCACCCCACACACTGGATTAGGGTATTACATCACAACGGTGGCCCGAACCAGTATAAACCTTGTGTCCCTTGTGTTGTTCATCGTGTAGCTTAGATTCCCGACAAGGCTTTGGGGCGTGGATCTATAGGGAGAAGATCTTCGTGCGCACCCCTGAGTTCGAACCTTAAGGGTTTTGCCGGAACCCGATATCCGACAAATACTTCCGATAAAAATTTTCTGGAAAACCGTCCGGACATGGCGCCTTATTATTCTTCATTTGTGTGATAGCCTCAGACACCTCATTTTTCGTAAAAGGGGGGTTGAGCACCTTATCTAGGGATACCCCCCACCGCGCCCTTATCTAGGGACACAAAATTGTCTATCGGAACCCCAAAGAGCTTTTTATAGAAATTTGTGATGTACAATTTTAGATTCTCGAGCCCTTCTATCGTATACTCATCTTGTTCCTGTTGGACAATTTTATTTTTCTTGTGTTTTTTATTTGCAATCATATGGAAAAACTTAGTATCATTATCCCCATGTACTACCTCTCGTACCTTAGCTCCAAGTCAAATTTTATCTCCTCTTCTCTGAGAAGTTTTGCATGCGTCTTTTCGGCCTCTCTTTTAGCCACGATGTGAGCCATATCAAGAGGATTCATTTCAGTTTTTTTCTAAAACCTGTTAATAAGATTGAGAAGTCTTTGTTTCACTTTATAGATACCACTCGCATTTTTACCCCAACTCCTCAGAAAATTTGTTTTAAATGACTTATCTTTATACAACCACCTTCCACATTGCATTCCCCTCGGTTTTCTTTACCCCACTCCCTGGTGACCAATTACAGAAAATCCTCCCTTTCAAACCATGCTAGTTTGAACTAGAAGATATTTTTGTTGCCAACATGAGTCGCGTCACCGGAGTCAACAAGGATGGCAGTATTATCGGACATTCCCCTTTCAATGCTTGCACCATTGCCATTCCACCAGAGTCAACAAGGATGGGAATATTGCTGGTGCCAAACTTTTTTCGGGATGAAGTGTGCTCCAAAGATCCTCATAACCTCCATGGAGACTCGTGGGCTCGATTTAGAGCGGTTTCAGAAAAATATGATGATTGAAAGTGGTATGACGACTCTGCTAAATCAAACGTTTTGCCAAAATCATTGAAATAGATGATTATTACGACGACCGGTCACGCTATGACCATTCTGCTAAAGTAAATTTTTTTTACTTGTGGCACACTTTTATTCAACTCAAATAAGGGATACATAAAAAACAAGTTCAACTAGAATAAACTGTGGCGGATCAGTATCCCACGAGATTACAGCATTAGAATCGTAACAACATCTAGCTATCTTGTGTGCTACATGGTTTGCCCCTCTTGGACAATAAGTGTAGGATACTGTACTAATTCTTTAAGCTAATATAAAGCTGTCACTCAAAATCGCCGATTAAGGACTCAAAATGTTCACCTCCCCCTTGCATTTTGGTAAAGTTGGTCTTCAGCCTTGTTCTAAGTGCCTGTCTCGGAGACCCGACTCTGGGTAAACGCGGCCGGCGATATTGATCGGCTTTGGCAAGCAAAACAACAAACATCCATCTCCACTTTATTATCTCCGGCCAGTCGTCGCCGCACCCGGACCCAGACAGTGCGCGTGTTGTGATGTGCTCCCCTAGGAAAACAAATGGAAAGACTGACACCGTTCATTTTAAATAGTCTGACACCGTTTCGAACTGCGTGAGCCAACTAGCTTTCTTTTTGGCGAAAGTGAGTCACCTTAGCTTGACCCAGGCTGTCATTTGTTCGATCTTAACAAATATCGAAAAGACTTGGTTAATATTCTTACTCACACAAGTTTGAGAATACCTGAGCTGTAGCAGGTCCATTGCTGTACAAAGTACACAGACTTGCTACCGATAAGGATTCTCTCGGTCCCTCTGGAGCGGAGGCAAGAGGCCGGCTGGGAGCGAGGCAATGGAGGAGAAGCCAGCAAGAAGCTAGAAGCAGCGCAGGTTAGTGTACTTTGCAATATGATTGTTACGGGAAAAGCTAGGAAAACAGGGAGGGGTTTTCTCTGTCTAGCTAGTTCATCACCGATTAGCTTAATTGTTTCATTCATTCCACATGTAGATTGTACTCCTCCCGGACCAGGATGGATCTAGTGGGCAGCGTGACCGAGGTTGTCAAACTTGGGCTCCAGATACAGGAGCTGGTGGAGACGGCTCAGCAGAACAAGAAGGACTGCAAGAAGGTCGCAAAACGCGTGGAATGTGTTCGCATTACCGTGAAAAGCCTTAACAGCACAGATATCTGCAACGAAGCATTCATGATAGACATACTCAGCCAGCTCGAAGAGACGTTCCTTGAGGCCCTCGAGCTCGTCAAGGCCTGCCAGACCAAGAACAGCGCGTGGCTCTTCCTGAGTGCCAGGAGCATATCCAAACAGCTGCGCGATGTGAGGACCGATATCACGGAGCACATACAGCATGTAATCTTGGCCACCGGCGTCCAGCAGACCGTCATGACCAAAGCATTTATTATTAAAGATCCAGCGAAGCCAGAGGTATTGCTCGTGAAACTCGTATATACAAGTATGCTAAACATTGTAATTTTAGTAATTTAGCCAGTGGCGTCTACAGTTTATATTGCTGCTTTCGCTATTTGTTTATAGAATCTTTCCACTTTAAAGCCTGCAGAGATAAGTGGTAGAGATATTCTTCCTTTCTCAAGTATCGCGACAGCCTTCAGAATTTTTAGTAATTTGGGGATATCTATCCCTGGAGACGGCTAATTTTAATAGGCATTTTAATATGGTCTCCCTTACCTTGTCAAGACAGATTTCACAGTGACGGACATATATATTACATACAGATGTGCAGGACGATCTAAGTGAACACGATATGTACATGACTGTGTCTTGGCAACAACATAGCAAAAGCCAACCATAATTGCGTCGAAGTTTGTCGAAAACCATCAAACGCTATTGTTTGCAAAACCAACAATTTTCGGTAAAGTTTTCCCCTAAAGTACTAACTCCTCAGTTGGCCGCATTCTCATAACAAAACTAGCTGTGGGACCTGATTGTCAGGCCCACATGGCAGAGGATGACGGCTTTCGGAGACGGCGTTTGACTGTATGTTTGCTGGGCCGCAATGCCAGGTGGTGCTTGAGGTAGTGGGGAGCTCGTGGTCGCACAAAGTGGCGGCCAAGGCACGGTGGTCGCCGGCATCGAGCTCGCACCGGAGGAGAGCGGTGGACGAGGTACGGTGGTTGTCGGAGGCTCACTGGAGGATGCAAATGGGGTGGGGGGGGGGGGGGGGGGGGGAGCCAGGTGCTCACCTTTGAACACATACGCGAAATTAGGGTAGTCGGGATGCACGGGTGCGTCGTCTTCGACGTTGATGGCAGCGACCGGAGCGAACTGCATTGGGGAGAAAGCTTGGGGTTGACGGGCTCGTTGGCCAAGAGATCATCGGCTAAGGGAGGCCGGCGTGGTGTCGGTGATAGCAAGAAGATGCTTCGGGGTTTAGCACAGAGTTTACGATTTCGAAGTGGCAAAAATTTCGCTCACCCTACAAATGTTCGACATTCGTGAAATTTCGAAAATTGTTTCGGACAAATCACCGGAATTTTTGTTTGAATTCAAATAATTTTAAATTTAAAAATCTAGATAAAGAAGAGTGTAGTACAAACTTAACCGTAGTGCATATCTAACCTGATTGTTCGTCTGTTGGTCAGCAACCAGTTGGCCGTTGTTCGAATCCTGGCTAGGTCATATTTTTGCCAAAAAGATATATTCGGTGCAAAAATAAAAATAAGTTGTGCATCAAGAATCGAACTCTGGACCAATGATCAAAATGAAACTGCCATACCACTACGCTACTGGATCACATGTTAATAAATACTGATTTTTTTTTTGAACGAAAGGCAAAAAATTCGCCCACCCCCGAAATTATTGAAATTTCGACGAAATTCTAAATAATGGTTTAGCAACGTCCATGAATCGGAGTGAGCGACCGGTGTTCTGAGGGGAGCACGAGGACGAAGTGCGCTTGTTATAGGATTTCTCCATCTAAATCCTGGGGTTCACGAAGATGGCAGTATCTGCGTGTGCGAAAGAAGATGCCGACGGCATGCTCTGGACTAAGACGGGGAAGCGAGCAGGAGAGCGAGAGAGGGCCATGAGCGATGGGGATCGACGGAGCAGGGTTCTGTAGCATCGGTGACGAAGGGGATGAGGGTTGGAGATGCCTAGAAGGCTTGGGATGCAGGCGGGCAGGAGGTGGCGGCCACTGCGCGCGCGCCTCATCTTCGTCCTTCTGGCATGAGGTTGAAGACGATGGCTAATGGGCTGGGCAGCTTATAGGTGGGCATTCCTTTTCTTAACAGTCCAGTCAAACGATGTGTCTACGGGCTGTCACCCCGTGCCACTTAGGCCTACTGCCGGGCTCATTGTCAGTTTTCTTATCAAATCGCTATCAACCGAAATTTTAATGTTTTCGGGGAAAACTTACCGAAAATTGGTGGTTTCTGAAAACTTTTATCGTGTCAGTGGTTTCGGCAAAAGTCGATGCTATTGTAGCTTCTTTTTTTTGTAATTTTATATGTCGTACCATATGCAAGGTGAACCGTGCAAGTGCAGGAAGCGGATTTGCAGCACTCGGGTGCTCCACACCCCTATACGAACATTAAATTGAAAAAAAAATACCGAGAAAATTGAAAAAAAATGGGATTTTGGGATATCAAACATGGGTTCCCGATCTACTCCCGTGTGAAATTTTTGTGAAAAAATACTAGGAAATGTTTTCATTTCAAAAAAAGACAAAAATTCCCTGTGTATAGAAACACTGTTTGGATGGTTTTTTGTCCGGAGAGTATTTCTCTCGTCACGGATACATTTCCTGGTATTTTTTCATGAAACTTCTCAAGGGAATGGATTGGGAATTCAGGTTTGATATCCGCAAATTTCAGATTTTTTTTGAATTTATTAGTATTTTTTACGACTAATATTCATATAGGGGAGTGGAGCACCCAGGAGCTCCTGTGTATTTTCCGCAAATGCACGGCTATATTTACTAAATATCATCATATTTGTTGTTTGATTAATTGGCTACTCCATAATTATTGACATATATCATTCAAAATATAGTAGTCATTACAAATAGTATATACATCTGATGAAAGCACAATTATACTTTGCTAACATCTTTTCATCAAATATGTTAGATTTCTGGCGAGAGTTTTCATAATGCAAATGGCGACAGATGATCGGTGACATTTAGATTTGAGGTCCATTGTGTGAAATAATAGAGTTAGGCTTGTCCGTTCTGCCCCTTCTCGTCCTTGCTGTCTGCCATATGATAGATAATTACATGGGAAATTATCTACTGCCCCCTCCCCAAAATGTAAGATCGATTTTGACACTGCAGTTTGGGATATATAGGGAGTGTCTAACCATCAGATGTGTGTTTTTGAAATTGGCTTAGGATTCTTTTCATCCAGTCATATATTGACACATGCCATCATTTGTTTTCTCGGTTCAAAACTGAAAAAAAAAAGGGAAACGATCGTTTTCCTTTCTCTTTTAGGTCGAATTCCATTCCCCGCTTCCCTTTTGGACCTTCTAACAGGCCGGGTTTGCAAATACCATTAGTGCACAAAAGAGAACCTGATAAACCAAAAAACCACTACCCACCCACCAACCACTACTGGAAAAAATGTCGTTACCGAGTACATTTCCATTTGCTGAGTACCAGAACACGGGATCATGGTAAAAGACATGTAAACCGAGTGTGGCTCTCGGCAGACAGCAGAACACGGCACATGCCAATAGTTGTCGGGTCCCTGGTACAACGTGCTCGGCAAAAAAAGAACACTTGGTTTATGTTATGTATGCCGAGATCCTCTCCTACGGACCCGACAAATAAGTGTCAGGTGTCATGGCCGTTTGCGCTTGATGGCTCCGTCACGTACAATCCATCTTTGCCGAGATCAAACGCCAAGTACTCGACAACACATTTACGAAAAATGCATTTTTCCCTAAGAATGTTTGCCGAGCCCCCTCTACCGAGCACTCGGCAAACTATTTACCAAAATACTTTTTTCGCTATCAGTAAATGTTTGCCGAGTTTCTCCTTTATGACATACTTGGTAAAGTATTTAAGAAAATACTTTTCCTCCAATGGCATAAATTTTTGCCGAGCTCGCTACTTTCACAACTCGGCATAGCTCTGTGGGTCTAATCAGGTCATGCCATGTGTCCTTTTTCCCGAGTTTCCCTATTCTCAATAACAAGCTAGCGGTGTCAGCATAGTTTAGGCGCCAACTTTACCGAGCTCTGCACGATGAAGGCTATCATCACCGAGTGCAGAGCTCGGCAGAAGGTACCAGCATAGTACATAATTGTCTGTTCTATCCTAAGTCCCTGTAATTGAGAAGCATCACATATATTGTTGTTTGACATGATTTCACAACACATGTATCACACATCACATATATCACATTGTTATAGCTCAAAGTGACATCACATACGAATTAAACTCATATATATATATATATATATATATATATATATATATATATATATATATATATATATATATATATATATATCAAAACGTTCACAACATAGCTCACGACATGTTCAAAACATAGTTCACAAGTTCAAAACATAAGAAACAACCAGTTCACAAGTTCACTACATAGGAGGAGGAGGAGGGTCGACACATCACAACAATCCCGAAGGAGGAGCAGGAGGAGGAGGGCTTGCTCTGATCATTATCGCCCACATTTCCTGTAACCCCTATAGAGGACGGGGGTCGACACATCAACATTGTTCCAAGTTGGTCAATTGATTAATATGGATAGACATTGATATGAGTAAGTACTTGCCGCTAAGTCTTTCACAATCTTCACCCTTTCTACCTTTGCGGCCTTCATTCGTTTCTGCCTGTCTAGCCGCCACTTCAGCCTGCAGCTGCATCTCCTATTCCGCCGCGTCTTGTGCACGTGCGGCCTCGGATGCCTCAAGTGCGACCTATAATACACGCAGATCCTTCACATATAGGTTGAAACACCAATAATGCAAAAGACAGTCACATATATGAAATTTACAAACCTTGACCTTTGAAATCTCAACCGACTTGAGCTAGTGCTATGCACCCGCACCTGAGATAGCTTGGGATGCGAGGACATGGAGATCGCACCGCCGTAGATCAAGTGGCGACCGCTCCTCTTCCCTCGGCCTGCCCCATGACCACCATGGGGTCGGGTCCTCCGACATAGGATCAGACTCCTGCTCGTGCACCTCTCCTTGAAATGGGTTTCGTAAAACCCATATTTTTGATCGGCCGACGTGCTGCAGAACTTCGTGGCATCCTTGCCTCTATGCCCATGTTTCTATAGCTGCATGATGCTGATGTTGACCTCAAGTTGTTCTCTCATCTACAAAAAAAGACACTCGTGATTAGTAAAACCAAGATGAACCTACAGAGAAAAATGACCTTGGGGTTGCACATACCATTCTTTCATGGTATGCTCTAAGATTGAGCCTCCCTTGCACGGGTATCTTGAGTTGGTCTCCCCTTTTCACTTTGTGTGTCGCCAGCCACTCAGCACTGCACCAATCCGCCACCAGGAATTGGTTCGGATCCATGGCTCCTTCACCTGTTGAGACAGAATACATCATATGACGAATAGAAGGAACAAGCAGGTGACGATGCAAGTACTTATTCAGTTGTGATGTTGCTCACCGCCAAGTACTTGGCCGGCTCGAGGTCATAGGTGGAGCAAGCTAGAGACTTCGTCATCTTCCTCCCTTCAGAGTGCATGGGGCGAGCTCTCTACACGGGCGCAATGCGCACATTGTGCTTCGTGTCATATAGACGGCCCATGGCAATGTGCTCTAACACCTTTGCAGCCTCATCCTCGAAACCAGGCTTGTAGGAAAGTGATTCTACAACAAATACCATACATTGGGATAACGGTCAATTTCAATGACACATGCACATACCCAGAACACACGACAGACGTGCTCAACCTTGCTGATACCCCTCTCATCCATCAACGATTTGTAGCGCTCCCAGGTGAAACCTAGCGTCGCGGGCTTGTTGGATTTCAACTGGACCAAACCAGGGAAGTGCTTCTTCAGTAGAGAGCCAAGCATGTGGTCCGCATGCGACTGTGCCCCCGGTAAGACACACCCCCTCTCTGCACAATGAAAAGGAAAATCATCTCAGTGTGCAAATATTAATAAGCTAAATAACTTGTAAGATCTTTGCTTACTTGTCTCCTCTGAGCAATTAACATGTTATGGTCCATCAAGTCAGCCTTCTGACTTAATTTATATGACTTTAGAAAAGTGCATAATTAAAAGGCATAGGCACGAGTGAAAAAATGAGCGAAGTAAGTACTTCCCTGCTTGTTTATCAGGCTACTTTTTTGTTTAAACACTAGACTGATCAACCAAAAACCTGCTTCACAGGAATGAGAATAAACCAGAGATAATAATAAATACATTAGAAAATGGTATGACTGAGAAAGCTGATACCATGCATGACTTTGTTGGGTCAAACATGTCTTAAAGAAAAGCAGGTTGGCAGCAGCAGCGACTACATACCTTAGCCAAGGTAGTACTCCCCCCGTCTCAAAATTCTTGTCTTAGATTTGTCTAGATACGGATGTATCTCATACTAAAATGTGACTTGATACATCCGTATTTAGACAAATCTAAGACAAGATTTTTGGGATAGAGGGAATAGTAAAAATGGAAAAGTAGCTTAGTAAATCCTGTAGTATATTTATAGGTCAGCAGTGATTCATGTGACGTCGGTGGTGCTTAGATAAGCTAGTAGAGTTAGTTGGTTCGGTTTCGGAAACTGCCTTTGGTAACCGAGCTTAATGGAGGCCTCCACATTCAAAATTCAAATTTAATTGAAATTCATATTTTTACATTTCAAAAAATTCTGAAAAAAAGTACAGATATACGTGAAGGCATACCACAAAAGTGTGTAAATTTTCAGGGCAAAATACGTTGAAATGAGGGCTGTGCAAAAAAGATAAATCTAGGGCTATTTAACACATGATACTATTCATCCTCCCGGGCCATGAATTTGTCTTTTTTTGCATAGGTCGCATTTCAACGTATTTCATCATGAAATTTTACACACATGTGGGTTACATCCTTACATACACGCATATTTTTTTCAGAATTTTTTGAAATATAAAAGTTTGAATTTGATTTTTCTTAAATAAAGGCCTCCATAGAGCTCGGCCTCCAAAACGCCATTCTCGTTCAGTTTTGGCTATAGAAGGAGCTGCACCGGTTGTAGCCATCCATTCCATCCAGCGCCAGAACAAAGAAGCAACCTAGCTTGGATTAGTAGCAGTACCACTACTACCACACCGTGAGCCCCTCACTTGTATCAGTGTGGTATGTCCACAATATAAAGAGTGTTCTACAAGTTCGTACTAGCTTCAATGTACTTTGTTTTTCCTGGACTTCTGCTCCTCGGTAGTTGGTTACCCATTATCCCATCAGGCATAGCCGCATCGGCCCCTAACTCACTCTCACCCTCTCTCTCAAATGCAAGGCATGCAACAGTCCATACAACAACGCTTACAACTTAACCTAGCCAACTCGTCATAAGTTCCCACCAGCTCATGACCAAAGACGGCGGCAACAGCGCCGTCTCCTGATCGGCGACGGCCGCGCTCGTGACTCATGAGCGAAGGCGGTTCATGAGCAGCAGCAGCTTCTCTTCATACTGTCTCCAAGTAGCTGTGTCGGCCAGGTCTCCAACTCCAGCAAATCAGTGCTATTTTTCATTAGGAGTGTTCTTTTCCTCGCAAATTAGGAGTGTCTATGCCCTGAGCCTAGCTCTCATATGCTTCCCTGTTTAGATAGGAGTGTTCCCTTTCCTTGCAAATTACCGAAGCCTTACATTCTATGATATGTTCGATATTTTTATGCAAATTCTATTTTTAAATATAGCACGCTATAACTTGTATATCATCTCGAGAAGGGCGACGCTAAATCTTGTAGCACGCTATTTTTCCATGATTAAAGATAAAAGAGAAACAACTAACATACGCCCCCTCGGCCCAACACCCCCATGCATACTGAAAATTGTATGTCGTGCACCCCCCTCGACCCAACTAACATGATGCTAAATCTTGTAGCGCGCTATTTTTCCATTAGATAGAGACTGATGAAAACAAACACAGAAAACTGAAAAAACATGCAATGCAGGTCGCAGTTGCTGCGGGTGGAGAACACGCACCTGAATCAAATGAAACAAGCATGGAGGCTGACCCAGAGGAAGCATCTGGGGATGCTGCTGCTTACGATCCAGAGCACAGCCACCTGGAGCCACCCCAAGGGGAATCATCTCAGGTAACAACACACTGCCCTGAGATTTCCATTTATACATGCATGCTGCATTTATATATATAATCAATTTAAACATGAAAAAAATGTACTCCCTCCATTCCCTTATACAAGGCCACAAACTCAAATTACAGGTACCTAGGTAAAATTTAATGACTACTTTGCAAGACAACTTTTCTTCTTGTTAACTGGGATCTTTAATACGCCCACATGCATGCAAGGAAGGAATGAGAAGGAAGTAGCATTGTGTTATTATGGCTACATGCATGCAAGTATTAAACAAGTTGCTACTACGAGAAAACATCATTAAATTTTGCCTCGGTTACTGTTAGTGGCCTTGTATAGATGCAAAATGTATTTTTCATAGTGGCCTTGTATAAGGGAATGGAGGGAGTACTAGAATTAGATAAGAATCTTGTGTCTTTGCTGTTTTCTTGGCAGATAAGAACTCAACAAAAATATGATCACCTTCCTGCATAAACTGAACAAAGACTCAATTTCAAAATGACATGTCTTAGAAAAATACACAAACAACAATGCACCTAAACCCAGAAAAGATGAAACCTGAGTGAATGAAAAAAAAACTGAAAATTGATCAAATCACTGAATATATTACATAGATTGAAACCGAAATTTCCTACCCTCAAGACAAACTAAGGGACTGAAAATAAATAGAGAATGAAAAATTAATAACTGAATACCGAGATAATGAGAAACAGATAGGAGTGACACTGAAACAAACACTTAATAGAGACTGAAGAAACATCTGCACTGAAGATGACTAAAACTGAAACGGTGCAATCATGAGGACACAAAAACTAAAACTGAGATACTGACTGAAAAAATACTAACTGGAGAAGATAACACTAACTGATAAACAAGCACTTACTGATAAACGCTTCATATAGCTCATAACATAAAAATGCATAGCTCTCAGCTATGCTCCATGAACTTAGTTCATCAACTGAAACATACAAAACCTTCGCTGAACATATATACCATAAACTGAACATAGATCGTCCACTGAACATTAATCTTTGCTGAACAAAAATCATGACTGAACATAGATCATTTTCTGAACATTGCGTAGATCACGAAAACAAAGCGTAGATTTGCCGATGAAATAGCGAGACAATTAGCTAATAACACAGATGGATCATACACTGACTTGTTTTCCATAACTACCAAGCCAACCCCTGCCTATCACAGTATCACGGCCGCCTACATGAACTCTATATTCCCCTGGTAGCACAAATGAATGAAAGCATCTAAAAAACAGCAGACACAATATCAGTTGTCTAATCCATCAAGTTAGCCTGAGTGCATTTATCTTGTGCGCATCGCTGGCGGGAAGTTAGTGCTGCTGCCTTCCGCCTAAGTGATTAAATTTTTGAAAGCATCATAATGGTAGGAAAACGATTACTACAGATGACTTTTCTTGGAATAACCACCTTTTATTTTTTGTGTATGGTAGTAAAATCAACAGAGAATATAGTAACTGAGTTAATTTGGTTACTGCTGCATCTGTAGCTTCTCTGTCCATCACATAATTAGGGTGTATAATAGCTATGGGGAAATAGTAACAATATTCATTGGCTTACTGCTCACACACCATTTTTCATTTTCTTTCTTCATTCCTTAAGTGTACTTTACAACGAAAAGAGTGCAGGTAGTAATTTGTTACTACATATCAGCATGTTTTTACAAGGTGTTTACCAGGCGCCAGGAACCATCTCTAGTTTTTTCATTGGTAGAACATTTTTCTTTCATTACATTCTCTTTGCCGAAAAAGGGTTTCCCCCCGCTTTGTATACAAAGCAACCAACCGATACATCTCACGATAGGTGCTGAGGCGGAAGCAGCACAATCACGCCCAAAAGAAAAGAAGAGAAAATACAAGAGAAACAAATGCCAACAACGGCAGATCGACAAAACGAAGAAGCCTCGTGGCCGCTGCACCCACCGAAGAATGCCCACCAAGCTCCGAGCCTCAGAAGCACCGGTACCAATCAGCACCTCCAAGGAGGGACGCGACGATGACGACGCTGCTGCCAAGGGTTTCCCCCGGTACGCTGTGAGGAGAGAGGAAGGGTAGCCCCGACGCCCTCCAGGAAGGTCAGGCGGTACCCACAAGCGCCACCGCATCGGTGTCGGCCAAGCCAACAGGGATTTCTCCCGATCCCAACCTCCACCTTAGGCACTCCAGAGCTCGCCACCACACAGACCCTTACCCTGCGCCAACCCGGTCACGAAGCTTCCCACGCCGTCTCACCACGGCACCGTGAAGCATGGTTTGCACAAGGAAGAAGAGGAGCCGGGACTAGGGCAGCAGCACCGTCGGCACGCGGAGGGCCCCACCTCCACCGACGAAGCCGGTAGCTGACCGGACGCAATAGCAGGAACAAACCAGGCCCGTGGTCGCACAGGCCCGGCCGGGATCTCCGTGGTCGCAGCCGGCACGCCGTCGACGCCGCCGCCCCTGTCCAAGCCGCTCCCTTGCCTCCTCGCACAGAGAGCCGTCAAGTGAAAGCACCACCACCACACGCACCGCCGGCCACCACCACCAGGTCGCCGGACCACCATCGGCCGAACCGTACCACCGCCGCACGCCCGCGACGGAGAGGAAACCAGCGCAGCCGCCGGCAGCCCGAAGCCGAGCCCCAGCTGCCGCCCACGCCGCCCGCAGCCCGCGCCGTCTGCCAGGCGGATCGGCCACCGCGGCGAGACGCGCCCCACCGCGCAGCCGGCCACGCAACGCCACGCGCCGCCAGGGGCAGCGCGCCGCCGCGCCGTGGTGCCCCGCGCCCGCACCGCGTCCGCACACGGAGGAGGAGCCCGCGCCGCCCCATCTCACGCGGAGGAGGAGGAAGGAGACGCCCCGCCGCCGGCGCCGGTCGGGCTTTTCCCGGCCGCGCCCCCTGGCGACGGCGAGGGAGGAGGGAGGAGGAGGGGGGCCGACGGCGGGTGGATCTGGGCGTCCGCCCCGGCCGCCTCGCGGGTGGCGGCGCGGGGGGAAGGGTTTGGAGGTTTTACCGGTCTTATCCGAGGAAGGGCTCTCGTAGTGATTCATCACTACATATAAGCAAGGTTTTACTAGGTGTCACTAGTAGAAAACCACCCATTAGTCCCGGTTCGTAAGGGCCTTTAGTCCCGGTTCACGAACCGGGACTAATGGGTCGTTACTAATGCCACCAGCCATTAGTCCCGGTTCAAACACGAACCGGGACCAATGTGGCTCCACGTGGCCCTGTGCACCGAGCCCAGTCAGAGGGCCTTTGGTCCCGGTTGGTGGCTCCAACCGGGACCAAAAGTCATTTTTTTAAGAAAGTGGCTGCTTTAGGGGTTTTGGGGTTTATTTTTAGGTTGTTATTATAGCTAGCTAATAGAGAGAAGTGTCCTCTCTTATCTTCGTCCTTGGTTTATCAACGCTGCTGCTATGTTCATTGCACCCGCAGATATGACATGGCTCATGCATGCTTTGCATCATACATCATCATATATACGTATATAATAAAGTCCTACTAATCATGCATCATCATACTACTTCTACTCGTTATTAATAATAAGTCATACGATCATCATCCTCATATATAGTCATCGAACCCAACCCTACATAATTGTTCTTAGCACATGATCATCAGTATCAGGTATAGGACCTAAACACCCTTAAGGTAAAATAGCATAAAACAATATAGACCCTGACTCTCCATTATGAAGAATGGCGATTATCCTGTCTCCAATTCTTGCCTTTCGCTGCTTATTGCTTCCAAGAAGCTCCTTATGACTGTCCATACATTTTTTCCATTCTTTGATTGTTATGTCTCCACTTCTTTTAGAAACCCGGTATGGACAGTTGAGATTCGTAGGACGACCTGGTAGTATGTTCAAAACATGAAGGCTACCACGCGTATACATCAGATGAGGCACACAATCATTCGGGATTATCTGTTGAAAAACATAGTAATAACTTCGTAGTTAGCAATGATGTACTAGTTTTAGAAGTGTACAAAAAGATGCACGGATGTTGTAATAGTAAAAAAATAATCTTACCAAGGTATCTCCATGATAGTTACCGTAGTTCAACACGTGCACTAGTGGCACGTATTGACCATAATGTTGAGGAGTTTGATTGTAGATATTGTAATTCTCAAGATCTCTACAAAATCCGACCAGATGTCGTTTCTCCTGATAAGTTAATTCGCAGCCTTCGGTGTAGTACATTCTGTCTACCATCTTCCGCACATTCTTTGAAGAATAAAAATAAGCAGTCAATGGAGATAAGTTGTCAACTATATATTTTGAAATAAACAATATAAATTACTTAATAACTATGTTTAGCTCACATGAGGGAAGAACTGGAGGTGTATCCACAAAGACCCAAATGGTAGGTGTCTCTTGCTCGATTGTAGGATCACCAAGATCCATGGTGACAATCATACCCTCATCAAGACCATACATCTTGCAAAATGCATCCCAATTTTTGCAACCAAAATGGGTTACATTCTGAGCATTGTACAGCTTTACTTGAAAATCCACACCATGTTCGGTACTTAGGCAAAAAAATTTGGTTTCGAAATTTTCATGGTCTTCAAAATCCATCCTCTCCAAGACATAGCGTCTTGCAAAGCATGGGATAAGCTAGCGGCGACGGCGTCGAGGCGGCGCGGGCCGGGGCGGCTGCGGCGTCGGGGCGGGGCGGGCGGCTGGGGCGGCACGGGGCGGGGCGGGGCGGCGACGGCGTCGGGGCGGGGCGGCGACGGCATTGGGGCGGGGCGGGGCGGCGTCGGGGCGGGGCGGCGTCGGCGTCGGGGAGGAGTAGAGGCCGGAGAGATCGAAAAAAGTTGCTAAGTGTTGTATATATAGAAACGGCATTGGTCCCGGTTCGTGGGACAAACCGGGACCAATGCCTCCTTTAGTCCCGGTTGGCGCCTCCAACCGGGACCAAAGGCCTCTTTTCAGCAGCCCAAAGGGCGGGAAACGAAGACCTTTGGTCCCGGTTGGTGGCTCCAACCGGGACAAAAGGGTTGTATTGGTCCCGGTTGGAGCCACCAACCGGGACCAAAGAGGGGCATTGATACCGGTTGGTGCCACCAACCGGGATCAATGTACTTTTTTATCTCTGCAGCTGTTTTTTTGTTGGTTTCTTCCAGCAGCTTTCATTTTAGTCCCACCTCGCCAAGCGAGAGGCACTCGCAGCTGTTTATAAGCCCTGAGTGAAGATACAATGACGAAGAGGCTCAATGCTCCTGCACGTTGGTTAGCTTCAAGCCTTGCGGAATACGGTAGACTGCACAGAGCTATGTGCAGTGCAGTTGACACTATCCCGAAAGGCTTGAAGCAAATTAACGAGCATTGCGACTCTTTTTTATTTTTAATGACTTATTACAACTCAGAAAAAAAAAGAAAAAAAAGAAATGTAGCAGAAAAGAAAGAAATATATAAAAAACCACTCAGAAATAAATAGAAGAAAAAATATAACAGAAAAGAAAAAATATATAGAAAACTACTCAGAAATGAATTGAAGCAAAAAATAGTTGTGATTAACTGTACTAAAAAAGGAGCATATATGCTTATTTTTAATGGCTTATTACAACACAAAAATAAAAAGAAAAAATAATATAGCAGAAAAGGAAAAAAACTATATAAAAAACTATTCAGAAATGAATAGAAGCCAAAAATAGTTGTGATTAACTATACTAAAAAAGGAGCATATATGCTTATTTTTAATGGCTTATTACAACTCAGAAATAAAAAGAAAAAAATATAGCAGAAAAAGAAAAAAAGACTACTCAAAAATGAGTACAGATGCGCTTATAGAGGAAATTCAACTTAAATTCATAACAAATTTCAAGAGAAATCCGTATGAATTTATGCTAAATTACCTATATAAACGCATCTATTTTCATTATCGGAGGAGCTCAATAAGGTAGAGAGGGAGGGGCTTATAAACCAGTCCCGTTCCCCTTCGGTTGGCGAGGTGGGACTAAACTCTGGTCGCAACGGGTACCAACCATTTAGTCCCGGTTGATGGCTCGAACCGGGACTAATGGGCAGCCTTTGGTCCCGGTTCAAGCCACCAACCGGGACCAATGGGGTTGGGCCAGGAGCGAGGACCATTGGTCCCGGTTCGTCCCACCAACCGGGACCAGTAGGTCCAGATGAACCGGGACCAATGGCCCACGTGGCCCGGCCGGCCCCCGGGGCTCACGAACCGGGTCCGATGTCCCCATGGTCCTGGTTCTGGATTGAACCGGGACTAATGGGCTGGACAGGCCTGGACCATTGGCCCCTTTTCTACTAGTGTGTACGAGCCAACAGATTCATTGCTTCATAAATTACATGTAGTAACTCATTACCATCTATTTTATCCCTATTACTACTAACAATTTGAGAGCATGTAGTAATTCATTACTACTATATATAAGCATAGCTTTACTAGGTGTACGAGCCGAGGGATCAACTGCTTGGTAAAGCATATGTAGTAATTTATTACCATCTACTCCCTCCGTTTTCAAATATTTATTTTTCTAGAGATTTCAACAATTAAGTGACTATATACGAAGTAAAATGAGTTGATCTACACTCTAAAATGTTGTAGTCCATGTGAAATGTCTAGAAAGACAAATATTTAAGATCGGAGGGAGTAGTTATTATCTCTCTATTACTGCCAATCATTAGTGAACCTTAGAATCGGGACGTCGTGGACCACGGATGGTAACCAAATTAAGTACTCCTCCGTCCCAAAATAAATGTCTTAACCTTAGTACAATTTTATACTAGAGTTGGTATAAAGTTAAGACACTTATTTTGAGACAGAGGGAGTATGTTATATAGGTGAACCTAGCTGCCGTGGCCACCACCAACCTCCTCTCGTTCCATCGATCCCTCATCGCCACTGCAAGAAGCCGGCGGGTAAAGCTGGCTCAAGGAACGATCGCAGCGGCAGTGGACGAGGCGGTGAGGCTCGGCCTCAACCGGGCTTGCCTGCAAAGGGAAACTGTGGCGTGTTTCCCTCCTCTAGCGCATGGCTCCCTGCTGTGCCGGTGGCTGTGTGGTAATGGATCACGTGAACGTGCACCATGATGGCACATGGTTGACTCTGAACAAATAACCAATAGAGAAATCAATACCAGAAACCAGATACATCAACACATAGTGTATCTAGCTTCCTGAATTATGTGTGGTTTTCACCTCTCGCTGGTCTTATTGAAAATACTAGCAGGTCTATTTCTTTACAAAGTACACAGCCTGTCCTTTTGTTGGTTAATAATCGCGTTGGGTAGTTATATTGTGTATATTAGGTAAGTATACTTGCTGCCAGCAAGGATTCGCTTAGTCAGCCCGGAGAGGAAGCAACAGGCCCTCTGGCAGCGAAGGAAGGGAGAAGCGAGGAAGAAGCTGGAATCAGGTTGGTGTGCGTTGCTTTATTTAATTCTTATATTGGGAAGCTAGAAAATCGTAAAGGGAGTTTTCTGTATGTTCATCACCGATCATCTTAATTGTTTCATGTGTGTTCGTCATTCATTCCATCTGTAAATTGTGGTACTCCTCTCTGGCCAGGGTCGCCCAGGTCGTCAAAATCGCGCTCCAGATACAGGAGCTGGTGGAGACGGCTTACCAGAATAAGGAGGACTGCAAGAAGATCGCAATGCGCGTGAAAAGGCTTCGCACAATCGTGGAACGCCTCAGCAGCACAGATGTCTCCAGTGAGAAAACCATTATCGACGCGCTCAACGACCTGGAGGAGACGTTCCTTCGGGCCCTCAAGCTCGTCAAGACCTGCCAGACCAAGAACAAAGTGTGGCTCTTCCTCAGGGCCGGGAACGGACCATATGCACATTGCCAACTTCGGCAACTGCCCCCCGCAAACCGTCATTATCACCGAAGTATTTATTAGAGATCCCGCGGTGAATCCAAAGGTATATATCAAATCTTTTCTTAATTATTAGAAGAAGGTATCACTATTTTTTTTTTGGAGAAATATATCACAGGTAGGTCGAAACTCATGTACACTTGCGTCCTAAGAAAATATTATTTTGCCTAGTGGCCTGCTTTTGCAAATTCCATTGCTCTAGTCGCTATTTCTGTGTAGATTCTTATGACTTTGAGTTTGCGGCATACAGATGCATTTTTTTGTATAATGCGACAACAGATCTTCATGGTTTGGGAATATCTATCCGTCAAGAAGGATTTGATATGTTCAAGGGTGTGCGGGATCTAGGAGAAAATGATATATACTTGCTTGTGTTTTATGAAATTCATATTTGGTTGCTGTCATCAAGTTTAAAACAGCTCCAGTTTTAATACACTAAGGAGACGACGTGTAGGGAGTACAATATATTGTCAAACAATCGCATAAAGTGCATTCAAGAGGAGTCCATTGTTTTCTATTCAGTTTGACATGAACCACATGTTATTAACTAATTACTTCCTCTGCCCGCGCTTATTAATTAGTACCTTTTGTATTTTGTGCTAAACTATGACCTTATATTTCACTACCAAATACAAGGTTAGATGCCATAAAACTTATATTGCTAGATTCGTATTTGAAAGAAGTTTTCAATGATATTATTTTTGTTACATACAAATTATATTTTGCTAGTTAAATCTATGGTGAAACTTTGACGCAAAATGCGGGAGTCCTAATAAACTAGGACGGAGGGAGTACCAGTAAAAATATGTTTTTTAATGCTCAAAATCAACCTTCCATTTGAAACAGAGGAAGTATACATAGTTACATATATACTCCCCCCATAACAAAATATAAGATGGTTTTGTAGACTAATAAACTAGCCTACAAAAACGTCTTATATTTTGATACGGAGGGAGTAGTTACAATTCATGCTTAAATTTCTCATATATGGAACACATGTTATTGCCTAATTAAATCTTGGGAAATATTTGGTTTGAATGAATGTAGTTTTTAGTTTAGGAATTGATCAAATTAAGTTTGCAGATAACCCACATATTTTAATCATCACTTTAACCCATAGACTGTTTCTTTCTTGGATATATAGAACTATTTAAAAGTTCTGTCGATGCAAGGGGAGCAGGGAATGCAGGTGGTTGGTAGCCGTTTGGTATGCCAGGACACAGATATTCGTGTTGCCGAGGTATTACTTAAATTAAATTAGTTCTTGACAAAAGTTTCAGTTTATTTTTTGGTAAGGGGAAAACCCTGGCCTTTGCATCAGGTTTTTTGGATGAACAAAAGTTTCAGTTTTTGTATCATAACGAGATATATAATTTACTCGTCTACTTCAGGGGTATCACATGGATGACGAACATGCCAGTTACCCAAACGATGTTACAAGGTCAGATTTCGGCAATGCATTCTTGACATGGAGGATTAACTCGATATATGTCATTGACAACTCCTCAAAACTTGATTTAAAAAACCATTACAAAAAAGCAGTGCTGTTCAGTTTGTTTAGTCACCCATATACCATTACGTGACATGAGAAATACAAAAATGCCATTGTACTGTTTATTTTATCGTCCTAAATAAAAAAGACATTCACACTACCATGGCAGATCTGAAATTTATGGTGACAAAGAAAGTTCTCCAGCAGGAAGCTTGGAGGATATACCACGTAAGATCATATCTCCTATAACTACCGTTTTAGAATATTAATAACATTCTCCCTATGCACTTGCGTGTTGTTTCACGACAGAATTCAGAAATTTCAGATCATCTGAACTGGAGGCGGTTACAAATTTCTTTTCAAATCAAAACGTGATTGGCAAAGGTGATTCTGCTGTAGTTTACAAGGTACTCTCGATCCTTGTGGGCTTGGTTTGTCATGATTCAGCACATACTGTGTGATATAAGCATAACACAACTAATCGTTAAGTCTAGCTAGGTCAAGTCAAATTTAGATATATACCAGAGACAGCTAATTTAACTAACTAAATGGTGTATATGTACTATGTGTGCCCGCTTTTCAGGGTGTATTGCGCAATGGAGTAGAGGTTGCCATCAAGAATTTCTGTGTGGATGCTTTGCAACATGAACACGTACTGCATTACGCTGAAGTTTTCTCAGTGCTACAACAGCATGAGAATGTAGTTAAATTTCTGGGATACTGCCACGAAACAAAGATTCAAATGTATCAAATCGAAGGCAAATGTGTGGCTGCTGAAAGGCGTCATAGGTTGGTGGTGGAAGAGTACATGCCCAACGGAAGCTTGTCTGACATTATCGATGGCATGTTCCTCTTCCTTGAAATTTATACTGGAGTTCTCCCTCAGCCCCATAGTATAGTGCGGTTTTGTTTTATAGAAGTGAAGCTTCACAAAGGTTCACTATGTTTAGAGAAAATATATATATATATATATATATCTACAATACCAGATATATATCATGAAATATATTTCAGGATGAACCTAATGCTATTGATTTGGTATTCTAGATGTCGATATTTTTTAAAAAAGTTAGTCAAAATTTGACTTCATAAAAATATTACTAAGCACTATATTCTGGAACTGAGGTAGTAGTATATTTTGGTCACAGTTAATTTACCTTAGGATGAAATTTCCCTTAAGTTAAATGTATTTGTTGGTTTGCACTTCTGCAGGGTCGTCGCCGCAGCTGGATTGGACCTCCGCATTTCGAATCATTCGAGGGATTGCACAGGGCGTAGCTCACATCCACAACAGAGGCGCTGTTCATCTGGATTTGAAACCAATGAACATCCTCTTGGATTCCGACATGAACCCCAAGATCTGTGACTTTGAGAGGTCTAAAATACTGAATAAAAATGATGAAGAGGTCGCTGAAAGAGTCATGAAAGATTTGGCGGGAACACTGTAAGGGGTGCATTCGTATGTAGCTAGTATTTCTTGTTTCCATCTATATTGCTATTTTCCTGATATTTTTCTCTCTATTTCAGGGGCTATTTACCTCCTGAATATGTCGCAGATGGTATTGTTTCGTTTAAAGTTGATGTGTTCAGCTTCGGCATTCTCCTCCTCCAAACCATTAGGAAGTCGGGACTTCGGCAAGATTCAACCGATCCGGTAAGAATTTGGACATATTCTTGGCGATGGCATGCATTTTCAGCCGACAGTCCCATAGCTACAACAACTAACCTTGTTGCAATTATGATGCCATATTTCTCAGATTCAGCGTGCACTTGAAGGACAGGACGATGTGGACAGCTTCTTATGTCCTTCATCGCATGACGAGTCCGAGCTAAAGGAAAGAAAAAGATGCATGGACATTGGAATGCAGTGCGCCGCGAAGGAGCGAACGAACAGACCCACCATGTGGGAGGTTATTGACATGCTAGACGGCAAGGAACAGCCCCAGTCCCCAGAAGCCCCCAATGAGGAATAAGGCTGCTTGAATTCGTTGAAGAAGAAAGGCAGAGCATGATCACTTAGATATGCCCGGCTCTGGTTTTGGCACATTTGTCAAAATAGACTCGGATGGAAAGATTGCTTATGTAAGACATAGATTGGCAAAAGGCTATTCTACTTCAGAGATGATCTTAACTCTCCCAGATTGGTTTAGTGCAGCTCAGTTTTTTATTACCGAAGCTTGTAGTATTACCGTTTTATACTTTCATATATTCATATATAAATCAATGAGGAATCTCCCTACTGTTCACAACAAAGAAGAATAGGAACACTAATTGTGATAATTAATGGATAAAACCTAGCTAGATTTTGTTTTTGCAACCGATTGAAAAGGCTACTTTGAATCATGAGTGATACATAAACCAAAAATTTAGCATATACTGTATTAATCACATTAATATGAAGTAGAAAGCAATCAGGGACTCATCAGCGTCGAGATGATTTACCATTACAGAAAGAAAGATTTTGCTGCAAACCAGAGCCGGGCATTCTGAAGATGAGAACGGTATCCTGAGGGAGTCCATGCTGCTGGTATGTGAAGTATGGTTTTGGCACGAGCGATATCTCCCTAGTGCATCTTTATGGTGTTTGGCACTGGTTTATTTGTACCCCGTGGCATGAATGAATGATCTTTCAGGGGTTCATCGTAACGCACTCCCTGCTGACGAACCCGTGCCAAGATGGTTCAGAGGTGTGCCGTGATTGTCGTTGACGCGTTCACGCCGAAACGGTGTAAAGGCACTGGACTGGACAGTAGGCGTGACCGATCGTTGGCTGCACCCCACGCCCCTGGGAACTTCCTCGGCCGGCCGTCACAGCAACGTGATGCCTCGCCGTTGTCCGCGAAACCATTGGCTGTGGAGTCTACACCAATTACTTCTATGCAAACTGCATCAGCTATTTTCTTCAGACCCCCAACCTGCACGAGCTGCTTCTCTGCACCCGTTGTTTTTCTTGAGAGTTGTATGCTGGCGCGAACTCCTTCGCCTCGATCGCTTTTCGTGGCCACTCAGCAAAATCCGATCACGAATGTGGGTATTCATAGCACGCAAGGATGTTTTGTTTTTTCCACATGTGATGTGCGATTTTAGTCGATTGGGATTTACAAAAGTTTCTACTGAAAATCGACAAGACTGAAGAAAACCATATAATGTTTTCAGCTGTCAGGAACGAGGGCGAAAATCACAATTATATATGGGTCACATGTGTTGACAATGATCGCGAGATGGACACCGAATAAAAACTAGTGAGGAAATAAACAACGTCGACAGCAGGGATCGAACCTGCGCGGGCGTAGCCCAACAGATTTCAAGTCTGTCTGCTTAACCACTCAGACATATCGACCTTCCTGATTGAATTTCTTCCTGTTTATATCTATACGCTAGTACAGGTCAGTAACCAGATTTGTGTGGATCAGTTTCCAACTTGTCATCTAGAATCATCAGTTTTATTTACTAGTCATGATCCCGTGAGTTCACATGGGCTAGAAAATGTTGCATGTCTCTTTGACCTAGGCCATTTGCTTCCTTCACATAATTACATTAGGATTATAAAAGAATGTGCGTATCAACATATACAAATAATATGCTCTTTCCTCCCAGGAGATCCCAAGAATACATTCCTCCAAGCAAATGGTCATGCTGGTCCCTTTACTGTTCGCGATATGATGATAAAATTGACCTACTTACGTGCAAGTGAAATACATTAATGTTTCCTCAAAAAAGAAGGAATACATTAATGTTGCAGCAACAAATCCTTGGCTCATTGCAACAGAGGGTGTGTAAATATCAATGTTTAAACGTCAATATATATTTGTTCCGTCACCTCATTAGAAGAACTGGGTACGCGGTTTTATACGATTTCTAGCTCCAAAATGTAGTTCATTCCATTTCTCGGGCTGATGAGCTACCGAGGACTCTTCCCAGAACCAGTATATATACCAAGTAAAAGTTGAGAAATTATAACTGTTTGACAATGATATATAATTTGTGGAATATACGGTGCGCATGAAGATTCAATCCCCTAATTAAATAGCTCCATTATTCACTGGATGGTCCAACGTCGGAAGCACTGGCATTGAAGCATGGGCTGGAGGACGTTTTGGCTGCTCACATCGGACGGGAAAAGCAAAGATCAGATATACTGTTAAACAGAGGCACTCAACCTGAACTCATAACAGAATCACTTCTTGTTCGTTATGATCCCTCTAAATACAAGGACGGCTGAGATCGTTCCATACCCTTTTATAAAAAATTAGCATGATCGTCCTTTCACAAAAACGCGTCGCGCGACCCGTGTGATGCCGGTCAAGGCAACAGTTCCCGGGACATGATTGTACGCTGGGCGCGTGATACACGAGGAAACATACTGATAGGCTGGACATGATTTCATGATGGATAACATGTACGGCTGCTACAGTACACGGCAGCATGCCACGCGATTCAGGGCTCGATCGACTATTAGCTAGGTACTCAAGGAACCATAGCAAAAATTTGGCACACCACGTGCAGATCAGTGTAAGGAAGCCTGGCCTACCACACACTCCCACTCTCCTAAAATAAGCGTCTCAGCTTTATACTTCCTCCGTCCGAAAATACTTATCATCAAAATGAATAAAGTAAGATGTATCTAGACGTATTTTAGTTCTAGATACATCACATTTTATTACTAACTATGATACACTTGTTTTAGGACAGATGAAGTAATATTCAATCACGGATACTTTTGTACGACCAGGTCATCAGTTCTCGTGTCACTTCAAATGGGGGACAAAAGAAAAGAAAATCATTCAAAGTCCTGCTTCATGTAATTAATTATTCTACTAATATACTGTATAGAAAAACTAAAGGAAGTCCCAGATATTCAATTCGTTGCCTAGACTCATCTGCATCCGGTGAACAATAATTCAAAAAAAAAATTGGTAAGTTCCAATGCGGGGGTGTTCGTGTCAAATTTCAGCTTGTTCAAATATCTGAGGAGTTCATGGCAAAGAAGACAAAATCGATCAAAACAGTACGTGAACATTTTTTTTACAACCCCAAAATTTGTCTTTTTTGTGGAGAGCTACTGAAATGTCCGAACTACACAAAAGACAAAAGTTGGCACGGATTTCACACACATGAGCATCTAGCATCGCAAAACGGTTCGGATTTTTTTAAAATCTTGTACTATTTTAAATGAATTTACTGTTCATCTCTGGTGCAGATGCACCCGAGAGCCAAAACGCCACGTCTGTCCCACACAAACACAATATAAAGTTTAGTGCTCCCTCCGTCAGAAAAATCTTGTCCCAAGCTTGTCTTTCAAATAAATGTATCTAGCACTAACTTCTTGTTGGATACATCAATTTATGGGACAAGCTTTTTCGGACGGAGGGAGTATGTAGCACTCCTTGAGACAACTAACGCCATCGTTTAACCGACACCCAACATAACAGGGGGAAAAACTTAGCCTTTTTAGAGTATTTTCGAAGATTTGCATCTAACCTTTTTCTATCTCTCTAGTCCTTTGACAAATTAAAATGCAATACATATAGGTTCATAAACCAAAGCAACTTCATCACAATCTAGATGTTTAGAGTGAGTCATCCAAGAAGAACCCTAGACAATCTCACATTAAATGTTGGTTGATACTACCATGAGACATGCTTTGCTCAAAACCAAAAAGGAGAGGAAACCATGATACCCATTGTCGGTGTCAAAACCGGGGGATCTCGGGTAGGGGGTCCCAAACTGTGCGTCTAGGCGGATGGTAACAGGAGACAAGGGACACGATGTTTTTACCCAGGTTCGGGCCCTCTCGATGGAGGTAAAACCCTACTCCTGCTTGATTAATATTGATGATATGGGTAGTACAAGAGTAGATCTACCACGAGATCAGAGAGGCTAAACCCTAGAAGCTAGCCTATGGTATGATTGTTGTTCGTCCTACGGACTAAAACCCTCCGGTTTATATAGGCACCGAAGAGGGTTAGGGTTGCACAGAGTCGGTTACAATGGTAGGAGACCTACATATCCGTATCGCCAAGCTTGCCTTCCATGCCAAGGAAAGCTCCATCCGGACACGGGACGGAGTCTTTAATCTTGTATCTTCATAGTCCAGGAGTCCGGCCAAAGGTGATAGTTCGGCTATCCGGACACCCCCTAGTCCGGGACTCCCTCAGTAGCCCCCGAACTAGGCTTCAATGGCGATGAGTCCGGCGCGTAGATTGTCTTCGGCATTGCAAGGCGAGTTCTTCTCCAAATCCTGTGCACCTGTTGAATAGCATCCGTCTTCTTGTAAATATTGCGCTCCTCGGCTTCCACGCCCAATAATGGCCATCTTCCACGTGTTGAACGAATGCGAAAAGCTAGGGTATTTTTACATTTATCCCCCTAGCTGCGCAAATAAGCTGTCTATAAAAGAGACGAGGATCTAGATCCAAATCACACCATCCTCCCTTCATGAGCATTCATCAGAGCGCATCTGACCGAAATCCATTCCATCATGGACAGTCGACGCGGCTCCTCCTCTCGCCCTCCCAGCCCTCAGCCTGGAGATTGGGAGAGATGCTCCGTCGCGCACAGTGAGCTAGTGGCGCTCCAAACCAAGGGATTTCTTCCCCCAACCTTCATGGTTCCGGTTCGAGCCGGACTCGCCACCTATAAGGGCGGAAAGCAAGCGGAGAGCGTCCCCAGCCCCTCCAAAGGAGAGCGGGTATGCCTTGTCTCTTATTTGATAAGAGGGCTCGGATTTCCAATTCATCCGTTTCTCCGGGGGCTCCTGGAGTTCTACGGCCTCTAGTTGCACAACCTTACGCCTGCCTCCATTTTGCATATTGCGGGCTTCGTGGCCCTTTGTGAGCTGTTTTTGGGCATCGAGGCTCATTTTGCGCTGTGGAAGAAGTTGTTCTGCCTTGTGCCCCGTTCTCAAGAGGGGTCAATATATCAAGTGGGCGGAGCCGAACTATGGCGCATCGCCGGGACCGGATATCTATCCGGAACCAGAAGAAGGCGTCTGAAGGCTGGCCTTTGGAATGGTTTAATATAGAAGATGCCCCCTGCCGGACCCTGTTCGGGTCGGCCTCCCTGAGTTCAATAACGCCCCTTTGAAGAAATGCCTAAGCTGGTGTCCACGGAGCCCTCAGGAGGAAAATGTGAAGGAAATATGCCCTAGAGGCAATAATAAAGTTATTATTTATTTCCTCATATCATGATAAATGTTTATTATTCATGCTAGAATTGTATTAACCGGAAACATAATACATGTGTGAATACATAGACAAAACTATAGTCACTAGTATGCCTCTACTTGACTAGCTCATTAATCAAAGATGGTTATGTTTCCTAACCATAGACATGTGTTGTCATTTGATTAGTGGGATCACATCATTAGGAGAATGATGTGATTGACATGACCCATTCCGTTAGCCTAGCACTTGATCGTTTAGTATACTGCTATTGCTTTCTTCATGACTTATACAAAGTTCCTGCAACTATGAGATTGTGCAACTCCCGTTTACCGGAAGAACACTTTGTGTGCTACCAAACGTCACAACGTAACTAGGTGATTATAAAGGTGCTCTACAGGTGTTTCCGAAGGTACATGTTGGGTTGGCATAATTCGAGATTAGGTTTTGTCACTCCGATTGTTGGAGAGGTATCTTTGGGCCCTCTCGGTAATACTCATCACCTAAGCCTTGCAAGCATGTAACTAATGAGTTAGTTATGAGATGATGTATTACGGAACGAGTAAAGAGACTTGCCGGTAACGAGATTGAACGAGGTATTGGATACCGACGATCAAATCTCGGGCAAGTAACATACCGATGACAAAGGGAACAAAGTATGTTGTTATGCGGTTTGACCGATAAAGATCTTCGTAGAATATGTAGGAACCAATATGGGCATCCAGGTCCCGCTATTGGTTATTGACCAAGAATGGTTCTAGGTCATGTCTACATAGTTCTCGAACCCGTAGGGTCCGCATGCTTAACATTACGATGACGGTTTTATTATGAGTTTATAAGTTTTGATGTACCGAAGTTTGTTCGGAGTCCCGGATGTGATCACGGACATGACGAGGAGTCTCGAAATGGTCGAGACATAAAGATTGATATATTGGACGACTATATTCGGACATCGGAAAGGTTCCGGGTGATTTCGGAGAAAACCGGAGTGCCAGGAGGGTTACCGGAACCCCCCGGGAGAGTTAATGGGCCACATGGGCCTCGGTGGGAAGAGAGAGGGGCGGCCATGGTGGGCCGCGTGCCCCCTCTCCCTCTGGTCCGAATTGGACTATGAGGGGGGCGGCGCCCCCCTTTCCTTCCCCCCTCTCCCCCTTCCTTCCCCCTCCTAGTAGGAGTAGGAAAGGAGGAGTCCTACTCCTACTAGGAGGAGGATTCCTCCTCCCTTGGCGCGCCCAAGGAGGCCGGCCGGCCTCCCCCCTCCATCCTTTATATAAGGGGGCAGGGGGCACCCCATAGACACACAAGTTGATCTACGGATCATTCCTTAGCCATGTGCGGTGCCCCCTTCCACCATATTCCACCTTGGTCATATCGTCGCGGAGTTTAGGCGAAGCCCTGCGCCGGTAGAACATCATCATCGTCACCACGCCGTCGTGCTGACGGAACTCATCTCCGGAGCTCGGCTGGATCGGAGGCCGGAGATCGTCATCGAGCTAAACGTGTGCTGAACTCGGAGGCTCCGTACGTTCGGTGCTTGGATCGGTCGGATCGTGAAGACGTACGACTACATCAACCGTGTTGTGCTAACGCTTCCGCTTACGGTCTACGAGGGTACGTGGACGGACACTCTCCCCTCTCGTTGCTATGCCATCACCATGATCTTGCGTGTGCGTAGGAAATTTTTTGAAATTACTACGTTCCCCAACAGTGGCATCCAAGCCTAGGTTTTATGCGTTGATGTTATATGCACGAGTAGAACACAAGTGAATTGTGGGCGATACAAGTCACACTGCTTACCAGCATGTCATACTTTGGTTCGGCGGTATTGTGAGATGAAGCGGCCCGAACCGACATTACGCGTACGCTTACGCGAGACTGGTTTCACCGTTACGAGCACTCGTGCTTAAAGGTGGCTGGCGGGTGTCTGTCTCTCTCACTTTAGCTGAATCGAGTGTGGCTACGCCCGGTCCTTGCGAAGGTTAAAACAGCACCAACTTGACGAACTATCGTTGTGGTTTTTGATGCGTAGGTAAGAACGGTTCTTGCTAAGCCCGTAGCAGCCACGTAAAATTTGCAACAACAAAGTAGAGGACGTCTAACTTGTTTTTGCAGGGCATGTTGTGATGTGATATGGTCAAGACGTGATGCTATATTTTATTGTATGAGATGATCATGTTTTGTAACCGAAGTTATCGGCAACTGGCAGGAGCCATATGGTTGTCGCTTTATTGTATGAAATGCAAACGCCCTGTAATTGCTTTACTTTATCACTAAGCGGTAGCGATAGTCGTAGAAGCAATAGATAGCGTAAACGACAACGATGCTACGATGGAGATCAAGGTGTCGCGCCGGTGACGATGGTGATCACGACGGTGCTTCGAAGATGGAGATCACAAGCACAAGATGATGATGGCCATATCATATCACTTATATTGATTGCATGTGATGTTTATCCTTTATGCATCTTATCTTGCTTTGATTGACGGTAGCATTTTAAGATGATCTCTCACTAAAATTATCAAGAAGTGTTCTCCCTGAGTATGCACCGTTGCCAAAGTTCGTCGTGCCCAGACACCACGTGATGATCGGGTGTGATAAGCTCTACGTCCATCTACAACGGGTGCAAGCCAGTTTTGCACACGCGGAATACTCAGGTTAAACTTGACGAGCCTAGCATATGCAGATATGGCCTCGGAACACGGAGACTGACAGGTCGAGCGTGAATCATATAGTAGATATGATCAACATAGTGATGTTCACCATTGAAAACTACTCCATCTCACGTGATGATCGGTTATGGTTTAGTTGATTTGGATCACGTGATCACTTAGATGACTAGAGAGATGTCTGTCTGAGTGGGAGTTCTTAAGTAATATGATTAATTGAAGTTAAATTAATGATGAACTTAGTACCTGATAGTATCTTGCTTGTCTATGTTTGTTTGTATATAGATGGCTCGTGCTGTTGTTCCGTTGAATTTTAATGCGTTCCTTGAGAAAGCAAAGTTGAAAGATGATGGTAGCAATTACACGGACTGGGTCCGTAACCTGAGGATTATCCTCATTGCTGCACAGAAAAGTTACCTCCTGGAAGCACCGCTGGGTTCCAGGCCTGCTGCTGATGCAACTGACGACGTTAAGAATGTCTGGCAGAGCAAAGCTGATGACTACTCTATAGTTCAGTGTGCCATGCTTTACGGCTTAGAATCGGGTCTTCAACGACGTTTTGAATGTCATGGAGCATATGAGATGTTCCAGGAGTTGAAGTTAATATTTCAAGAAAATGCCCGGATTGAGAGATATGAAGTCTCCAATAAGTTCTATAGCTGCAAGATGGAAGAGAATAGTTCTGTCAGTGAACACATACTCAGAATGTCTATGTATAATAATAACTTGATTCAACTGGGAGTTAATCTTCCTGATGATAGTGTCATTGACAGAATTCTCCAATCACTGCCACCAAGCTACAAGAGCTTTGTGATGAACTATAATATGCAAGGGATGAACAAGACTATTCCCGAGCTCTTCGCAATGCTAAAAGCCGCAGAGGTAGAAATCAAAAAGGAGCATCAAGTGTTGATGGTCAACAAGACCACTAGTTTCAAGAAAAAGGGCAAAGGGAAGAAGAAGGGGAACTTCAAAAAGAACGGCAAGCAAGTTGTTGCTCAAGAGAAGAAACCCAAATCTGGACCTAAGCCTGAAACTGAGTGCTTCTAGTGCAAGCAGACTGGTCACTGGAAGCGGAACTGCCCCAAGTATTTGGCGGATAAGAAGGATGGCAAAGTGAACAAAGGTATATGTGATATACATGTTATTGATGTGTACCTAACTAGAGCTCGTAGTAGCACCTGGGTATTTGATACTGGTTCTGTTGCTAATATTTGCAACTCGAAACAGGGACTACGGAATAAGCGAGCACTGGCCAAGGACGAGGTGACGATGCGCGTGGGAAACGGTTCCAAAGTCAATGTGATCGCAGTCGGCATGCTACCTCTACATCTACCTTCGGGACTAGTTTTAGACCTGAATAATTGTTATTTGGTGCCAGCGTTGAGCATGAACATTATATCTGGATCTTGTTTGATGCGAGACGGTTATTCATTTAAATCAGAGAATAATGGTTGTTCTATTTATATGAGTAATATCTTTTATGGTCATGCACCCTTGAAGAGTGGTCTATTTTTATTGAATCTCGATAGTAGTGACGCACATATTCATAATGTTGAAGCCAAAAGATGCAGAGTTGATAATGATAGTGCAACTTATTTGTGCACTGCCGTTTAGGTCATATCGGTGTAAAGCGCATGAAGAAACTCCATACTGATGGACTTCTGGAATCACTTGATTATGAATCACTTGGTACTTACGAACCGTGCCTCATGGGCAAGATGACTAAAACACCGTTCTCCGGTACTATGGAGAGAGCAACAGATTTATTGGAAATCATACATACAGATGTATGTGGTCCGATGAATGTTGAGGCTCGTGGCGGATATCGTTATTTTCTCACCTTCACAAATGATTTGAGCAGATATGGGTATATCTACTTAATGAAGCACAAGTCTGAAACATTTGAAAAGTTCAAAGAATTTCAGAGTGAAGTGGAAAATCATCGTAACAAGAAAATAAAGTTTCTACGATCTAATCGTGGAGGAGAATATTTGAGTTATGAGTTTGGTTTACATTTGAAACAATGCGGAATAGTTTTGCAACTCACGCCACCCGGAACACCACAACGAAATGGTGTGTCCGAACGTCGTAATCGTACTTTACTTGATATGGTGCGATCTATGATGTCTCTTACCGATTTACCGCTATCGTTTTGGGGTTATGCTTTAGAGACGGCCGCATTCACGTTAAATAGGGCACCATAAAAATCCATTGAGACGACGCCTTATGAACTGTGGTTTGGCAAGAAACCAAAGTTGTCATTTCTTAAAGTTTGGGGCTGTGATGCTTATGTGAAGAAACTTCAACCAGATAAGCTCGAACCCAAATCGGAGAAATGTTTCTTCATAGGATACCCAAAAGAGACTGTTGGGTACACCTTCTATCACAGATCCGAAGGCAAGACATTCGTTGCTAAGAATGGATCCTTTCTAGAGAAGGAGTTTCTCTTGAAAGAAGTGAGTGGGAGGAAAGTAGAACTTGATGAGATAACTGTATCTACTCCCTTATTGGAAAGTAGTTCATCACGAGAACCGGTTCCTGTGACGACTACACCAATTAGTGAGGAAGCTAATGATATTGATCATGAAACTTCAGATCAAGTTTTTACTGAACCTCGTAGGTCTACCAGAGTAAGATCCGCACCAGAGTGGTACGGTAATCCTATTCTGAAAGTCATGTTACTTGAACATGATGAACCTACGAACTATGAGGAAGCGATGATGAACCCAGATTCCGCAAAATGGCTAGAGGCCATGAAATCTGAGATGGGATCCATATATGAAAACAAAGTATGGACTTTGGTTGACTTGCCCGATGATCGGCAAGCCATTGAGAATAAATGGATCTTTAAGAAGAAGACTGACGCTGATGGTAATGTAACTGTCTATAAAGCTCGACTTGTTGCGAAAGGTTTTCGACAAGTTCAAGGGGTTGACTACGATGAGACTTTCTCACCCGTAGCGATGCAAAAGTCTGTCCGAATCATGTTAGCTGTTGCTGCATTTCATGATTATGAAATTTGGCAAATGGATGTCAAGACTGCATTCTTGAATGGATTTCTAGAGGAAGAGTTGTATATGATGCAGCCGGAAGGTTTTGTTGATCCAAAAGGTGCTAACAAAGTGTGCAAGCTCCAGCGTTCCATTTATGGACTGGTGCAAGCATCTCGGAGTTGGAATAAACGCTTTGATAGTGTGATCAAAGCATATGGTTTTATACAGACTTTTGGAGAAGCCTGTATTTACAAGAAAGTGAGTGGGAGCTCTGTAGCATTTCTAGTTTTATATGTAGATGACATATTATTAATTGGAAATGATATAGAATTTCTAGATAGCATAAAGGGATACTTGAATAAAAGTTTTTCAATGAAAGACCTCGGTGAAGCTGCTTGAGCATCAAGATCTATAGAGATAGATCAAGACGCTTAATAGGACTTTCACAAAGCACATACCTTGACAAAATTTTGAAAAAGTTCAAAATGGATTAGGCAAAGAAAGGATTCTTGCCTGTGCTACAAGGTGTGAAGTTGAGTCAAACTCAATGCCCGACCACAGCAGGAGATAGAGAGAAAATGAAAAATGTTCCCTATGCTTCAGCCATAGGCTCTATCATGTATGCAATGCTATGTACCAGACCTGGCGTATGCTTAGCAATAAGCTTGGCAGGAAGGTACCAAAGTAATCCAGGAGTGGATCACTGGACAGCGGTCAAGAACATCCTGAAATACCTCAAAAGGACTAAGGATATGTTTCTCGTATATGGAGGTGACAAAGACCTAGTCGTAAATGGTTACGTTGATGCAAGCTTTGACACTGATCCGGACGATTCTAAATCGCAGACCGGATACGTGTTTTTATTAAACGGTGGAGCTGTAAGTTGGTGCAGTTCTAAACAAAGCGTCGTGGCGGGATCTACATGTGACGCGGAATACATAACTGCTTCGGAAGCAGTGAATAAAGGAGTCTGGATGAAGGAGTTCATTTCCGATCTAGGTGTCATACCTAGTGCATCAGGACCAATGAAGATCTTCTGTGACAATACTGGTGCAATTGCCCTAGCAAAGGAATCCAGATTTCACAAGAGGACCAAGCACATCAAGAGACGCTTCAATTCCATTCGGGACCAAGTCCAAGTGGGAGACATAGAGATTTGCAAGATACATATGGATCTGAATGTTGCAGACCCGTTGACTAAGCCTCTCTCACGAGCAAAACATGATCAGCACCAAGACTCCATGGGTGTTAAAATCATTACTATGTAATCTAGATTATTGACTCTAGTGCAAGTGGGAGACTGAAGGAAATATGCCCTAGAGGCAATAATAAAGTTATTATTTATTTCCTCATATCATGATAAATGTTTATTATTCATGCTAGAATTGTATTAACCGGAAACATAATACATGTGTGAATACATAGACAAAACTATAGTCACTAGTATGCCTCTACTTGACTAGCTCATTAATCAAAGATGGTTATGTTTCCTAACCATAGACATGTGTTGTCATTTGACTAGTGGGATCACATCATTAGGAGAATGATGTGATTGACATGACCCATTCCGTTAGCCTAGCACTTGATCGTTTAGTATACTGCTATTGCTTTCTTCATGACTTATACAAAGTTCCTGCAACTATGAGATTGTGCAACTCCCGTTTACCGGAACAACACTTTGTGTGCTACCAAACGTCACAACGTAACTGGGTCATTATAAAGGTGCTCTACAGGTGTTTCCGAAGGTACATGTTGGGTTGGCATAATTCGAGATTAGCTTTTGTCACTTCGATTGTCGGAGAGGTATCTCTGGGCCCTCTCGGTAATACTCATCACCTAAGCCTTGCAAGCATGTAACTAATGAGTTAGTTATGAGATGATGTATTACGGAACGAGTAAAGAGACTTGCCGGTAACGAGATTGAACGAGGTATTGGATACCGACGATCGAATCTCGGGCAAGTAACATACCGATGACAAAGGGAACAAAGTATGTTGTTATGCGGTTTGACCGATAAAGATCTTCGTAGAATATGTAGGAACCAATACAGGCATCCAGGTCCCGCTATTGTTTATTGACCGAGAATGGTTCTAGGTCATGTCTACATAGTTCTCGAACCCGTAGGGTCCGCACGCTTAACGTTATGATGACAGTTTTATTATGAGTTTATAAGTTTTGATGTACCGAAGTTTGTTCGGAGTCCCGGATGTGATCACGGACATGACGAGGAGTCTCGAAATGGTCGAGACATAAAGATTGATATATTGGACGACTATATTCAGACACCGGAAAGGTTCCGGGTGATTTCGGAGAAAACCGGAGTGTCGCGGGGGTTACCGGAACCCCCCGGGAGAGTTAATGGGCCACATGGGCCTCGGTGAGAAGAGAGAGGGGCGGCCAGGGTGGGCCGCGCGCCCCCTCTCCCTCTGGTCCGAATTGGACTAGGAGGGGGGCGGCGCCCCCCTTTCCTTCCCCCCTCTCCCCCTTCCTTCCCCCTCCTAGTAGGAGTAGGAAAGGAGGAGTCCTACTCCTACTAGGAGGAGGATTCCTCCTCCCTTGGCGCGCCCAAGGGGGCCGGCCGGCCTCCCCCCTCCCTCCTTTATATACGGGGGCAGGGGGCACCCCATAGACACAAAAAGTTGATCTACGGATCGTTCCTTAGCCGTGTGCGGTGCCCCCTTCCACCATATTCCACCTCGGTCATATTGTCGCGGAGTTTAGGCGAAGCCCTGCGCCAGTAGAACATCATCATCATCACCACGCTGTCGTGCTGACGGAACTCATCTCCGGAGCTCGGCTGGATCGGAGGCCGGAGATCTTCATCGAGCTGAACGTGTGATGAACTCGGAGGCTCCGTACGTTCGGTGCTTGGATCGGTCAGATCGTGAAGACGTACGACTACATCAACCGCGTTGTGCTAACGCTTCCGCTTACGGTCTACGAGGGTACGTGGATGGACACTCTACCCTCTCGTTGCTATGCCATCACCATGATCTTGCGTGTGCGTAGGAAATTTTTTGAAATTACTACGTTCCCCAACAAAATGACAGGGACGTCCTTTACCTGATGAGCCAGATTAGGCTGTTAGCTCATTCCGGACTGACCATGATCGGGGTCATGGCCACATGCATTATGCGGGGGGTGCAGCCGCTCCAGTATAGAGGCCACCCCATGTGGGATTTCAACGGGGAGGATGACGCCACCCGTTGCGGTCGTAAGGGGCCGGGATCGGTCGCCGATCTGATGAAGATCTTGTCCGCATTGTCCAAGGGAGAAGAGGAGGAATTTCTCCGCGCCAATCCGCAGGGCATATTTTTGATGAACAGTCCTCCAAGCTGGGTAAGCGGACATTTATTTTTGCCTATCCGATCCATACTCCCATAGTCAAGTATCTCATTTTGTGATTTCGGCACAGGAACTGCGCCGGGCCGTAAAGGATATAAACAGCCCGCCTCCACAACCCGAGGATCCGAAACGGTTCCTCGATCCGACCTCCCAAGAGGATCCAGACATATCGGTGGAGCTGATCGACGGGGTATTTCACCAACTGAGCATCGATAATGCTTGGTCGCCATTACGGCCGATTACCCCAGAATACTTCCCGCCTCGCAGGTAACTGAGACCGAAGTCCCAATACTTTGAAAATGACCCATCCGTGCATGTTTTTTATCACCGTATACTAATGATGTTTCGCAGGGGAAATCCTTGAGGCGGAAGGCCGAGCCTGCGATGGCCAGTCAACAAGGGACAACAAGGCCCAACAGGCCGAAAATAAGTGCAGTCCAGATTGAAACGCCGATGCAACGGTATGGCGTGTCATCTTGCTACCAGGTTTTATTCCCGGGGGGCATACTAACGCTCGTGCTTTTTCAGGAAGAAGAGCGCTCGCCGGACTATATCCGGAGAGATTGCCAATCAATCCTCCGCTCGCCAGGATCCAAAGCCAGGTCTAGAAGCGGAGGCGAACACGAGGCGTGCGTCGGATGCTCCTCCGACAGAGGATGCCGATAGGTTATCTTCCACCAATTCCAAGGTGTAGAGTGCCATGAATCATAGGCGTCGCCGAACAGTTCTTCGTGACGCATGTTTCTCCCCAAAGGCATTGGATGCCTTCAATTCGGAAGATGCGCACCTCCGTGCCGCTCAAAATGGTCTAGCCAGAGCCACAGAGCAGTATGTAAAAGACATACAGATGAGAAAATTTGACAGTTATATATGCCAGTAGCCCCCGAGACTTGAAATAGTTAGAATAACTGACTTAAGTATCATTTATTGTGCAGGATCTTATAGAAAAGAATACCCAACTGTCCCAGGAGCTGGAGGAGTGCAAAGCCCAACTTGAGACCGCACTAGCCGCAGCGGGGGAAGCCAAAGAGACCCCCTCTGGTAATATATGCTTCAAAAGATAATTAATTTGTGAAGTGTGGCGTGTGTATAAGTCTGACGATAATATTGCAGATGGCGCCAGGATAGATCCGGACAAGCAATAGCTCATGCGCCGGTTAAAGGCCGGAGAGAATGTGCACGAGGGTGAGGCAGGAGAAAAATAATCTCCAAGATGCCAACACCCAGCTGGGTGAGGAACTAAAGGATGTTTGTGCCCAGCTATCTGACTCCGTTAAGGAGAATCGGCGGCTTCGACGCGGCATTTTTAGTAAGTGCTTGAACAAACTTTGAAAAAGAGTTCGGTGAGGAAGTCGACTAACAGAGTTATGTCTGTAAGTATGCTCACAGGCCGTCCTGCAGAGGAAATGCCCGATTCTACGGTGACCTTCTTCCCGAGCTCTTGCAACTGCACGAACGAGTTCGGCAGGTGATGAAAGGCATCGCCCAAGCCTTGTGGCCATCTGTCTCCCTGCCCGAAGGCTTTGGAGAGCTTGCAGAGAGGCTTTAGGGAGCGCGGCAGCGCTTCCGCTTATGGAAGATATCGGCCTGCCGTCAAGGCGCCAGGGAGGCCTGGGCCATGGTGAAGACGCGGTACACGAAGGCTGACCCAAACCACATGGCCGAGGTCGGACCCGCGGGGCCCGATAGGAAGGAGATCCCTGTGAGCTTAGTGTACGGCCAAGTAGAATTGGCCGCAAAGTATTCCCAATAGGACTGTAAACTAGACAGCCTGCTGGATGGCATTGAAGAGGAATATGCCCAGTCAAGTTGACTATGTAATTTAAGATGACATGTAAAATGACTTCTAGCCGGATTGTAGATCGTTTGTCATAGCGGACCTTTTCGCTTCAACCTCGGGACCCAATAGTTCAGAGTGTGTTCGAATACCCTCACGGTTATATAAGAACCGGGGCATGCGTGGAGACCAGGCGTAGGGGTCATTAGTGCTTTATCAGACAAGTGCCCAACTAGTTATGTTATATTACATGGTTAGTAAGAAACATCTTCCAGGGAGAATAGTTCCGTTAGGGGTTCCTTTCCCTGGGAGGCATGCCCTAAAGTGCATGTCCGGACTGCGAAAAAAGCAGAAAAACATCTAGGGGCAGATAAATAAATAGATAAGAAATCGGCTTTTAGTTCACCGACCGAATATTCCCTTAAGAACGCTAGCTTTCGGCTTCACCCAGTCTGAGGTACACATCCGGCTGATCCGGCAGTAACAATCGCAGAGGTGCTCCCTTTACCGCCTAGCCAAACAATCGGGAACGTAGGGGTAAGCACAGGAGCCAGGCAACCCAACTTGGCCAAAACTTAAGTCATATCAATGCATATAATGGTGAATAAAAGGTACATGTGGAAGTGTGACACATGTGTTGGGCATGAAGCCCCTATAAATAAGCTTCTGTTAAAGAAGCCCCCAGGTATAATGAGCGCGGATAGCGCGTCAAGTATGTGCGAACAATGCGCAAACAAGCTTTCAAAGGCTGTAATAGGAAAGGGGGGAGATGGAGAGAAACAGAAGACAATTAATATGTAAAATATAGACGGAGGAAGGAGACGAACTCAGAATCCGGCGCTAGGCGTAGAATCTTCGGAGACGGGCTGCGTTCCATGGGTTCGGCTCGAGTCGGTTATCTGATATATCTCGCAGACGGTACGCTCCACCGGTTAGGACTTTGTCGATGATAAAGGGACCTTCCCATTTGGGCTTGAGTTTGTCCTTTTACTTGTCTGGCAAGCGTAGAACTAACTCGCCAACGTTATAAGTTTTGGCCCGTACTTCTCTGCTTTGATATCTTCGAGCTTGCTGTTGATAGAATGCGGAACGGGCTTTTGCCACGTTACGCTCCTCCTCCAATGCATCCAAACTGTCTTGCCGATCGAGCTCGGCTTCTCTTTCTTCGTACATGCGCACGCGAGGTGAGTCATGAATTATGTCACAGGGCAGAACTGCCTCTGCGCCGTATACCATAAAGAATGGTGTAAACCCGGTGGTGTGATTCGGAGTGGTCCGCAGCCCCCATAGTACGGAGTCGAGCTCCTCTACCCAGTGCGTGTTAGATTCCTTGAGGGACCGCACTAATCTGGGTTTGATGCCACTCATGATTAGACCATTTGCTCGCTCGACTTGACCGTTAGTTTGAGGGTGATAGACTGAAGCATAGTCGAGCTTGATGCCCATGTTTTTGCACCAGAGTTTAACCTTGTTGGCCATAAAGTTCGTGCCGTTATCAGTGATGATGCTATGGGGGACACCGTAACGGTGTACGACCCCTGATATGAAGTCTATCACCGATCCGGATTCGGCCGTCTTAACAGGTTTGGCCTCTATCCATTTGGTGAATTTATCCACCATGACCAGTAGGTATTTTTGCTTGTGGGTTCCTCCTTTAAGGGGTCCAACCACGTCAAGCACCCAGACCGCGAAGGGCCAGGTTATGGGTATAGTTTTGAGGGCGGTGGGTGGCATGTGGCTTTGATTAGCAAAGAGCTGGCAACCGACGCATCGTTGGACTAAGTCCTGAGTATCTGCCAGGGCCGTCGGCCAATAAAATCCTGTACGGAAGGCCTTGCCTACAAGGGCCCGGGCTGCGGCGTGGTGCCCGCCAAGTCCGGCATGAATTTCAGCCAGAAGATTCCGCCCTTCCTCTTCGGAGATACACCTTTGAAGGACTCGAGTTGTGCTTTTCTTGTAGAGCTCTCCCGCATGGACCTTATAGGCTTTCGATCGCCGCACTATGCAGCGGGCCTCGTTTTGGTCCTTGGGAAGTTCCTGCCTGGTTAGGTAGGCTAGGAATGGTTCCATCCACGGGGCAATGACTGCCATTATTACGTGGGCTGAGGATGTTACTTCGTTGGCAGAACCGCCAATTGTGTCAGAATGTTCGGTGTCGGGCAGTGCGGTTGGGTCCGGGTTATTATTTCTGGATTCCCCTCCCATAGTACGGATGGCTTGAATAGCCTCTCTAGGAAGATGTTGGGAGGGACGGCATCGCGCTTTGCGCCAATGCGTGCCAATACGTCTGCTGCCTGGTTGTTATCCCAGGCTATATGGTGAAATTCGAGCCCCTCAAACCGAGCTGACATTTTTAGGACGGCGTTGCGGTAAGATGCCATTTTCGGATCCTTGGCATCGAAGTCTCCATTTATTTGGGATATCGCGAGGTTCGAATCCCTGCGCACCTCTAGGCGTTGAATGCCCATGGAGACTGCCATCCGGAGGCCATGTAGAAGGGCCTCGTATTCGGCTGCGTTGTTGGAGTCCGTATACATTATCTAGAGTACGTATTGAACCGTATCTCCGGTTGGGGACGTCAGAACGACGCCAGCCCCCAGACCAGCCAACATTTTGGAGCCGTCGAAGTGCATGATCGAGTTGGAATATGCGACGTACTCTTTAGGGAGTTCGGCTTCAGTTCATTCGATGACGAAGTCGGCCAAAACTTGCGACTTAATAGCTCGCCGTGGCTTATAGGTTATGTAGAACAGGAGGAGCTCAATGGCCCTGGCCCATCGCGTTGCGGTTGTTTATAATGTCATTAAGAGGTACTTCGGAGGCTACTGTTATCGAACACTCTTGAAAGTAGTGTCGCAACTTCCGGGATGCCATGAACACCGCGTACGCTATCTTCTGATAATGTGGGTACCATGACTTGCATGGAGTTAGGACAGTGGACACGTAGTAATCTGGTTTTTGAAGGGGGAACTTGTGTCTGTCCGTTTCTCGTTCGACAACGAGCACCGCGCTCACCACTTGATGAGTTACCGCGATATATAATAGCATTGGTTCGCCCATGTTGGGCACGGCTAGGACCGGGTTTGTTGCCAATATGGCTTTTATTTCTTTGAGTCCGGCCGTGGCGGCATCCGTCCACTCAAAGTGTTCGGTGCGTCGGAAGAGGCAATAAAGCGGTAATGCCTTTTCTCCTAAACGGGAGATAAAGCGGCTTAAAGCCGCCACGCATCCCGTCAATTTTTGTATTTGTTTGAGGTCCTTTGGAATATCCAATTGTGACAGAGCTCGGATCTTGGCTGGGTTTGCTTCAATTCCTCTACCGGATACAATGAAGCCCAACAGCTTTCTGGCTGGTACGCCGAAAACACATTTTTCCGAGAAGCCTAATGTCATATGTTCAGAGATTATCGAACGTGAGCCTCAAATCGTCTACTAGAGTTTCGACCTGCTTGGTTTTGACGACCACATCGTCTACGTATGCCTCCACTATTTTGCCAATCTAGTTTGCCAGACATGTCTGAATCATGCGCTGATATGTTGCGCCGGTGTTTTTGAGCCCAAAGGGCATTGTGTTGAAGCAGAATGGGCCGTATGGGGTGATGAATGCCATTGCGGCCTGGTCGGGCTCTGCCATCTTAATTTGGTGGTAGCCAGAGTATGCGTCGAGGAAACACAATGAATCGTGTCCTGCGGTAGCGTCGATAATTTGATCGATGCGGGGGAGGGGGAAGGGATCCTTTGGGCAGGCCTTGTTGAGGTCCTTAAAATCAACGCATAGGCGCCAGGATTTGTCCTTCTTTGGTACCATCACCAGGTTTGCTAGCCAGTCCGGATGTTTTATATCTCTGATGAATCCGGCCTCCAATAATTTGGTTAGCTCCTCTCCCATGGCCTGTCTCTTGGGTTCGGAGAAACGCCGAAGAGCCTGTTTGACAGGCTTGAATCCTTTTAGGATGTTTAGGCTGTGCTCGGCCAGCCGGCGTGGGATTCCTGGCATGTCTGAAGGGTGCCAGGCAAAAATGTCCCAATTTTCGCGTAGGAATTCTCGTAGTGCGGTGTTTACATCAGGGTTTAATTGTGCCCCGATGGAAGCCATTTTTGTAGGGTCCGTTGGATGGACTTGGAATTTGACTATTTCGTCTGCTGGTTTAAAGGAGGTGGACTTGGATCTCTTATCGAGAATCACATCATCCCTATTTACCGTGGAGCACAGCGTAGTGAGTTCCTCGGCCGCTAGGGCTTCGGATAGTGCCTCCAAGGCCGGTGCAGCTGTCTTATTTTCGGCGCGGAGTGCTATGTCCGAGCCACTAGCAAGAGTGATGATTCCGTTGGGCCCGGACATTTTGAGCTTCATGTACCCGTAATGGGGTATAGCTTGAAAAATTGTGAATGCCTCTCGCCCTAATAGAGCGTGATATCCGCTGCTGAACGGGGCCACTTGGAACGTGACCTCCTCGGATCTGTAATTATCCGGCGTGCCGAACACCACATCCAGTGTGATTTTTCCTGTACAGCATGCTTCCCGACTGGGGATTATGAAGGAAATATGCCCTAGAGGCAATAATAAAGTTATTATTTATTTCCTCATATCATGATAAATGTTTATTATTCATGCTAGAATTGTATTAACCGGAAACATGATACATGCGTGAATACATAGACAAAACTATAGTCACTAGTATGCCTCTACTTGACTAGCTCATTAATCAAAGATGGTTATGTTTCCTAACCATAGACATGTGTTGTCATTTGATTAGTGGGATCACATCATTAGGAGAATGATGTGATTGACATGACCCATTCCGTTAGCCTAGCACTTGATCTTTTAGTATACTGCTATTGCTTTCTTCATGACTTATACAAAGTTCCTGCAACTATGAGATTGTGCAACTCCCGTTTACCAGAAGAACACTTTGTGTGCTACCAAACGTCACAACGTAACTGTGTGCTCTACAGGTGTTCTACAGGTGTTTCCGAAGGTACATGTTGGGTTGGCATAATTCGAGATTAGGTTTTGTCACTCCGATTGTCGGAGAGGTATCTCTGGGCCCTCTCGGTAATACTCATCACCTAAGCCTTGCAAGCATTGTAACTAATGAGTTAGTTATAAGATGATGTATTACAGAACGAGTAAAGAGACTTGCCGGTAACGAGATTGAACTAGGTATTGGATACCGACGATCAAATCTCGGGCAAGTAACATACCGATGACAAAGGGAACAACGTATGTTGTTATGCGGTTTGACCGATAAAGATCTTCGTAGAATATGTAGGAACCAATATGGGCATCCAGGTCCCGCTATTGGTTATTGATCGAGAATGGTTCTAGGTCATGTCTACATAGTTCTCGAACCCGTAGGGTCCGCACGCTTAACGTTACGATGACAATTTTATTATGAGTTTATAAGTTTTGATGTACCGAAGTTTGTTCGGAGTCCCGGATGTGATCAAGGACATGACGAGGAGTCTCGAAATGGTCGAGACATAAATATTGATATATTGGACGACTATATTCGGACACCGGAAGTGTTCCGGGTGATTTCGGAGAAAACCGGAGTGCCGGGGGGGTTACCGGAACCCCCCGGGAGAGTTAATGGGCCACATGGGCCTAGTTGGGAAGAGAGAGGGGCGGCCAGGGTGGGCCGTGCGCCCCCTCTCCCTCTGGTCCGAATTGGACTAGGAGGGGGGCGGTGCCCCCCTTTCCTTCCCCCCTCTCCCCCTTCCTTCCCCCTCCTAGTAGGAGTAGGAAAGGAGGAATCCTATTCCTACTAGGAGGAAGATTCCTCCTCCCTTAGCGCGCCCAAGGGGCTGGCCGGCCTCCCCCCCTTGCTCCTTTATATACGGGGGCGGGGGGGCACCCCATAGACACAGAAGTTGATCTATGGATCGTTCCTTAGCCGTGTGTTGTGCCCCCCTCCACCATATTCCACCTCGGTCATATCGTCGCGGAGTTTAGGCGAAGCCCTGCGCCGGTAGAACATCATCATCGTCACCACGCCGTCGTGCTGACGGAACTCATCTCCGGAGCTCGGCTGGATCGGAGGCCGGAGATCGTCATCGAGCTGAACGTGTGCTGAAGTCGGAGGCTCCGTACGTTCGGTGCTTGGATCGGTCGAATCGTGAAGACGTATGACTACATCAACCGCGTTGTGCTAACGCTTCCGCTTAAGGTCTACGAGGGTACATGGACGAACACTCTCCCCTCTCGTTGCTATGCCATCACCATGACCTTGCGTGTGCGTAGGAAAATTCTGAAATTACTACGTTCTCCAACAGTGGCATCCGAGCCAGGTTTTATGCTTGATGTTATATGCACGAGTAGAACACAAGTGAGTTGTGGGCGATACAAGTCATACTGCTTACCAGCATGTCATACTTTGGTTCGGCGGTATTGTGAGATGAAGCGGCCCGGACCGACATTACGCGTACGCTTACGCGAGACTGGTTTCACCGTTACGAGCATTCGTGCTTAAAGGTGGCTGGCGGGTGTCTGTCTCTCTCACTTTAGCTGAATCGAGTGTGGCTACGCCCGGTCCTTGCGAAGGTTAAAACAGCACCAACTTGACGAACTATCGTTGTGGTTTTTGATGCGTAGGTAAGAACGGTTCTTGCTAAGCCCGTAGCAGCCACGTAAAATTTGCAACAACAAAGTAGAGGACGTCTAACTTGTTTTTGCAGGGCATGTTGTGATGTGATATGGTCAGGACGTGATGCTATATTTTATTGTATGAGATGATCATGTTTTGTAACCGAAGTTATCGGCAACTGGCAGGAGCCATATGGTTATCGCTTTATTGTATGAAATGCAAACGCCCTGTAATTGCTTTACTTTATCACTAAGCGGTAGCGATAGTTGTAGAAGCAATAGATGGCGTAACGACAACGATGCTACAATGGAGATCAAGGTGTCGCGCCGGTGACGATGGTGATCACGACGGTGCTTCGGACATGGAGATCACAAGCACAAGATGATGATGGCCATATCATATCACTTATATTGATTGCATGTGATGTTTATCCTTTATGCATCTTATCTTGCTTTGATTGACGGTAGCATTTTAAGATGATCTCCCACTAAAATTATCAAGAAGTGTTCTCCCCGAGTATGCACCGTTGCCAAAGTTCGTCGTGCCCAGACACCACGTGATGATCGGGTGTGATAAGCTCTACGTCCATCTACAACGGGTGCAAGCCAGTTTTGCACACGCGGAATACTCAGGTTAAACTTGACGAGCCTAGCATATGCAGATATGGCCTCGGAACACGGAGACCGAAAGGTCGAGCGTGAATCATATAGTAGATATGATCAACATAGTGATGTTCACCATTGAAAACTACTCCATCTCACGTGATGATCGGTTATGGTTTAGTTGATTTGGATCACGTGATCACATAGATGACTAGAGAGATGTCTGTCTAAGTGGGAGTTCTTAAGTAGTATGATTAATTGAACTTAAATTTATCATGAACTTAGTACCTGATAGTATCTTGCTTGTCTATGTTTGTTTGTAGATAGATGGCTCGTGTTGTTGTTCCGTTGAATTTTAATGTGTTCCTGGAGAAAGCAAAGTTGAAAGATGATGGTAGCAATTACACGGACTGGGTCCGTAACCTGAGGATTATCCTCACTGCTGCACAGAAAAGTTACGTCCTGGAAGCACCGCTGGGTGCCAGGCCTGCTGCTGATGCAACTGATGACGTTAAGAACGTCTGGCAGAGTAAAGCTGATGACTACTCTATAGTTCAGTGTGCCATGCTTTACGGCTTAGAACCGGGTCTTCAACGACGTTTTGAATGTTATGGAGCATATGAGATGTTCCAGGAGTTGAAGTTAATATTTCAAGAAAATGCCCGGATTGAGAGATATGAAGTCTCCAATAAGTTCTATAGCTGCAAGATGGAGGAGAATAGTTCTGTCAGTGAACACATACTCAGAATGTCTGGGTATAATAATCACTTGATTCAACTGGGAGTTAATCTTCCTAATGATAGTGTCATTGATAGAATTCTCCAATCACTGCCACCAAGCTACAAGAGCTTTGTGATGAACTATAATATGCAAGGGATGAACAAGACTATTCCCGAGCTCTTCTCAATGCTAAAAGCTGCGGAGGGAGAAATCAAGAAGGAGCATCAAGTGTTGATGGTCAACAAGACCACTAGTTTCAAGAAAAAGGGCAAAGGGAAGAAGAAGGGGAACTTCAAAAAGAACGGCAAGCAAGTTGCTGCTCAAGAGAAGAAACCCAAGTCTGGAACTAAGCCTGAAACTGAGTGCTTCTACTACAAGCAGACTGGTCACTGGAAGCGGAACTGCCCCAAGTATTTGGCGGATAAGAAGGATGGCAAAGTGAACAAAGGTATATGTGATATACATGTTATTGATGTGTACCTAACTAGAGCTCGTAGTAGCACCTGGGTATTTGATACTGGTTCTGTTGCTAATATTTGCAACTCGAAACAGGGACTACGGAATAAGCGAGCACTGGCTAAGGACGAGGTGACGATGCGCGTGGGAAATGGTTCCAAAGTCGATGTGATCGCGGTCGTCACGCTACCTCTACATCTACCTTCGGGATTAGTCTTAGACCTGAATAATTGTTATTTGGTGCCAGCGTTGAGCATGAACATTATATCTGGATCTTGTTTAATGCGAGACGGTTATTCATTTAAATCAGAGAATAATGGTTGTTCTATTTATATGAGTAATATCTTTTATGGTCATGCACCCTTGAAGAGTGGTCTATTTTTATTGAATCTCGATAGTAGTGATACACATATTCATAATGTTGAAGCCAAAAGATGTAGAGTTGATAATGATAGTGCAACTTGTTTGTGGCACTGCCGTTTAGGTCATATCGGTGTAAAACGCATGAAGAAACTCCATACTGATGGACTTCTGGAATCACTTGATTATGAATCACTTGGTACTTGCGAACCGTGCCTCATGGGCAAGATGACTAAAACACCGTTCTCCGGTACTATGGAGAGAGCAACAGATTTGTTGGAAATCATACATACAGATGTATGTGGTCCGATGAATGTTGAGGCTCGTGGCGGATATCGTTATTTTCTCACCTTCACAGATGATTTAAGCAGATATGGGTATATCTACTTAATGAAGCACAAGTCTGAAACATTTGAAAAGTTCAAAGAATTTCAGAGTGAAGTGGAAAATCATCGTAACAAGAAAATAAAGTTTCTACGATCTGATCGTGGAGGAGAATATTTGAGTTATGAGTTTGGTTTACATTTGAAACAATGCGGAATAGTTTCGCAACTCATGCCACCCGGAACACCACAATGAAATGGTGTGTCCGAACGTCGTAATCGTACTTTACTTGATATGGTGCGATCTATGATGTCTCTTACCGATTTACCGCTATCGTTTTGGGGTTATGCTTTAGAGACGGCCGCACTCACGTTAAATAGGGCACCATCAAAATCCGTTGAGACGACGCCTTATGAACTATGGTTTGGCAAGAAATTAAAGTTTTCGTTTCTTAAAGTTTGGGGCTGTGATGCTTATGTGAAGAAACTTCAACCAGATAAGCTCGAACCCAAATCGGAGAAATGTGTCTTCATAGGATACCCAAAAGAGACTGTTGGGTACACCTTCTATCAGAGATCCGAAGGCAAGACAATCATTGCTAAGAATGGATCCTTTCTAGAGAAGGAGTTTCTCTCGAAAGAAGTGAGTGGGAGGAAAGTAGAACTTGATGAGATAACTGTATCTACTCCCTTATTGGAAAGTAGTTCATCACGAGAACCGGTTCCTATGACGACTACACCAATTTGTGAGGAAGCTAATGATATTAATCATGAAACTTCAGATCAAGTTTCTACTGAACCTCGTAGGTCTACCAGAGTAAGATCCGCACGAGAGTGGTATGGTAATCTTATTCTGGAAGTCATTTTACTTGACCATGATGGACCTACGAACTATGAGGAAGCGATGATGAGCCCAGATTCCGCAAAATGGCTAGAAGCCATGAAATCTGAGATGGGATCCATGTATGAAAACAAAGTATGGACTTTGGTTGACTTGCCCGATGATCGGCAAGCCATTGAGAATAAATGGATCTTTAAGAAGAAGACTGACACTGATGGTAATGCAACTGTCTATAAAGCTCGACTTGTTGCAAAAGGTTTTCGACAATTTCAAGGGGTTGACTACGATGAGACTTTCTCACCCGTAGCGATGCTTAAGTCTGTCCGAATCATGTTAGCTATTGCTGCATTTCATGATTATGAAATTTGGCAAATGGATGTCAAGACTGCATTCTTGAATGGATTTCTAGAACAAGAGTTGTATATGATGCAACCGGAAGGTTTTGTTGATCCAAAAGGTGCTAACAAAGTGTGCAAGCTCCAGCGTTCCATTTATGGACTGGTGCAAGCATCTCGGAGTTGGAATAAACGCTTTGATAGTGTGATCAAAGCATACGGTTTTATACAGACTTTTGGAGAAGCCTGTATTTACAAGAAAGTGAGTGGGAGCTCTGTAGCATTTCTAGTTTTATATGTAGATGACATATTATTAATTGGAAATGATATAGAATTTCTGGATAGCATAAAGGGATACTTGAATAAAAGTTTTTCAATGAAAGACCTCGGTGAAGCTGCTTACATAATGGGCATCAAGATCTATAGAGATAGATCAAGACGCTTAATAGGACTTTCACAAAGCACATACCTTGACAAAATTTTGAAAAAGTTCAAAATGGATCAGGCAAAGAGAGGATTCTTGCCTGTGCTACAAGGTGTGAAGTTGAGTCAAACTCAATGCCCGACCACAACAGAAGATAGAGAGAAAATGAAAAATGTTCCCTATGCTTTAGCCATAGGCTCTATCATGTATGCAATGTTGTGTACCAGACCTGACGTATGCTTAGCAATAAGCTTGGCAGGAAGTTACCAAAGTAATCCAGGAGTGGATCACTGGACAGCGGTCAAGAACATCCTGACATACCTGAAAAGGACTAAGGATATGTTTCTCGTATATGGAGGTGACAAAGAGCTAGTCGTAAATGGTTACGTCGATGCAAGCTTTGACACTGATCCGGACGATTCTAAATCGCAAACCGGATACGTGTTTTTATTAAATGGTGGAGCTGTAAGTTGGTGCAGTTCTAAACAAAGCGTCGTGGCAGGATCTACATGTGAAGCTTAGTACATAGCTGCTTCTGAAGCAGCAAATGAAGGAGTCTGGATGAAGGAGTTCATTTCCGATCTAGGTGTCATACCTAGTGCATCGGGACCAATGAAGATCTTCTGTGACAATACTGGTGCAATTGCCTTGGCAAAGGAATCCAGATTTCACAAGAGGACCAAGCACATCAAGAGACGCTTCAATTCCATTCGGGACCAAGTCCAAGTGGGAGACATAGAGATTTGCAAGATACATACGGATCTGAATGTTCCAGACCCGTTGACTAAGCCTCTCTCACGAGCAAAACATGATCAGCACCAAGACTCCATGGGTGTTAGAATCATTACTATGTAATCTAGATTATTGACTCTAGTGCAAGTGGGAGACTGAAGGAAATATGCCCTAGAGGCAATAATAAAGTTATTATTTATTTCCTCATATCATGATAAATGTTTATTATTCATGCTAGAATTGTATTAACCAGAAACATGATACATGTGTGAATACATAGACAAAACTATGGTCACTAGTATGCCTCTACTTGACTAGCTCATTAATCAAAGATGGTTATGTTTCCTAACCATAGACATGTGTTGTCATTTTATTAGTGGGATCACATCATTAGGAGAATGATGTGATTGACATGACCCATTCCGTTAGCCTAGCACTTGATCGTTTAGTATACTGCTATTGCTTTCTTCATGACTTATACAAAGTTCCTGCAACTATGAGATTGTGCAAATCCCGTTTACCAGCAGAACACTTTGTGTGCTACCAAACGTCACAACGTAACTGGGTGATCATAAAGGTGCTCTACAGGTGTTTCCGAAGGTACATATTGGGTTGGCATAATTCGAGATTAGGTTTTGTCACTCCGATTGTCGGAGAGGTATCTCTGGGCCCTCTCGGTAATACTCATCACCTAAGCCTTGCAAGCATTGTAACTAATGAGTTAGTTATAAGATGATTATTACAGAACGAGTAAAGAGACTTGCCAGTAACGAGATTGAACTAGGTATTGGATACCGACGATCAAATCTCGGGCAAGTAACATACCGATGACAAAGGGAACAACGTATGTTGTTATGCGGTTTGACTGATAAAGATCTTCGTAGAATATGTAGGAACCAATATGGGCATCCAGGTCCCGCTATTGGTTATTGACCGAGAATGGTTCTAGGTCATGTCTACATAGTTCTCGAACCCGTAGGGTCCGCACGCTTAACGTTACGATGACAGTTTTATTATGAGTTAATACGTTTTGATGTACCGAAGTTTGTTCGGACTCCCGGATGTGATCACAGACATGACGAGGAGTCTCGAAATGGTCGAGACATAAAGATTGATATATTGGACGACTATATTCGGACACCGGAAGTGTTCCGGGTGATTTCGGAGAAAACCGGAGTGCCGGGGGGGGGGGGGGGTTACCGGAACCCCCTGGGAGAGTTAATGGGCCACATGGGCGTAGGTGGGAAGAGAGAGGGGCGGCCAGGGTGGGCCGTGCGCCCCCTCTCCCTCTGGTCCGAATTGGACTAGGAGGGGGGCGCCCCCCTTTCCTTCCCCCCTCTCCCCCTTCCTTCCCCCTCCTAGTAGGAGTAGGAAAGGAGGAATCCTACTCCTACTAGGAGGAGGATTCCTCCTCCCTTGGCGCGCCCAAGGGGCCGGCCGGCCTCCCGCCTTGCTCCTTTATATACGGGGGCGGGGGGGCACCCCATAGACACAGAAGTTGATCTACGGATCGCTCCTTAGCCATGTGCGGTGCCCCCCTCCACCATATTCCACCTCGGTCATATCGTCGCGGAGTTTAGGCGAAGCCCTGCGCCAGTAGAACATCATCATCGTCACCACGCCATCGTGCTGACAGAACTCATCTCCGGAGCTCGGCTAGATCGGAGGCTGGAGATCGTCATCGAGCTGAACGTGTGCTGAACTCGGAGGCTTCGTACGTTCGGTGCTTGGATCGGTCGGATCGTGAAGACGTACGACTACATCAACCGCGTTGTGCTAATGCTTCCGCTTACGGTCTACGAGGGTACGTGGACGAACACTCTCCCCTCTCGTTGCTATGCCATCACCATGATCTTGCGTGTGCGTAGGAAAATTTTGAAATTACTACGTTCCCCAACAGATTATTCCTCTAAAGGTTGTGCTGCTTCGCTCAATGCGGCTCTAGTCTATTTCCATTTTTTGGAGGGTTTCCTCGTAAATGAGGTTCAATCCGCTGCCACCGTCCATGAGTACCTTGGTAAGGCGAAAGCCATCCACCATTGGACTGAGGACCAATGCGGCTGGTGCTCGGGCTGTTCGGAATTTAGGTTCGTCACTGGCATTAAAGATAATAGCCGTGTCACTCCATGGGTTTATTGTTGCTACTTGGTAGACTTCAGCAAGGCTGCGGAATGTTCGTTTCCGCATATTATTTGATGCGAAAGTCTCGAAGACTGTTAATACCGTACTGGTATCCTTGGACTGGTGCTCTGTAGTTAGAAGCTTTTCGCCACTTTTAGCCACCTGCCGTAGTATCCAACATACTAAAATCATTTCTACTGTATCTTTAATTTCTAAGCATTCTTAAATGAAACAAATTCAGCACAACTAATAATTTCCATGCATACAAAACTGAAACAAGTTCAGTCCTACCGATAATTTCTATGCATTCTGGAAACAAGTTCGGTACAACTGAATAAATATCTCTCTCCATAGATCAATTAACAGTTCTATGCATGCAAGCATGTAGATACAAGCTATCTTAAAAGTTTATACAAGTCATCGTAGTAATTTCTCTAACCAAAGCGAAGTGCAAATTCCTGGTTATGAGCTAAAAGACTTATATTTAGGAACGGGGAGAGTACCTACTTGAGCATGCCCTGGAGCATACAGAGTAAAGAAATAACACACAGATTGGCCATGTCTATGCAGATTGATTAGCACATCCTCATACTATATGAGTACATGCAAGATCTTTTTTGTGCACACAGCCACAAATCCATCCATCTAGATAGCAAATATACACAGCCGTAAAGAAACAAAAGATAATGTTTTTTGTCAAGATCATTCCCAAGATCTTTGCTCATGAGTTTTCATACATAGAAGCAAGCACTAGTAGAAAAAGGACCTATTGTCTCGGTTCATAAGGGACATTTGTCCCGGTTTTTGAACCGGGACTAAAGCGTCGGTACTAATGCCCTTGACCTTTAGTCCCGGTTCTTGCATAAACCGGGACAGATGGGCCTCCACGTGGCCGGTGCGGCGAGCCCAGGCAGGAGGCCCTTTGGTCCCGGTTGGTGGCACCAACCGGGACCAATAGGCATCCGCGCGTCAGCATTTCAGGTGCTGGGGTTTTTGTTTTCTTTTTGAACGGCGGGGGTTTAGGGGGTTTTGAGGGGTTAATTTAGGTATTTCATATATTGTGTTAGCCAGCTAATTAATAGAGATAAGTGTCTTCTCTTATCTCCGTGCTTGGTCGATGCTACATACTATACGTATAGAGAGGACTAGACACGCTAGCTAGTAAGCAAATGAAGGAAACAGCAGATCATCATAAACATAGGTATATAGAGAGAAGTGATATCGACCACCTCTCCTTCTCTGAGAGATTGGTCGAACATCAAGTTCTCGTATATCTATCCGACGCTACATACTAGCTACATATATACAATATAAGTATTCTTACAATATAATCTCCTAATTAAAAACTAGCTGACTAGGGTCCACTGGTATTCTCCCTCTTTAGCGATCACGTGGTCAAGAAAGAATGCCGCCAATTCCTCTTGAATTCCTCGCATACGATCTGGTGGTAGGAGTTCATCCCGCATCTGAAATGTCTAATTTGAAGAAGGGGGTCAATACATATATATGAATAAATGAAACTGAACACAAATGATGGTAATAAAATAAAATTGTGAATATTATTATTTACGCACTTCATATTGTTTGTCAGAGTAGCCCCGCTCACAGGTTGTGTGGCGGATGGACTCACAAATGTAGTATCCACAGTAATCATTCCCTTGTTCCTGCCACAACCACTTTACAAGAAATAGAGGTCAATCAAACTGATAATTAGCAAGCATGCTAAATGGTATTGATGAAACTAGCGCTTGAATCACTAGGAGATGCGTGGAACATGCTACTATAGTACTTACTTTCGGGTGTCTAAATTGCAGCTTCTTCGGCAGTCCCGGAGTTTTTTAGGTGAATTTTTTCCAAACCCTGCCAGATAAAGAAAACAATTACTTGATATCAGGAAATGAACAAAGTTGCCGATATAGTGCGATAATGATCGATTTAACTTACTTCTCTAGAATTTCAGTCATGTCCACATACTCCTTGGGATCTTTTCGTCTCGAGTCTAAGATGGTTACTAGTCCCTGCTCAAGCTTAATTTCTAGGAGAATATAGTGGAACCTGTGCACGCATGCATAATTCATCAATTACATTACTATAACCTCGACTAATAAGGGAAACTGAATATGCACAAGACAGTAACACTCACTTGAATTCGTAAGGAAAGAGTATTATAGCTTTGTTTTGATTTAATACAAACGATTGTAGTAGCTTGGCATCGGTATCTTTGGCCTGAAATTTAAGCATATATGCATCTATGAGATTTGTGTTAATGAACCCAATATCACCGATTTGTCATTTCTTCAATTCGGCAATCTTCAATCTGCATAATATAGTGAGGATAATTAAAAATACATGCAATGAAAGAGCTGATCTATATATAAAGACTTAATGACAGAAGTAGTACTGTACTTATAGGCAGTAGTAAGTGATCATTAATTTATCGAGGGCCTTTAGATTGAAAAATACGAGGAACTCCTCAAATGGAACATTCAACAGTTCAATTCCAACGAGGTCATGCTCCTCTCTGACTCTCAGCGTCAAAATATTCGTCCCCTCAGACTCTCTGCAGGTTTTCATGTACCAATCATGGAATCTGAACATCATCGCTGGTAGAGATCTTTCATCTTTGATGAGAGGCTTCCGGTACACGTATTTGTGTTCGTCCACCTCCAAGAAATCATAATGTACATCGTCGGGCAGGTAAACATCAAGATTGTTATAACCGGGCACCATCCCGCCCGGAACATTAGCGACGATATCGCTAGACACCTGGAGGGGGGGACGATTGGTTCGCTTGTTCGCCGAGCTGGGCAACTTTTTTTCCAGCTCGTCATTGACCACAGATAGTACTTCCCAACCACGACGCTTCCATAAATGACTTTGTAAGAATGCACTCATAGTTGCCTTTTGTCGAAGACTTTGGTGGTTTCTTCAGGGCAGCCAGAGTACGCTTCACTTTTACCAGATCTATCTTCTCCTCCGGAGGTGGATGTATCTTTTCTTTCACCCCTTCAAAGAAGTTACTCACTTCGGCTTGCACGATCTTGTGTTTTCCTCCACGGTCCTCTCGTATGGTAACTTCTCTGGAGTCTTGAGAGAAGGACCGAATTTGTATTGCCTCCCGGCTCTGGCTGTGCTGCTAGACGACGGAGTGGCTGCGGCTATCTTTCCTTTCTTACGAGGCGGAGGAGAAGGACTACGACGCGCCGGAGCAGCCAGAGCGGCGGCGGGTCTCTTGACCCGCCCTTGTTGACGAGGCGGAGAAGGAGGAGGCTGACTACTCGGGTGCGCCGGCGCAGGCGGAAAAGGAGGCAGAGTGCCGCCACGCGCCGGAGAAGGAGGCTGAGTGACCTGATCACTCGCCGGAGGAGGTGGCGGAGGAGGAGGCGGATTGCCCTGACTCGCCGGAGGAGGCTGAGGCGTCCAGTTCGGAAGGTTGATGAGCTCCTTCCGCCATAGGCATGGAGTCTTCAGAGAAGAACACAGCCGAATCTCCCCTTCACCCATAGGGTGGTCAAGCTCAAGGTCCTCAAATCCGTCCGTTATTTGATCCACCATCACCCTAGCATATCCTTCTGGAATCGACTGGCCATGGTAGGTTGCGCCAGGTTCATTACGTAAAACAGAGCCAACAGCCGCCTTGACTTTCAATGTCATCCATCGCGTCATAAGGTGGCAATATTGAGACTCCGTGATAGCATCCACGGGGTAGCTAGCAGGAGCCGTGAAGACAGGCTCTAGCTGCTGAGTCTGCTCGGTGGAAGCCACGTTGCTTCTCCGCTGAGATGGCGGGGTAGCTTCAGGGGAAGCTTCGGCAGGTCGTTTGCTGCGATCTGCTTCTCGTTCCTCTAGCCCTTGTACCCTTTTGTGCAGTGCCTGCAGTTGGCTATGCTCCACTTTCTTCCTCCTCTCCTAGGTTTTGTAACCCCCTGCATCCGAAAACCCAGCCTTCCACGTAACGGAGCCTAGTGTGCCTCGTGTCCGTCCAGGGTGCTCAGGATTCCCGAGGGCCATTGTGAGTAGGGATGGCAATGGGGACCCCAAGAACATCCCCATCCCCATCTATTCCCCATCATCCCATCCCCATCCCCGTTTGCCTGACTGGGGATGACATTCCCCCATACCCATGCCCCACTGGGGAACGGGGCCCATTAGGGTCCCCATCCCCATAAACGGATATTAATATACACAATATTACAAACTATATACATGGTGTTGTCCTTGTCCTACTAATGCTGATCTAAGTTGTATTGACTTCTTGGTCATGGTGACGACTGAGATGAGGATGTGAGGTAGGTTTAAGTTTTTTTTTCAGTTTTTTTTGTTTTGGCAAGATTTCTTGTGAATGTTTTAAGGTTGACCGCAGTATCATAGTTAAAAAGTGGGTCCCCATGGGTATTGGGTCCGGGGAATAGGATATCGTCCCCATCCCCGTTGTACCCTATGGGGAATAAATTAGTTCGGTAAATATCCCCATGGGGAAAATTTTCACCCATCCCCACACCCTAATTGATGAATTCCCCATGGGTTTGGCGGGTATGGGGCCCCATTGCCATCCCTAATTGTGAGCTCGTCCTTCTCTCTGTCTGGGACGAACGTCCCTTGCTGTGCTTTCTCCATATACTCCTGAAGCCTTGTGACGGGTATTAACAATTGCTCTTCCGTCCAAATGCACTTCCCTGTTATAGTGTCCAAGGTTCCGCCAACCCCGAAGAACCAAGTCCGGCAACGGTCTGGCCAGTTCAATGTCTCTGGTTCGACCCCTTTAGCAATCAGGTCATTCTCAGCCTTGTCCCACAAAGGTCAAGCTTTGAGGTAGCCACCTGACCCCGTGCGATGGTGATGCTTCTTCTTCGCAGCATTTTTCTTGTTTATTGATGACATCTTCTTACTCTTTTCCGATGTCTTGTGGGCCACAAATGCGGGCCAGTGATCTCTGATCTTCTCATACTTTCCGGTGAATTCTAGTGTCAAATCTTCATCGACAAACTATGTTTTCAGCTCATTCTTCCACCTCCTGAATAGTTCTGCCATCTTCTTAAGAGCATGAGACTTGCTCAGTTGCTCTTTAACTGGCTTCTCCGGATCCTCCTCTGGCGGTAAGGTGAAATTTGCCTTAAGCGATGTCCAAAGATCTTCTTTCTGCATATCAGAGACATAAGATAGCTCAGGGTCTTCATTCTTAGGCTTTAACCATTGCTGGATACTGATCGGGATCTTGTCCCTAACAAGAACCCCGCACTGAGCACGAAATGCATCCCTTGTCCGGATGGGTTCAATCGTCTTGCCATCGTGTACGATTTCTGTGATCTCAAACCTTTCATCCGAGTGGAACTTTTTCTTCGGGCCTCGTTTCTTTACCGAAGTTGTGCTCGATCTGGAGGGCTAGAGAAAAGAAGAAAGACGAGAGTTAATTAATATGTGTACATACAAAAACAATGAATGCATCAATTAGCTAGTCAACACAGGCTTAACTAATATATATACCTGGCCGGACTCGGTTTTGTCACCGGAGCCGTCATGACGGTCTACTTCTTGTACCGGCATTGGGTCACCGGAGCCATCATAATCATAACCTTCTTCTTCACTACCCTGTCCTTCTAGACCATCAGTGTCATTGAGAAATGACGCAACGGCATCACTTCCTTTTGCGATTATGTCCCCAACATCTCTTCTGTTTCTTCATCTCGGGGGTGCTCCATAGTTTCTGCAAATATTTACAACATGGCAATTATTATTCAAACATGACAGATGGATATATTAATTAGTGGCAAACATAAAACTAGCTAGCTAATATAATCACAATAAGGAATCATATTAGTGGCCTCGACGCTGCTTATCTAGGGTTTGGGGTGGCCTCGGCAACGCTTCAAGGGTTTGGGGTGGCCTCGGCAACGCTTCAAGGGTTTGGGGTGGCCTCGACAATGCATCAAGGGTTTGGGGTGGCCTTGACGACAACGCTCTTTTAACTTGGTAAATTTGGGTGGCCTCGAGAGAGTTTGTCGGGTAGGGGCGCGGCGAGAGGGGGTAGGAGACCAACATCATTTTTTTCTAGGGTTTGGGTGTCCTCGAGAGTTTTGGTTGAGCGAGAGGGCCGGGGGGTGCTCCCGTGGTATAAGTTATCATGGTCGAGAGGGGGTATATATATCGACCGCCCCTCATGTCGAAGTTATCCGGGAGGGGGTTATATCGACAACAACGCGACATACATACATGGGAAAATAATGTTATCGGGGAGGGGGTATATCGACCCCCCCCCCCTCGTGTTGAAGTTATCGGGAGGGGGTATATCGACAACAACATACCCAATAAAAAATAAGAAGAAAAAATAAGAAATAAAAAGAGGAGAAGAAGAAAGGAATAGAAGAGAAGCAATCGAAGAAAATAAAGAAGAAAAAAAAGGAGAAGAAGAAAGGAATAGAGGAGAAGAAGAAAAAAATAGAAAATTCTTCTTTTTTCCTCTTCTTATTTATTTCTCCTCTTCTTCCTCTCCTCTTCTTCTTTCTTCCTCTTCTTATTTTCTTTTTTCCTATCCTTCCTTTTCTTCTTCTTCCTTCTTAATATCACTTAGCAACTTTTGCAACGATAGGGGGGGTGCTCCCGTGGTCTAAAATCAGTCTATGCACGATAGAAAATTCTGAAAAAATTACATCTATGATCCCTCGACGTCCCCGCCTCTCTCATGAACAAAAAGAATCTATGAATAAAAAAACATCATGTTCTATGAACAAAAAAATATCATATTTCATCCACATCCATGCATACATCATATATGTGATCATCTATTAAAAAACATCATATTCTATAAAAAGATCATCATATATATATATGAACAAAAGCAATTATGATAACAAGCATATATATCATCATATATATGAAAAAACAAGCATATACATGAAAAAAACAAGCATATATATGAAAAAAAATGCTAGGGATGGCGCCGGCCGGACCAAGGTGAGGAGGAGCGCGGGGTCGGCGGCGAGGACAGTGACGGGGCAGTGGGCGCGCGCTCGGGGTAGGGGGCGACGGCGACGACTGGGGCGGGCTGGGGCGGCGCGCGTCGGGGCAGGGGAGCAGGCGACGGCGAGGGCGTGGGCAACGGCGAGGGCGCGGGCGACGGCGACGGCGGGGGCGATGGCGATGGCGATGGCAGGGCGACGGCGACGGCGATGGCGGGGGCGGCGGGCGGCGTCGGGGCAGCCTGGCGGCGTCGATGTCATCGGCGTAGTCGGGGCGGCAACTGCGAGATGAGAGTGAAAATTTCCTAAGTGTGAACTTATATAGCAAAGCCTTTAGTCCCGGTTGGTGCCACGAACCGGGACTAAAGGGGTGCATTAGTCCCGGTTGGTGCCACCAACCGGGACCAAAGGCCTCTTTTCAGCAGCTCAAAGGGCGGGAAGCAGGTACCAACCGGTACCAATGACCCCCCCCCCCCTTTAGTCCCGGTTGGTGCCACCAACCGGGACTAAAGGCCTTGCGCTGGCGCGGTGCGGTGGGATGTTTAGTCCCACCTCGCTAGCTGAGAGGGGCGCGCAGTGGTTTATAAGCTCCACTGTCGCACCCCTCTCGAGCAAATCTCCATTGCTGGCTTACGGGCCTAATTGTGATTGCTATGCCTGATGGGCCTACTGGGCCTTCTGCGGGCCTGAATCCTGGCCCATGGATCGGTTTCTAGTCGTATTCAGGCCGTGGTGGCCCAGTAGGTGGCAATTTTTTTATTTTTTCCATGTTTTTTTTATTTTTTTCTTTATTTATTTTATTTTGTTTGTACTTACAAAAAAATACCTATTTTTTTATTTTATTTTGTTTCTAATGACTTATTTATTTTATTTTATGATAATTCTTTTTGCTATGAAAGTTTCTAACAAAAAACAGTTCTTTATGAAAACTCTTTTTTCTTTTAATGATTTTGAATAGAAAATACGTTGATAATTTTAGTTGCATCAATTTTATATAATTTAGTTTCAATAATACTGGAGGTTGCTTATAATGTTTTGAACAGGAAATACTTTGATAATTTTAGTTTCATAAATTTTATTTGTGTTATTAAAGTTTATTTTATTTTATTTCTACTTATATATTTTATTAAAGTTTATATTATTTTGTTTCAAATAACTTATTTATTTTATTTTATGATAATTCATGTACAAAACTTATTTATTTTATGATAACTCGTCTGTTACAAAGGGATTTCAATTTTTTGAACTTATTTGAACTCCATACTTTTTCTGTGTTCAAAATGCACCATTCAAAGCCACATCATCAATTTACAACCCTTTCTGACTTCATTTGTTATTTTTCACGCATTTACTGATTATTTTGAGGTATAAGACCATGAAATTGAAAAGCATTTGAAATGAACTCCGAAAAGGTTCCAAGTTGGCATGGTATCATGATTTCACCCAGATAGCATGTGCGAGAAAGTAGAGAGGGTTAGGACAAAAACTGAATGCACTTCATGTACAAAACGGACAATCTCTTTCGAAGTATGAGGGTTTCATACCGAAACTCGTTTGTTACAAAGGGATTTCATTTTTTGAACTTATTTAAACTCCATAGTTTTTCTGTGTTCAAAATGCACCATTCAAAGCCACATCATCAATTTACAACCCTTTCTGACTTCATTTGTTATTTTTCATGCATTTACTGATTATTTTGAGCTATAAGACCATGAAATTGAAAAGCATTTGAAATGAACTCTGAAAAGGTTCCAAGTTGGCATGGTATCATGATTTCACCCACATAGCATGTGCGAGAAAGTAGAGAGGGTTACGGCAAAAACTGGATGCACTTCGTGTACAAAACGGACAATCTCTTTCGAAGTATCAAGGTTTCATACCGAAACTCGTCTGTTACAAAGGGATTTCATTTTTTCGAACTTATTTGAACTCCATAGTTTTTCTGTGTTCAGAATGCACCATTCAAAGCCACATCATCAATTTACAACCCTTTCTGACTTTATTTGTTATTTTTCATGCATTTACTGATTATTTTGAGCTATAAGACCATGAAATTGAAAAGCATTTGAAATGAACTCTGAAAAGGTTCCAAATTGGCATGGTGTCATCATTTCACCCACATAGCATGTGCGAGAAAGTAGAGAGGGTTACGTCAAAAACTGGATGCACTTCGTGTACAAAACGGACAATCTCTTTCGAAGTCTCAGGGTTTCATACGAAAACTCGTCTGTTATAAATGGATTTCATTTTTTTGAACTTATTTGAACTCCATAGTTTTTATGTGTTCAAAATGCACCATTCAAAGCCACATCATCAATTTACAACCCTTTCTAACTACATTTGTTATTTTTCATGCATTTACTGATTATTTTGAGCTATAAGACCATGAAATTAAAAAGCAATTGAAATGAACTCTGAAAAGGTTCCAAGTTGGCATGGTATCATCATTTCACCCACATATCATCATTAGTAGAAGTTCATCATCACATTAAAACCAAAATACATACATAGTTCTCATTGAACAACACATAGCTCTCCAGAGCATCTAATTAAACCATACATTGAAAATATGTAAAACATTTCAATGCAATAACAAATGCGATCATAATCGCAACCAAGGTAACAACTGATCCAACTGCATAATGATACCAAGCCTCAGTATGAATGGCATATTTTCTAAGCTTTTTAATCTTCAACCGCATTGCATCCATCTTGATCCTGTGATCATCGACGATATCCGCAACATGCAACTCCAATATCATCTTCTCCTCCTCAATTTTTCTTATTTTTTCCTTCAAGTAATTGTTTTCTTCTTCAACTAAATTTAACCTCTCGACAATAGGGTCGGTTGGAATTTCCGATTCAACAACCTCCTAGATAAATAAAATCTATGTTACGTTGGTCGGCATAATTGTCATAAACAATAAATGAACCAAATAGTTATGAAAAGATAATATATGGCACATCTGAATCATAGACAGGACGAGGGCCGACGGGGCGGATACCAAAACCATCGCACTATATAATAACAAGGAATAATAAAAGTAAGAAAATTAGACAAGTATCTATCTGAAGTAAGAATTTTTTTTCTTTCGGAAAGAAGATAAGAACAAGAGGCTCACCACGGTGGTGCCGGCGAAGAGATCGGCGCCGGCGATTGACGGCGGTGAAGACGGGGACGGGACATGACGGACCGCTAAACCTAGACAAATCTCGGGGAAAATGGAGCTCAGAGGTCGAGTTTCGAGAGGAGAAAGATTAACTAGTGTGGCTCGGGCATTTCATCGAACACCTCATGTGCATAGGAGGTGAACTAGAGCACCCAAATGCCCTCCCCTTGCCGGCTTGAAAAAACAGAGCACTGTGGAGTGCTCTGCCGCGGCGATGGTTATATATAGGCAAATTATTTGTCCCGGTTTGCGGCACGAACCGGGACTAAAGCCACCCCTTCTACACCGGTTCAAGGCATGAACCGATACCAATGGCTGTGGGCCAGGAGCGCGGCCCATTTGTCCCGGTTCGTACCTAAAACAGGGACAAATGGATCCAGACGAACCGGGACCAATGCCCTCGAGGCCCCGGCCGGCCCCTTGGGCTCATGAACCGGGACTAATCCCCCCATGGATCCCGGTTCGTGAGGAACCGGGACTAATGGGCTGGCCAGGCCCAAACGATAGCCCTATTTTCTACTAGTGAAGAATGACTTGCTCTGTACAAATAATTTTGTTTTCAAGTGCTGAGAAACATTACTCAAAAGCAAGAAATGTTCACATGGACAGCAAGGTGTTGACATGAATACTAAGATATAGTACTAAAAAAAGAGAAATGCCAAACCGAGGAATACCCCCCTTCTTGACAGGAGGAACATAATACGCACTCGCGTCGCTCCCTCCCCAGGGGCGACAAGGGCGGCGACCAAGCAGCCAAGGCCTCCGGCCGCCCCACCCCATCCACTTCCTCGCCGTCGCCGGTGCCTCCCGGGGGCAAAGCTCGCGTGGACATGCGGCAGCAGGGCTGGTTTTTCCGCGACGGGCGGCGCCTCACGAGTGGGGAACTCTAGGCGGCGCGGCGGAGGGCGGCGGGTGGCACGGCGGCGGGCATAGCATGGCGGATGGCGGTGCGTCTAGGGCTCCGGCGGGCAGCGACTTCGTCGACCTGTAGGCGCAGGTGGCCGATGTGCGGCGTCGGCTGCTGCTCGCTTTTACGGAACGGATCCGCCTGGATCTGGCTTCCCCTGCGGCGGCTGCGCCTTGCTCGCCAGCGATGGAACGCTGGGGCGGCGGCCCCAGGATGTGGTGGTGTCGACGTGCACCTCCCTCGTGGAGGTTGTCCGACGGTAGCCCGCGAGGCGATGGATTCGGGGCCCTTGCGCCCGGATCTGGTGGTGAGGCGGGCCGTCGGCCTGTGGCGGCGGTCCGGCAGAGGCGTGCCTGCTCCGGTCCACCGGGGTGGCGGGAAGGTGCGTGGGGTCAGGGTAGCGGTGGTGCTGTCCTGCATGCTGGGCGGCCGCGGTCTCGACGGCGCCGTTGTGGCGGGAGGTGGGCTACATGGTTCCTGCAGCCGGTGGTGGTTGGCACCGATGTGTTGCCTTGTCTGCTTGGTCTTGTGGCTGGGCGAGGACGGTCGACATGATGCCGAAGACGGTTTGCTGGGCAGGCTGCAGTGAGGATGGATTTGGTGAGCTCCGGGCGAAAGCCTAGCTCGACCTCGGTAGTTGCTGGCGTCGACGGTGTCCTCGGACGTCGTTCCCTCGTTGGAGGCGTCATCGTGGAGCCCCTTCACTACCATTGTCGCCTCGGTCTTGGGCTCTCCGGGTGAAAACCCAAGTTTCGACCTTGGTCGGAACGGGCGTCGGTGGCATTCTTGTCGCTTCCCTCTTGGGGGGCGACGCCTTGGAGGTCTGGCCCTTGTCAGCTCGAGGTGGCTCGAGTGGCTTTGTGGGTTCTTTGTCGGCCAGGCGTGTGCGCGGCCCCGGGGCCGGTGAGGAAGTCGGAGCGGCAGCTCCGAAGAACATCGTCGTGGAGTGTCTGATCTGGTCACGCGGGCGGCAGCGTCATCAGCTTAGGTGGAGCGCGGCCTCGGGGACGGCGAGGAAGTCGGAGCGGCGACTCTGGAGAGCACCCCTGTGCTGTGGAGTGTTGGTTCTGGTCATGTGGACGGCTGAGTCGTCGACTCGTATGGAGTGCGGCCTCGAGGCCGACGTTTGTGAGTTTTTGTGGTTTTTAAGCCGGAGTGGCGGCTCCGGGTCGTGTGGTGGAGTGGCAACTCTGGTTGTTTGGGCAACAGGGAAGCCGGCTAGTTAGGTACGTAGCCTCGGGGCTGGTGTGTGTCGATGTATCGGTTTTCGGCCAGTTTTCCTTATAAATTGGTCAATTTTCTTCTTCTTAATGCAAACGCAGAGCTCCTGCTGTTTTCTCAAAAAAAATAGTACTAAAAAAGATTGATACACGAATGTAAGCAGCTTCATAATTAAATATTCATATGGATAACTAATGCTAATATACAACATATATTGAGGCATTTTGACAATGCAAAAGGAACACACCAACAAAAGCTTCAATTATAATTCAATTAGATGTGCTTCACTATTTCCGTTCTGATATCATGAAAAATCACATAAGGCCTATAAAAGGTAACACTGTTCGTCTAAACTGGCTCTTTCCGTATATACTAAAAAAATCACTACCTTCAAATTGGCACTTTCAAGTGCATTTGAAATTCAAATTGACAACACAAATGTAGTAATGTTCACGGATGAACAGCTACATAGATATTGTAGAAGAGGAACAAAAAATCTTAAACTTGATGAGAGGAGTGATTGAAACACAGTTATTATTGTTGAGATAGTGCTTTATAAATTTTGAAGAAATCATAAACTTTAGATTGCACTACAATAAATCCATCAGAAGTGAATTAAATGAACAACAAAAGCTTTACCTGCAAAGAGGCATAATATTGAGTTATTGACGAGAGCGGCGTTTTGGCTCCTAGGTGCATATGCACCCATTGTCGAAATACACATTTCGAAAAGTTGAAAAATTCGGAACAAAAATTCCACATGTATATACGGACATTTTATGTGCGTTCACAAGATTTCGGTGAAAAACGACGTTTTTTGTTGCTTGTGTAAAAAAGATAAAGAAATGCCTCGTGAATAGTTAGAATGAAGCATCAGAAATTGTCTTTTTTACACAAGCCACAATAAACGTCGTTTTTCATTGAAACCTTGTGCACGCACATAAAATGTCCGAATATACACGCGAGATTTTTGTTCCAAATTTTTCAACTTTTCGAAATGTGTATTTCGACAATGGGTGCATATGCACCTAGGAGCCAAAGGCAATTACCGGTTATTGACCCATGACACCAAGTTAGTACACAGAGGTGATTTTTGGACTCTTGTAGAATGATTTTTCTTTATTTCTTGTGAAAACAACCTACAACCTATTAGTAGTAGATTTTTTGACTTCAAATTATATAAACACAAAAGCCAAATTCAATTTGCACATATACACAAAAATGGAAAGAGTTCAGATTCCCTGATTGCTAACATAATGTTTCTTCATGATAGTGTTCTAATGGCATATAAGGTAAGAATACAAAGAATGTGCTTGAGACAGATGCATGATAAAAAGATCTTCATGTTCTACTATTTACCTTGCACATTCGCAACCTCTTCTACTCATTTTATATACCAGCATGAATTATCAAACAGCTCTCTTCTCTACCTTCTAGCTACAGCCACACCTTATGAAGAAAAAAAATCATCTCATCTCTACCTTTACTCTTTGATTTATCATTCTCTCCTACAACAAAATTTCTAGTACGTAAACAAATTCACAGGTGCAATGATCTAGGTAGTTAAGAGGTGAGAAACTGGGAATTATAACAAATGAAGCCACAATATTGCATCAAGTTAGCACAAGCAATTTTTTTTGAAAAAGTTATCAAAAGCATACCCAATGGTACGGTTTTCCTCATATACCGGGTCAACTTGTTAAGGCTTTCATCCGGGCTTCCTTATAAACTGGATCACACTCCTGGCACTTTGGTTACTTTGTGACTTTGAGTAATCTATTCAGGTGAACACACACCCCCCCCCCCCCCCCCCCCCCCCGACAGACACACACATAAACACCTTACTTATATGTGGAGTAATTTACTAATTTTAGCATTTTCATCTAGTGATTCATAGACTTCCCCTTTCACAACGGATGTAAGAAAGTGAATGAGACTCAGTATACTTAAAAACAATCAGGCAACCCATTCTATTCTCTCTCCTGAAAAAGAACCAAATTAGTTTTTCGGCCAGCTGTGATGAAATGTTTTTCGTGTGAGTAGTTAGCAGCTACAGAGTACATAATGTTGATGATCAATCTTGTTGCTCCTTCTATGTCCAGGTTGTAGTAGGTTTTTCTCTGTCCGAGCATGACACATTGTTGCAGTCATGTTCAGTTTCGTTTTTCTTTAGAGTTCAGTTAAGTTCAGTTTACATTTGCTTGTTGCAAATAAAAGAACCTGACGCGTGCGTTGTTCACGTGGGGTGCGTCTAGTTGTTGACTGGGCCATGAGCTAAATAGTGGGATGGCACGATAGAATTAGATCATGGCGTAGGATCCGGTCCAAGGTTGTTACTCTGTTTCAGTAGAATAAAAGAAAGAACGGAAAAGACGCTGAGATAAGCGCGTCGCAAAACTGCTCTTCCCACTGTGTGTTCGCGCGTGTTCTCTGGTGTGTGTGCGTTCGCCGTCGTGATCGATCCTGCCTGAGATCCAACATTTGGTATCAGAGCTTGGTCGCAAGGTTTGGTGGCGATACGGCGGCGGTGATTGGAGGCGCAGCGGCGGCGGCGTGAGGGAGATGGAGGACAAGGGCCTCTCGGGCGGCGCAAAGTATCAGCCGCCCAAGAAGCGCGCCGGCGGCGATGGTAGCTCAGAGGAGAGCGGTTCCATCGTGGTGCGTCCGGTGCAGAGGGCCACAAACGTTCCCGTCCAATACCCGCAGCTGACGGAGTCCAACTATCAGTTGTGGGCGACGAAGATGAAGATCATCATGCGCCCGATGGGCGTGTGGTCGGCGGTCAAGGGCGATGCCGAGTACGACGAGGAGAAGGATCAAGGGGCGATGCCGGCGATCTCGCAATCCGTCCCTGACGACGTCATGATGATTCTTGCCGAGTACGAGACCGCGCGTGAGGCGTGGGCTGCGATCCGCATGATGCGGGTCGGAGAGGACCGCGTGGTGCAAGCGCGGATCCAGTCGCTGCTGCGGCGACTTGATCGGCTGACAATGGCCGATGGGGAGGACGTGTCGTCGTTCTCTCGACGCCTTACCACCCTGGTGGGCGAGATCAGGTCTCTGGGAGAGAAGATAACAGAGAGGACAGTGGTTCAGAGGTTGTTCGCAGCGATGCCGAGGCGTTTCTCGCAGATCATCAGCACTATTGAGCAGTGGGCGGACATGAGCAAGATGACGGTAGCTGAGGCTGTGGGCCGTCTGCGTACGTTTGAGGAAAACGAGTCTGACCGCTATGATGATCGCGGCGGAAAGGATGATCAGCTGCTGCTTGTGACCAAGGCCCTTGAGTCGTTTTTCCAGAAGAAGAAAGGCAGTCCCGGCGCCGGCGGGAGCAGTCCTAAGGGGAAGCCAAACCAGGGGCAGCACCCTGGAAACAATGCCGCCAGCGGCAGTGGGGGTAGCGGTGGCAGCAAGAAGGGAAACAACAACGGTGGCAAGCAAAAGAAACACCGGAAGTTCGACATCACCAAGGTGAAGTGTTGGAACTGTGAGACCATGGGCCATTTTTCTTCAGATTGTCCCGAGCCCAAGAAAGAGCGAGCTCACCTTGCTGCTAATGATGAGGAAGAAGAACCTGGGCTACTGATGGCCGAGGTGTGCGATTTGTTGATTGCACCTGATGAGAAAGACGAGCAGGTTCACTTGAATGAGGAACAGGTGATCCCAAAGCTGACCGGTGAGCAGAATGTGAGCTGGTATTTGGACACTGGTGCGAGCAATCATATGACAGGGTGTGTTGCAAAGTTTGCCGAGCTGGATCATTCAGTGAAAGGCACGGTACGGTTTGGTGATGGTTCCTCTGTTGAGATCTGCGGAAGGGGTTCAGTGCTGATGCAAACTCAGACCGGAAAGCACCGAGTGTTAACTGACGTGTATTTCATCCCTCGCTTGAAAAGCAACATAGTTAGTCTGGGGCAGTTAGATGAAATTGGCTGCAAGTATTCTGCGGAAAATGGAGTTTTGGTGTTGTTAGATCAACAGAGAAATCTCTTGGCTAGGGTCAAGCGTGCCAAAAATAGGCTGTACATACTGAACATATAGCCGGTGAACCCCATTTGTTTGCTAGCTTCTCAAGAAGATGAGGCATGGCGTTGGCATGCAAGGTATGGTCATGTTAATTTTCATGCACTGAGAAAGATGGCTAGGGGAGACATGGTGAGAGGCCTGCCACTGCTTGATCATGTTCAGCAGGTATGCGATGGTTGTATGCTTGGCAAGCAGCACCGAAATCCATTCCCTCGACAAGCTCAGTTTCGTGCAGAAAAGCCCTTGCAGCTGGTACATGGTGATTTGTGTGGCCCTATCACACCAGCCACCTTTGGAGGGAAGAGGTACTTCCTCCTGTTAGTGGATGATATGTCTCGTTTCATGTGGATCACCATGCTCAGAACAAAAGATGAAGCCCTTGATGTTATTCAGAAATTCCAAGCAGCTACTGAGTTAGAGTCTGGTCACAAACTCAAGGTGTTGAGGACAGATCGAGGTGGGGAATATACATCAAATCAGTTCGCAGAGTACTGTGAAGAACTTGGCATTAATCATCACCTCACGGCCCCATATTCCCCTCAGCAGAATGGAGTGGTTGAACGCCGGAACCAGACAGTCGTGGGCATGACGAGAAGTCTTCTGAAGAGCATGGGTGTACCGGCCAAGTTTTGGGGAGAGGCAGCGCTGACAACAGTTTATCTGCAGAATCGTGCAACCACGAAGAGTGTTAGTGGTATGACACCCTATGAGGCATGGTACAAGAAGAAGACTAGAGTGGAGCACCTTCGCACATTCGGGTGTGTGGCATTTGTGAAGAAAACAGGTGGACATCTTACTAAGTTGGCAGATAGAAGTTCACCAATGGTGTTCATAGGCTAATGAGCCCCAAGTCCAAGGCATATCGAATGTACAATCCAGTGGGCCAGAAACTGCACGTGACAAGAGATGCAGTGTTTGATGAGTCCAGGTGGTGGGATTGGCAGACTAAGGAGGCACCTGTATTCATGGGGGGAGCCATGTCGAGCATCTTCACCATCGAGTCACAGGGTGAGCCATCGGACAGAAGAACTGCAGCTAGCAAGGATACAGTAGAAACTCCAGCAGTATCGCTGCCACGGCAAGCAAAATCGACAGCCCTGGCAAGCGAAAACACTGACGTGGCAACGCCCGCTGCAACTCTGTCCGGAGTTGGATCAGTTGTATCCTCCGGCTCTGCTAGTGACCAGCTCGTATGTGGGGCCCCAAGGAAGACGCCTGCTGGAGGAGTTGTACGATGAGACGGAAGAGGTGCATATTGAGTACTCAAGTCTGTGTCTCATGGGAATGGAGGAGCCCACCTCATTTCAAGAAGCCGAGCAAGATGCAAGTTGGAGACATGCCATGAGGGAAGAACTTGACTGCATTGAGAAGAATGGCACATGGAAGCTAGTGAAACTTCCAAAAGGTCAGAAAGAAATTGGTCTTAAGTGGGTGTTTAAATTGAAGAAAGACCCAGATGGAAACATAGTGAAGCATAAGGCAATGTTGGTTGCAAAGGGCTTTGCTTAGAGGCAGGGGATAGATTTTGATGAAGTCTTTGCTCCTGTAGCACGGATTGAAACCGTGCGTCTCCTATTGGCGTTGGCAGCACATAAGGGTTGGGAGATCCATCACATGGATGTCAAATCGGCATTCTTGAATGGGGAGCTAGAGGAGGAAGTGTATGTGTCGCAGCCTCCAGGTTTTTCTGTTAAGGGAGAGGAAGACAAGGCCTATAAATTGCACAAAGCTCTCTATGGTTTGCATCAAGCCCCTCGTGCGTGGAACGCCAAGTTGGATGCCACACTTCAAGTGTTGGGTTTCAAAAAATGTCCAGCAGAACATGCAGTCTACAAGAAAGTGCAAGGTATCTCAAGTCTGATTGTAGGTGTCTATGTGGATGATCTAATCATTACGGGTGGTAGTAAGAAAGAAATAGAAACATTCAGGGCACAGATGAAAAGCAAATTCAGTATGAGTGACCTTGGGTTGTTGAGTTACTATCTTGGGATAGAGGTGAAGCAAAACTCTGACGGTATAACTCTCAGCCAGACTGCATATGCACAGAGAATATTGGAGAAGTGTGGGATGAAGGATTGCAAGTCTGCTCACACTCCTATGGAGCATCGACTGAAACTCAGTAAAGAAAGTGAAGCTCCCTCAGTTGATGCCACATATTATCGCAGCATAGTAGGTAGCCTGCGATATCTTGTTCACACACGGCCAGATATTTGTCATGCCGTTGGCATGGTGAGTCGGGTAATGGAGAAACCAACCACTGAACATCTGGCAGCAGTAAAACATATTCTCAGGTATGTTCAAGGAACATTGAGCATGGGGTGTGTGTACAGGAAAGGAGACAAGGTGAAGCTGATTGGGTATAGTGACAGTGATCATGCCGGAGATGTGGATGATAGGAAAAGCACTACAGGGGTGTTGTTCTATCTTGGTACAAGTCCAATCAGCTGGTTTTCTCAGAAACAAAAGATAGTGGCTTTATCCTCTTGCAAGGCCGAGTATGTAGCGGCTACAACAGCCGCCTGTCAGGGAGTTTGGCTAGCAAGATTGCTCTCAAATCTGTTGGGGACAGAACCTGAGAAGGTAATGTTGAGAGTAGACAACAAGTCAGCCATAGCACTCAGTAAAAACCCAGTTTTTCATGACAGGAGCAAGCACATTGACCTGAGATTTCATTTTGTCAAAGAATGTGTGGAGGCTGGGACTGTTGACGTTGAGTATGTTCGAACAGATGATCAACTAGCTGATATTCTGACGAAGTCTTTGGGGAAACTGAAGTTTCTGGAGATGAGGGGAAGATAGGGATGGCGGCGACGCAACAAGCTTGAGGGAGAGAATGTTGATGATCAATCTCGTTGCTCCTTCTATGTCCAGGTTGTAGTAGGTTTTTCTCTGTCCGAGCATGACACATTGTTGCAGTCATGTTCAGTTTCGTTTTTCTTCAGAGTTCAGTTAAGTTCAGTTTACATTTGCTTGTTGCAAATAAAAGAACCTGACGCGTGCGTTGTTCACGTGGGGTGCGTCTAGTTGTTGACTGGGCCATGAGCTAAATAGTGGGATGGCACGATAGAATTAGATCATGGCGTAGGATCCGGTCCAAGGTTGTTACTCTGTTTCAGTAGAATAAAAGAAAGAACGGAAAAGACGCTGAGATAAGCGCGTCGCAAAACTGCTCTTCCCACCGTGTGTTCGCGTGTGTTCTCTGGTGTGTGTGCGTTCGCCGTCGTGATCGATCCTGCCTGAGATCCAACACATAACATATAGCAGCATAAAAAAACTATCTAAGAGATCAAACAACGTACTATTTGTGAAACAAAATGATAACATGAACTGCCCGTCCTGGTCACTGGCTTCCTGTTCCCAATTGCCTCCTTCGCTACAGATCGAAGATAAACAAGTCAGAGAGTTATAGGGACACAGAGGAATTGCAATCGGTGAACCAAATACAGAGAAAAACGGAGCAAAGAGAGAACCTAGAAAATCAGAATTGCCGTCCGTCTCTTCAACTAAACAAAGCCGCCATCGCCACTCGTCGGCTCCCCAGAATCGAGCAACCATCACTCGCCATTGGTTCCAGCGCGCTGTCGCCCACTATCCATGTACTGCCGTCGTTCGCTCTCTTTCCGCCGTGGTTAGAGAGAGAGAGACTATGGACTGGACCTGGGCCATGATCTGACGGTCTGTTGGCCGCCATCCACCCCTAGTCAAGACAAATAAAAGGAGAATACGAGAGAGAGAGAGAGAGGAGGGAGGCGCGCGGGGGGGGGGGGGGGGGGGGGGGGGGGGGGGGGGGGGGGGGGGGGACGGGGACGGCATGCTGCACGTGTGCCGCCGCCCTTCGTTCACGCGGGTCGCCGGTCGCCGTTCACGTGCGCTGCCGCCTAAGCGAAATCGTAGCCGCCGTTGTTCGTGAGGATGAGGGAAAGGGGCGATAGGTTTTGTTTTATTCTTTTTTGAGGGGATGCAATAGGTTTTCGTGATCATCTTTTTTTCTTGTGAAAGTTTTCATGACCATAAGAGCATCTCCAACAGCCGCCGAACGCGCGGCGCTAAAAATCAGTTTGCAGCGCGCCGATCACCTGCTTTGGCGTGGCGGGTAGCGCTGGCTCCAGCGGCCGCAGTAAATTTAGTGTGCGCGATCGTAGCTCCAGCAGGTGCGCTAAAATGCAGCACACGCGCTCTCAAACAAACACTCTGGACTACGGTGCATATGCATAGATAGCTAGATAGATAAAAAGATACATAGATATTTCACAATACATAGAAAACGATACATCGTATTGATAGATAAAAGAACTACGGTGCAACTAGATAATGAAAACTACGGTGCAATTAGATAAAAACTACGGTGCAACTAGAACCTACTCCGAGTCGTCCTCATCATCATCATCATCATCCTTGTTGGTGTTGTCCGAGGTATCGAGCCACAGGTCATCCCAACGTTCATCGTTTGACGCGAAGAACAACTTCCCACCTGCATTGACGAGATCGCACTGTGATATGGCCAGTGCCTTCCGCCGACGCATGTCTGCCCGCTCCGCGTGGCGCCTTGCCGTCCTCTCCAGCCAGAAGGCGTTCTCGGTGGCGATGTCCTTCGGGTGGCACCGGCGCCACTCCGCCATGGCTCGCTCGTTCTCCTCGGCGATGAGGAGGCGGCTCTGCTGCCGACGGTGTTCCTCATGATCCTGGTCGGTTATAAGACGAAGCGGAGGGGGCGACGGCTTGCGCCTGCTCGCGCGTGTAGACGTCGTGGAAGTTCATCTGCATGCGAGGCCTCCCTAGACGCCACGCCGCCGCGTCGTACGCGCAGGCGGCCTTGTGCGAGATCTCGAACGTGCCGAGGCCGAGTTGGACGTCGCTGGACCGGATCTCGGCGTACTAGACGCTGGAGGGGCGCTCGCAGATGCCGCGGTAGCCCGAAGATCCCCGATGGCGCGGCGGCATGGTGGCGCGGTGGTGGCGCGTCGTTGGCGGGGTGGGGCAGCGGCGAGGAAGCGGCAGAGCGCGCGTGGCAGTGTGGATGGCGATGGGCGGCCGCGTGGCGAGCGCCGCAATTTATAGGTGCGCCGGAAGCGGTGCGCCAAATCTAGCACACGGCCAGCCTCTTTCTCCCCCGCGCGCGCAATCGTTTCCAGCGCGCGCTAGTTTTCCGCCTCCGCTGGAGCGCGCGAAAATGTCCCGCGCGCGCTAAAATGCCAGTTTATCGCGCGCCCATCTTTTGGCGCCGCTGTTGGAGATGCTCTAAGAAAAACTCTTTCGTGACTCCTCAACCGGGCCACAAACTTACGGTGGGGCCATGCGCCACTTCAGTCCGACCCGACGCACCAGGAGCTCACATTTCTCAGGTGCTTAGAGTTTTGTTTTGTGGGGGGGATTTGAGAGCTTTATTCAAACCGAACAGTCAGCCAGGAGGCTACTGATCAGGAAGCTAGGGGTGGAGTCTAACCAGTTTTCGGTCACATTAAGTGAACATCCTCGCTTAGCACAGAGGTGTGCAGGACCGTTTGCTGATCTCATTACATGTTGAATATCAAAAGAAATAAAACTAAGAGCTAGCTCTCCAACTTCTGCCAGAATAGGTGCAATCACCGGTGAGGCACGAGTTCCAGAGGTTAACCACCTCTAGACAGTCGGTCTCCTTGGTCACATGCGTGTAGCCGCGTAATGTAGCAAATATCACTCTTTCCTTGAGAGCTAGGGCCTCGGCGATGAGAGAATCCGTAAGTCCAGGGATTGGCTTGCACCATGCATTCTTTAGAGCTGAGATAGAGCGGGGAACTCCACCAGCTCCTGCATGACCATCATCAAGGTGTGTAGCTGCATCAGTATTAATCATGATGGTTGCATCATCTGGTGGTTGCCAACCATAACCAGGCAGCACCGGGGTGTGCTGTCGGGGGAAATCAAGAATGGCGAGATCCTCCCTGATCCTCTGAATGGAGCTGGCTGGCTCCGCCCCCTCTTTGTCATGCGTCAGACGGTTGTGAGACGTCCAGATGGCCCACATAATTGTGACAATAATCGCCCTTTCCCTCTCAGAAAAGCGTTGATCACATAGGATGTCCCGAGCCCATGTTTGAGGGTGCAGCCGTGGGATGTTGATGTCGAAGAGCAACCAGGCTTCCTCCCAGAAGCGGCGTGCATGGGAACACAGTAGCAGCGCATGCTCCAAGTCCTCTTCCATAGCGAGACACACCTTGCAAGTGCTGATTTCTCGAATATGGCGGCGTTTTAGGGTGCTCTCATCTGGTAAGATACCCCTCATAACGCGCCACCAGAAAACTCTCACTTTTGGGACTACATTGAGTTTCTAAACAGCCTTCTACATCTCTTATTGATTCACTGAAGTACCGGTAATCTTCCCCTCTTCTAAAGCTAACCGCTCTTTCTGATTCACCAGAGCTCGATACGCCGATTTAACAGAGTAGATGCCTAACTTCTCATGTGCCCAAGCAAGGAAATCCTCTCCTCCTCCTTGCCGCAGGGGTATGTTTAGGATGGCAACAGCATCAGGAGCAATAAAAGTCTCCCGAACAAGACCCCTGCGCCATTACCCATTAGATGTGTCAATTAGATCACTGACAGTCAGAGCTGTCGTGTTGGCTGGCCGTAGCAAGGGAGTCATAGTGTTGGTGGAGGGTATCCACGTATCCTCCCACACCCAAATAGAAGCACCATCGCCAACTCTCTTCACAAGTCCTATATTTAGTGCTTTTCGGCCTGCCATGATCGCTCTCCAAACAGCTGAAGATGATTTTGGAACAGTATCTTGCATGAAATCAGAGTTGGGAAAATATATACCTTTCATAACCTTGGCACAAAGTGAATTAGGATTTGTCATAAATCTCCATCCATGTTTTTCCAGCAGAGCCAAGTTAAATATCCGCATGTCGTGAAATCCCATCCCCCCATTAGGTTTGGGTGTAGCCATCTTGTCCCAAGCAATCCAATGTAATGAGCGGCGATCCAGTGAGCTCCCCCACCAGTACTTCGCCATGCTCTAAGTCAAGCTTTTGCACACCTTTTTGGTCAAGAGGAAGCAGCTCATGCTGAAAGTCGAAATCGCTTGCACGATAGATTTTAGAAGTGTCTCCCTTCCGGCACAAGCAAACAGTCGCTCTGACCAGCCATTCATCTTGCCTCACGCTCGGTCGCCCAAGTGCTCAAAGGTGCCGCTATTGATCTTCCCAGCAGCAGTGGGTAGACCGAGGTATCTTTCTGAGAAAGCCTCAACTTCTACACCAAGAAGTTGTTTCAAGTTCTGCCTGAGATTTGCTGGGGTATTGGGACAGAAATATATTGCACTTTTGTTCCTGTTTACACACTGTCCAAAAGCCTCGCCGTAAATCTCAAGAATTTCATTAAGCCTTGTTGCACTTTCCGCACTCGCCTTGATGAAGATGAGGCTATCATCAGCGAACAAGAGGTGGTTCACCCATGGTGCCCTGAAGTTTACTCTTATGCCTCGATCAATATATTGACCATAATTCTTCAGTAGGGATGAGAACCCTTCCGCACATAGGAGGAATAAATAGGGTGACGCTGGGCATCCTTGCCGCAGCCCTCTAGAGGGGCTGAAGTATGTTTGCAACTCCACATTCACACGCACAGAGAATCGAACAGAAGTGACACACTTCATGATCAACCTCACCAGATTTGCATGGAAGCCCAATTTCAAAAGCATAGCCTCCAAAAAATGCCATTCTACCTTGTCGTAAGCTTTCATCATGTCCAACTTGACATCACAGATGTAGTTCTTCCCTTTATTCCGCCTCCTCATGGTGTGGACACTTTCAAACGCAAACAACACGTTGTCAGTGATCAAATGCCCGGGGAGGAAAGCACTTTGCTCCTCACTAATAATGTCATCCATGCAACGTCTCAATCGGTTGGCTATCACTTTGATTGCCAGTTTATATAACACTGGACAAAGAGCGATTAGACGATATTGTGAGATACTTTGGGGGTGATGTGCCTTAGGGGTCAGGGTGATAGAAGTGTCATTGAGCCCCATCGGTAGTTCTCCACCATTGCGAAAAGCCAACACCGCCTTTGTTACTTCAGGTTGCAGTAACTTCCAGTGGCGTTGGAAAAAGCCCGCCGTGAAACCATCCACCCCTGGCGCCTTTGAAGGAGCCATTTGATATAGAGCTTGCTGGACCTCAGATGGTTCATATGGTTTACACAGGAATTCATTCATCTCCGGTGTGACCCGGGTTGGTACATGCGATAATAACACGTCCATATTATTGGCACCCTGTGTCATATACAAAGCTTGATAGAAAGCATTAATTTCTGCTTTATCCTCCTCTTCATTAGCACAAACTGAGCCATCAGCCCTCGTGAGACCCGCGATTTTGTTCGTTCGTTTCTGATGTCTAGCTTGTGCTTGGAAATATGTCGTGTTGCGATCTCCTCGCAGCCACGGCACTCAAGATCGTTGCCGCATCCAAATCTCCTCCAGGCGAAGAGCTTCTCTTAGCTTCTTAATGATGCTCTTCTCTTCATCTGAGGGTCCTCGACCGACAGAACGCTGCCGCAGTCTCTCTAAGTGTGACTGCAATTTGCGCACTGACGGTGACAGACCGCCGAACTCGTGCATCCCCCACGGCTCCAGTTGCCGCTATAGGGCAACTAAAGAATCAGCAATGCCCTGCAGGCCTGGGACATGCTCCTGCTTCCTCCACGTGTCTGCAATGAGCTGGTCGTAATCTTGATGAGACTGCCAAACGTTCTCATACCGAAATTGTTTGGCTCCTGGCGGACGATGTATGAAGGCGTGGTGTCTGAATTCAGTAATGACGAAACAATGATCCGATTCCAGCACACACATGTCGAACCGTGGTTAGAGTTTGTAGGGATGGTGGCGGATAGCAGCAGGTCCTGATACGTTTGAAAGATCTGGGCATGCTTCAGGTTTTATAGGTAGAATGGGTCCACTCCATGTACGTATTAGTCCTCCCTCCGGTCTTTTTTTAGTTTGCATATAAGTTTTGTTCAAAATCAAAATATCTCTATTTGACCAAACATATAAAAAAACATACCGACATTCACAGTGCCAAATCAATACTATTAGATTCATTACAAAATATAGTTTCATAGTACATATATTTGGTATTGTAGATATTGATATTTTTTTAATATTAATTTGGTTAAATTTTATAAAGTTTGACTTGACAAAAAATCTGATACGCGCGGAGTAAAAATGACCTGAGGGAGTATCATCAAATATCTATCCATCACCAGTCGCAAAGTACCTAGCGTGCGGGGATACGACAGAATACAGCGTATTTTTCCGGTCTGGCGCGTGGGTTCGATCATTTCCGTGTCCCCTAGCTACTCATCAGATTCGGACGACAGGCCGGATCCGGGTCGGGTTGTGTTCGTGTGTCTACAGGTTGGATCCTTCTGATATACACTTCTCTTCATCGGCGCCAGTTGTTGTTCTGTTGCGCTGGTCCTATGGGGCCTTAACATGATGACTTCCCAACTGTCTATTACAACAAGGTTTCCCCAACTCTGATGAGGGAGGGCAATGACGGCGTCGAGCCTTCGACTCGCTATAGTGCTTGTAGTCATTGTTAGGTGGTCTATAGATCTAGATGTATTTTTTACATCTGGTGTCCTTTGTACTAGAATAACAGTTGATCAATAGATCGGAAGTTTTCCTCACACAAAAACACAAATTCTAGAGAGAACGAATAGCATATACTATCTCTAAGGACCTGTTTGTTGTATGTTGGTATTTTTGCCGAGGACTATATATGTAATCGAAAGAGAAAGAATAGTATTTTTATTTTTACAGTTTTGCTAAAGCACATCTAGATGTGCCTTAAGTATTGCACATCTAAGTCCTATGCCATTGATTTTACACGAAGATTCGTGCGGGCATTTTTTATCTTAATCTTTTTTCTTTTTTAATTTAATTGAGCCACTTAGAGGTGCAATAACTTGGCTAGACAGATTCTTAATTTTATGATGGACGGATAGCAGAAGGTCTTGAAAGATCTGAGCATGCTTCAGGTTTTATAGGTTGAATGGGTCCACTCCATGTATTTACCAAATATGCCCATCACCAATCGGAAGGTACCTGGCGTGCGGGGCCGGGGATACGACAAAATACAGTGTTTTGTTTGCGGTGTGGTTTCGATGCATTTCCGTGTAGGGCTGCAAACGAGTCGAGTTCGAGTGAGTTGGAGTTGGCTCAGCTCAACTCATATTAAAATTCGAGCGAGCTCAATCTGAGTGAAGCTTAAGATCGAGCTGTAGAACACGACTCGTGCTCAGCTTGTACCGATCTTGAGTCGATCTCGAGCTAGTTTCGAGCTAAATAAAATGGTAAAAATTATAAATTTATGATGACTATTCAGACTAGATAAGGACACAACACGACACAACTTCGTACGTCAGTCTCGTCGTGCTCGGGAGAGCTCCAAGCACATCTTTGCCTCTTGGGCGAACTAGAAATAGATGGTGGTCTTCGTGGACGAAAAAGAGGTGCATATGCTGGAAAATTTTGCCAAAAGCAATAGGATATTTAACACATAGCCGATCACGTACCATAATTAGACCTAAATCTTCTCTACACTTAATTAAGCTACCATGTTTGCTAGTTAATAAAATGGAGAAAAATCATGGACATCATATATTGTAACAAATTATCTTATTTTCATTTAATATATGGCATAATCATTGAACATGATAGTATTATGTCGAGCTATCGAGCTAAAATCGAGCGAGCCAATATTGGCTCAAGATTGGCTCGTTTCTCCGTCGAGCTACATAAAGTGCTCAAACTCGGTTCATTTATTTTCGAATCGATCTCGAGTCGAGCCAAAAAATGAGTCGATCTCGACTGGCTTACGAGTCTCGAGCTTTTCTTGCAGCCCTATTTCCGTGTCCGCTACTTATCGGATTCGGACAGGCCCGATAATCTCTGGCGCGTGTGTTCGATCATTTCTCCTACTCATCGGATTCGGACGACAGGCCGGATCCGGGTCGGGAACGAGCACACATGCACAGCGGGCAACAATAAATACGTGCCCCAGGCATCGTCTCCATCAAACAAGGGATCTACCGATCGACATCTCCCTCTCGCGTGGCCGCTGATCCAGGAACAGCAAGCAATGACGCAGTAGCTCTTCTCCCGCCGCTGCTCCCGTCGCCACCGAGGAGAGAGATGCCGCCGCTGCTCCCGACGCCGCCCAGGAGCGAGATGCTGCCGCTGCTGCCGACGCCGCACGGTGTCATCCTCACCATGCTGGTGTCCGCCATGGCAGGCCGCGCCGACTTCGTCAAGAGGTGGGACTGGAACAAGAAACGCGACAATAATCCATGCAGCTCAGTCTGCTCGTCCTCCTCGTCGTCGTCGGAGGGCAGCGGCAGCGCTTGCCGTGCCGACTCCGTCGACAGGTGGGACTCACACAAGAAATACAGGGCGCCCCGCACCACCATCTCGTCGTCGTCGTCTTCGTCTTCGTCACACAGCGCTGGGAGCCCCGGACGCGCCGACTCCGTCGAACGCTGGGACAGCAAGAAACTCAAGAGCTCGCCGCCCACGGATCGCGGCCGCCATGTCGGCAACGGCAACAAGCGCCTGCCTAGCCCTAGCCGCGCCTCCTCGGCGGATCGCTGGGACTTACACAAAAAGCCTCGCCTGGAGCAGATGGAGAAGCAGCCTACTAACGCGGCAGCGACGACGCCGGCGCTAGCCACGACGACACCGCACAAGGCCGTGTTCGCCGGGCCCAGCTTCTACGCCTCGCCTGAGCCAAGCATGCTCCCCATGCCCTCCTTCTTTCTGCTGGCACGTTCGCGTGCACTCTGTACTAGTAGTAACTAAGTCCACTACTGCGCTCTAGTTTCTTCCTGAGGAGTAGACGAGTAGTGTTGTACACTTGTAATCCCTTTTATTTCATCTCAGCTCGTGAAAAAGCATCGGACGCCACAGCATTTGGCCGATGCTCATGCATGCTAGCCCTGACGTTACGATTCCAATGTAACCAAAGTATCGGAAGGATGTTTAGTTTTCATGATTTGTTCACGGTCATTTTTCTACGAGCTTTTTTACGGTACTGCAGCCTTCAATCTGAAGTTATCTAAGATAAAAATATTATCTGCAGTTCTAGAAAGAGTTGATATTGCTTCATGCATATGAACCGAACACAAATATTTGAGACACTACTAGAAAATCGACATACGCCAAGTATTTTGGCCTATGCCGAGAGCTAAACCACGGAATCTCGGCAAACGATAGAGCACGCGACATGCATTTACCGAGGCAAAAGTAAGACAAACTCGGCAAAAAGGAAAACCTCGGCAAAGGCATCCTATGCCGAGAGCCAAACAAAAGCTTACGGCAAAGAGGTGCCAGACTGCCAGGTGGCGAGTCCGTCAAAGGAACAAAAGGCAGTGGGAAAGAAAATGGAAAACAAAAACTGAAAAAGGAAGCGGGAAAGAACATAGAGAACAAAATGCTAGAAGAATGAAAATAACAAAGACAGAAAAAGAAAAGAAAGTAAAACTGAAAGAAACAAAAGGAAGTGGGAAAGAAAATGCACATAAAATAAGAAAGAGAATGAAAGAAACAAATAAAATGTAAAAAAGAACGAAACATTACCTGGCGACCGTCGGTTGTAAGGGATGTCGCAGCTAAACACCCCCCCCCCCCCCCCCCCCGGCCCGCCCTATAGCAGTTTTACCATGCACACTCCACCGGGTGAGCTAGAGAGATGCTTGTGAAGATCTTGCACTGAAATACCATTTATATATAATCAATTTAATTTTGTATTAAATTCTTTTTTATTTACAAAATTATTAATACCCCGATTTTTCCATTGTTTGAAAGAACAAAATCTTTTTTAGAGGTATTTTTCCTTCTAAACTTGCCATGTGCATTTTGAATCGCGATTTTTTTAATTTTTTACATGGCAGTTTTATTTTTTATAGCATGGCATTGTTTAAGAGGATGGCGTTTTTTTATTAATGAGATATGGCAGCTTTACATTATAGCATGGCATTTTTGTCAATGAGATATGGAATTTTTTAGCGCATCACATTTCTGTTAACAATAGGATAGCATTTATATTAATAGCATGAAAGCATTTTTTTTCTTTTTGAGAGATGGCATTTTTTATTGCCATGAAAATTTTATTTCTAAGCGGATGGCATTTTTATTAAAAAAATAGGACTGCGTTTTTATCATTAATAGGATGGCATTTCAATTATTGAGAGGATGACATTTTTTATTACAAATAGGATTGCAATTTTTAATGTTTGAGAGGATGGCTTTTTTATGGAATGACAGTTTTGGCATTTTTATAAATCAGCACGACAATTTTTTTAAAAGGATGGCATTTTCTCAATTTATAAATTTGTGTGTTTATTGCATTTTTATCCCGAGGATGGTAGTCTTAAAGTTTAGCATGGCAATTTTTATTTTTGTAGTTCATACAACCTTTTTTCATCATAGTCATTGTTTTTTATATATAATAAGAGGGATAGCATTTTCCATAAAGTAGCATGGCATTTTTTTCGTCGATTAGATCATGGCAGTTTAGGTTTTTTTATTGGCATTTGTTTGGAAAAAAGAAGTAATTTGGGCCTCTGGGCCAAACGAGGGTCGTGCTGGAGGAAGCAACCAACGAGCCACTTGAAACGTTTGTTGGAGGGCGCCTCCCCTACCAAAGCAATATTTTCCCGGAGGCAGGCCCTAGCCGACGATCGCCGGTAATAAGGGTCCAAAAAGAAAGTATGGAATAAAGAGTTAAACCTGGTTCTGAAATAAGGGCATGGAAAACTGTTTCCAAAGAAAAGAAAAGAAAAACCCGACCCAATCTTCACGTTACTAGGCCGGCTCATTCATCGTGTGTTGTAAGCGAGGTTGTGTAGTATGTCGTAATAAGCGAGAAATAGGTTCATCGATGTCAGTTTGGCGAGGAAATGTAGAGATGACACATTGCTTGTGGCCCATTCTGTGCTCGGCAGCATGGTCCCCTGAGTTGTTTTCTTTTGCTTTGTTTCCTTCTAGCCGTTCTTATTCCCTAATTACAAAATATACATGATTAAAAATGTTAAAAGTTCTATCAAATATTCTCATTTTTTTAAATGTCTGTGATTTCTTTAACAAAGTTAAAGGATCATCAAAAAATGCCCATTAATTAAAAAGGTTATAATCATATTTAAAAGTGTTCGCAAAACTTACTGAACATTTCTATAATATTCTCAGTATTTTAAAATTTTGTCACCATTTTCCAAGAAATTGGGAATTTTAGTTCTCCTTTTTTTGGAATATGGTCACAAAATTGTAAAGATATTGATATTTTTTTAAAAAATTGGCCGAGTTTTCCAATATTTTAAATATGACGATAGTTCTTAAATTAATAAAAAAAACTCGGATGGAGGAATCAAACACGCACCCTGCACGATGTAGCAGTTTTACCATGCGCACTGCACCGGTTGACCTAGAGAGATGCTTGTGAAGATTGCGCTGAATTGACATTTATATATAATAAGTTAATATTGCTTTAATTTTTAATTTGGAAAAAAAAGCCGAAAACCTCAATTTTTTCCATTGTTCAAAACAACAAATTCCCTATTTTTTAGAGATTTTTTCTTCTTCTAAATTTACCATGTGCATTCTCAATCCCAATTTTTTTAGCATGACATTTTTTACGAGGCTGACATTTTTATTAACGAGAGATGGCAGTTTTATTTTTTTATAGCATGGCATTTTTAAGAGGATGGCACTTTCCATTAATGAGATATGGCAGTTTTTATTACTATGAACTTGGCATTTTGGTTAACAATAGGATGGCATTTGTATAAAAAATACGATGGCATTTGTATAAATAGTATAATGACATTTTTTAATTGTTGACAGATAGCACTTTTATTTTTATTCGCAAGGCAATTTTATGACTAAGCGCATGGCATTTCTATTTAAAGATGGATGGCAATTTTACCATTAATAGGATGGAATTTGAATTATTGAGAGGACACCATTTTGTTATTACAAATAGGATGTCAATTTTAAATGTCTGAGAAGATTGATTTTTTTTCTAAAGGCATGACAGTTCTTTTTTGGGATTATCTAGATAAAACTTTTTATCTAAATGATGGTGTTTATAAAAAAGAACGACAATTTTTTTCAAAGGATGGCATTTTCTCAATTTATAAATTTGTGCTTTTTTTGTTCATGGCATTTCTATCCCGAGGATGGTAGTTTTAAAGTTTAGCATGGCAATTTTTATTTTTTGTAGTTCATACAAACTTTTTAAATCATACTCATTGTATTTTTTGATAAGATAATAGAGATGGCATTTTTAATAAAGTAGCATGCCATTTTTTTCATTCGTTATTTTTTTATTCTAAACACGCTCCACTTTATTGACCAAGTAAAAGGTTCATAGGGATACAACGCAGATTAGGAGGATTAAGCAGCCACACATGGCGTCTTAAAGAAAGACCTAAAATGTGTTTAGCGAGACTATGTGCGTCTGCCTCAACATTGGTTTCTCTTCCTTCGAAGATGAAAGAACATTTTGCAAACTGCCTGGATGTGTATCTTCGAAAGAACATTTTGCAAACTGCCTGGATGTGTTTACAATCTCCTTGACCATGCCTACATGCAATTCACCAGTACCGTGATGTATATCTTTTACTACTCCCTGGCTAGCTGTCTGACACGACAAGCACATCTGTGAGTGAAAAGATCCAGTGCAAGTGCCAGGACTTCATGACACGCCATCGCCTCAAGTGTAGCTGGGTCATTGATTCATGTACATTTGATAGCCGAAGCTCCCATGAACTTACCAGTTGAATCACGGCGAACCGCACTATAGGGTCCTTCTGCTGAGTTCCTTCGCCCCATCAACCAGAATTTTTGCCATTCAATCAGCCGGTGGCTTCCATCTGCTGTGTTGTTTAGGGACGACCTGTTGTGTTGCATGTTGTTTCTTCGGTTTATAAGCCTCTAGTTCTCTAATATAGCTCTTGATGAATTGGTGCTTAGAAAAAGGTCCTTGGAAAACCTGTTCATGTAGAGCTTTACGTCGAGCGTGCCATATCGCCTATAATGCTACCAATATTGTCACAAAATCTAAGTGAGGTAGAGCATCAATCAGCGAGGTAATAAATTATTTGGCATTCTGTTCTCTGTTGGATAGTAGCACCTCGACCAAAGCTTCATCTTCAAGAGCTCACACACATCGCGCCATATTGCACTCGACTAAGGAGTGACGCCAGGAATCCGGCCTGGGATCCGCATAAACCACAGGTAGACTGCGTTGAGATGTTTCGGTGCTGCAGCAAATCGGACGTTGGCGAAGACTGTTGAGCAAATCTCCATAGAAAAAACTTTGATCTTTGAAGGAGCATCAACTTTCCAGAGGCTAGTCCATGCCTTCTTCTCCTCTTCCAAGTTCGAATTATCCGCCCTACATTCCAGCCATGCCTCACGTCTCATCTTTGTAGCGACGAGCATGCGGTGGGCAGATCGGATGGAGAAGTTTATGCCGCGCTCATGACCAAAAATCCTCAACATGGGAATTGCACAAGGGGATGCTTAGAATGGCCTCCATGTCCATATCGTAGAAAAACTTCCTCAAGCCTTGCTCGATTCCACTCTAGAGATGGCAGGAACAGTTCGCTAACATGCCGCGGGGGATCTTGGACTAATGACGTGATGGGTCACATGTTGTGCTTGCGAGGCAGCCACGTGTCCCGCCATATGGAGGTTGTGTTTCCATCAACAATTCGGCATATCATTCCTTGTGTCAGTGTGTCCCGTCCATCAATGATTGACCTCCAGATTTGGGAAGGGGAACTCCCAAGTTTAGCATGTAGAAAACCAGTTAATGGAAAAAAAATTGCCTCCAGATTTGTGATTTTTTTTCATTAGTTAGATCATGGCTATTTAGTTTTCTTCATGATGGCCTTTATTTGGAAAAAACAAGAAGTTATTTGGGCCTCTGGGCCAAACGAGGGTGGCACTGGAGGAGGCAACCTGCAAATCAGGCGATACATGGAATGACTCATGGCTCCCAAGGAACGAGAATCTGAGACCGTATGGCTGCCATGTGACCGACCCTCCGATACTTGCTTCTCCTAGTTTTAAGTTTATTTAATGTTTTAACTTAATGTAAAAGTGGACTCGTGGACTCCCGCCGGCCTTTGTGGCTGACATTTATTGTTTAATTAACCTTTTTCTATTTTCAAAATGTTTATGGTATTTTTCTTCGCGCGACCTTGAAAATGGGTCGGGCCAGTGTTGGGCGCAAGTGCTGACCCGAACGCAAAAACAGACATGAGTGTCTGTCAGGCCGACACAAATGAACAAAAAGCGGACAAAATCACCGTTCGTTTGGGTCTGCCGATTTGGATTGCTCTTACTAAGTCTGAACTATTGGCAAACATACCGATTGACAAGCAACAATGGCACAAGGTGAAAAGGTCAGTGTCAATTGGGTCTGATCTAAGCCGGAATCAAAGTCTAGAGAGAATGAATAGCATACTATCTCTAAGCTACAGTGGTCTTTCACCCAATCTCAAGACTTGTTTGTTGTATTTACGAAATGTTAATTGAAAGAAAAAGAATAGTTTTTGTTGTATTTACAAAAATGGTACGACAAAATAGTGTACTTTTTCCGGTCTGGCGCGTGGGTTCGATCATTTCCGTGTCCGCTACTCGTCGGATTCGGACAACAGGCCCGATCCGGGTCGGGAACGAGCACACACATGCACAGCGGGCAACAATAAATACGTGCCCCAGGTCATTGCGTTCTTCGCATCGTCTCCACCAAACAAGGGATCTACCGATCGACATCTCCCTCTCGCGCCTAGGCGTCGCGGCTGATCCAGGAACAGCTAGCAATGGCGGCAGCAGCTCTTCTCCCGCCGCTGCTCCCGTCGCCACAGAGGAGCGAGATGCCGCCGCTCCTCCCGACGCCGCCCAGGAGCGAGATGCTGCCGCTGCTGCCGACGCCGCACGGTGTCATCCTCACCATGCTGGTGTCCGCCATGCCAGGCCGCGCCGACTTCGTCAAGAGGTGGCACTGGAACAAGAAACGCGACAACAATCCATGCAGCTCAATCTGCTCGTCCTCGTCGTCGTCATCGTCGGAGGGCAGCGGGAGCGCCTGCCGTGCCGACTCTGTCGACAGGTGGGACTCGCACAAGAAATACAAGGCGCCCCGCACCACCATGTCGTCGTCTTCGTCTTCGTCACAGGGCGCCGGGAGCCCCGGACGCGCCGACTTCGTCGAACGCTGGGACAGAAAGAAACTCGAGACCTCGCCGTCCACGGATCGAGATCGCGGCCGCCATGTCGGCAACAACAAGCGCCTGCCTAGCCCCAGCCGCGCGTCCTCGGCGGATCGCTGGGACTTACACAAGAGGCCTCGCCCGGAGCAGATGGAGAAGCAGGCTCAAACCAACGCGGCAGCGACGACGCCGCAGAAGGCCGCGTTCGCCGGACCCAGCTTCTACGCCTCGCCTGAGCCGAGCATGCTCCCCATGCCCTCCTTCTTTCTGCTGGCACGTCCGCGTGCACTCTGTACTACTCAGTAACTAAGTCCACCACGGCGATCTACTTTCTTCTTCCTGAGGAGTAGACGAGTGGTGCTGTACGTAGTCGTAGGATGTCGAATTCAATCATATAACATATGTAATCCCTATTATTTCATTCTCAGCTAGTGAAAAGCATTTGGTTGGCCGATGCTACTCCTCCTCTTGGTGTTACGATTCCAATAATGTAACCAAAATATAGGAAGGATGTTTAGTTTTCATGAATTTGTTCAGGGTCATTATATTTTTCTGCAAGCTTCATTACCGTACTACCACTACCGAATGACCGTACTACCACTACCAAACAGTATTTACGCAAATTACCGAAGGCACAACGACCGTATATATGCATGTGTCACGGGGTAGAAGTAGATCAATGGCAAGAAAAACTAATGTTAAGACCACCATATAACAGATCATTGCACATCCCACGCGCAAGGAGTGAATTGTAGAAAACCACCACATTTCAGCTTAGGTTTGCAGAAAACACTCTTCTACGTTTTTGCTGCAGAAAACACTGATTTTTTCCTAATCTTTTGCAGAAAGCACCAAACCTCCTGTTCGGGTAGTTTAAGCACTTTTATGACTGGTGGGACCCTGTCTTGTCGACGTGGCTCACGGCCGTGAGCTGACGCCGTCTAACGGTGCTACAGTGCCCACCGACGCCCCCGCTAGGTCAAGAGACCAGATCGAATCGACACTTCTCCCCCATCTGAAAATTTCCCCACCTCCCCGCGACGTCGCGCTCTACTCTCTCTCTGTCTCATTCATGGCAACGGCGAGCCCGAAGGACGGCGGCGGAGTGGATGGCGGAGGTGGCGACGGCGCAGGAGGGTTGTGTGGCGGTGGAGATCCAAAGCCACCCGAGGAGGTCTGCGGTAGTTCTAACCCTAGCCAAGCCCCACGGAGCAGACCACCGTCCCCGTCGCTGGAGTACCGTGCCGCCGGCGCTCTGGCCCGTGCTGTGCAGGCTACTCCGATGGGGGGCCACCACTGGGCATCTGCATTCGGCGGTGTGGAGTAAGATATCTCCTCTGCCTCCCCCCCCCCCCCCCCCCCCCCTCATTTTCTGTCCATTCCATAGTTAGGGTTAGGTGTGTAAATCAAAAATGGATTTTTTACCTAGTACTAAGTGTTCATCTGCTCTCTAAATTAGATTGTAGTGATATTAGTATGCTCTGTTTAGGAGACAATATAGTGATTTTAATTGCTGTTTGGGTCAGGATGCACTTTTTATTTAGTAGACATTAGGGTCACAGTTAGCTCTTATTGTAATTGGTATGCATAGTATATTTTAAATTGGTCACTTGTATTCTTTGTAATTAGTGTTATACTGTTTAATTAATAAGTACAAGAATTGTTCCTTTTTGTAGCTTGTCTGATGATGTTTTGGAGGTTAGACTGCACTTTCATGATATGGATAACTTGGAAAGGACTATGTGTGTTTCAGACATCACTTTTTACAATTTGTTAGCACTCATAGAGACAACAGGATGTGGAAGTAAAGACTATTTGTATTATGTGAGGGATGCTGGGTTGGGAGTAGCTGGTTTGGAGGAGATATGTGATGATGACAAGGTGGATGAGATGCTGGATGACATTGCCAATAAAGATCAGAACATAGTAAACCTGACAATAGTTAGGGGTAGTGAGCCCAGACCTGCAGATATAAACAGAGGTTATGTTTGTGATCAGCAAGTTCCTATAGGCAATGTTGGAGAGAGCATTGTATATGAGGTGAATGATGTTGGGGTGGTGTACAAGTCACCATCCAAAGTATCAAAAAGAGATGCAGTAGTTGAGGAGCCTAAACCAATCCAGTATTTCTCCACACAGCAGAGCCACAATGTTGATATGGAGCAAGGCAATGAAGCAGATGTTGATATGGAGCAAGGCAATGAAGCAGATGTTGATATTGAGCAAGGCAATGGAGATGATGTTGACATGGAACAACAGGAGTTAGAAAGAAGTATGGAGCTTAGAAGGAGATCAAAAATTCAGAGATTTAAGCAGCATCAGAAGAATGTTGAGAGGGTGCAGGCAGTGAAAAGAAAACTTCCTGTGCTACAAATTGAAGATGACTCTGACTTGGAGGAAGATGAGGATTTCATGGCTAGGATGGCTGAGCTAAAGAGGCAGAGAGAGGACCCACTTTTACATTTTGAAGGTGACACAGATGTAGATGAACCTTATGAGATACAAGAAGAAGTGCATGAGGAAAATGCAGAGCAAGAGGAGCATGGAGATCATGAAAAGGAGGTGCTACCACAGGGGCAAAAGAGGAAGAAGTTGAAAGTAAGAAAGGGGCCAACCACAAGATCACATGCTAGTTTGGAGCAACAGTTTGAGGATGTTTGGGTACCATCATCTGATGAGGATCCACATCCTGGTGATTTGAAGGTGGAGCAAGATGATGGGGCCGTACCCCTAGCATTTGTGCTAGGCAGTCAGTCTAGGGCTAAAAAACCCAAACCAAGGGTATGGTATCATGAGGATAGAGAGAGCCCAGAGCTGCAGTTTGCTAAGAAGTTATGCTTTCATAATGTGTACCAGTTTAGAAGGGCACTTCTCACTTTCCACATAGCACAGAACAGAAACTATCAGTTTCATAGGAACTGCAATGACAGAATTATAGCTGTGTGCACACATGAAGACTGCCCTTTCTTCATTGCAGCTTCTGTGGTGGGAAAAGAGAAAACTTTCTGCATTAGGAAAACTAATTTGTTGCACACATGTCCAGCTATAGCAGAGAGCACCAAGGTGACTACAAAGTGGGTTACACATGAAGTTTTAGAAGCAATAAGAACAGACTTGAACACACCAATAAGTACAATAATGCAAAATCTGAAGAGCAAGTATGGAGTTGAGATCAGCACTCATATTGCCTACAGGGCTAAGAACAATGCTATTAAGGTGGTGCAAGGAGATCAGAGGGGGCAATACACCAGGACCTGGGATTACTTGCAGGCCATGTTAGACAACAATCCAGGTAGTAGGTGCATTGTCACTACTAAGTTCCTAAAAGACCATCCAAGCATCAATCCAAGGTTCCATGGTTTGTTCATATGTTTGAATGCTTGCAAGGAGGGATTTCTGAATGGATGCAGACCATTCATAGGTGACTACTAAACTGTGTTATATATGACATAAATGTGGTGCACCATACTTTGTTTATAACATATCTCGTGTGCCATTGCAAGTGTGGATGGATGTTTCATCAAGCTCTCAACTAGCCAACAAATCCTTGCTGCCACAGGAAGGGATGTGAATAATAACATCTATCCCATTGCCTTTGGAGTTGTGGACAAAGAAGACACAAAGAGTTGGACCTGGTTTCTCACAGAACTGAAGGCAGCTATTGGTGGAGAAACTGGGAGATTTGGTTTTTACACCATAATCTCTGATAGACATAAGGTATTATAGAATTTGCTCATAGAATTTGCTTAGTATTAGTAGTTCATAGTAATTGCTTACTAGTAGTTCATAGAATTTTGATTAGTACTAGTTAATATTCATTGGTCATTACTAGTTCATATAAGTATTTCATAGAAATTGCTAGAAGTAGTTAATATTTTCATTGGTCATTAGTAAGTTTGGTAATTTCTCCAAATAGGGTCTTCTGAAAGTTGTGAGCCAAGTTTTCCCCAATTGCCCCCAAAGATTCTGCCTTAGATACATCTACCAAAATTTCCAGACTGCTGGTTTAAGGGGGTCAGAATTAAAAAAGTATATGGATAAGGCAAGTTACTCCTATACTGAACATGGCCATCTTGCTGCAATGGATGCTCTTAAAGTAGAGTGTAAGGCTGCCTGGACTTGGTTAAATAAAATTCCTAGACATGCTTGGGCTAGATATGCCATGGACTTCAACTGCAAAACTGACCTAGTTGTCAACAATATTAGTGAGGTGTTCAACAAGATGATATTAGATGTGAGGGGTAAACCAATAAAGACCATGGTATATGGAATCAGGACTAAATTGATGGTCAGGTTCAATACAAATAGGAGTAAGACAGAGTTAGCCAAGTGGGAAATATGCCCAACATATGCTGAGTTCTTGAAGAAGCCAAGAAACACTCTAGGAACTGTCAAGCATTGATGGCTGGGCCAAATATTTACCAAGTGACAAGCAATGAGAATACCTATGCAGTTAACTTGCAGCACAGGACATGTGGGTGCAGAAAATGGGATATGACTGCAGTGCCATGCAATCATGCACTCTCTGCTATTACCAAAGCCAAATTAAGGCCTCAAGATTTTGTGCATGACTTCTTCAAAAAGCGTATGTATCTGGCTGCATACAGTCCCATCATATTTCCTATACCTGGACCTGACCTCTGGCCTAAGACCAAAACTAGAGACATAGAACCCCCAGTTTTCAATGATAAACCAGGGAAGAAGCAAACCAAAAGGAGAAGGAGTCAGTTTGAGCCACCAGCACCTAAAGATACATCTAGGATGGCATCAATTACATGCAGCAATTGCAATCTTATGGGTCACAGATACACATCTTGCCACAAAACACTAAAGCCAGCTCTAGCAATGAGAAAGAACATGCATGAGGTTAGTCTCTGTTACCATACTTGCTGCCATCTATTTCTGTTTCGTACCACTTGAATGTATTAACCTGGTGCCATTTTCAAATGCAATCAAACAGGACAGAGGAGGGAACCATATCTACTACTGCAGCTTCATCTGTTGTAGCTCCAGCAAACAGGGCACCACCAGTGGCAAGCAGCACAACAGCTCCAGCAAGCAGGCCAATCAGCTCAGCAGCTCCAGCAAGCAGGCCAAGCAGCTCAGCAGCTCTAGCAAGGACATTCTTCTTGGCACCAAGACAGAGGAAGAAACCATCAAGGCTGAAGGATTACTTTTATGCTTCAGGGAACTAATGTGCTTTGGAAAAACTGTTGATGATGTGATCAGGCAAAACTGCTAATTGCTATGATCTATTTTGGGAACAACTTATGCTGGTTTGATGTTATGGTACTGTAATAACTACTATTGATGGTCTTGCTTTTATGAGAATTATACACTATGATGTTGTTGTTGCTGTTATCATGTTCAATTTGATGAATCAATATGATGGTCTGTCTGATACCATGTTCAATTTGATCCATATGATGGTCTTGCTTTTAGGAAAATTATACACTTGTTGATGATGGTCTTGGTGTTTTGATAATTATACACTTGTTGATGATGGTCTTGGTGTTTTGATAATTATACACTTGTTGGTCAAGGTACCCCTAGGGCCATTCTGTCGATGAATCGATGAAATGGTGGTCAAGGTACCCTAGGGCCATTTTGTCGATGAATCAATGAAATGGTGGTCAATGTACCGCTAGGGCCATTCTGTCGATGAATCGATGAAATGGTGGTCAAGGTACCCCTAGGGCCATTCTGTCGATGAATCGATGAAATGGTGGTCAAGGTACCCCTAGGGCCATTTTGTCGATGAATCGATGAAATGGTGGTCAAGGTACCCCCTAGGGCCATTTTGTCGATGAATCGATGAAATGGTGGTCAAGGTACCCCCTAGGGCCATTTTGTCGATGAATCGATGAAATGGTGGTCAAGGTACCCCTAGGGCCATTTTGTCGATGAATCGATGAAATGAGGGTCAAGGTACCCCTAGGGAATTTTGTCGATGAATCGATGACATGAGGGTCAAGGTACCCCTAGGCCCATTTTGTCGATGAATCGATGACATGAGGGTGAAGATACCCCTAGGCCCATTTTGTCGATGAATCGATGACATGAGGGTCAAGGTACCCCTAGGCCCATTTTGTCGATGAATCGATGACATGAGGGTGAAGATACCCCTAGGCACTTGGTTGACAGATTCATACTCAAATACTGAATAGATGATATAATCATCTAAACCATATAAAACCAAATTGAACTAAGCACATAAAGCATATAACATCAAATTTGACTCACATTCATTAAGGTTCATCAAGGTTGGATCCAACACAATGGATCACAACATACATACTTAAATTAATGGGTTCACAAATTCAAACTAAAGTACTAAATAGATGATTATCATCTACATTACAACACTGCTGGATCCAACACCATGGATCACAAAATACATAGTTAAAGTAGTTGAGGACCCAGTTCATACTAAAGTTTTGCATAGAAGACTATCATCTACATACAGATAGATGATTATCATACTAGAAGACACCCCTACTCATCTGAGATGGCCTTCACCCCCTGAAGCTTCTGCTTTATCTTCTCCTCGGACTTTTGAAGCTCAGAAATGTGATGCTGCAATTTAAGCCTCTCTTCTGTCAGCCTTTCCTTCTCCTTCAAATGATTGAACTTCAAGTTCCTAATCACATTGGCTTGAGCACCTGTCAGGTTCACTAGAGTCTCATACTTTTGCAGCAGCTTCGTCTCCTCCTCCTCTTTCTTTGACAGCTCTGCCTTCAAGTTGCCCACTACAGTTTCTAGCTCAGCAATCTTCAAATCAACATATTCCTTCTGCTCCTTCTGATTGTTTAACTCCACACCCTTCTGCTGCCGGGCATCCAAGAGAGCATTCACATCAGCATACAAAGTGTCATAGTCCTCCTGTACTTTCTTCTTCTCCTCCTCTTTCTTTGCCAGCTCTGCCTTCAAGTTGCCCACTACAGTTTCTAGCTCTGCAATCTTCACATCAAGACATTGCTTCTGCTCCTTTTGATTGCTCAACTCTAGACCCCTATGTTGCTGGGCATCCAAGAGAGCATTGACATCAGCATACAAACTGTCATAATTCTCCTGTAGTTTCTTCTTCTCTTCTGTCAGGTTGTGAATTACAAAGGAACTCTCCAGATTGTCATTGGTCCTACTTGACTTACTCTCCTCATACATATCCCATAACTTGGCCAATGCCTTCTCCATTGAGTCTGGCCATTCAAAATCAATCCATTGAACTACTCCACAGTTTATGCCTTCCTATAAAATAAACAATAAAACAATAAAGAATCATCTAAGTGAGTAGGCTGAAGACCACTGTTAAGTGCCATACTCCATAAGCAAACATGTTCAGGGGGTCTAATATGTGCAGCAAATATATCATACAACAAACAAATAAACAATGACCACTGTTAAACAAGTAATTAAGCACTGACCATAATAAACAATGACAACCATCCACTCACTGGATAAAACAAGTTAAACAAAGACTAAGCACTTAACCAAGCTTAACAACTTGATAAACAAAGCAGTAATCACTAACCACAATAAACAATGTGTACCATCTGATGACAAGGCGTGTCAGGTAAAGGTAAAGAAAGACCAAACTAAACAAAGCTTAACAACTACGTAAACAAAACATTAAGCAATGAACACCTTCCTTTACAAAGGTTCATACCTTCTTAGCACATCCTAGAAACCTCCTGCCGGTGTGCATCCCTTCAAATGCAACTAAGCGCTCGGCCGGCTCGCCGTGTTCGCACAAAATATTCACATCGGCGTCAGTGCCATTGAAATTCGGATCGTGCATCGTAGCTGGAAGCTGCGGGAGCAAGCAAAGATAAACCTAGGTTCAGCTCAAGCTCATTCACAAAATCCCCAAATCACTAACCCTAACCCTAACCCTAGCTGTAGCAAACTGACCTTGATGATGCCATCACAGGAGGAGGAGATGTTCATGACTGAATCCTCACTGGTCTCGTCGCTCCACGACACCATGGCTATGGGGGAGCAGCAGAACGGCGGCCGACGTTGTGGCGGCATCGGGGGAGAAGAACAGAGTGAGGAGAGGAGAGCAGAGTGATGAGAGGAGAGGGCGAGGCAGAGAAGAGAGCTGGATCGAGCTGGTTTCTATCGGCGGACCGGCACTGTAGCGCCATTAGACGGCGTCAGCTCGCGGCCGTGAGCCACGTCGACAAGACAGGGTCCCACCTGTCATAATAGTGCTTAAACCGGCCGAACAGGAGGTTTGGTGCTTTCTGCAAAAGATTAGGAAAAAATCAGTGTTTTCTGCAGCAAAAACGTAGAAGAGTGTTTTCTGCAAACCTAAGCTGAAATGTGGTGGGTTTCTGCAATTCATTCCACGCACAAGGGATACACAAAAATCAGATTCAGCAAGGGCAAGTTCCACAACATTCAACATTCAACATCTCCATGAAGAGTTCCACAACCAGATTTCCTACCGATCGCGTGGGGGTGTGGACGTTGGTTTCTCCAAGCAAAGGCATGCCTGGCTTCTGCCAGCAACGACGACGTGGTGCCCGTGGGTGTCGTTATTCCTTCTTAGAGGGTCATCGTGGAGCTCTTCGATCTTGTCCATCCTCGGGATATGTCTTCGGGTGAAAGCCTAAGGCCCTCATGGGTCGGGCGATGGCGTCGTCTCCGGGTAGCTTCCCCCACTGGGGCATCATCTTGAATACTTATTCCCCTTCGCACTCTCCCTAGGTTGGACGTGCACGGCATCACGGTTGGCTGGTGTTTAATCGGTGATACGAGTGGTTGTGTTGCGACTTGTGCAGCGACGATGATGGTGGCGAGTGACACCGGGTCGCGGTTTGTCCTTTTGATGTCGACGGTCTGATGCATCAATGCGTGTGCCTATGCTTGTTTCCTGTTGTGACAGAGAAGTCGGAGCTGCATGCGCCGGGGCCCTTCGGCGACGATGACTCCATGAGGCTGGTTTCAGTGGTCGGTGCACTTCAAAGGTTGCAGTTGGATTAGGTCAGTGCGAGGCTTGCAACTTTCTCCTATGAAGCTCATTACCAAAATTAGAGCTGCCTTATCCTCGATGCTTCTGGTCGATTGCTTGGCAATGCTCGACAGGATTCTTGTGTATCGTTCATTTGGAGGGGTCTCGATGGGTCGCCATTAGTGAAGTCGGAGTCGCTTACTCGAGGAGAGGTGATGATGATGACATGGCAGTCAACCTTGACGGTTTCTCTCCTCGGCGGTGCGTGTGGGTCTTGTGAGTAGCCAGATCGGTCAGGTACCCTAACATGTGGGCCTGTTGGCGTGTTATAATGGTTTTCGTCTGGGTTTCTGTTAATTCACGGGTTAATTCTCTTCTACCTTTTTTTAACGAATCAAGCCATAGGGGACCGCGTTTCAACAAAAACACAACACACGCAGACGAAATGATCACGCCGGCAAAGAACAAAGTCATACAAAGACCAAAACTATGCCTAGGCGGAGGTGGAAAAAATTCGGATGCCACTGCATGCATGATCACATTATATTTGTTTTCTTTGTTTTCCTCAGTATTTTGCTTTTGTATTGTTTGTATTTTTATTTCTTATCAGTTTTCTTTTTGGAAACTCATGTCTACTATTTCTCTCGGTGTAAAATGTAAATTTTTGGAGCACACGTGAAATATGTTTTTCGTACACTTTGGATATTTTTCAAATACATGATTTAATGTTTTGAGCACTTTCTTAAATAAAAGGTAACATTTTCCAAATACACACTGTACAATTGTATTATGGCAATATATATTTTTTAAATCACATGAACATGTTTTGTACATCATATAAATATTTTTAGATATTTCACGGGCATTTTTTGGAAATACATGAATATTCCTTTAAAATACCACATACATTTTTTAATGGACATTATCATTTTTTAACCTACGGGCCATTTGTTTTACATTGTATTTCTTTTAAATGTCAGGAACTTTTTCTGAACCGGCAGAAATTTCTGTTAAAATGTCCTTTATATTGTATTAATGGTACAAAACATTTTTTTACATTAAGAAGCATTTTATTTTTTACATTGTATACATTTTTCTGAAAATGTCGGAATATATATTTGAAACTTATGAAAAAAATAAAATGTAACCTACATATTTCTGGCGGTTGAACCCGGTGCACGGACGGACGGACACCATCATGTAGGCACCTGGTAGGAGAGGACCAACAGTGGCTCTACCTGCAGATATTTTCTAAATATAAATATATTTTAATGTGTAATGTCGAATTACAAGTGATAAATGCTTACATGTATTGTATGCTTGCTGACAACCATCTACAAGACAGGGCGGGTCAAAAGCATCATTTATAATATTGTAACACATCATGTTGATTGTTAATGCTAAATTATATGGAATATTAGACAGCAGATGCATTCTCTGAGGAGTTCACCCGTATTTCATTTTCATATATCATCCCATTAGTTAATCTTTAAATTTTATATCAAATATGATTTTAAATATTTTGCAGGAGGATATGAAACACTTTCGACATAAAATAGTTGTCATATTGCTCAATCCAGACTTGAATAAGCAAAAAGGAAGTCTGATAGACTACCAATCCGATGATGGAGAAAGTTTACCTAATTCTGACCTTGGGCTTCTAGAGAATCCACCTCACGGAGTAGAAGACAAATGTCCTACCCCAAGCCCATCATGCCAACGGAACAATGTGAATTAGTTGTCGGGCTATGCAACTATATCATGTCGATCGATGATGCTGGGTGTTTAGACTAAGCGTCGTTTATAAATATGTAATGTGCCAGTATACATTATTATTATTCTTATCATCTATTTTTCATGAAGGAATGGGTGTGAAGCTCGACACCCAATCCAATGGATTTAAGTCTAAAAAAACTTAACATGAAGCAGTCTGTGGAGAATGACTGTTTCAACATCGAATGCTTATAATGGCATGTGGTGAGTACTATTCCTAGACCCTCCTATACACTTTATGGATTTACAATTTTGTGTAAGTTATCATAATTCTTCATTCAATATCATTAGTATTGCCGTGTTTCTAAATAGTTTTTTAATCAGTCAATGTTGTTAGATTCAACGCAAGATCAAAAGTTACACGGAAGAAACTATTCAGATGTTGGCAACAATGTTTGATAGCTGTCCAGAGATAGTCAAAAGAACATCTCATCGTGCAATATGGTAAGTAAGGTCTTTTGTACATTGTTGTCATGGTTTATTGGTTCTCATAGCTACCACTTGTTCATTTATCTTCCATACACATTCATTGGCTAATACAGCTTGTACATCATCGACAAACCACAAACATGCATGTATGTCCTGTATATTTTCTGGACCCTAAACATACATCACAGTCGTCAATGGTTAAAACTCGGAGGCATTTAGTTAAATTACAAAGATTGTGAGAAAATTCAACGACGCATTCGAAATAAAGCAACCCGACTAGAATTACGGTATATCTGGATGACAACGTTTATTTCCGACTGGTATTCCAATGAGCATGGGTATTCAACGATGTTCACATAACTCCAGAAAAATATTTTAAAAGCCCGTGGCAATGCACGGGCATTTTACTAGTCTTTTTAGCAGTAGTGTGCGTACTATGGGCCGCCCTGCTACTATTGGCAGCCCCGGTGGGTACGGTGGGTACCACTTATCAGCAGCCCTGGTCAGCATGCCAGCGCTACTGCTATATACTTACCTATAGTGCTGGTTAGGACCCTACGCTGCTGCAAAGTAGCAGTAGCGCGGGCAGTTTAACCCACGCTACTGTTAAGCCTCTACCTATAAGATATTTCCTAGTAGTGCATGTCGTGCGACCATCTGAATGCTCCTGATCCGCCCAATTACCTACTGCATGAGCTCCGCGTCACGCTACTTCCCCAACGGTGTCCACACCTAGAGAAATAAGTGGCATTTGAAATGACATTAGCTGGGTGAGAGGGGAATTTCTTCTCGATAGTAATTTTGTTACGAATATTCCATAAAGACCACAAAAGCGCCCCTACGCTACGCCATACTATTCTTGCAAAAGAGTCCCACTGGGTCTGCAGCAAGGCGAGCAGGTCAGCCCCCGAGGAAGGACTTCAGTTCTGTCCGAACGCCTCACGCACGGCACTCCAAGCAAAATGTGCAAGGTGACACCAAAAGAACACATGGTTAGCGTCTTCCGGCTGCCCGCACACAGCAGATGAGCCATTTGATGGGCCGTTGCCTTTTGCAACGTTTTCCGAAGTTGGAAGACGAATATTTGCCAAAGAAAATTTTGATCTTGAGTGGGATCCCAGCTTTCCATAGCCCCCTAGCTATTTTAAGGGTCGCACCTTCGGCAAGTTTCCTATAGAGGGATTTAACGGAGAATCTACCAGATGCGGTCAGACCCCAGGAGAACACATCCACTCCGGAGCCCACGCGCCCCCAGCGAAAGCACCAAGTCATCCCAACATCGGCGTTCTACAGGGGTGAGATTCCGCATGAAGCTGACGGCCGCATGCAATTTTGTGTATGGCATGGGTTGCTTATGAATGGATTGTGTCCATGTTTTTGAAAATCTTGTTAAATTTGGAAGCATGTTGAATGTTGAGGAACTTGCCCGGCTTTGCTGAATCTGATTTTTGTGTATCCCATGTGCGTGGGATGTGCAATGATCTGTTATATGCCGGTCTTAACGTTAGTTTTTCCTGTCATTTCTACTTCTACCGCGTGACACATATATACGGCTGTGCTTTCGGTAATTTGGTTATTTTCGTAAATACTGTTTGGTACTGGTACGGGTAGTACGGTCATTCGGTAAATGCGGTTTTTTATTTGGTTAACTTCAGACTGAACGCTGAGGTACAGTAAAGAAGCTTGCAGAAAAATGAAAACTAAGGGGGTGTTTGTTTCCAGGGACTTATTGGTTTAGGGACTTAAAAAGTCCCTATAAATCCCACCTAAACCAAACACAAGGAACTTATTGGGACTTATTGTGGTGATTTGGGACTTATCAAATAAGACTCTCAGGGAGGAGCTTATTGGGACTTATTCGCTCCAGGCTCGTTCCCCGCACGCCCCGTCGCCGCCCCACCTCGGTTCGCCGCCCCGTCGCCGCCCCACCTCTCGCCCCGTCGCCGCCCCACCTCGGTTCGCCGCCCCGTCGCCGCCCCGCCTCTCGCCCCGTCGCCGCCCCGCCTCGGTTCGCCGCCCCATCGCCGCCCCGCCTCGGTTCGCCGCCCCGTCGCCGCCCCGCCTCTCGCCCCGTCGCCGCCCCGCCTCGGTTCGCCGCCCCGTCGCCGCCCCGCCTCTCGCCCCGTCGCCGCCCCGCCTCGGTTCGCCGCCCCGCCTCTCGCCCCGTCGTCGCCCCGTCGCCGCCCCGCCTCTCGCCCCGTCGCCGCCCCGCCTCGGTTCGCCGCCCCGTCGTCGCCCCGTCGCCGCCCCGCCTCTCGCCCCGTCGCCGCCCCGCCTCTCGCCCCGTCGCCGCCCCGCCTCGGTTCGCCGCCCCGTCGCCGCCCCGCCTCTCGCCCCGTCGTCGCCCTGTCGCCGCCCCGCCTCTCGCCCCGTCGCCGCCCTGCCTCGGCGCCCCGTCGCCGCCCCGTCGTCGCCCTGTCGCCGCCCCGCCTCGGTTTGTTCTGCCTCGATTCGTCGCAACGGTGCCTCCAATCGCCGGACAGGCCCTCTCTTTAGCCTCGTTGCAGCGGTGCAACATGGACTTATAAGTCCCTGTAAACAAACAGGTAGGGACTCGGGACTTATAAGTCCCTGTAAACAAACAGGTAGGGACTTATGACTTATAAGTTGGGACTTAAAAAAGTCCTAGGACTTATGAAACAAACAGGGCCTAAACATCCTTCCTATATTTTGGTTACATTGGAAGCACAACACCAGAGTAGCATCGGCCAAATGCTTTTCATAAGCAGAGATGAAATAAAAGGGATTACAAGTCATGGGATTGAATTCCACATCCTAGTACAAGTGTACAACACTACTCGTCTACTCCTCAGGAGGAAACTAGAGCGCAGTAGTGGACTTAGTTACTAGTACTGAGTGCACGGGGACGTGCCAGCAGAAAGAAGGACGGCATGGGGAGCATGCTCGGCTCAGGCGAGGCGTAGAAGCTGGGTCCGGCGAACGCGGCCTTCTGCGGCGTCGTCGCTGCCGCGTTGGTCTGCGACGGCTTCTTCATCTGCTCCGGGCGAGGCTTCTTGTGTAAGTCCCAGCGCTCTGCCGAGGACGCGCGGCAAGGGCTAGGGAGGCGCTTGTTGTTGCCGGCGGCATGGCGGCCGCGATCTGTGGGCGGGGACGCGCTGCACGAGGTCTCGAGTTTCTTGCTGTCCCAGCGTTCGACGGAGTCGGCGCGTCCGGTGCTCCGGGCGCCCTGTGACGAAGACGACGACGACGGCATGGTGGTGCGGGGCGCCTTGTATTTCTTTTGCGAGTCCCACCTGTCGACGGAGTCGGCACGGCAGGCGCTCCCGCTGCCCTCCGACGATGACGAGGAGGAGCAGGTTGAGCTGCATGGATTATTGTCGCGTTTCTTGTTCCAGTCCCACCTGTTGACGAAGTCGGCGCGGCCTGGCATGGCGGACACCAGCATGGTGAGGAGGACACCGTGCGGCATCGGCAGCAGCGGCAGCATCTCGCTCCTGGGCGGCGTCGGGAGCAGCGGCGGGAGAAGAGCTGCTGCCGCCATTGCCGCGACGCCTAGGCGCGAGAGGGAGATGTCGATCGGTAGATCCCCTGTTTGATGGAGACGACGATGCGAAGCAGAACGCCACAGCGCAATGGCCTGGGGCACGTATTTATTGTCGCCCGCTGTGCATATGTGTGCTCGATCCCGACCCGGATCGGGCCTCTCGTCCGAATCCGATGAGTAGGAGAAATGATCGAACACACGCGCCACACCGGAAAAAATACGCTGTATTCTGTCGTATCCCCGCACGCTAGGTACTTTGCGATTGGTGATGGATAGATATTTGACGATACTCCCTCCGATCATTTTTACTCCGCATGTATCAGATTTTTGTCAAAGTCAAACTTTGTAAAATTTGACCAAATTAATATTAAAAAATATAAATATCTACAATACGAAATATATATAATATGAAACTACATTTCGTAGTGAATCTAACAGTATTGATTTGGCACTGTGAATGTCGGTATTTTTTCCTATATATTTGGTCAAATAGAGATATTTTGACTTTGAACAAAACTTATATGCAAACTGACAAAAACCGGAGAGAGGGCTAATGCGTACATGGAGTGGACCCATTCTACCTATAAAACCTGAAGCATGCCCAGAACTTTCAAACATATCAGGACCTGCTGCTATCCACCACCTATCCACCACCATCCCTACAAACTCTTAAGCTCCCGAGAAATGGGAGCTCCTGGTGTGTCGGGCTGAAGTGGCGCATGGCCCCACAGTAAGTTTGTGGCCCAGTTGAGGAGTCACGAAAGCGTTTTTCTTATGGTCACGAAAACTTTCACAAGAAAAAAAGATGATCACGAAAACCTATCGCATCCCCTCAAAAAAGAATAAAATGAAACCTATCGCCCCTTTCCCTCATCCTCACGAACAACGGCAGCTACGATTTCTCTTAGGCGGCAGCGCACGTGAACGGTGACTGGCGACCCGCATGAACGGAGGGCGGCGGCACGCGTGCAGCATGTCGTTTCCTCTCTCTCTGGTCTTCCCCTTTTATTTGTCTCGACTAGGGGTGGATGGCGGCCAACAGCGCCAGCTCATGGCCCATGTCCAGTCCATAGTCTCTCTCTCTCTAACCACGGCGGAAAGAGAGCGAACGACGGCAGTACATGGATAGTGGGCGACAGCACGCTGGAACCAATGGCGAGTAATGGTTGCTCGATTCTGGGAAGCCGACGAGTGGCGATGGCGGCTTTGTTTAGTTGAAGAGACGGACGGCAATTTTGATTTTCTAGGTTCTCTCTTTGCTCCGTTTTTTCTCTGTATTTGGTTCACCGATTGCAATTCCTCTGTGTCCCTATAACTCTCTGATTTGTTTATCTTCGATCTGTAGCGAAGGAGGCAATTAGGAACAGGAAGCCAGTGACCAGGACGGGCAGTTCATGTTATCATTTTGTTTCACAAATAGTACGTTGTTTGATCTCTTAGATAGTTTTTTTATGCTGCTATATGTTATGTACTCTGTAGCTGCTAACTACTCACACGAAAAACATTTCATCACAGCTGGCCTAATAACTAATTTGGTTCTTTTTCAGGAGAGAGAATAGAATGGGTTGCCTGATTTTTTTTAAGTATACTGAGTCTCATTCACTTTCTTACATCCGTTGTGAAAGTGGAAGTCTATGAATCACTAGATGAAAATGCTAAATTACTCCACATATAAGTAAGGTGTATTACTCAAAGTCACAAAGTAACCAAAGTGCCAGGAGTGTGATCCAGTTTATAAGGAAGCCCGGATGAAAGCCTTAACAAGTTGACCCAGGATACGAGGAAAACCGTACCGTTGGGTATGCTTTTGATAACTTTTTCAAAAAAAACTGCTTGTGCTAACTTGATGCAACATTGTGGTTTCATTTGTTATAATTCCCAGTTTCTCACCTCTTAACTACCTAGATCATTGCACCTGTGAATTTGTTTACGTACTACAAATTTTGTTGTAGGAGAGAGTGATAAATCAAAGAGTAAAGGTAGAGATGAGATGATTTTTTTTCTTCATAACGTGTGTCTGTAGCTAGAAGGTAGAGAAGAGAGCTGTTTGATAATTCATATTTGTATATAAAATGAGTAGAAGAGGTTGCGAATGTGCAAGGTAAATAGTAGAACATGAAGATCTTTTTATCATGCATCTGTCTCAAGCACATTCTTTGTATTCTTACCTTATATGCCATTAGAACACTATCATGAAGAAACATTATGTTAGCAATCAGGGAATCTGAACTCTTTCCATTTTTGTGTATATGTGCAAATTGAATTTGGCTTTTGTGTTTATATAATTTGAAGTCAAAAAATCTACTACTGATAGGTTGTAGGTTGTTTTCACAAGAAATAAAGAAAAACATTCTACAAGAGTCCAAAAATCACCTCTGTGTTAACTTGGTGTCATGGGTCAATAACTCAATATTATGCCTCTTTGCAGGTAAAGCTTTTGTTGTTCATTTAATTCACTTCTGATGGGTTTATTGTAGTGCAATCTAATTGTCAGCACAATCTAAAGTTTATGACTTCTTCAAAATGTATAAAGCACTATCTCAACAATAATAACTGTGTTTCAATCACTACTCTCATCAAGTTTAAGATTTTTTTGTTCCTCTTCTACAATATCTATGTAGCTGTCCATCGGTGAACATTACTACATTTGTGTTGTCAATTTGAATTTCAAATGCACTTGAAAGTGCCAATTTGAAGGTAGTGATTTTTTTAGTATATACGGAAAGAGCCGGTTTAGACAAACAGTGTTACCTTTTATAGGCCTTATGTGATTTTTCATGATATCAGAACGGAAAGAGTGAAGCACATCTAATATATTTGAACTGGTAACTGAATCATAATTGAAGCTTTTGTTGGTGTGTTCCTTTTGCATTGTCAAAATGCCTCAAGATATGTTGTATATTAGCATTAGTTATCCATATGAATATTTAATTATGAAGTTGCTTACATTCGTGTATCAGTCTTTTTTAGTACTATTTTTTCGAGAAAACAGCAGGAGCTCTGCCTTTGCATTAAGAAGAAGAGAATTGACCAATTTATAAGGAAAACTGGCTGAAAACCGATACATCGACACACCAGCCCCGAGGCTACGTACCTAACGAGCCGACTTCCCTGTTGCCCAAACAACCAGAGTTGCCACTCCACCACACGTCTCGGAGCCGCCACTCCGGCTTACAAACCACAAAAACTCACACACGTCGGCCCCGAGGCCGCACTCCATACGAGTCGACGACTCAGCCGTCCACACGACCAGAACCGACACTCCACAGCACAGGGGTGCTCTCCGGAGCCGCCGCTCCGACTTCCTCGCCGTCCCCGAGGCCGCGCTCCACCTGAGCTGATGACGCTGCCGCCCGCGCGACCAGATCAGACACTCCACGACGATGTTCTTCGGAGCTGACGCTTCGACTTCCTCACCGGCCCCAGGCCGTGCACACGCCTGGACGACGAAGAACCCACAAAGCCACCCGAGCCACCGCAAGCTGACAAGGGCCAGACCTCCAAGGCGTCGCCCCCAAGAGGGAAGCGACAAGAATGCCGCCGACGCCTGTTCTGACCAAGGTCGAAACTTGGGTTTTCACCCGGAGAGCCCGAGACTGAGGCGACAATGGTGGTGAAGGGGCTCCACAATGATGCCTCCAAGGAGGGAACGACGCAGGCAACGACCGAGGTCGAGCTAGGCTTTCGCCCGGAGCTCACCAAATCCATACTCACCGCAGCCTGCACAGCAAACCGTCTTCAGCATCATGCCGACCGTCCTCGCCCGGCCACAAGACCAAGCAGACAAGGCAACACATCGGTGCCAACCACTACCGGCTGCAGGAACCACTGCAGCCCACCTCCCGCCTCAACGGCGCCGTCGAGACCGCGGCCGCCCAGCATGCAGGCAGCACCACCGCTACCCTGACCCCACGCACCTCTCCGCCACCCCGATGGACCGGAGCAGGCACGCCTCTGCCAGACCGCCGCCACAGGCCGACGGCCCGCCCTCACCACCAGATCCGGGCGCAAGGGCCCCGAATCCATCGCCTCGCGGGCTGCCGCCGGATAATCCGCGAGGGAGGTGCACGCCGACACCACCATGTCCTGGGGCCGCCGCCCCAGCGTTCCATCACCGACGAGCAAGGCGCAGCCGCCGCAGGGGAAGCCAGATCCGGGCGGATCCGTTCCCCAGAAGTGAGCAGCAGCCGATGCCGCACATCCGCCACCATCCGTTCGGTCGTGCAAGTGAAAGGCAATAATGACGATATATGATGGACTGATTGAGATGAGAGAAGCTGGTATGAACTCGACCTCTTTTATTTCTGTAAATATGATGAGTTCATCGTTCCTGATCAGCCTATTATGAATAAACATGTTTGCAATGACAATTAGAGATTATAGTTGCTTATGCCATGCTTAATTAGCTAGGAGATTATAATGGTTTACCTTGCATGCCAACATGCTATTAAAATGGTTGTGATGTGATATGATAGGGTGGTATCCTCCTTTGAATGATTCGAGTGACTCGAGTTGGCACATGTTCACGCATGTAGTTGAAAACAAATCAACATAGCCTTCACGATATTTATGTTCATGGTGGATTATATCCTACTCATGCTTGCACTCAGTGTTGATTAATTTTAATGCATGTTCATGACTGTTGTCGCTCTCTTAGTTGGTCGCTTCCCAGTCTTTTGCTAGCCTTCATCTGTACTAAGCGGGAATACTGCTTGTGCATCCAACTCCATAAACCACAAAGTTATTCCATATGAGTCCACCATACCTTCCTATATGCGGTATGTACCTGCTGTTCCAAGTAAATTTGTATGTGCCAAACTCCAAAGCTTCAAATGAAATTCTGTTTTGTATGCTCGAGTAGCTCATGTTTCAACTAGGGCTGTCTGTATCTTCCATGCTAGGTGGGTTATTCTCAAGAGGAGTGGACTCCGCTTCTCATTCACGAGAAAATGGCTGGTAACCGGGATGCCCAGTCCCATGATCAAAAAGATCAAAGAAAATTAAAATAATTAAACAAAACTCCCCCAGGGTTGTTGCTAGTTGGAGGCACTCGTTGTTTCGAGAAAGCCATGGATTGATGCTTGTTGGTGGCGGGGGAGTATAAACTTGACCATTCTGTTTGGGAACCGTCTATAATGTATGTAGCATGGAAGATATCGAGATCTCATAGTTGTTGCGTTGACAGTGAAAGTATACCGATCAAAATGTTCTTCATCTCTATTTTAAAATCGAGCTCTGGCACCTCTACAAATCCCTGCTTCCCTCTGTCGGGGGTTGGGTGCGACATATGCCAAAGGATGGCTTATCATGGTGGGGGCGAGTAGAACGTCGCCGGTGCCTGGAAACGGGATGAGGCGAAGACATGCACGCCGGCGGATCTTACCCAGCTTCGGGGCTCTCCATGGAGATAACACCCCTACTGCTGCTCTGCGGGGTCTCCGCATGATCACTAAGGCAAAGTGAGTACAAGGTTGCTCCTTGAGCTGTTTCTGGAGGTAGGAGAAGGCAAGGCTAGCTCTCTCATTCCTATATGATCTGGTCTAGTACTAATGGATTCGAACCCTTTGCATGGGTGCCCTGGGGGGTTTATATAGGCCTACCCTCCAGGGGTACAATGGTAAAACCGGCTGGGCGCGGGTCCCAGCCGTCTGTCTCTCAGGCCACTGTCTTCTCCGCTGACTACTGGGGCCCCCCGACTAGTGGGTCCCGCCGACTGGCCTGGTACGGGGGCGTCAGCCCTTGTCCTCCGCGGGCAGGTCTTGCCGGCTGTGGATCACTATAAGCCATGCTTCTAATGACGCGAGCTTGGTCGCGGGGTCATGGCAACACTACCGCCGTCTGGCGGGCGATCACTGTTGTCATTCCCTGTCGTGTCTGGTTAATGGCATGTGGGACCCGTGGGACAGGCCGGCCGACTTCGGGGGGGGGGGGGGGCGACTCCCATCGGGTCCGTCTTGGGGTGCTCTGGCCGTCTTCTGTACCCCCGCTGGCTGGCGGGACCCGCCGTCTTTGGGTCGTACAGACAGGCCGTCGTGGGCACAGGGCTCCGCCCCCAAGGGCTGATGTCAGGGCCGGCATGGCAACAGTGCCGCGCCGGACGGAGATCTCTGCAGGTACGGCGCACTGTGGCCATGCCTGCCCTTAGTAAACGGGGTGGTTGGAGTTGCAGGCCGACTCCCTATAGCCGGCCTATTCGGAAGTCGCCGGCCAGGAGTTGGCTTATCTTGGAGTCGCCTCTGGGACTCGGCTTATCTTGGAGTCACCTCTGGGATGCGGCTTATCTTGGAGTCGCCTTTGGGACTCGGCTTATCTTGAAGTCGCCTCTAGGACTCGGCTTATCTTGGAGTCGCCTCTGGGACTCGGCTTATCTTGGAGTCGCCTCTGGGACTCGTCTTATCTTGGAGTCGCCCCTGAACTCAAGGGGCACAGCCTGCCCCGATGTCTTGAAAGGTTCTGGGACTCGGGTTAGCCTACCCGTAGCCCATTACTCCGACAGTAGTCCCCGAAGCTGGTGAGGCCCCGAGGGTGATACGTCGTGGGGCCTCAACAGTTTCATTCTTCTCGTGATGGAATCTGGGCCTTGCTCGCCGTCTTCCTTCAGGCCGAATATCTGGAGTCGGACTTGCAGAGGGCCGTCTTGCCCCTTATGGAGTCTTGAAAGTCGCGGCGGGAACTAGGCGGCGTGCCTGATACGCTTCCCGCGGTCGGCCGCCGCGGACCCGTTGCGCGGTGCCACGCAGCAGGGTCAGTCTGCCCACCCACGCGCGCGACGGGACAGGCCATCAGGCGGGGCCCGCCACTATCGCGCCTCGGCACGCGAACGGATCCGTTGCGGCCAAGCGGACCGTTGGGGTTCCCACGTCGTTACTGCGCGCAGTAACTTCGTGGGGTAAATCGTGGGGGGCGTGGGGTCCTGCGCGCAGTTAATCCCACGCCCGCCCCATCGGCTTCTCAGCCCGCGAGGCTATAAGTAGGCGGGGGGAGAGGAGCGGCGAAGCACACGCACCCATCTTTTCTGCTCCCCCGCCTCCTCTTGCTCCTTCTTCCTCTTGCCGTCCCCGCACCAAACCATGTCGCGCCCGCAGCGATGAGCTCTTCCTCCGCCGCCGCGGCTCCTGCCGTGCGTTCCGGCGTGTGGGACGGCTCCGAGGTGGACGACGACCTCATCAAGCTCCTTCGAAAGACGCATCGGCTCCCCGGCGCGAACCTAGTGCGAGCCCGCGCCGCGCCGGCGAGGGAGATAAGGCCGGCGCCGGAGGAGGGCGAGCGGGTCATATTCCGCTCGCACCTCATGCGCGGCCTGGGGCTGCCGGCGAGCGGCTTCTTCCGCTCCTTCTTGGAGTTCAACGGGCTCTAGCCGCACCACCTCACTCCAAACACGGTGGTGCTGCTGGCCGCCTTCGCCACCCTGTGCGAGGGCTTCCTCGGCATTCTCCCCACCATCAAGCTGTGGGGAGAATTCTTCCAATCCAAGCTCGGCACGCACGTTGCCGGCGTGCCAGCTCAGTGCGGTGCCTTCATCGCGATGCGAAGGTCGACCACCGACAATCCATTCCCCTCCATCCCGCTGATTAAATCGGTGAAGATGTGGTAGCGATCTTACTTCTACGTGAAGAACGTCACCCCAGAAGGCGACTGGGTCAATCTGCCGCCCTACGAAGCCGGCGCGCCGGCTGGAAGGCTATCCAGGTCCCATCGGGTCAAGACGCTGACTCCCGCTGGTGCCGCCGCCGTCGCGCGACTCCGAGTCCTAACGCAGTCGGAGGGCTTGGTCGAGGCCGACTTGCTGGCCGCCTTCGTGGCGCGGCGAGTCCTCCCTCTCCAAGGCCGACCTCATCTGATCAGTCAGATGAGGGACCACCGGGACCCGAGTCGGATGTGCACCAGGGACATGCCCCACGCGGAGGTGGCAAACATGGTGAACCACATCGCAAACTACGAGCTCGCGGAAGATTGGCAGTTCGGCAAGGAGTCGTACTCGCGTGCCAACCCCCCGCCTGTGGTAAGTCATATCTTTTGTTCCTCTGTTTCCTTTTGCAGCCGAATCCGACTTCTGATTTTCTCGGTTTCTCTGAGTTAGAACCTCCTCATTCAGCCTGCAGCCCGCGCCTCGGGACGCCCCGTGAGTTCGTCCCCGACCGAGCGGAGAGCAACATCGACGACCCCGACTTGGGGGCAGCGGCGATGGAGGCCGACGCCGAAGGCGGAGGAGGAGGGGCGGGAGACGGCTTCAGGCCCTCGGCCACTTTCGCCGACTGGCCTGATGACGACGCTGAAGGGGAAGTCGCCCCGCGCCGCCAATCGAAAGTCGGCCATCCAGGCACGAGTTCCTCCGCCGGCTTGGCTGGCCAAGTCGGCGCGAAGAAGCGCTGAGCCGGGCCGAGTTCGCTCGGCGGCCGGCCGAAGAAGTTCAAGGGGGCGGCCACCGCGACCAAGCGGGAAGAGGCGGTCGCGAAGGCCAACCGCTTCCGCAAGGAAGTGAAGAAGCCACCACTAGTCTCTGCGTAAGTGTTTTCTGCCTTCGTCTTGTTTTCTTTTGATGAATCTTTTCCGAGTCTTTATATTCCTTTCTTGCTTCAGGGCCCCTCTTTCCCTTGAGAGGGTCGCCGTCCCCTCCGTCATGCGGTCGGCCGAGACGTCCGCCAATACTCGGCGGATTGACCCCGCCACCGACCTCCGGGAGGCGACGGAGCAAAACGCGCGGGAGAAGCGCGACGAGGAGGAGGCCGACCGCCTGGAGAAGGCGGAGGCCGAGAAGGCGGCGGCCTCCGCCCAGAATAAACTGGAGGAGGCCAAATCCGTCGTCGCAGCAAGACGGCGAGCTGAGGAGACCATGCACCGCCAGTCGGCGTTGCTCGTCATCCCACTGAACTCCGCGCCGCCGCCCCCGGACTTCACGGGGCAGACTGGAGAAGCCGGCGGGGAGGACCCCATCATGGAGAAGGACGGCGGCGAGGCCTCGACGTCGGACACGGCCGCGCTGCCACCGGCGCCTCCGCCGCCATCTGGGAGCGCGCATGGCAAGCAGCCGGCGGGCCGGCCGGTGCCACCGACTGAAGACGAGGCCGTGGCGAAGCTGCTCCTTCAAGTCGCCTCGCCAGCGCGGCGCCGTCTTGAGAAGGCGATTTCGGTGCCATGCCCCTTGGAGGCCGGCGCCGCCAGCTCGACCATCCCAGACGCCGAGGCGACGAGCGCCGCGCCCGCTGGGTGGGTGTGAGGAGGCGGCAACGGCCCGCTGAACCAGGCGCTCCTGGACGTCCAGGTGAAGCTGCGAGCTGAGGGCGACGCCCTCCAGAGCTGCACCAGGGTGCATCTGGCGTCGCGAGTAGCCGTCCAGGCATGTTTTCTTTTTTGACTTTGTTTTTTCTCGCTCTTCTCTGTGGGGGCGCGCTAGCGCACCCACTGGGTGTAGTCCCCGAGTTTCGGGCCGGCTGCTGAGCAGGCGGCCCGGAACTCCATCTGGCGAGTTCCTCATATTTGTCTTTGTCTAAAATACTTGTTATAGGAATATCACAACCTCCGCGTCACTGCCTTCAACCGCAACGTTGAGCAGCTGGGGGAAGCGGACTGCCGACTTGTCGGAGAGCCGGAGTAAGTCCTTCTTCTTTTTCGCGGGGGCGCGCTGGCGTACCCGCGGGCTGTAGTCCCCGAGATTCAGGCCGACTGCTGAGCAGTCGGGCCGGATCTTCCCGGCGACCTTCTTTGTTGACGACTTAACGTCTTTTTCCTTTGTTCTACAGAGGCCAATGACGCTCTTCAGGGGCAGCTGGGCGAGGCCAATACCGCCTTGCATGCCAAGAGGGAAGAGTGCAGCAAGCTCGCCACAGAGCGCGACCTGCTGGCTGCGCAGCTGGCAGAGCAGAAGGAGCTGCTCAAAAAGGCGCAAGACGAGGCGGAGAAGAGAGACACCGCTCTCCTGGCCGAGTTCGAAAGCGAACGCTCCTCCTGGACTGACAAGGAGGCGACGCTGACCTCCGGCTTCCATGAGATCGAAGACATCGTCGACGGTGAGTTTCTTTGCTTTCTTTCTTTCAGCCGCTGACTATAAGTCAGGCCGACTCCTGATTCTTTGTCTTGCTTCTTTGTTGTTTGGCAGACTTCTTCCCTGGCCATTCGTAGGCGGTCAATCGAGCCATTGAGGTTGATCGCGAGGCGCGGAGGGCAAATGGCGCAGAGATTGCCGCCAACGCCCCCCTAACCATCGACGAGCAGCTCCTGAGCATCGAGACTCGACTGCGGCCGGCCCATCAGCTGCTGGGCCAGCTGCAACATGCCGGTGCTCAGGCGATTGCCGCCCTATGGCCAGACATGCCGGTTCTGCGCACTCCCAGTCGGACTGCCGACTGGCTGGAGGTCGCAGCTGGCCGTCCTGAGGCCTGGAAGGGTTCCTCGGCCCGGGCTGGAGCGCGTCGGGCCTTGGAATTCGTCAAGGCTTGGTATCCAGGGCTGGATCTGGACCGGCTGGCCATGTTCCGGTCAGAGGCCCAGGCGGAGCTGGTGGCTGTGGAAGGCACCCTCGTCGAGCGTGCGGCGGCGATTGCCTATTATACCGACACCAGCGTCTTCGTCCCTGAGCGGGCCGCAAACGGCGAGGAGGTGCCGCCGGAGTGGTTCGGGATGAACCCGGACTACGACGAAGACTCGGCGGAGGTGATCAGCTCCAACGCAGAGGAGGAAGGCGAGGCGGAGGATGGAGGCGAGACAGAGGCGCCAGAAGACGGAGCGGGCGACCAGCCTCAGCTCGACCGCGCCTCCAGCAACGAGCCGCGTCCGACCGAGCCGGCTGCCACCGGAGGCGATCAAGACGAGACTGCCCAGCCAGCCGCACCGGCGCCTGACACCGCCGTCTCCTCCGACCCTCCGAACCCGTCTGCCGCTTCTTAGGCTGCTGTCTTGCGTTTATTTTATCTGCTTTAGTAGTCTTTTGAAAAAACTTGTTAATTTGCACAATTCCACCCACGGGGTGTATTTTGAACTTGCCCGAGGGCCTATGTTATGTAAATATTTATCCGACTTCTATCTTTCCTTGCTCATTGCTCTTTTGGCTTTTTCCTTTGCCGCCTTCCCTCAGTCGCCGCCTTGCCAGACGGACAACCGCTCTGCGGACTGCCGCTGGGTCAAATGCTTGGCTACCTTAGGGAAGGCAAGTACTTGGCCTTTAGAGTTTTTTAACAAGTTGGATAGAAGGCGGCAAGCCGTCTACCCCAGAGTCGGCTTTGCGAAGAGAGGCTGGAAACCGGCTTGAGCTATGTTTATGCTTTGGGTCCTTAACCATTTTTCGTGTGGGCACCCATTCTTCCTTACTCCCTGCCCACCAACAGTCGCTCTGTGAACTGCGGCTTCTGATAGGAGACAGCTTAAGCCCCGCACAATACTTGTCCGACTGCAGGAAGCATTTCATAGCGCAAGGCGGCGAGTCCCCGGGCCGACTAGTTGAACCCGGTGCCAAGCGGCGTAATAAAGAATAGCATACTCGAAGGCATAATTCTTATCATACAGATAACAAAAAGGGCAGTCCCCGAGCTCGTCTCGGGGGGCCCGAAGTCTCGGTACTTTAATACAAAGGATAGCGTGGTACATACTGCATCAACTGTAAAATTTTCGGAGAAGATTTGCATTCCATGGCCGTTCCGACTCTTTGCCGGAGTCGTCTCTCTTGCGTGCTCGGGGCTTCTGGGCGTCGATCCGGTAGTAGGAGTCGTTGCCCAGTACTTTGCTGATGATGAAGGGGCCTTCCCAAGGCACCGACAGCTTGTGCTGGCTGGCTGTTCGCTGAATCAGTCGAAGCACAAGGTCGCCCTCTTGGAAAGATCTCGGCCTGGCCTTCCTGTTGTAGTATCGATGCAGGCTCTGCTGGTAGATGCTGGACCGGCTGAGTGCCAACAGCCGGCCCTCTTCCACCAGATCGACACCGTCTTGACGTGCTTCTTCTGCTTCCTCCTCGGTGTACATGGTAACTCGCGGAGAGTCGAACTCTATGTCCGTCGGGATGACGGCTTCAGCACCGTAGACGAGGAAGAAAGGCGTGAAGCCGGTTGACTTGTTTGGAGTCGTGCGCAGACTCCAGAGGACGGCTGACAGCTCCTCAAGCCAACAGCCGGCCGAACACTCAAGTGGTTCGACCAGTCGAGGCTTGATGCCGGACAGGATGAGGCCGTTTGCTCGCTCTACTTGGCCGTTTGACTGCAGATGGGCAATGAATTCTAAGTCCAGTCGGATGCCCTGCGTCGCGTAGAAACGGGCCAAGGCGCCTTTGGCAAAATTTGTGCCATTGTCGGTGATGATGCTGTGTGGTATGCCGTATCGAACCGTGATGTCGGCGATGAAAGTCACTGCAGTCGGACCATTCAACTTCTTGATGGGCTTTGCTTCTATCTACTTGGTGAACTTGTCCACCGCGACAAGTAGATGAGTTAGGCCGCCTCGTGCCGTCTTGAATGGTCCAACCATGTCCAGGCCCCAAACTGCAAAGGGCCAGGCGATGGGGATGGTCTTCAGTGCAGAAGCCGGCTGAAGCGGCTTGGAGCGGAACTTCTGGCACCCCTTGCATTTTTGGACTAATTCCTTCGCCTCTTCTAGGGCAGTTGGCCAGAAGAAACCGTGCGAAAGGCTTTGGCGACGAGTGCCCTTGAAGCCGCATGGTGGCCGCACTCGCCTTGATGGATGTCTCTGAGAATTGCTTGGCCTTGCTCTGGCTCGACGCAGCGCTGGTAGACACCGGTGACGCTACGCCTGACCAGCTCTCTCTTGATTATGGTGTAGGCTGCCGCTCGGCGTTGCACTTGCCGAGCCAAGATTTCATCGGTTGGCAGCTCTTTGTTTAGTAGGAACTTGAGGATGGGCTGGGCCCATGAGGGTGCTGCTATTTCTTCAATTGCCACTACTGCGACTTGGACAAGGGCGGCTGGGCTGGGAGGCGGCGGGCTGGAGTCCGCGGCCGCTTGTTGGATCGCTGAAGTCCCCGGGCCGACTGGCGCAGTCCCCGGGCCGAGTTCTGAAGTCCCCGGGCTGGCTTCGACTGCAGTTTTCTTGGAGCCGTCTGTAAGAATTCTCGTGTCGTCTGCTGGGGCTCTTGAGTCGGATCCGACTTCTTCGAGGGAGCCGGCACGAAGATGGAGTCTGATTCTGGTGAAGGCTTGATAGACGGCTTGAGGAGGCGCTGAAGGGCGACGCCGGATGGTATCGCTTGGCGGGTGGAGCCGACTCGTGCCAAGGCGTCTGCTTGGTCGTTGTCATTTCTTGGCACGTGAATGAACTCGCACCCCTCGAAATATCCGCTAAGTTGCTGCACCAGGAAGCGGTAGCTTGCCATGTTTGCGTCCTTAGCGTCCCAGTCGCCAGATGACTGCTGGACCACCAAATCGGAGTCGCCATAACACAGGATCCGGCGAATGCCGAGTTCTTTGGCAAGCCGGAGCCCATGAATGTGCGCCTCGTATTCGGCGACGTTGTTGGAGGCGGCGAAGTGGATTTGTAGCGCATACTTGAGCTTGTCGCCTTTGGGGGAGGTGAGGATGACGCCGGCTCCCAAGCCGGTGCGCATCTTGGAGCCGTCGAAATGCATCCGCCAATTGATGGAGTCGGGCGCTGGCGGCTGGTACTGGGTCTCGGCCCAGTCGACGAGGAAGTCGTCCAGTGCTTGCGACTTGATGGCGGTGCGGGGCTGGTAGTAGATGGTGTAGGGAGCCAACTCTATGGCCCATTTGGCCACTCGGCCAGAAGCATCCCGGCTCCCTATGATCTCAGCCAGCGGGGCTGTGCAAACCATAGTGGTTGGATGCTCTTGAAAGTAAGGTTTCAACTTCTTGGCGGCAAAGTGCACGCCGTAGCACATCTTCTGGTAGTGGGGGTAGTTCTGCTTGGATGTCGACAGTACCTCGCTCAGGTAATACACCGGTCTCTGGACGGGTAGCGCCTTGCCTTCCTCCTTGCGTTCCACTACAATGACCGTGCTGACTACCCGGCTGGTGGCGGCAATGTACAGGAGCATGGGCTCTTTAGAAGTCGGAGCCGCCAGCACAGGGGGAGTAGTCAACATCTTCTTCAACTGGAGGAATGCTTTATCCGCCTTGTGGTTCCACTCGAAAAAGGTGGTCTTCTTCATCAGTTGGTACAAAGGGAGGGCCTTCTCGCCCAGCCGACTGATGAATCGGCTGATTGACGCCAAGCAGCCGGTGAACTTTTGCACATCTAGCAGTCGGCTGGGTACCTCCATCCTCTCGATGGCCTTGATCTTCACAGGGTTGCACTCTATGCCGCGTTCAGAGACATGGAAGCCAAGGAGTTGGCCGGCTGGTACTCCAAAGACGCACTTCTCAGGGTTGAGCTTGATCTGGAATCGGCGCAGGTTCTCAAAGGTTTCCTTGAGGTCTTCCAGCAGCATCCCACGCCTTTCCATCTTCACCACCACATCGTCTACGTAGACGTGGGCGTTTCTGCCGAGTTGCTTGAGGAGGCACTTCTGCATGCAACGCTGAAAGGTGGCGCCAGCATTCCTCAAGCCAAACGTCATGGTCAGGTAGCAGAAGGCTCCGAACGGCGTGATGAAGGCGGTCTTCAGTCTGTGTGCCGGGTTCAGCTTGATCTGGTCATATCCTGAATATGCATCTAAGAAACTCAGCAGCTCGCATCCGGCTGTGGAGTCTATCACCTGATCAATTCTTGGCAAAGCAAAGGGGTCCTTGGGGCAAGCTTTGTTGAGGCTTGTGTAGTCAATGCACATCCGCCACTGCTTGTTCTTCTTCAACACCAGGACCGGGTTTGCTAACCATTCTGGGAAAAACACCTCCATAATGAAGTCGGTTGCCAGGAGCCGGGCTATCTCTTCTCCAACAAATCTTCTCTTCTCTTCTGACAGGCGGCGCAAGGGCTGCCTGACGGGCTTCACATCAGGTCAGACATGTAACTTGTGCTCGGCGAATTCCGTCGGTACACCTGGCATGTCTTTAGGGGACCATGCAAAGATGTCTCGATTCTCACGGAGGAAATCGACGAGCTCGCCTTCCTATTTGCTGTCGAGGTTTGCGCCTATGACAGCGTACCTCTTTGGGTGCTCCGGGTCCAAGGGTATCTTCTTGGTTTCTTTGGCCGGCTTGAACGAACCCTCAGCTTCCGGCTCCTTGGGGTCAGGCGACATCTCTGGCTGCTTTCCAGCCATCGCCACGACCCGATCAAGGAGCCGCTTCTCAGCTGCGATTACCAGGGACTCGGCCAGCCGACTGCTCTCAGCCGCGCAAGCGGACGACTTTCTGTAATCGCCGGCTATGGTCAGAATCCCCTTGGAACTCGGCATCTTCATCTTGAGGTTGGCGTAGTGGGGGACCGCCATGAACTTGGCCAAAGCAGGTGCCAAGCAACGCATGGTACGGGCTTTCAAGGTCCACCACCTCAAACCAAACTGGCTCTCGGTGGAAGTGATCTTTGTCTCCAAAGAGGACGTCTATCAGTATTTTGCCGATTGGCGAGCAGGAAAGGCCGGGTACAATGCCGTGGAACACAGTCCGGCTGCTCTGCAGCTGTCTTTGCTTGATTCCTAACTTCTCCATGGTATCCTTGTACAGGATGTTGATGCTACTGCCTCCGTCTATCAGTACTCGCGAGAAGCGAGCGGCCCGCCTATCTGTGGCCAAGGTGGCACTCAACACCAGGGCGTAGGAGCCCGGATTCGGCATCACCTCTGGGTGATCAGCTCTGCTCCAACTGATAGGCTTCTCGGACCAATGCATAAACTCCGGGGCTTCTGATGCTACTGCATTTACTTCTTGCTACTGATGCCGCCTGCTGCGTCGATCATCAGCCACACTGGTGAACACCACATAGGCTCCGTGCTCTTCCGGGTACTCATATCGTACTGCACCGACTGGCCTGGCAGCCGGCAGCTGGAGCGGCGGTGGAGGCGGCGGCACAGCAGGCGCGGGAGGAAGGAGGCCGTCTCCCTTGGCGATTCTGGTGAGCCAGTGGCATTTTCGGGTGGTGTGGTTTGACGGCTTCGCGCTGCTGTGGAACTTGTAGGGACCATCTAGAGTCTGCTTGTAAGAGAAGGCCGGCAACCAGATGGACTTGCCGCCTTTCTGTCGCTTGGTCGGAGGCTACCCCTCCGGCTGTTGGTCTTCCACTGTCGCAACCTGCCGACTGCTGGAAGTCGGCTGTGAGGCCTTGCGCTTGTTCTCGTTCTGTAGTTGTCGCTGACTGGCGTCTCCAGCCTGAGGGGCCACTTTGCCAGTCGCGTTAACTTGAATCTCCGTCTTCATGGAGGAGTCGGCTGTGGCGTACTTGTCTGCTATGATCAGCAGCTCGTCGAGGGTCTCCGGCTCGTCGTAGAGGAGCTTGTGCTTGAAGAGGGTGCCTTCTCTGCACCCGGCGGTGAAGTATTCGATAGCCTGCACCTCGTGCATGCCCTCGCAGGAGTTCCGAAGCTCGGCCCAGCGCGTGAGGTAGTCGCATGTTGATTCGTCGGGGCCTTGCACGCACAAGGAAAGCTGGCGATGATTGGGAGATCGCTTGTACGTGCTCGTGAAATTGCGGATGAAGGCCTCGGTGAAGTCGACCCAGCTGTTGATGCTGCGAGGCTTCAGGCTGTTGAACCATGTCCGGGCCGTGCCCTGGAGCATGAGTGGAACATATTTCACGGCAACACGCTTGTTGCCGTTCGCTATGCTGACGATTGTGGAGTAGTCAACTAGCCAGTCTTCCGGCTTCACGGAGCCGGTATACTTGGGTGTGTCTCGGGGGAGCGTGAACCCTTTGGGAAAAGGCTCGTCTCGGATGCGGGGTCCGAAGCAAGGCGGACCCAACTCGTCTTCTTCTTCCAGCGCTAGGGATCGGTGGAGTCGGTCGATCCGGTGGCGGGCGTCATTATCTCCGACTCCCTCTCGGCGGCCAAGGCGGCCACCAAGAGTCGGATGCTCAACAGGTGGTGGGGAAACTCGCCTTTCTCTTCACGGTGAGGGAGGCAGATAGTCGCCCTGCCGTTCCACTGCTCTTGGGCAGCTGTCTTGGTCGCGCTCGATGGTGATGCGAGTCCAACTGTGGCTGACAGCCGGCTCTTTGTCTTTTCTTCCGCGGACTCCGCCAGTCGGCGTCCGAGACGTCGCGCCTTGATCTCGGCGGGGAGGCAGGTCGTCGTTTGGTTGCTGCGGTGCCTCCGTGCGGCCGCCGGCTGCATTCTGCGCGGCGACCGCGTCAAGGAGCTGCTGGACTCGCTCCGTCATCATGCGGCGCTCTTCGCCTTCAAAGTTCTTCAGCTCGTCAGTCGCCGCCTGGGCGGCGCGGATGTTCTCCGCTGGCGTGGCATATACGGGGTGATTGGCCCCGAACAGGTTGGCGATGGTCGCGCCGTGCTGCCGGACCGCGCCTAGGCGGCTAGGCCCAGTCGGAGCCGGTGAGCCGCCCGCAGCGCGATCCATCTCGCGCTGGTAGGCTTCTGACAAGCGCCTCATGCTTGCCAGCTTCTTGGCGCCTTCGATGATCTGAAGGCGGCGTGCCTCCAGCGTCTCGGCGTCTGCGTCTTCCGGAATAGGCGCAGTCAGGTCTTGTAGAGCCGCGTCGAGTGGGTCATGAGCTCCCTCACCGGAACGCTCATCATGACTGATGACGAGCACCTCCGTGACGGCGCTTCCACCGCTCTCCTCGTGAGGGAGTGGCTCATCGTAGACCACCACGTTGGTGGGGAAAGCGTCGAGCGATGCAGCGTCGGAGTCGACTAGCATTGGGTCGGTGGAGACTACGGACTCCAGATCCACGGCAGGCTCGCCGGTGATGTGGAGTTGGTCGAGGAGGCCCGCGAGGAGGTTCTCGGGGCCGCCCGTGCCTGCGTCGGATGCAGGCTCGTTGGAGAGGCGAACCTCGCCGACAAGTTCGGCGAGGCAGCTGGCTGTGCAGGCCGCCTCAGCGCTGCGCAACGCGTCGATGCAGACTCCGTCTGGCGAGCCTGGCTGGCTGCGCTCGCCAGGGAGGAAAAGGGTTCCCGTCCAGAACAGATCTCTGGACGACGGTGCACCTTGCCTCATGGTGGGCGCCAAATGTCGGGGGTTGGGTGCGACATATGCCAAAGGATGGCTTATCATGGTGGGGGCGAGTAGAACGTCGCCGGTGCCTGGAAACGTGATGAGGCGAAGACATGCACGCCGGCGGATCTTACCCAGCTTCGGGGCTCTCCGTGGAGATAACACCCCTACTGCTGCTCTGCGGGGTCTCCGCATGATCACTAAGGCAAAGTGAGTACAAGGTTGCTCCTTGAGCTGTTTCTGGAGGTAGGAGAAGGAAAGGCTAGCTCTCTCCTTCCTATATGATCTGGTCTAGTACTAATGGATTCGAACCCTTTGCATGGGTGCCCTGGGGAGTTTATATAGGCCTACCCCCCAGGGGTACAATGGTAAAACCGGCTGGGCGCAGGTCCCAGCCGTCTGTATCTCAGACCGCCGTCTTCTCCACCGACTACTGGGGCCCGCCGACTGGTGGGTCCCGCCGACTGGCCTGGTACGGGGGCATCAGCCCTTGTCCTCCGCGGGCGGGTCTTGCCGGCTGCGGATCACTGTAGCCGTGCTTCTAATGACGCGAGCTTGGTCGCGGGGTCATGGCAACAGTGTCACCGTCTGGCGGGCGATCACTGTTGCCATTCCCCGTTGTGCCTGGTTAATGGCATGTGGGACCCGTGGGACAGGCCGGCCGACTCCGGGGGGGCCGACTCCCATCGGGTCCGTCTTGGGGTGCTCTGGCCGTCTTATGTACCCCCGCTGGCTGGCGGGACCCACCATCTTTGGGTCGTACAGACAGGCCGTCGTGGGCACAGGGCTCCGCCCCCAAGGGCTGATGTCAGGGCCGGCATGGCAACAGTGCCGCGCTGGACGGAGATCTCCGCAGGTACGGCGCACTGTGGCCATGCCTGCCCTTAGTAAACGGGGTGGTTGGAGTTGCAGGCGGACTCCCTATAGCCGGCCTATTCGGAAGTCGCCGTCCAGGAGTCGGCTTATCTTGGAGTCGCCTCTGGGACTTGGCTTATCTTGGAGTTGCCTCTGGGACTCGGCTTATCTTGGAGTCGCCTCTGGGACTCGGCTTATCTTGGAGTCGCCTCTGGGACTCGGCTTATCTTGGAGTCGCCTCTAGGACTCGGCTTATCTTGGAGTCGCCTCTAGGACTCGGCTTATCTTGGAGTCGCCCCTGAACTCGAGGGGCGCAGCCTGCCCCGATGTCTTGAAAGATTCTGGGACTCGGGTTAGCCTACCCGTGGCCCATTACTCCGACACCCTCTGCGAAGGGCCTATCTATTTAATTTTATGTTGAGTCATCACCCTCTTATTAAAAAGCACCCGCTGGAGAGCACTCTGTCATTTGCATGCATTACTATTAGTTTATATTGGGTATGACTTGACTGGATCTCTTTTACCATGAATTACAATGTTTAGTCTGTCCTTGATCTTTAAAGGTTCTCTGCATTTATGTTTTGCGGTCTCAGAAAGGGCTAGCGAGATATCATCTTGTTATATCATATTATGATTGTTTTGAGAAAGTTTTGTCATCCGAGTTTTATTATTATTGCTCGCTAGTTGATTATGCCATTGATATGAGTAAACATGAGACCTAAGTGTTATTGTGAATATGGTTAGTTCATAATCTTTGCTGAAAACTTGAATGCTGGCTTTACATATTTACAACAAGAAGAGCAAACAGAGTTTGTAAAAGTTTTTCTTTATCACTTTCAGTTTATCAACTGAATAGCTTCAGGGCAAGCAAAGGTTTAAGCTTGGGGGAGTTGATACGTCTCAAACGTATCTACTTTTTCAAACACTTTTGCCCCTGTTTTGGACTCTAACTTGCATGATTTGGATGAAACTAACCCAAACTGACGCTGTTTTCAGCAGAACTGCCATGGTGTTGTTTATTGTGTAGAAAACGAAAGTTCTCGGAATGACCTAAAAATCCACGGAGATAACTTTTCAAAAATATAAAAAATACTAGCGAAAGAATAAAGGCCAAGGGGGCCCACACACTGTCCACGAGGGTGGGGGGCGCGCATGGCGCGCCCCTGTCTCGTGGGCCCCCTGGAGCTCCACCGACCTCAACTCCAACTCTATATATTCCGTTTCACGGAGAAAAAAATCAGAGAGAAAGTTTCATTGCGTTTTACGATATGGAGCCGCCGCCAAGCCCTAATCTCTCTCGGGAGGGCTGATCTGGAGTCCGTTCGGGGCTCCAGAGAGGGGGATTCGTCGCCGTTGTCATCATCAACCATTCTCCATCACCAATTTCATGATGCTCACCACCGTGCGTGAGTAATTCCATCGTAGGCTTGCTGGACGGTGATGGGTTGGATGAGATTTACCATGTAATCAAGTTAGTTTTGTTACGGTTTGATCCGTAGTATCCACTATGTTATGAGATTGATGTTGCTATGACTTTGCTATGCTTAATGCTTGTCACTAGGGCCCGAGTGCCATGATTTTAGATCTGAACCTATTATGTTTTCATGAATATATGTGAGTTCTTGATCCTATCTTGCAAGTCTATAGTCACCTATTATGTGTTATGATCCGACAACCCCGAAGAGACAATAATCGGGATACTTCTCGGTGATGACCGTAGTTTGAGGAGTTCATGTATTCACTATGTGTTAATGCTTTGGTCCGGTTCTCTATTAAAAGGAGGCCTTAATATCCCTTAGTTTCCATTAGGACCCCGCTGCCACGGGAGGGTAGGACAAAAGATGCCATGCAAGTTCTTTTCCATAAGCACGTATGACTATATTCGAAATACATGCCTACATTACATTGATGAACTGGAGCTAGTTCTGTGTCACCCTATGTTATAACTATTGCATGAGGAATCGCATCCGACATAATTATCCATCACTAATCCAATGCCTACGAGCTTTTCACATATTGTGTTTTGCTTATTTACTTTTCCGTTGCTACTATTACAATTACTACAAAACTGCTATCGTTACTTTTGCCACTGTTACCATCACTATCATACTACTTTGCTGCAGATACTAAGTTATCCAGGTGTGGTTGAATTGACAACTCAACTGCTAATACTTAAGAATATTCTTTGGCTCCCGTGTGTCGAGTCAATAAATTTGGGTTTAATACTCTACCCTCGAAAACTGTTGCGATAACCTATACTTGTGGGTTATCAGTGGCACATAGTTGTCATGGTGTACAATTACAGAGCAAGCGCACTCCGCGGACACATATGGGTCGGGCCAGTTTGTGTGGCTAATGTTCTTTGGTTTATGTTCTCAAGCTAACTGGATTTTCTTAAGCTAGCGGCAACAGGCATCACACACAGGGAGAGCTAACTGAATTTGCTAACAGAACAAATTACTTAAGTGGTAACTGAACCTGAACCTGAACTACTTGGAGTACATTGAACTCACACTAATCACAATTTGCTGCTATCTTTGCTTGTGTTGATCACTGTACTTCTTGATCTGCTGTTTTGATCACTGTACTTCTTGATCTGCAGTGTAGATCTGCAGTTACCCCTACTTTAGTGGTAATTGAACCTGAATTCAGTTACCACTGTTGCTTGGTTGATTTGTTGTATGTCTTGATCTGCTGATGCTATTGTAATTTAGTTGATTTACTGCTATTGTAATCGAGCTCAGATGATCTGCTGCTATTATTTCTGTTGATCTGATGCTGCTATTTCTATTGATCTACTGCTCTTGCTGTGTTGATCTACTGTTCATATGATGTTCGTTGTGCCTCAGTATTCTTCTTTTCTCCAGAATTATTGCTGCTTCGAATCTACTCAGCCATCGCAAGGCTCTCCTCCCTCTGCTCCTGGTCCACAGGTGTTGTGCTGCTGCTGGTTCAATTCAACAAAGGAGGCCATTGATGCTACCAATTAATAGAGGGGGCGACAGGGGCTGCTGCAGCCAATCAACAGAGGAGGCGAGGACAGCCTGGGGCGGCGTTGGGCGAGGCGACAAGGAGGAGCGGAGTAGATTGGCAGCAACGGTTGATGAATGATATTTTTACACTCATTTCACATTTGTTTAAACCAAGGTATTTCAATTAAAAAGAGATATTCGCTCTGATATTGGTACTAATGACTAATGAATACAAAGGATTTCACAAATCCTCTCTTTAATGTGTTTTAATAGGAAATGGGCTAAAAAGGCAAGAACTCACATGTGTTAATGGAATGGAAAAAGAATGGAGGAGGAAGAAATCATCAAGAAACGTCTGCACGGAAACCGAGCAAAAGATGGTGTTTAATATGGGCGCAAGCTCCCATATGAGCGCCCGTATGGCATGGATTCCAAGGCAGATCGTCCAACCCAACAACTTTCGTTAAAGGGAGCCCATTGAAATGTGAACAGAGAGACGATCATGGGGCACAGAACGAGAACCTCTTGATCATCCTCATCCACAAACCCTAGCCGCCGCCATAGCCATCTCCACCACCACCATATTGTTCATCCATCGCCAATCATACTTGTAATCGTGCATCGTACAAGGCATCCATTGTAAAACATATTGCAATCTATCAATCTTAAGATGTGTTCTTCAATGTTTTCTTCCCGCGATCTGATCTCCATGTGTGAGTAGTTCGGTAAGGTATGAGTTGAGTCATGAGCCTTGCAATCCAAGGTATTTGTTGAGGGGGATCAGTGTAAGACATTGATATAACGTCCCGTATGTGTGAAATAAAATTGTTACATGAAGATGTCCCTTGTCTTGTCCGTGATCTTCATCCCTGGTACCCAGGATCATGGAGATCGAGCACCGATAAGGCTACGAGCAAGGAGACCGTGAAGTGTTATCCTGAACATCGGTGACAGTAAGGTTTAGTGGGGTTACATTAATCCTATCCTTGGGGAGGAATGAGGTGTAGTCATTAAACACCCAAAGCTCATTTATGATTTGATTATCTTAATTTTCGAGGTAACCCCGCGCGACGGGTAGGCCTGCGGTTGGACAACTGATTCTTGATGCAGGACTCGTGTTGGTCAAGATGTTATTTGGACACATCCCCCACTTAGATCTGTAGCAAGCACATCTCGACGGGTGACTTCCAGTGCGTAAACTAGTATCTTATTTGATCCCATCACAAATACAAGGTTGTAAGCATAAGAACTCATACTCGTACCTCTTTTTATTGTAAGTGTTTGAATCACTATTTGCTTGTTGATCCGGTCAAAAGCTAGATTTGACACTTTAGCAAAAGCTTGCTAGAGACCATCGCTTCAAAGGAATATTCTTATCGTGGGTTCGATAACCCAGGGTCACCTCTGGGGAAATAGGTGCGGGATACTCTTTTCTGTTCCAATACCAGATCAATAAAAAGGAGATATCAGCGTGCAGGTGGGGGGTGGCGCGTTGGGCCTATGGTGACTATCGGCGGTGAAGAGCAGGGGGGTGCTTGCTACTGTCAGGGTACATGGGCCGGACGCAGCAGGTGAAGAACTATCGTGGGTCGTCGGAATTAATTATGGAATGGACCGGCAGGTCCCACGGCTCCACCGCCGCTAGCTACACCTCCGGGATCGCCGGGGACAGGGATGGGGAGGAGGACGAAGCATAGGGGGCGGGGCGGGATTAAAAGGGGCGGCGAGGCGAGGCTCAGGGGCAATGCAGATTGGCAGCTGTGGCGCAGGTGGGTGCGTTGGGAGCTGGGCCCTTCGGCTGCTGCCTGCGGTGGCTAGAACTGGTTCCTGCCACGGGCGATTGTGGAAGGAGGAAGAAGCAGGGGGTTTGAAATCGCAAGGGGTTTTTCGCAAAAAAATGAACTAACCCCACGACAAGCTTTACCGGGCGGAGGGGCAGTAGTCAATTTTCTCGATGCTCTGCGTTTTGCTCCGCAGTTCGATCAATTGGATGTCCCAGATTATCTAACAGAGGAACAAAACGAACACACCCAGTACCCTATCCATATTCCTCCAAATAAGTTACTATACTAAAGCAGGAAGGCTTGTGTTTTTCTGTTTTTTAGAAAAAAATTTAAGCTTCTACTGTTCATTTACATCATGTCAATGAATACTAGTAGCGAACAATACCACATGTAAGTAGTACCCCACACATGAACAGTACAATCGATGGGGAAGGGATATAACTCAGTGGTAGTGTGTCACCTTGACGCGGTGGAAGTCATCAGTTCGAGCTTGATTATCTCTAAACTCAATGTGAGTTTTTTCTATTTTTACATTTTCCCTGATCTATTTAGCTTCCAACGGAGTAAAATACGCACATTGTTAAGAAAAACCTGGGATTTTTTACACATCATTTCTCTCATCTTTCTCCACCATCGCTTGCTTATATAGAGGGTTAAGATTTATGAATTTTCTACGCATCATTTCTCTTCACCTGGGTACCGACGCAGAGCCGTGTCAATCGTCTCCCGATCCTTTCCAGCGATGGTGTTGCCGAGGCACAAAACTGTAGGCCAGAGTAGTATATTTGCATGAACATCAATTCATGGGGGAAATAAGTTCTTGACCGATTACTGCCGATTTTTACACCATGACATTTGCGAACAGTTCACTAACAATTACCCGAACAAAAACCGGAACAATACCCGAATAAATTCAGAACCGCTAACCGAAACAATAGCCAAAAGAACCAAAACAGCAACCCGGATAAACCGGAATAGAAAAAACAGTGAAATGGAACAACACATGAATAAACGAAAAACATTAACCCACCCGAATCATAAATCGAAATAGTAACCAAATGGTAATCCAGAACAATACACCCGAATAAACCAAAACAACAACTGTTAACCGACCCAAATAAACAGAAGCAACAAACCCCATTACCACGGAACATAGCCAGTGAAAAAGGAATGACACCTGGATAAACCAAAAAAAATTACACGACCAGACCATAAACCGAAACAGTAGTCAGATTGTAATTTAGAACAGTACATCCGAATAAACCGAAACAACATATGGAAAAATATAAATAGGCCAACCGGTTTGCTTAATTTGTTAAATCATTCAATGTTTGGTACATGCTTACACAGATCATGGGGTAAAGATAGAATTCGGGTTCTTCTCTTCATTTAATTTTATCGCGCAATACATATTATTTTCTTGCTTATTACGGTAAAATACAGACATAAACGATCACGCGTTTCTTTGACGCTAGTCACTCCAAAATTTCCAAGGCAAGCTCGGACAGCGGCAACGCAGGAGCCGATGCGCGTGAGCATCGATGGGACGGTGCGCGTAGCTCCGTCGAGCTTGCCCTACCACGCCAACTCGATGCAGTTTCCGGAAAACTGCGAGGCGGCTGGGGCGGCGAGTTGTTGTCATGATCCATTGCGGCGGCCCGGACCAGGATCGATGTACTAGAGACGGCACGGCGCCTGGGGCGGGGGGTGGTGTCCAGAAGATGGCGCGGTGGCCGGTGTCCTCGCTGGAAGGTGCCTCTACTAGATATCAGTAATCCTACATATTGCCAATACAGGAACTACAAAGCTATTCAGCCTTGCGCGTCGTTGTCCAGTACAGTGTTGTCTATTGCGCATGATCTTTTGTGTTGAAGGTCCAGCCATGCCACACACACATGAATCGATCAGCGACTGTGTTTTTTCTACACCCTAGCTCGGTGCATCCACGTGCACCTACGCAAGAAAATATAGTAAAATATTTTGAAAAATCCTGAAATTTTGTAGGAATGATCATCAACAAATGTTGTGGACGCTTGCAAAGTTTGGCGGTCAAATGACATTCGAGTAGCTCTATACAAAAAAGACATAATCACTGAAAATTAGTCAAAATGTGAGTGTACTATTTGATTAGATTTTGCAATTTTGTCTTTTTTTGTACAGAGCTCCTCGAATGTTATTTTGACCACCAAACTTTGCGAGCGCCCATAAAATGTGTTGATGATCATTTCCGCAAGGTTGTAGAATTTTTTGAAGTGTTTTGCTATGTTTTCTTACGTGGGTGCACCGTGGGTGCACCGAAGATGGGTACAGCCACAACTTTCCCATCGATCAACAAGGAAGGTAGTAGGGAACCTCGATGATGTAGTGTGGGAGGTGTGGCCAGTTGTTCAACGCGGACCACTGTAAAGGGATGGCGGCGACGAGTACCCACTACATGAAAAAGAATGCATCGTCTATTGTGTCCTGGTTCTGAGAGGTGGTGGGCAGAGAAGATGGCGTGGATGGCAGTGCTCGAGTGTGTCCTGGGGTAGGTCCGGACCGGCATGACGACGGTGACCGATGGGTGGTCGGGGATTGAGGGAGATTGAGGCGGTGGTGTCCATCTAGGGCTACGGGCACGTTGCTCGCTCGGAGAGATGAGAGAGAATTTTCGAGAGAGAGTACGAGAAGGGCATGCTTAGGGAGAAAGAGAAGGGGCTCCTACCTGATGCGCATTGCAAGCAGCGGCGAATGGCGATCTGAACTGGTGTGACGACGGGGACGGCAGAGGAAGCAGCGACGAACGGCGATCTGAACTGGTGTGGCGATGGGGACAGCCGAGGAAGCAACGCGACGGTGGCGAGAGGGGGAGGGTCTGGAGGGGGGACGAGGCGAAGCCGTGTGTGGTCGTGGATTGGGTTGGTTGGGCGTTGGACCGGGAAAACCATGACGTTGTGGTTCCGTAGAAGAAAAAAACCGGTGAAGGTGAGGGGATCGTATGAGCGGACAACGTGGAAATAGAGGATGAGATAATGAAACGAAACGAAGATTCAGAAAGGGGTAAAAATCAGCAGGAGGGGGTGGTGGGAGGTGAGACTAAAAAACCCGGCCGAAAATACACTATACCAGGTTGCCAACTCCTTTAGGACTAGAGATTCGAGGCAGTTAACTACTCCCTCCGTCCCAAAATTCTTGTCTTAGATTTGTCTAGATGCGGATGTATCTAATACTAAAACTTGACTTGATACATCCGTATTTGGACAAATCTAAGACAAGAATTTTGGGACGGAGGGAGTATTATTTGTCCAATTAATCTCTACTTGTAAATAGGGAGTCCATAGGTCGTTCGTTGGTACGCAGTCATTAATGTGAAAATAATTTGAAAACCGAGCGTCTAATCAATTTGAAAATCAATCCATTTATATGAAACAATTTGTAAGCTAAGCATCGAATCAATTTGGAATATAATTAGTCAGACAATATGCAATCGCTCGTTGGCACGCAACCATTAATACAAAAATAATTTGAAATCGAGCGCCGAATCAATTGAGAAATCAGTACATTAATGCGAAACAATTTGTAAACTAAGCCCAAATCAATGTACAAATCAAGCCATAAATGTAATTAATTAACCAGACAATTAGTTACGTACGGAATCAATTAGATTCATAAATAGATAATTTTAAAACCGAGTCATCAATGTAATTAATTAATTAGGCAAATATCTACTTAGATCCAAAATTCGGAACCCCTACATAAAATGGTTGGCATATATGGCGAATGTTTGCCATAAGAGATGGAATTCGCGAACGTTCGTCTGGCAGTTTCAGTTTATGAGAAAACTAGATGGCCTTTTTGTAAAACTGCCATGACACTTCTTTAATTTTGAGTGTAAAAAGTTCATCCAATCTGCATCCTAGGATCAAGATCGTGTGGCAGTTTGGGCGTTCATGTGCAGTTTCTCCCCGGCGAACGTTCGTCGGTTACTATTTTTGAATATTATTCGTCGTGATAAAAGGAAACTTTTCATATGAAATTCAGAAATAGTTTCTAGTTAATAGGTAGCATGTGTCAAGTGCTAACAAACCAAATAATTCCATGCATGGCGGGATTGTATCCTAACCAAAATAAGAAGGGCGCTGATAGGCGCCGGTGCGCCGGCCGAAAGTTTCGGCCGGTCTAGCCCAGGTCATTGGATGTGAGCCGCGCGGGTCGTTGGATCCAGGTAAAAAATAAACGAATCGCCCCCGGCTTCTTCTTCCTCGAGCACTCGGGCTGGATCCACATGCCTCGCTCAAGGAGCGTGGCGCCGCGCCTCTTGTCCCCTCCGGTGGCCGTCCTCGTCGCCGGCCCCCGTCGGTCTTCCTCATCACCGGTCCCCATCCCTTTCCAACCCCTCATCACCGGTCCCCATCCTCGCAAGTCGTCCTCGTCGTCCCCTAGACCCATGGAACAGCCACACCTGCGGTTGCAGCTCTCGACGGCGCCGGTTGTTGCTCCCGGTTGTAGCTCCGTCACCGCCGCTCGCCGTTGATGCTCGCTGCAAGGAATTGCGTCGACGACAGCTGCCAGTCAATCAACGCCGTTTGAATGGATGTAGCAAAAACTTCACTGGTAGTAGCAAAATTAAACTACGGTTGCAGCAAAAATCTTCTCGCCGTCGTTGCGAGGTTGCAGCTCCGCCTAGATGGACGTAGCAAAACCTTCAGCGGTAGTAGCAAAATCCTACTATGGTTGCAGCAAAATCGTCATCGCCGTCACGAGGTCGCAGCTCCCGCCTTGATGGATGTAGCAAAAAACTTTGCCAGTGGTAGCAAAAATCAACTGCGGTTGAATCTTTATTATCTACGGTTGAAGCTTTTTGCGACACCTTGAAGCTTTTCCCTGTTGGCAGTAGCCAGCCCCTAGCATCGTCGTTCAATGTTTGAAGCTTTTTCCAACGCCGGTTGAAGCTTTATGCGATACCGGATGTAGCCTTTTGTTGTGGCAATGGTTGGTTCCAGCATCTGTCGCCACTGGCTGAAGCTTTTCGCCGCATCGGTTGTAGCTTTCCAGAATGCCGGTCACAACATCAAGGGTGTCCCCATTGTGCTCTCAGCTCGACGTCCACCTCGAGCTCGTGTGCCATGGCCGCCCTGCCTGTGAGCTCGCAAGTGATGCCTCCCCTGTCGTAGTAGCGCCGGTACTTGGCCCCCGACGAGCGCGGCCATGGCTTATGAGATGCAGTTGAGAGAGGGGAGGACACTAGCTCGGGGGCGGAGGAGGGGGGTGGGGGTCGGCTTCGGGGGTGCTCGCCGGAGAAGAAAGGGGGGCTCGCTGGAGGAGATCGCAGGTTTGGACTTCCATGGTAGCCGTGGAGATGGGGAAAAAAGTACTAGGAAAAGGAAGGAGAAGGATGTGGGGATGGGGGGAAGGATAACGTGGTGGGCCTAGCGCTGCATGTGTGGATGAGACCGGCCGAAGCGTTCGGCCGGTGCGCTGTCTCCAAACGTTTTCCAAATAAGAAATAGGGATAATATGCCCGCTAGAAAATCACGAATAGTATCAATTTAATAGTAGCATTGCAACTTTCTTATTTACTTTCGTGTTTTAATGATGCTATATAGCATACTTTCTTTGTTTTTGAGTCAAGAGCGACCAGGTTAGCGGCCGTGTCCGAATGACAGTACCCATACATGTCGCCTATATAAGCAAGCCCGCCACCCTTCTCTTCGCTCCGATCCTCCGCGTAGTCGACGAGGTGGTGCTCAATGGCAACAGCGTCCGTAACACTTGCATTCTGCTTATGTGTCACCGTCCTTCTCTCCACTTCGCCACCCACCCATGCGTACATCGGCCACCCATACTCCTCTCCCCGCCCCAGCCCTGTGGCGGCAGCGCCGACTTCATCTTCTGAGTACAAGATCTACATCATCCTGTTGAAGCCTCGAGCGGACGCCGAAGCCATGGACGACGAAGCGCGCCAGGGGTGGTACCGGTCCTTCCTCCCTGACGAGGTCACCTCCGACGGCAAGCCACGGCTCGTCAGCTCGTACAAGACCCTCTTCCGCGGATTCGCCGCCTGGCTGACGGAGGAGGAGCTGGAGGCCGCGTCCAGGAAACCCGGCTTCGGGCACTGGCTCCCGAACGGGATGATGTACCCGGCCGTCGTATAACCATCAGACTGGGAACTAGATTCAAATATGAGTTGTGCTCCAGATCTTTCGGTTTCTGAATTGATTCGGCGCGAAAAATATATCTACTTATGAATCTAATTAATTGCATATGTAATTAACTGTCTGGCTAATCAATTGCATTTATGGCTTAATTTCTAAATTTATTCGGCGCTTAGTCCAGGAATTGCTTCGCATTAATGAATTGATTTTCAAATTGATTCGGCGCTCGGTTTCTAAATTATTTTCGTCCCAACGAGCGATTGCATAGGTAATTAATCGTCTGGCTAATCTCGTGCCATACTAGAGATCAATCAATGTTTGTTAGGTTGAAGGCCGGCCTGACCAAAGATTGCGAAGAGCTGCCAGAGAGTTGCTTGGTTCTAGGCCGCCCGGAACGCCCCCGCCGGTGCCGGCAGCCAAGGGCCGGAGGTAGATAATCCACGGCGCCCACCCAGCCCCAACCGTTCTCTGCAGAACCGCCGGACCTCGCCCATCGCCGGCCGCCTCCATCCCTCTTACCCCATGGCGGCCTCATCCCCGAACCTCCCCCGCACCCTCGACTAGATTCTTTTTTTATAGCTTGGATCGTGGCTCAAGCGGGGGCGATGAAGGTCTCTTCTTTTGGACATCGATGGTGAAGTTGCAAGAGTACACATCGGCGCACCTGAAGGTCTCTTCTTTTGGACATCGATGGTGAAGTTGCAAGAGTACACATCGGCGCACCTGAAGGTGTCTTTCTTTTTCCTCTTCTAGTTTTATCTCCTCTTTCTTCTTTTTTTTAAGGAGATTTTCTTTCTTCTTTGGATGGTACAATTTTCTCCTTTTTCCAGTAAAGAAGTACTCCACACATTGGAGTATATGAATATCAAATTGGTGCAATCATTCATGCAACAACACACTGTCAAAAACTAGCTTAGACATCATAGATGCACACCACACATTATCAAGAGGAAAATTTAAAAGATTTGTACTACCTCTCTCTCAGTTTACAGGGCGTGCGCGTACCCCTAGGTCGTCAATTTGACCAACCTAATACAAGTCATATATTACAAAAAATATACCAACGTAAACTACGTAGTTTCTACTTTCAAAAGGTGTATTTTTTGTGTTATATAGTTTATATTAGGGTGATAAAATTGGCAACCTAGGTATACGCGCAGGACTTGTAAACTGAGACGGAGGTAGTATGAACATGCTGAAGCTATCAATACCACACAAGAGCAAGCATCAACATCTGCCACCACCCTTGACAACACACTGACTGCGATACATAAAAGGGTCCCTAAAATTGACGGTTGTACAAAAACAAATATTGTGCAAGCGATGTCGTCGCGTCTCAGGCAAGTGTGCTATCTCAAGCATGAATGAGTTCACAATCAGGAATTGCGCTGTCTAGCACTGCGGCGGCTGCAAGACAAACAGTCAAGGTAAACAACTGCCCGGCTCTTCTATCAGTTCACCTTGTAGTTACGGTACAAGATCATGATTGGAACAGAGGGCAAGGAACAAATCTCCAATCCTCGTAGACGTCTATGAAGTTCCCGTCCAAAACAACACACATTCATGGTAGGAAGAAGTGAAATTCTGGTAATTCACGTGGACGAGAAGAAAATGTCTCCGAAGTCATACTTTTTATGCATGACACTTTTGAGCATTATGTGTATTAGCAATGAAAATCGAAAAATAGAAACAAAGGTTCACCCAACTTGTCTTGACAATTGCCAGGCCCTAAGCATTTGATGCAATCCCAACATATTTGGGCCTTGGCCCACCTGTATAGCTGATGGAACTAGGACGAATCTTGCAGCCTAAAACCGAATAAAGAACCACGATTTTAAGTAATCTGCAGATCAGCAAGCTCACAGCAATGAGGTATAGCCCAACAGAGCAAAACGCTATACTCTCGGGGAAGAAAAATAAACAGAGCAAAACATTCAAATGTGGGCGCCGCTCGCATAACCTGTCGGGCGCAGCTCACCTGGGCCGGCCCATTGTGCACACCATCTGCCACGCGCAAAAAAGAATCACACATGCTTCTTTTTCTCATTCCAGTTTTCGGAACAAACACGCAAAAATGTTCACGGATTGATAAAATGTTTGTGAATTCAAAAAATATTCGATGACACAAAAAATGAGCACAAGTTTATAAAATAATCTGGAGAATCTTTGCACACCGAATTTGAAAAATGTTTGTGAATTGAAAACAAATAAAAGACATAAACACAAAACTGAAAAAAGGAAAGAATTGGAAGGAAACTATGCAGGAAAGCAAAATGCAAAAACAAAAACCAGAAAACCCAACCCTGAGATAGAAAAAATCACCTCGGACCAAAAAGTTTGCAGTAAATAAAGCAAAGAAACCGCTCAATGATTTCCAAGAACGGGTGGAAGCTTCAAAACTAGTGTAAGAAAGAAAAAAAAAACTGAGTCAACGCTTTCCAAAAACGGGTGGAAGCTTCGAAACCAGTGAAAAAAGCTCAAATGTGGCATGAGCCATGTGCTGCGATTGGCATGCCCACATGTTCCAGACCGGACCCGTATGCGAGAGGAGGAGACCTCCTAATTAGCGCTTGTAGCGCGAGTCCACTGAACGACCTAGGCCCATATTTTTTGAACCTAAAACCTAAAAAGTGCACGCGCACGATACGGAGGAAACGAACGGCCGCGCTAGTCGACAGAAACAGCGGTCGCTGACTCGATGTCTGCCTTTAGTAGCTGCCCCTCTTAAAAAAACCCAGCTAATCCCCTTGCACGCATCTGGCGAAGCGCGCCGCCCAGGATCTTCACGAGCAGCCGTCCGGCGCTCCTCCACTGACCAGCCGTCTCACCGGCGACCAGAAGTCATGTCACGCCGGTCCCCTACTGCCTCCCTTCTCTCTCTTCCTTCTCTCTCCTTCCCAGCTCTCTATCTATTCCACACAGATTGCGGCCATGGATGATCCCCGCTTGGGTCAAGCTCGCCCCGGCCGACCGCCGCCATGCTGGGCCTCCTCTCCATCTGCATCAACGCCGGTGCGCCTCCGCCGCCACCCCTCCCTATCTTCCCCGTCACCGCTGGATTTGAGATCCACACATCCTCCTTCCTCTCGTTCGTCCAAGGAGATGCGTTTCTGCAGTTGGATCGGAAAGAACATCGACTGTTCTCAAATCTTCTTCTAATGATAGTTATGTGGGCGTAATATTGTACTTAATTACACGAGTAGTTTATTAGTTGGCACACACATTGATATTTAGTTGGCTTGTAATGCAGTCTAGTTGTACACACATTCATGTTTAGTTGACAGAAAGATTAGTTGCACACACGATGATGTTTAGTTGGCTTGTAATGTAGTCTAGTTGCACACACATTGATGTTTAGTTGGCAGGACTAGTTACACACATATACTCAGCTGGCGCGACAATGTAGTCTAGTTGCACATACATTGATATTTAGTTGGCAGGACTAGTTATACACTCATATGCTCAGTTGGCGCGGGAACATAGTCTAGCTGCATACATATTGATATTTAGTTGGCAAGACTATTGGCATACACATATGCTCAGTTGGCGCGGTAATGTAGTCTAGTTGCACACACATTGATGTTTAGTTGGCAGGAAGACTAGTTCGTCGAAACATCTCCATGCGGGGTCTACTTTTGAAGAGCACGTCGCGAGGGTTTCAAAGGTGAAAACGGATCTGAATTTCGACACGCGATTTAGAAGATATGTCTTTTATAATTTTAAAAACCAAAAATTAAGGCATAAGGGATGAACATGAAAAACATTAATGCAGTGGCATGCAGCCATCCATCACGTGAGAAGAGACCACATAATAGGTGATTAATTAGGAGTGTCTTTTTAGCAGAGGAATGATTAACTAACAGCACACTACGCGCCCTATTTGGCAAAAAGGCAGGCCGCTCAGGAGCGCTAGCGGGCACCCAGCCATCCGCTAGACACGTCCTTTTTTGAATTCCGGGTGATGAGCTCCTCGTGCGCTAGACGTTCGCATGGGCCGGCCCATATCCCGTTTTACTTCCTTTTCGTTTTTTCTATAGTTTTCTTTTTATTTTTATTTTTCAGTTTTTTCTTTTCTTTTTTCTTTTTCCTTTTTCCTTTTCTTTCAAAATTCCCGAACATTTTTTTGTATCAAATTCAAAAAGATTCATCAATGTATAAAAATGCTCAACGATTCAAAAAATGTTCATAAAATTCATTTTCTTTGTTCATCGGATTGAAAAAATGTTCATCAACATATTTTTTTTCGTAGAATTGAAAAAATGTTCATCAAATTCGAAATTTTCTCATCATTTAAAAAAATGTTCACCAAATTCAAAAAAATTTCATCGGTTTAAAATTTTGTTCATCAAATTCGAAATTTGTTCATCTATTTTTCAAAACATATTCTTGAATACAAATTTTGTGCATCAAATTTAAAAAATGTTCATCAAATCCTTATTTTGTTAATTAAATATCAAAACATGTTCGTCATTATTAAAAATGCTCATGTAAATTTGTTCATCAAAATAAAAAATATGCGCACTAAAATTCAAAAAATGTAAAATTCAGAAAAAGTTCAAAAACAAATTAAAATAAGAATTTCATAAAGTTTGTATATTTTAAAAAAGCATAAAAAAGTTCATGAAATTTGAAAATAGTTCACAAGAATTGGAAAATAGTTCACACGAATTGAAAAAATGTCATGAAATTTGAGAGAACTTCACAAATTTGAGAAAAAGTTCATGACTTGAAATTTTAGGAAAAGTTCACGAAATTTGAGCACTAATCCACCCACCAAAGCCTGAAGTTTTGAACTGATCCTATCCCCTTTGCCTGATTTATAACCTCGCTCCTTTCTACCGCAAAAACTCCTGCAAAACATGTGAACATAATCACCGAAAATGCAACTTAGAGTCTGAATATAATTATGTCTTGACACTAGATTTATATAAAATTTGTTATCGCACACATTGATCCAAATTGCACCAAAACAGAAAGTCCATCTTAATAGTGGTCTGGACATAAAAAATACCCACTGAACCATGTCTGATTCCACTGATCTACCTGAGGACATACTACAAATATTTCTGGATACTGTAAAATTATGAGACAAACGGTACCACAATAAGTTCGCAGATTATTGTCAATGAAGATTGCAGAAAAATTGAGTGGTTTAATGCACATTATTTTAGGTTGATTTTATCATCACAAACAAAGATCAAAAGAGCAGACCAACTAAACTGAAATGGTGAACTGAAGGAAGATTTATGTCAACTTTCGTTCACCATCTTATAGCCATCCTTTGGAACGAAAGGCTTACCTGTGGACTCTGGTAACTACTACTCCCTCTGTTCCTAAATTTTGTCTTTCTAGATATTTCAACGAGTGACTACATACGGAGCAAAATGAATGAATCTACACTCTAAAATATGTCTATATACATCCGTATGTGGTAGTCCATTTGAAATCTCTAAAAAGACAAATATTTAGTAACGGAGGAAGTACTACCTATGTGCTACAATCCTTATCCCAATAAAAAAAAACCGGTGTGCTATAATATCTTAGGCACATTTAGTTGTACTACGCGAAAAATTTCAGTATGGTGCATGTGTGGTAATGGATTCCTACAATTATGCAAGCCATGTGGTTGAACTGCTGTTAGGGTTGCAATATTATATTGTTCAATCTTCAGTGTGTGCAAAATTAATAGTGGAAGCACTAAAGATAACAGAAATAATGGGAACTACACATGTTACGTTTACAGAGGGAATGGTAAATGCTAAGTTACCTCTTATCTTCTAGCAGCTCTCTCAGCTTCGCAACAGATGTCATTTCATCCTAAATGTCGATGTCTTTTATGAATCATCTGCGAAAGGCACTTTGTAGATCACATCCTTGATAATCCTCTTCATATCCGGCTTTTGTGAGACTGATACAAAGGCTTGACAATGATAATGCCCCCGAATCTTGCGATAGACCTCATGCGCTAGAGTTGTTTTCCCAAATCCACCAAAACCAACAATGGACAACACCCTGCGATGACGGTTGGTCAACCTGTCTCCTTCCATCATCCACTTGGCAAGATCGCCTCTCCGACCGTCAACGCCCACAAGGTGTGCTTCGTCCGCAAAAAGAGCAGACAGCCGAGGATCCACGGCTGCATGGTCAGAGGAGGTGCTACAGACAATATCATCCAGCTTGCAACTGCTCTTCAGCTCTTTCACTTGCTTGACGCGAGCCTTCAGATTGTCAATTTGGTTGGCGATTCCACGCCGAGACCCAAGTGTCTTTAGACGGCGAGCAGTCTTGCGAAAGAAGTCCTTAAAGCTTCCATGGCGCCCACCACTGCCAAGCTGGTGAATGAACTTGTTGACACAATCTTCGATGTCATAGGACAGCTCTCTCACCAGCGATATACATGCCTTCACTTGGACATCTGGATCATCTAGCGGCGGACCCCTTTCAGGCGGCTGCACTCACCGGCGAGAAAAGCGATGAGCTTCACCAGCAGGGGGCCCAACGCGCCCAGTGAAGCGCTCACCATCGGCGCCATCAGTCTCTGTCTCTGCTCATTGTTCTGCACTCCAGCTCTTGTTTGTGTGTGTGTGTGATGGTAGTGGGCAGAACTCAGACAAGCAGGAACACGGATGAAGGGTGGGTATTACCAGACCAGTTGCAAGATTTACCTTGGATCACAACGATGGCTGGCATGTGCATTTGGTCAACACGCCTCATGCGCTGCTAGCATGTGCTGGAGCTGGGCCTGAGTAAGTTAATAACAACTTATGTCAGGTCACAACAGGTAGAGAGAACCTCGTTAGCAGTAATGAATTCAGGTTAATTATAAAACCAAGGCAAAACTTTTGGCCCTCAAGCGTTCATCTCGATAGCCACTTGTCCTACATATTATAGTTAGACTTTGTTTTACGCGCTGGGTGCGCATACGCGAATCTCATACAAGCATCATAGCTGGATTCAAACCTCGATTAGTCAACGGTGGCAACTGTACACTGGCATTTAGATTAGGACAGGGTGAAGGGCTAATGTGTCGAATTTTTCAGCAACTAAATTGGATTTTGTTTTTTGGCTGAGATCATGTATCTAAGTAAGCCTCTGCTTGCTCTTTCAGTTTTCGCCATCGAAATTCAACCCCTCTAGTCACCTTCTCTAAAATAATACTAGTGCATATCCACAAGCCCCCGTTTCAGATCCGAATTCGAATCGGGTCAACGAACCAGGATTGTTTCTGCTATGATTTGCCTTAGGCTGTTTTATGTTGCGGAAAATAAAACCAGCAGCTGTCTAGACAGAGAATAGTGGTTTCAGAAAGTATTTCATTAATACCTGTCGATGCTACTCTGTTTGCGTGTAGCTGCAGCTCAAGTATTGAAACAGACATAGATGGCGAGATTACGGCACAGCTTCATCCGATAGAAGAAACAGCTAAACCATGCCAGTTAAGTATTACTCCCTCCGTTCCAAAATAGATGACTCAACTTTGTACTGGTACAAAGTTAGTACAAAGTTGAGTCATCTATTTTGGAACGGAGGTAGTATACTTGTGCGCGTCCTTCTCAGCTGCATAAAACGAAATAATAGGAGGGTGAATACATGTAAGATGTACGTAACTGCTACTTTCTGATTTACACCAAGCCTAGCAATTACCACAACGTTTTTGTAATTTTTTTTGTAAAAGCAATTGTGACTATGGTGCTGTTTGTACACGGACAAGGGGGATATACATGTGTCACTTACTCACTTGTGAACAAAAAGGAACACTCAGGAAAAATCTAATCACTAATGATAGTGATAACCGCATAGCGAGATCAACCACAAAGTGGCAAGTTGAACTATTTGCAAGAGATAGCTGATAGAGCAGCCGAGTCAAGAACCTGGCAGCGGCTCAAGTGGAAATGTGGAATATCTCTAGGAGCCTCAGATGTCCATGTCAACTCCATAATAAAGAACCTAAAACGTGGTGAACTTCATGCGCCTACCACTTTCTGTTCAGCAGGATAATGACATCCACCCAGTGGGAATAGCCAGTTTCAGGTTAAAGTTCGCACTAAAAGCGTTCAAACGGCAGCTTCACTGAACATGACGCGCCACAGGCAGTAATTTTGCTTCATCTAGAACAAAACCAGCAGCTGTTTAGAGACAAAATTATGGAGTCAAATATAATGGCATGTCGACGCATATCAAGAAATCAAAGAAGATTAGCAAATCTTACCTCAGCTTGCACCAAACACCGAATGCACGCTCAACCACCGAAACAGACATGGATGGCAGGATTAGGGGACATCTTAATCATTGCACCTCCAAACACGCACTCCATACAATTACAGAAGAAACATCGTAATCATTCCGGTTCAGTGGTTGCATTATACTTGGTTATGGAGCATGCCTGAAAGGAGCGTTTCTTGGTATGTTGGTTGGTCGATTTACCAGTTGAAAGCTGCAGAAAAGCATGTAGCAGCAGCAGCACTTCAAATTACTACTACTACTGCAAGAGAACAAACTGATGATAGGCCTTCAAACTTACCGCGAAGATAGCCGGCCATCAGAATATTCTACAAGCTTTTGAGATGCCAAGGGTTGCTGCAAAGGTAGACGTTAGCCTTCTCGGTTGCATAAAAAGGAGCAGTATAAAAGACAGTAAAAGATGGATAAATTCATGTGTAGTTGCTGCCCAACTTTCTATGGCTTTACATCAGGACAGTGATGCAGGGTGACTGGCAGTTGCAACACTTGCATAGATCTGAGGATAGTACACAAATATCTTGTTGCAGATATGTCATCCGGAAGAAGTTAAATATCTGAAATATGATTAAAATACCTGAAGTATAACGACACGGAGCTACATCGAAATTTCAGTCAGACAGCCACAGATTATTTTGCAAAATAATACTAATAGCGAGGACTTGTTCTCTGTGGACAGATGAAGTGAATGTGGATGCATTGACTTGTGAACAAGAAAGGAACACCCTGGGAATCTAATCACTAATGAGCATAGTGATAACAACATAGAGATTATCCACAAAGTCATGATATATCTGCAAGCGATTGATGATAACAGCTAACTCAAGAAGAGCAGAAAATATCTAGGACAATATATGTTTAACTGAACCATTCAAACATTGTAAACACCAGGCCACATTAAATTAAATAAATGACGCGGACATGTAAAAAGTTGGGTAACTTCATGTGTAATTGCTGCAACTTTCTATGATCAGGATGATGATGCAGGGTGACTGGCAATTGCAACACTTGCATAGATCTGAGGATCGTAAACAAATATCTTGTTTCGAATATGTCATCCAGAAGAACTTAAATATCTGAAGATGACGGGCTACATCGATATTTCAGTCAGGCAGATTATTTTGCAAAAATACTAACGAGGTCTTGTTCTCTGTGGACAGATGAAATGAACATGGATGTGTTGACCTGTGAACAAGAAAAGAACACCCAGGGAATCTAATCACTAATAATCATAGTGATAACAACATACAGTAGAAATTATCCACAAAAGCCATGGTAATATCTGCAAGAGATATATGAGTCATCTAGCTAGCTCAAGAAGCCAGAGACTAGAGCAGAAAATATTTAGGACGATATGTCAAAATGAACCATTCAACATTGTAAAGACCAGGCCAAATTGAATTAAATGAATCAAAAATCATCAAACACATTGTTTGCTAGTACCAACAAAACAATTCATCACCTAGGTTCCAAATGCTCGATTCAGAATCACAGTGGGCATCACCCCTGAAACTAATATAGCAGATGTTGCTCTGCTCCTATGTACAACACCAATTCTGTTCTACAAATCGTCGTGTTTCCTTTCTTCTATAAATACATAAAAACATGAACCAGAAGCAATCGGAAACCTTTTCTTTTTGGTTCAGAGTTGAGGACTATCTCTGCACCATCGTGTCGGCCGCGTGGCCATCTTCCAGCCTCCAGCTCATGCTCCGGCTTCTCGAGCCATGGCTGAACGCCGCGGAGTGATCCGACGCCTCGGTCATCTCCTCGGGCCTCATTTGGGAGGACGAAGCGTGGGAGCCTGACGAATGGCCGCGGCCGAAGCAGGCGAACATATTGCGGAAGACGCGTCGAATGGCGCTCCTCTCCGTCGACCGGCTCTGCCTCGACCCCCACGAGATCCTCCTCGGCGCGCCGCCGTGGTTGAAACCGCCGTCCATCTCCGTGTAAACGACCGGGAGCTCCCTCTCCTCGGGTCTCCTGCCGCCGGCGAACCTCCCGACGGCGAACCCGCCTCCGGGCAGCCTCCAGATGGTCAGCCCCACGGTGGTCTCCTCCTCGGCCCCGGCGCTGGCGGCCTGCGACCGCGCGGCGGCGGTGTCGGTGGGCATCTCGTGGCGGCACACTGGGCAGGAGTTGCGGAGCTGCAGCCAGGGGAGGATGCAGTCCTCGTGGTAGATGTGGGCGCAGGGCATCTCCCTGGCCTCGGCGCCCAACTCGAAGGGCTCCTTGCAGACGGCGCAGTGGCAGTCGGCGGCGACGTGCGAGGCCGCGATGGCGACGGTGGGCATGGACTCGACGGCCGCCTTGGACGCCGGCGGGGTTTCGCGCGCCCGGGTGAGGCCGCCGGCCTCGATCTGCGCGAGCTGGCCCAGGAGCCGCTCGAACCCGGACCCCATGAGGAAGTCCGACATGCTCTCCGGCAGCGGGCGGAGGCCCGAGCCCGCCCCGTCGTCGTAGAAGAGCTCGAAGCTGCTCGCCGCGGCCAGCTGGCCCTCGTCGTCGTTCTCGTCCCCCGGTGCGGCGCCGAGCGCCGAGCGCCGCAGCACGATGACCGGGTTGAACGGCGCGCGGTCGCCCCCGCCACCTCCTCCAGAGGCGGAGGCGGCTGCCGCAGCAGCCGCGGCCGCCCGGCGGCTGCGGCGGAGGCGGAGGTCGTTGGCGTGGTGCGCGCGCGGGCGGCGGAGGTAGGCGGGGGCCGGCGGGGTCCGGCGCATCTCCTCGAGGAACCCGCCGCCGCAGTCCGGGCAGGCGACGTCGCCGCCCTCGGCCGCCGCCGCGGCGCGCACGAAGCGGTCGCAGCTGTAGCACCAGTAGGACGCCGACGCGCCCGGAGACGAATCCATGGACCGGCAGGCACACGGCAAGAAAAGATCCTGACTTTTGACTTTTTCCTGCGAGCTCAGATCTGGCCGGCAGAACTCAGCACCGGAACGCTCCTACCTTGGCCGGCGGTTATGCTTCACCCTCGGCGACCGGTCCGGCGTCGAGGAGTAGTAGGGCGTGGTGAGAGGCCGTCGGATCCCTTGACCGGCGGCGGAGGAAGAGGAGGTTTGGAGGAAGAAGGGGACGGAGACTTTGCCCTGTGGAGGGCCGGTTGTTGGGTGGGGGAAATGAAGGGGAATGGAGGAGACGGTGGAGTGGGGGAGGGTGGGGTTTTAACCGGCGGGCGACAAATCAAAGCGCGTGGAAACGGAAGCGGGGAGGAAATGGTGCCGGTGGAGTTTATTGCTGTGGGGAATGAGAATGGCGTGACGGTCTCCGACGCGGCTTCGTCGCCGTTTCTTGTCGTTCGTTGCCGGGATTGCCGTCGAGGAGGCCACCGTTTGTTTGGTTTCGTTTGTACGTAGCACTACTCCATTTGGTTTGGTTTTGGTTTGGTGACAGACACGGTAGCGCCGGCCAGACGGGTCGGTCCTCCCCTCCTCCCAACACGCAATTCCCGGCGGTTTCGTACGAGTATAGTGGTGGATGTCTCTCTCTCTTTTCCCGTTTTTAGCTGGAAAGCTTTTCTTGTTTTGCTCCTTGTTAAATAAAAGCTCGCACGCTACTAGTACTCTTTCCGTATTTAAAAAAAGACCATGCACATGTATTTATTTTCTCAAAAGCTTTCGATATAAATCATCTTCAATCATGAGAGTATAACAAACACTAAAAATTAATAAAAATTAAATATATATCCGTAGACCACCTAGCAACGACTACAAGCACTCAAGCAAACTGAAAAACGCGCCGCCGCCGTCGTCATCGCCCCTCCCTTGCCGGAGCCGGGTAAAACTGTTGTAGTAAATAGTCGGGAAGACGTCGTGGCGTAGATCAGAAGGATCCAACGATGAAGACACACAAACTAAAACAAAACGATGAGCAGGTCCAAGAAAAATTCACCAAAGACAAATCCATGTTCACGTTTGCACAGGCGTATGTTCAAACGGAGGACCCATTTGATCCCCGCCATTCCGAGTCCCGGAAAAAGGGAAGGATGCAATGTCGTTCATCTTCGGTTTCCGGTGCCACCGTAATGGCGCGTCATTGGTCATCACATCAACAAGGAAATCTTGTCCAAAGGTTGGCAATTCCTTTAGAGCAAGTTCAGATGATTGCTCAGAAACTCATAGTTGGGCTCGAGAGCATTGTGCATTGCTAAAAATTCTCAAAGAGTTGTTCTTTGGAGAGCATAGTATGATGAATTTTGTAAGGTGTGTTGGGAGGGGGGGGGGGGGGGTATTGTTTATCATTGGCTTCTATGGTAGAACCCACATCCGGGAGGCAAGAGAGATGGTGGTTTACCTTGTGGCGGATGTCTGCACCGAGTCCACTTATCTTTAGTCCGTCAAGTTAGCAGATACTATGATAGCGATATCACCGAGTTTTGCCGATTCAGCTGTATTGATATATGATTTCACGTTCATGGACATTAATAAGATCGATCCAACGAATTGCTACTACAGTTGCAAAAATGCGAAACCTCGTGTTCTTTTTATCGAGAGAAAAAGTCGGTGCATAACATATCGCTATTATATTAACTATTTTTTGCGGATGACTATTATATTAACTTACTTATCTGTCTTCTTGCTAACGATAAAAAGTATTATGTTTTATCATCGATTTTGCAGGTAAATAGTTTGATGCCATAATGTACTTGACAGATGTCTTTTAAAAATTTCGTGGAACATCTAACAAAAATGTTTTTTTATTATTACTGTAAACTAAATGGTGCAAATGGACTCAAGACTCGAGAGCACAAAACCCACTTCGGATAGTTGTCTATCTACAAATAAAAACTATACATACAAAGATATTTTCTTTCGGGGATGTATTCATGTTCGCGGAAGCAATGAATCAGACTTTTGGATTTTTCTTCAGATTTTCATTTAGTAAAGATGTCCCAACCTTTATAGTTTCCTAATAAAAACAAAAAGACTATTCATTTGCTAAGCAGGGGAAATTTGTTTGTGAATTCTTCAAGTCATCTTGGAATAAAAAAATGCCCTGGCCTTCATTTTCCCCAAAACAAAGAAAACCTACTCTCCATGTTGGATGCTTGGGTCCATCCGCCTAAATCCCAGCAAAAATAATTAACTTCCCAATTAAGCCAACTAAAAACGTGCCCTGACATAGGGATAACCTCCTTCCACATGCCTTCCTGTGAAAGTGACAAAGCCAAAAAGTGATTAAGAAACGGATAATCATCCAGGTTGGACACGCCGCACCAAGGATTTTAGGCAAGCTAGCTAGCGTGCTACCGCCACTCGGAACGACGGACGGAGGAGTCAAAGTCAAGGCTGGCGCGCTACCTGCCGGCCCTCCCGCTGCAGGCCGTCGGCGGCGACCGACGGCGACGCGCCGAGTGAGCCAACACAACCCCGCGTCGCCGCCGCCGTGCCGCTGGCTGCGTTTTCCAGCCGGATGGAGATTTCATATACGTATTTCGAAACAAGACAAGAGTGCTCTGGCTGGCACAACACACCATCATCATCTTGCGGTATCCCACCGCAGCGTCCCACCGGCGGCATTGCGCTGCCGACGGCCATCACCTAGCGTCAGTGTCCTCCACCTCACATGGAGGCCACCGTGTCACCGCAGCCGCCTACGATCTTCAGGGCTCTGATACCAATTGTTGGCGCCGCCTCCTCGCAACGCCGCTTCTTCCTCTACCTTGAGCTGCCTCTCACAATTCAAGGTTTCTCCTTTTGTCTCTCTCAAGAACACATGAGAACACACACGCTCGCACACATGCACCAAGGGAGAAACCAGCCGCTAGCTTTGCCAAGAGGCTCTCTCCTTGGTGAAAACAAACACTACATTGTTTCTGCCTCAGCCCTCACGGCCTCTTTTTCTCATTAACTCAGTGCCATACTTATATACACTGGAGGTTTGCCTCACGCACACCCTAACTAGCCGGCACTCTCTGGCCACTAACCCACTAATCCATCTACGACGCCACTAACCCAACAAACTCCACGCACTACATCTCCTGGAATCTCTCCAAGGTCAACAAGACGCAGCTATGTAGCTAACGGCTCATGCATGCAACTAACAAATATCTATCTACATGCACGTACGTCCAACACTTCCGCCAGGCTTCCAACGTCCACCTAGCCAGTCACGCGGGCTGACAAACCAACCAAGTCACATGGCTAGCATCCGTACGCATGCATCTAGCAACCGGATAAGAGCATACCGGATCACCCGGCTCAACCTATCACGCTCCAGCCCCTTGCATGACTTGCCACTTCACACAGCACCACGGCTTCACACCGCCTCGGCATCTCACCATACTCACCGCATCGCACCGCAGTGCGGCATCTCGCCTCCTCGTCACACCTTCGCTGAAACTTAGCAGGACTCTCTATTCCTAGACTAAACTATATGCAAAACTCAAACATGCAGATACAAGGAATCAAGATTAAGTCTAACATTCACCCCCTAATCTTGATTCTCCAATCTTCAACACGGATCACCAGCAGCCACTTGACGACGCCATCGCAATGCCGTATCAAACTTGCCGTGGACGACATCATCGCAATGCCGATCACCGGCGCACACCATCTTGTCGTAGATGACGTCCTCGCGACGCCGATCACCACACCATCATCATCTTGCGGCATCCCACCGCAGCGTCCCACCGGCGGCATTGCGCTGCCGCCGGCCATCACCTAGCGCCGGTGTCCTCCACCTCACATGGAGGCCACCGTGTCACCGCAGCCGCCTACGATCTTCAGGGCTCTGATACCAATTGTTGGCGCCGCCTCCTCGCAACGCCGCTTCTTCCTCTACCTTGAGCTGCCTCTCACAATTCAAGGTTTCTCCTTTTGTCTCTCTCAAGAACACATGAGAACACACACGCTCGCACACATGCACCAAGGGAGAAACCAGCCGCTAGCTTTGCCAAGAGGCTCTCTCCTTGGTGAAAACAAACACTACATTGTTTCTGCCTCAGCCCTCACGGCCTCTTTTTCTCATTAACTCAGTGCCATACTTATATACACTGGAGGTTTGCCTCACGCACACCCTAACTAGCCGGCACTCTCTGGCCACTAACCCACTAATCCATCTACGACGCCACTAACCCAACAAACTCCACGCACTACATCTCCTGGAATCTCTCCAAGGTCAACAAGACGCAGCTATGTAGCTAACGGCTCATGCATGCAACTAACAAATATCTATCTACATGCACGTACGTCCAACACTTCCGCCAGGCTTCCAACGTCCACCTAGCCAGTCACGCGGGCTGACAAACCAACCAAGTCACATGGCTAGCATCCGTACGCATGCATCTAGCAACCGGATAAGAGCATACCGGATCACCCGGCTCAACCTATCACGCTCCAGCCCCTTGCATGACTTGCCGCTTCACACAGCACCACGGCTTCACACCGCCTCGGCATCTCACCATACTCACCGCATCGCACCGCAGTGCGGCATCTCGCCTCCTCGTCACACCTTCGCTGAAACTTAGCAGGACTCTCTATTCCTAGACTAAACTATATGCAAAACTCAAACATGCAGATACAAGGAATCAAGATTAAGTCTAACATTCACCCCCTAATCTTGATTCTCCAATCTTCAACACGGATCACCAGCAGCCACTTGACGACGCCATCGCAATGCCGTATCAAACTTGCCGTGGACGACATCATCGCAATGCCGATCACCGGCGCACACCATCTTGTCGTAGATGACGTCCTCGCGACGCCGATCACCACACCATCATCATCTTGCGGCATCCCACCGCAGCGTCCCACCGGCGGCATTGCGCTGCCGCCGGCCATCACCTAGCGCCGGTGTCCTCCACCTCACATGGAGGCCACCGTGTCACCGCAGCCGCCTACGATCTTCAGGGCTCTGATACCAATTGTTGGCGCCGCCTCCTCGCAACGCCGCTTCTTCCTCTACCTTGAGCTGCCTCTCACAATTCAAGGTTTCTCCTTTTGTCTCTCTCAAGAACACATGAGAACACACACGCTCGCACACATGCACCAAGGGAGAAACCAGCCGCTAGCTTTGCCAAGAGGCTCTCTCCTTGGTGAAAACAAACACTACATTGTTTCTGCCTCAGCCCTCACGGCCTCTTTTTCTCATTAACTCAGTGCCATACTTATATACACTGGAGGTTTGCCTCACGCACACCCTAACTAGCCGGCACTCTCTGGCCACTAACCCACTAATCCATCTACGACGCCACTAACCCAACAAACTCCACGCACTACATCTCCTGGAATCTCTCCAAGGTCAACAAGACGCAGCTATGTAGCTAACGGCTCATGCATGCAACTAACAAATATCTATCTACATGCACGTACGTCCAACACTTCCGCCAGGCTTCCAACGTCCACCTAGCCAGTCACGCGGGCTGACAAACCAACCAAGTCACATGGCTAGCATCCGTACGCATGCATCTAGCAACCGGATAAGAGCATACCGGATCACCCGGCTCAACCTATCACGCTCCAGCCCCTTGCATGACTTGCCGCTTCACACAGCACCACGGCTTCACACCGCCTCGGCATCTCACCATACTCACCGCATCGCACCGCAGTGCGGCATCTCGCCTCCTCGTCACACCTTCGCTGAAACTTAGCAGGACTCTCTATTCCTAGACTAAACTATATGCAAAACTCAAACATGCAGATACAAGGAATCAAGATTAAGTCTAACATTCACCCCCTAATCTTGATTCTCCAATCTTCAACACGGATCACCAGCAGCCACTTGACGACGCCATCGCAATGCCGTATCAAACTTGCCGTGGACGACATCATCGCAATGCCGATCACCGGCGCACACCATCTTGTCGTAGATGACGTCCTCGCGACGCCGATCACCACACCATCATCATCTTGCGGCATCCCACCGCAGCGTCCCACCGGCGGCATTGCGCTGCCGCCGGCCATCACCTAGCGCCGGTGTCCTCCACCTCACATGGAGTCCACCGTGTCACCGCAGCCGCCTAGGATCTCCAGGGCTCTGATACCAATTGTTGGCGTCGCCTCCTCGCAACGCCGCTTCTTCCTCTACCTTGAGCTGCCTCCCACAATTCAAGGTTTCTCCTTTTGTCTCTCTCAAGAACACATGAGAACACACACGCACGCACACATGCACCAAGGGAGAAACCAGCCGCTAGCTTTGCCAAGAGGCTCTCTCCTTGGTGAAAACAAACACTACATTGTTTCTGCCTCAGCCCTCACGGCCTCTTTTTCTCATTAACTCAGTGCCATACTTATATACACTGGAGGTTTGCCTCACGCACACCCTAACTAGCCGGCACTCTCTGGCCACTAACCCACTAATCCATCTACGACGCCACTAACCCAACAAACTCCACGCACTACATCTCCTGGAATCTCTCCAAGGTCAACAAGACGCAGCTATGTAGCTAACGGCTCATGCATGCAACTAACAAATATCTATCTACATGCACGTACGTCCAACACTTCCGCCAGGCTTCCAACGTCCACCTAGCCAGTCACGCGGGCTGACAAACCATCCAAGTCACATGGCTAGCATCCGTACGCATGCATCTAGCAACCGGATAAGAGCATACCGGATCACCCGGCTCAACCTGTCACGCTCCAGCCCCTTGCATGACTTGCCGCTTCACACAGCACCACGGCTTCACACAGCCTCGGCATCTCACCATACTCACCGCATCGCACCGCAGTGCGGCATCTCGCCTCCTCGTCACACCTTCGCTGAAACTTAGCAGGACTCTCTATTCCTAGACTAAACTATATGCAAAACTCAAACATGCAGATACAAGGAATCAAGATTAAGTCTAACATTCACCCCCTAATCTTGATTCTCCAATCTTCAACACGGATCACCAGCAGCCACTTGACGACGCCATCGCAATGCCGTATCAAACTTGCCGTGGACGACATCATCGCAATGCCGATCACCGGCGCACACCATCTTGTCGTAGATGACGTCCTCGCGACGCCGATCACCACACCATCATCATCTTGCGGCATCCCACCGCAGCGTCCCACCGGCGGCATTGCGCTGCCGCCGGCCATCACCTAGCGCCGGTGTCCTCCACCTCACATGGAGTCCACCGTGTCACCGCAGCCGCCTAGGATCTCCAGGGCTCTGATACCAATTGTTGGCGCCGCCTTCTCGCAACGCCGCTTCTTCCTCTACCTTGAGCTGCCTCTCACAATTCAAGGTTTCACCTTTTGTCTCTCTCAAGAACACATGAGAACACACACGCACGCACACATGCACCAAGGGAGAAACCAGCCGCTAGCTTTGCCAAGAGGCTCTCTCCTTGGTGAAAACAAACACTACATTGTTTCTGCCTCAGCCCTCACGGCCTCTTTTTCTCATTAACTCAGTGCCATACTTATATACACTGGAGGTTTGCCTCACGCACACCCTAACTAGCCGGCACTCTCTGGCCACTAACCCACTAATCCATCTACGACGCCACTAACCCAACAAACTCCACGCACTACATCTCCTGGAATCTCTCCAAGGTCAACAAGACGCAGCTATGTAGCTAACGGCTCATGCATGCAACTAACAAATATCTATCTACATGCACGTACGTCCAACACTTCCGCCAGGCTTCCAACGTCCACCTAGCCAGTCACGCGGGCTGACAAACCAACCAAGTCACATGGCTAGCATCCGTACGCATGCATCTAGCAACCGGATAAGAGCATACCGGATCACCCGGCTCAACCTGTCACGCTCCAGCCCCTTGCATGACTTGCCGCTTCACACAGCACCACGGCTTCACACCGCCTCGGCATCTCACCGTACTCACCGCATCGCACCGCAGTGCGGCATCTCGCCTCCTCGTCACACCTTCGCTGAAACTTAGCAGGACTTTCTATTCCTAGACTAAACTATATGCAAAACTCAAACATGCAGATACAAGGAATCAAGATTAAGTCTAACATTCACCCCCTAATCTTGATTCCCCAATCTTCAACACGGATCACCAGCAGCCACTTGACGACGCCATCGCAATGCTGTATCAAACTTGCCGTGGACGACATCATCGCAATGCCGATCACCGGCGCACACCATCTTGTCGTAGATGACGTCCTCGCGACGCCGATCACCACACCATCATCATCTTGCGGCATCCCACCGCAGCGTCCCACCGGCGGCATTGCGCTGCCGCCGGCCATCACCTAGCGCCGGTGTCCTCCACCTCACATGGAGTCCACCGTGTCACCGCAGCCGCCTAGGATCTCCAGGGCTCTGATACCAATTGTTGGCGCCGCCTCCTCGCAACGCCGCTTCTTCCTCTACCTTGAGCTGCCTCTCACAATTCAAGGTTTCTCCTTTTGTCTCTCTCAAGAACACATGAGAACACACACGCACACACACATGCACCAAGGGAGAAACCAGCCGCTAGCTTTGCCAAGAGGCTCTCTCCTTGGTGAAAACAAACACTACATTGTTTCTGCCTCAGCCCTCACGGCCTCTTTTTCTCATTAACTCAGTGCCATACTTATATACACTGGAGGTTTGCCTCACGCACACCCTAACTAGCCGGCACTCTCTGGCCACTAACCCACTAATCCATCTACGACGCCACTAACCCAACAAACTCCACGCACTACATCTCCTGGAATCTCTCCAAGGTCAACAAGACACAGCTATGTAGCTAACGGCTCATGCATGCAACTAACAAATATCTATCTACATGCACGTACGTCCAACACTTCCGCCAGGCTTCCAACGTCCACCTAGCCAGTCACGCGGGCTGACAAACCAACCAAGTCACATGGCTAGCATCCGTACGCATGCATCTAGCAACCGGATAAGAGCATACCGGATCACCCGGCTCAACCTATCACGCTCCAGCCCCTTGCATGACTTGCCACTTCACACAGCACCATGGCTTCACACCGCCTCGGCATCTCACCATACTCACCGCATCGCACCGCAGTGCGGCATCTCGCCTCCTCGTCACACCTTCGCTGAAACTTAGCAGGACTCTCTATTCCTAGACTAAACTATATGCAAAACTCAAACATGCAGATACAAGGAATCAAGATTAAGTCTAACATTCACCCCCTAATCTTGATTCCCCAATCTTCAACACGGATCACCAGCAGCCACTTGACGACGCCATCGCAATGCCGTATCAAACTTGCCGTGGACGACATCATCGCAATGCCGATCACCGGCGCACACCATCTTGTCGTAGATGACGTCCTCGCGACACCGATCACCACACCATCATCATCTTGCGGCATCCCACCGCAGCGTCCCACCGGCGGCATTGCGCTGCCGCCGGCCATCACCTAGCGCCGGTGTCCTCCACCTCACATGGAGTCCACCGTGTCACCGCAGCCGCCTACGATCTCCAGGGCTCTGATACCAATTGTTGGCGCCGCCTCCTCGCAACGCCGCTTCTTCCTCTACCTTGAGCTGCCTCTCACAATTCAAGGTTTCTCCTTTTGTCTCTCTCAAGAACACATGAGAACACACACGCACGCACACATGCACCAAGGGAGAAACCAGCCGCTAGCTTTGCCAAGAGGCTCTCTCCTTGGTGAAAACAAACACTACATTGTTTCTGCCTCAGCCCTCACGGCCTCTTTTTCTCATTAACTCAGTGCCATACTTATATACACTGGAGGTTTGCCTCACGCACACCCTAACTAGCCAGCACTCTCTGGCCACTAACCCACTAATCCATCTACGACGCCACTAACCCAACAAACTCCACGCACTACATCTCCTGGAATCTCTCCAAGGTCAACAAGACGCAGCTATGTAGCTAACGGCTCATGCATGCAACTAACAAATATCTATCTACATGCACGTACGTCCAACACTTCCGCCAGGCTTCCAACGTCCACCTAGCCAGTCACGCGGGCTGACAAACCAACCAAGTCACATGGCTAGCATCCGTACGCATGCATCTAGCAACCGGATAAGAGCATACCGGATCACCCGGCTCAACCTGTCACGCTCCAGCCCCTTGCATGACTTGCCGCTTCACACAGCACCACGGCTTCACACCGCCTCGGCATCTCACCATACTCACCGCATCGCACCGCAGTGCGGCATCTCGCCTCCTCGTCACACCTTCGCTGAAACTTAGAAGGACTCTCTATTCCTAGACTAAACTATATGCAAAACTCAAACATGCAGATACAAGGAATCAAGATTAAGTCTAACATTCACCCCCTAATCTTGATTCTCCAATCTTCAACACGGATCACCAGCAGCCACTTGACGACGCCATCGCAATGCCGTATCAAACTTGTCGTGGACGATATCATCGCAACGCCGATCACCGGCGCACACCATCTTGTCGTAGATGACGTCCTCGCGACGCCGATCAACACACCATCATCATCTTGCGGCATCCCACCGCAGCGTCCCACCGGCGGCATTGCGCTGCCGCCGGCCATCACCTAGCGCCGGTGTCCTCCACCTCACATGGAGTCCACCGTGTCACCGCAGCCGCCTAGGATCTCCAGGGCTCTGATACCAATTGTTGGCGCCGCCTCCTCGCAACGCTGCTTCTTCCTCTACCTTGACCTGCCTCTCACAATTCAAGGTTTCTCCTTTTGTCTCTCTCAAGAACACATGAGAACACACACGCACGCACACATGCACCAAGGGAGAAACCAGCCGCTAGCTTTGCCAAGAGGCTCTCTCCTTGGTGAAAACAAACACTACATTGTTTCTGCCTCAGCCCTCACGGCCTCTTTTTCTCATTAACTCAGTGCCATACTTATATACACTGGAGGTTTGCCTCACGCACACCTTAACTAGCCGGCACTCTCTGGCCACTAACCCACTAATCTATCTACGACGCCACTAACCCAACAAACTCCACGCTCTACATCTCCTGGAATCTCTCCAAGGTCAACAAGACGCAGCTATGTAGCTAACGGCTCATGCATGCAACTAACAAATATCTATCTACATGCACGTACGTCCAACACTTCCGCCAGGCTTCCAACGTCCACCTAGCCAGTCACGCGGGCTGACAAACCAACCAAGTCACATGGCTAGCATCCGTACGCATGCATCTAGCAACCGGATAAAAGCATACCGGATCACCCGGCTCAACCTGTCACGCTCCAGCCCCTTGCATGACTTGCCGCTTCACACAGCACCACGGCTTCACACCGCCTCGGCATCTCACCATACTCACCGCATCGCACCGCAGTGCGGCATCTCGCCTCCTGGTCACACCTTCGCTGAAACTTAGCAGGACTCTCTATTCCTAGACTAAACTATATGCAAAACTCAAACATGCAGATACAAGGAATCAAGATTAAGTCTAACATTCACCCCCTAATCTTGATTCCCCAATCTTCAACACGGATCACCAGCAGCCACTTGACGACGCCATCGCAATGCCGTATCAAACTTGTCGTGGACGACATCATCGCAATGCCGATCACTGGCGCACACCATCTTGTCGTAGATGACGTCCTCGCGACGCCGATCACCACACCATCATCATTTTGCGGCATCCCACCGCAGCGTCCCACCGGCGGCATTGCGCTGCCGCCGGCCATCACCTAGCGCCGGTGTCCTCCACCTCACATGGAGTCCACCGTGACACCGCAGCCGCCTAGGATCTCCAGGGCTCTGTTACCAATTGTTGGCGCCGCCTCCTCGCAACGCCGCTTCTTCCTCTACCTTGAGCTGCCTCTCACAATTCAAGGTTTCTCCTTTTGTCTCTCTCCAGAACACATGAGAACACACACGCACGCACACATGCACCAAGGGAGAAACCAGTCGCTATCTTTGCCAAGAGGCTCTCTCCTTGGTGAAAACAAACACTACATTGTTTCTGCCTCAGCCCTCACGACCTCTTTTTCTCATTAACTCAGTGCCATACTTATATACACAGGAGGTTTGCCTCACGCACACCCTAACTAGCCGGCACTCTTTGGCCACTAACCCACTAATCCATCTACGACGCCACTAACCCAACAAACTCCACGCACTACATCTCCTGGAATCTCTCCAAGGTCAACAAGACGCAGCTATGTAGCTAACGGCTCATGCATGCAACTAACAAATATCTATCTACATGCACGTACGTCCAACACTTCCGCCAGGCTTCCAACGTCCACCTAGCCAGTCACGCGGGCTGACAAACCAACCAAGTCACATGGCTAGCATCCGTACGCATGCATCTAGCAACCGGATAAGAGCATACCGGATCACCCGGCTCAACCTGTCACGCTCCAGCCCCTTGCATGACTTGCCGCTTCACACAGCACCACGGCTTCACACCGCCTCGGCATCTCACCATACTCACCGCATCGCACCGCAGTGCGGCATCTCGCCTCCTCGTCACACCTTCGCTGAAACTTAGCAGGACTCTCTATTCCTAGACTAAACTATATGCAAAACTCAAACATGCAGATACAAGGAATCAAGATTAAGTCTAACATTCACACCCTAATCTTGATTCTCCAATCTTCAACACGGATCACCAGCAGCCACTTGACGACGCCATCGCAATGCCGTATCAAGCTTGCCGTGGACGACATCATCACAATGCCGATCACCGGCGCACACCATCTTGTCGTAGATGACGTCCTCGCGACGCCGATCACCACACCATCATCATCTTGCGGCATCCCACCGTAGCGTCCCACCGGCGGCATTGCGCTGCCGCCGGCCATCACCTAGCGCCGGTGTCCTCCACCTCACATGGAGTCCACCGTGTCACCGCAGCCGCCTAGGATCTCCAGGGCTCTGATACCAATTGTTGGCGCCTCCTCCTCGCAACGCCGCTTCTTCCTCTACCTTGAGCTGCCTCTCACAATTCAAGGTTTCTCCTTTTGTCTCTCTCAAGAACACATGAGAACACACACGCACGCACACATGCACCAAGGGAGAAACCAGTCGCTAGCTTTGCCAAGAGGCTCTCTCCTTGGTGAAAACAAACACTACATTGTTTCTGCCTCAGCCCTCACGGCCTCTTTTTCTCATTAACTCAGTGCCATACTTATATACGCTGGAGGTTTGCCTCACGCACACCCTAACTAGCCGGCACTCTCTGGCCACTAACCCACTAATCCATCTACGACGCCACTAACCCAACAAACTCCACGCACTACATCTCCTGGAATCTCTCCAAGGTCAACAAGACGCAGCTATGTAGCTAACGGCTCATGCATGCAACTAACAAATATCTATCTACATGCACGTACGTCCAACACTTCCGCCAGGCTTCCAACGTCCACCTAGCCAGTCACGCGGGCTGACAAACCAACCAAGTCACATGGCTAGCATCCGTACGCATGCATCTAGCAACCGGATAAGAGCATACCGGATCACCCGGCTCAACCTGTCACGCTCCAGCCCCTTGCATGATTTGCCGCTTCACACAGCACCACGGCTTCACACCGCCTCGGCATCTCACCATACTCACCGCATCGCACCGCAGTGCGGCATCTCGCCTCCTTGTCGCACCTTCGCTGAAACTTAGCAGGACTCTCTATTCCTAGACTAAACTATATGCAAAACTCAAACATGCAGATACAAGGAATCAAGATTAAGTCTAACATTCACCCCCTAATCTTGATTCTCCAATCTTCAACACGGATCACCAGCAGCCACTTGACGACACCATCGCAATGCTGTATCAAACTTGCCGTGGACGACATCATCGCAATGCCGATCACCGGCGCACACCATCTTGTCGTAGATGACGTCCTCGCGACGCCGATCACCACACCATCATCATCTTGCGGCATCCCACCGCAGCGTCCCACCGGCGGCATTGCGCTGCCGCCGGCCATCACCTAGCGCCGGTGTCCTCCACCTCACATGGAGTCCACCGTGTCACCGCAGCCGCCTAGGATCTCCAGGGCTCTGATACCAATTGTTGGCGCCGCCTCCTCGCAACGCCGCTTCTTCCTCTACCTTGAGCTGCCTCTCACAATTCAAGGTTTTTCCTTTTGTCTCTCTCAAGAACACATGAGAACACACACGCACGCACACATACACCAAGGGAGAAACCAGTCGCTAGCTTTGCCAAGAGGCTCTCTCCTTGGTGAAAACAAACACTACATTGTTTCTGCCTCAGCCCTCACGACCTCTTTTTCTCATTAACTCAGTGCCATACTTATATACACTGGAGGTTTGCCTCACGCACACCCTAACTAGCCGGCACTCTCTGGCCACTAACCCACTAATCCATCTACGACGCCACTAACCCAACAAACTCCACGCACTACATCTCCTGGAATCTCTCCAAGGTCAACAAGACGCAGCTATGTAGCTAGCGGCTCATGCATGCAACTAACAAATATCTATCTACATGCACATACGTCCAACACTTCTGCCAGGCTTCCAACGTCCACCTAGCCAGTCACGCGGGCTGACAAACCAACCAAGTCACATGGCTAGCATCCGTACGCATGCATCTAGCAACCGGATAAGAGCATACCGGATCACCCGGCTCAACCTGTCACGCTCCAGCCCCTTGCATGACTTGCCGCTTCACACAGCACCACGGCTTCACACCGCCTCGGCATCTCACCATACTCACCGCATCGCACCGCAGTGCGGCATCTCGCCTCCTCGTCACACCTTCGCTGAAACTTAGCAGGACTCTCTATTCCTAGACTAAACTATATGCAAAACTCAAACATGCAGATACAAGGAATCAAGATTAAGTCTAACATTCACCCCCTAATCTTGATTCTCCAATCTTCAACACGGATCACCAGCAGCCACTTGACGACGCCATCGCAATGCCGTATCAAACTTGCCGTGGACGACATCATCGCAATGCCGATCACCGGCGCACACCATCTTGTCGTAGATGACGTCCTCGCGACGCCGATCACCACACCATCATCATCTTGCGGCATCCCACCGCAGCGTCCCACCGGCGGCATTGCGCTGCCGCCGGCCATCACCTAGCGCCGGTGTCCTCCACCTCACATGGAGTCCACCGTGTCACCGCAGCCGCCTAGGATCTCCAGGGCTCTGATACCAATTGTTGGCGCCGCCTCCTCGCAACGCCGCTTCTTCCTCTACCTTGAGCTGCCTCTCACAATTCAAGGTTTCTCCTTTTGTCTCTCTCAAGAACACATGAGAACACACACGCACGCACACATGCACCAAGGGAGAAACCAGTCGCTTGCTTTGCCAAGAGGCTCTCTCCTTGGTGAAAACAAACACTACATTGTTTCTGCCTCAGCCCTCACGGCCTCTTTTTCTCATTAACTCAGTGCCATACTTATATACACTGGAGGTTTGCCTCACGCACACCCTAACTAGCCGGCACTCTCTGGCCACTAACCCACTAATCCATCTACGACGCCACTAACCCAACAAACTCCACGCACTACATCTCCTGGAATCTCTCCAAGGTCAACAAGACGCAGCTATGTAGCTAACGGCTCATGCATGCAACTAACAAATATCTATCTACATGCACGTACGTCCAACACTTCCGCCAGGCTTCCAACGTCCACCTAGCCAGTCACGCGGGCTGACAAACCAACCAAGTCACATGGCTAGCATCCGTACGCATGCATCTAGCAACCGGATAAGAGCATACCGGATCACCCGGCTCAACCTGTCACGCTCCAGCCCCTTGCATGACTTGCCGCTTCACACAGCACCACGGCTTCACACAGCCTCGGCATCTCACCATACTCACCGCATCGCACCGCAGTGCGGCATCTCGCCTCCTCGTCACACCTTCGCTGAAACTTAGCAGGACTCTCTATTCCTAGACTAAACTATATGCAAAACTCAAACATGCAGATACAAGGAATCAAGATTAAGTCTAACATTCACCCCCTAATCTTGATTCTCCAATCTTCAACACGGATCACCAGCAGCCACTTGACGACGCCATCGCAATGCCGTATCAAACTTGCCGTGGACGACATCATCGCAATGCCGATCACCGGCGCACACCATCTTGTCGTAGATGACGTCCTCGCGACGCCGATCACCACACCATCATCATCTTGCGGCATCCCACCGCAGCGTCCCACCGGCGGCATTGCGCTGCCGCCGGCCATCACCTAGCGCCGGTGTCCTCCACCTCACATGGAGTCCACCGTGTCACCGCAGCCGCCTAGGATCTCCAGGGCTCTGATACCAATTGTTGGCGCCGCCTCCTCGCAACGCCGCTTCTTCCTCTACCTTGAGCTTCCTCTCACAATTCAAGGTTTCTCCTTTTGTCTCTCTCAAGAACACATGAGAACACACACGCACGCACACATGCACCAAGGGAGAAACCAGTCGCTAGCTTTGCCAAGAGGCTCTCTCCTTGGTGAAAATAAACACTACATTGTTTCTGCCTCAGCCCTCACGGCCTCTTTTTCTCATTAACTCAGTGCCATACTTATATACACTGGAGGTTTGCCTCACGCACACCCTAACTAGCCGGCACTCTCTGGCCACTAACCCACTAATCCATCTACGACGCCACTAACCCAACAAACTCCACGCACTACATCTCCTGGAATCTCTCCAAGGTCAACAAGACGCAGCTATGTAGCTAACGGCTCATGCATGCAACTAACAAATATCTATCTACATGCACGTACGTCCAACACTTCCGCCAGGCTTCCAACGTCCACCTAGCCAGTCACGCGGGCTGACAAACCAACCAAGTCACATGGCTAGCATCCGTACGCATGCATCTAACAACCGGATAAGAGCATACCGGATCACCCGGCTCAACCTGTCACGCTCCAGCCCCTTGCATGACTTGCCGCTTCACACAGCACCACGGCTTCACACCGCCTCGGCATCTCACCATACTCACCGCATCGCACCGCAGTGCGGCATCTCGCCTCCTCGTCACACCTTCGCTGAAACTTAGCAGGACTCTCTATTCCTAGACTAAACTATATGCAAAACTCAAACATGCAGATACAAGGAATCAAGATTAAGTCTAACATTCACCCCCTAATCTTGATTCTCCAATCTTCAACACGGATCACCAGCAGCCACTTGACGACGCCATCGCAATGCCGTATCAAACTTGCCGTGGACGACATCATCGCAATGCCGATCACCGGCGCACACCATCTTGTCGTAGATGACGTCCTCGCGACGCCGATCACCACACCATCATCATCTTGCGGCATCCCACCGCAGCGTCCCACCGGCGGCATTGCGCTGCCGCCGGCCATCACCTAGCGCCGGTGTCCTCCACCTCACATGGAGTCCACCGTGTCACCGCAGCCGCCTAGGATCTCCAGGGCTCTGATATCAATTGTTGGCGCCGCCTCCTCGCAACGCCGCTTCTTCCTCTACCTTGAGCTGCCTCTCACAATTCAAGGTTTCTCCTTTTGTCTCTCTCAAGAACACATGAGAACACACACGCACGCACACATGCACCAAGGGAGAAACCAGCCGCTAGCTTTGCCAAGAGGCTCTCTCCTCGGTGAAAACAAACACTACATTGTTTCTGCCTCAGCCCTCACGGCCTCTTTTTCTCATTAACTCAGTGCCATACTTATATACGCTGGAGGTTTGCCTCACGCACACCCTAACTAGCCGGCACTCTTTGGCCACTAACCCACTAATCCATCTACGACGCCACTAACCCAACAAACTCCACGCACTACATCTCCTGGAATCTCTCCAAGGTCAACAAGACGCAGCTATGTAGCTAACGGCTCATGCATGCAACTAACAAATATCTATCTACATGCACGTACGTCCAACACTTCCGCCAGGCTTCCAACGTCCACCTAGCCAGTCACGCGGGCTGACAAACCAACCAAGTCACATGGCTAGCATCCGTACGCATGCATCTAGCAACCGGATAAGAGCATACCGGATCACCCGGCTCAACCTGTCACGCTCCAGCCCCTTGCATGACTTGCCGCTTCACACAGCACCACGGCTTCACACCGCCTCGGCATCTCACCATACTCACCGCATCGCACGGCAATGCGGCATCTCGCCTCCTCGTCACACCTTCGCTGAAACTTAGCAGGACTCTCTATTCCTAGACTAAACTATATGCAAAACTCAAACATGCAGATACAAGGAATCAAGATTAAGTCTAACATTCACCCCCTAATCTTGATTCTCCAATCTTCAACACGGATCACCAGCAGCCACTTGACGACGCCATCGCAATGCCGTATCAAACTTGCCGTGGACGACATCATCGCAATGCCGATCACCGGCGCACACCATCTTGTCGTAGATGACGTCCTCGCAACGCCGATCACCACACCATCATCATCTTGCGGCATCCCACCGCAGCGTCCCACCGGCGGCATTGCGCTGCCGCCGGCCATCACCTAGCGCCGGTGTCCTCCACCTCACATGGAGTCCACCGTGTCACCGCAGCCGCCTAGGATCTCCAGGGCTCTGATACCAATTGTTGGCGCCGCCTCCTCGCAACGCCGCTTCTTCCTCTACCTTGAGCTGCCTCTCACAATTCAAGGTTTCTCCTTTTGTCTCTCTCAAGAACACATGAGAACACACACGCACGCACACATGCACCAAGGGAGAAACCAGCCGCTAGCTTTGCCAAGAGGCTCTCTCCTCGGTGAAAACAAACACTACATTGTTTCTGCCTCAGCCCTCACGGCCTCTTTTTCTCATTAACTCAGTGCCAAACTTATATACGCTGGAGGTTTGCCTCACGCACACCCTAACTAGCCGGCACTCTTTGGCCACTAACCCACTAATCCATCTACGATGCCACTAACCCAACAAACTCCATGCACTACATCTCCTGGAATCTCTCCAAGGTCAACAAGACGCAGCTATGTAGCTAACGGCTCATGCATGCAACTAACAAATATCTATCTACATGCACGTACGTCCAACACTTCCGCCAGGCTTCCAACGTCCACCTAGCCAGTCACGCGGGCTGACAAACCAACCAAGTCACATGGCTAGCATCCGTACGCATGCATCTAGCAACCGGATAAGAGCATACCGGATCACCCGGCTCAACCTGTCACGCTCCAGCCCCTTGCATGACTTGCCGCTTCACACAGCACCACGGCTTCACACCGCCTCGGCATCTCACCATACTCACCGCATCGCACGGCAATGCGGCATCTCGCCTCCTCGTCACACCTTCGCTGAAACTTAGCAGGACTCTCTATTCCTAGACTAAACTATATGCAAAACTCAAACATGCAGATACAAGGAATCAAGATTAAGTCTAACATTCACCCCCTAATCTTGATTCTCCAATCTTCAACACGGATCACCAGCAGCCACTTGACGACGCCATCGCAATGCCGTATCAAACTTGCCGTGGACGACATCATCGCAATGCCGATCACCGGCGCACACCATCTTGTCGTAGATGACGTCCTCGCAACGCCGATCACCACACCATCATCATCTTGCGACATCCCACCGCAGCGTCCCACCGGCGGCATTGCGCTGCCGCCGGCCATCACCTAGCGCCGGTGTCCTCCACCTCACATGGAGTCCACCGTGTCACCGCAGCCGCCTAGGATCTCCAGGGCTCTGATACCAATTGTTGGCGCCGCCTCCTCGCAACGCCGCTTCTACCTCTACCTTGAGCTGCCTCTCACAATTCAAGGTTTCTCCTTTTGTCTCTCTCAAGAACACATGAGAACACACACGAAAGCACACATGCACCAAGGGAGAAACCAGCCGCTAGCTTTGCCAAGAGGCTCTCTCCTCGGTGAAAACAAACACTACATTGTTTCTGCCTCAGCCCTCATGGCCTCTTTTTCTCATTAACTCAGTGCCATACTTATATACGCTGGAGGTTTGCCTCACGCACACCCTAACTAGCCGGCACTCTCTGGCCACTAACCCACTAATCCATCTACGACGCCACTAACCCAACAAACTCCACGCACTACATCTCCTGGAATCTCTCCAAGGTCAACAAGACGCAGCTATGTAGCTAACGGCTCATGCATGCAACTAACAAATATCTATCTACATGCACGTACGTCCAACACTTCCGCCAGGCTTCCAACGTCCACCTAGCCAGTCACGCGGGCTGACAAACCAACCAAGTCACATGGCTAGCATCCGTACGCATGCATCTAGCAACCGGATAAGAGCATACCGAATCACCCGGCTCAACCTGTCACGCTCCAGCCCCTTGCATGACTTGCTTAATTTGGAATGGCGTTTTTATCAGGACAAAAGTTGATAGGCCGAGTAAATGGCGAGGTTAGATTGGGCAAAGGGATAGGATTAGTGTTCAGCACGAGAGTTACTACAAGGAGGAATGGATGGAAGTTCATTCGAGGCTATATACGGAAGAAGCTATCATTGCAAATAAAGGGTGAAAGTTCACTGAAAGCAGCATTCAGAGGAACGGGCCAATAGGATGTGACAGTGAGGATGTACTGATCCTCTTGTCAAAAAGGGTACAGCTGTGCCTACTCGCAAAAAAGAAAAAGTGTACAGCTTTGCCAATTTATATGTCAGCGTTGGTCGGAGTTATTCATTTATTAGATCACTGAACTGATGAAAGAAAAACCAATCCCTGATTAATTTTTTCCTTTATTGAGAACACCAATCACCGGTCGTTTTTTTTAAGAGAAAAAATCTGATTGCACGATAGTTACTTCATCCCCGAGACCGACCGATTGACACCCGCTTTTATATTGAGGGGCCATTTAACACTACTTTTCGCATCCGGTTAGGGCGGAAACATGGACAATCCTATTCGACGTTCATTGCGTCAAATTTTCGGGATTCGCAAATAACGATCCGTTATGGGCCAGGCCCAGTCGGTACGGAGGGGCACACTTTGTTTTTTTACGTTTTCTCGATAGTTGTTGGTTTTTGAAAGGTCTTTTGTGGTTCTTTCGGTCATGTCCCAGTTTAGTATTTTTCCACCAGTTTCCTTCTAGTTTTATTTCCATTTTATATTTCATTTTTGTTGTCTCTTATTTCTTTTGAAAATGTTCATGGCTTTTGAATCAATGTTCATAAAATTTTAGTATTTTTTACAAAATTTTATAGGTATTTATGATTTTTCTAAAGTTCATTTAAAAAATATAAACAAATTCCAACAGCTATTTTTAATTTCAATATCCTTCATTATATTTTGTTAATATAAAATTCTTAACAATGTTCATGTTTAAAAAAAAATTAAAATAAAATTGTGAATCCTCCAAAAAATACAAATTCCAAAATATGTTCACTTCTTAGAAAAAAACAAATGCCGTATGTTTCTGAAAAAAATTCACTTGAATAGAGTCAAACTGAGGCATTATTTATTTTGTACATACGGCGGCAACATTTAACCACACAAACTGAGGTGGCCCAATTTGAACTCGAGACCTCTCACTGCACATGGGTATCGATAGCCACTGGAGCTGGGGCGTTCGTACTACTGAACACCGTGAAACTTTAAAGAACTATCACCAGCGGCGGAACAACAATTTATAGAATTTTTTAAAATATTTGTTAGAACATACGATTTAAAGAAATCTCTGAACAGTTTTAAAAAAGCACGAACAATTTTTGGAATTCTGAACAAATTTCGAAAATATTTTTTTTACTTTTTGAATAATTCATGAAATTGTGAACAAACTTTGAAAAACAGAAAAAAAATTCGGATTTGCATAGTAGGTGATCTTCAAATTTTGTCATTTCTTTAAGCTATTTTAGGTATTGGTACTGTGCTAGGAAAAAAAAGCCGTTGCTATGAACATTTCAGATATCACGTTGGGAAAAAAATTGAACACCCAAGTTCGAAATCCTGGATCCGTCACTGGTGAAGGGGAGGGTGGTGGCGTGACTTAGGGTTTCCCCCGTGTCATCAGAGGAGGGCGACGTCCTTGGAGTGGGAAGGCGAGTCGTCTAAAACCATGAATAACAGTCTAGTGGTCAGTTCTCTATCTCTACACCGTGTATACGATCGACAAGTACATGTGTTTCAGCTAAGGACCACGCATGTGGTTAACCACTAATCAGGCCGCGCGGCCGGCGCCATGCCTGCCTGCTTGTTTGCTTGCATCATGTGGACTTGCTTAGTTAACAGCAGCTAGTGCCTAGGTCTACGAGTTGCTGCATCCAACGTTCAAAAGGTAGCTCCAGTTGGTTCTGCAGCTTGCAGCTGATATATAGTATCATCATCTTGGTTTGCTCACCCATCCCTCGTATCCTCCATATGCTCCTGCTTATCTGATCTCCAAATCTTTTTTCCCCCTTGACAGCTATGATCTGATCCTCAAACTGACTGTGTTAGCCGCAACTGGCTCTACTGTTTAGGGCCTCTTTGGTTCAACAGAATTCCATAGAAATTTGTAGATGAAATCATTACTTCAGAATTCCCCCCCCCCCCTTTATATAAAGTTTTTTTTTGCTTTTCTAGCACATATCAATAAGTTAGTGTTTGTTTTGAGTAAAACTAGATTCCACATGCAGTTCACCGCCAGACTAGTGTGCATGACCTATAAACTACAAAAAAAAAGTAGTTTAATGATGTGCAAGCAAGTGTTTTTCAGGAACATGCTTTTCACCGGCAAAAAATGTATAATAAATGATTGAGTAGGCGTGGTAGATGATCGGTCCGAGCTAGAATATCTTTTTTTACCACAAAACTTGCTTTTGATTACTGAAAGTTGATATTCAGAAGTACTCGTCGGAATATGACCACGTAGGATCTTGTTTGAAAGACTTGTCGGTAGAAAACGGATTTTAATTTGCACGTTCGGTTTGAAAGCAATGCATTTCCTAATGTTTGAAACAGTTTTGCGATATCTATTTCGGCTTATATAATTTGTTGTTGATTTTGATTTGTATTTCAGTTTGCGTGAGCCCACAAATGAAAAAAAACATATGAATGCTCTTTAGATGCATTCTCTTAATTTAACTGTATGAGTTAGTAACAGTAACTGAGACAAGGCAAAACATAGTGTTCTAAGGCCTTTCATAGTGCTTCATGGTGTACATGTGCTGAGAATACTACATAGGCAAAAAACTGATATGGCAAAGTAATCAAGAAGATGAGAGAGTACTTTGGTTACCCCGGAAAGAAATGATGTCAAGCACACGAACCTAGACAAAAAAAAAAAACTATGCATGAGAGTTTAGCAATTAAATGAAGAAATGTTTGCTATAAGAAGCTAAACATCTGTGCATTCAGAAGTTTAGCATTTAGCACATTGTCTAAGCATCTTTGTATTCGAAACAATAGGAGCCTAGCTGGCTGACTGGCTCCCCACCTCAACTGACCGATTCCTTGATAAGAGGAATTAATTAATCAATTAAGAATCTATCTACTATATTAAGAAACTAATTGAGAATCTGTCTATAATCGATCTTATACAGATATATGATCGACAAGTATGTGTATCAGGTAAGGGCCATACACGTGGTTATCGGCTGGCTTAGTTACTTAATGGAGTAATAACCTAGGGTTTCTAGGTGTTGCTGCATCCAGCATTCAAACGCTAGACACCACTTGCATATGATCCATGCCATTTTGCAACTTGCAAGGATATCTTCTTGGTTTCCTCACCTCTCTCTTGTATCGACATGTATTGGTTATCTCATATGCTAATCAAATTGGTTGCACTGATCCAACTAGCTGGAGGATTAACCACTACACATTCTAGTAACAAGCTTCTACCAATCTCGGTCGACCGAACTAAATTCTAATCTTAAGGCCATGGGTACCCTTCTCCTTTGCTACCACTCCAGCGGCGACCCTAGATATGTGTTACGGCACTGTTGTTGGGTCTCTTAAGATTAGAATTTGGTTCCCTAAATGCGGCATTGTGGTGTCTATGGTGGCAACGTGCGGATTGAGATTTCGACTCCTGGTACACCTAGTTATCGACGCACATGATGGCGGGGGATCGTCTCATCACTGCTCTTCCCGAGTGGTGGATCTAATTGTGTCTTTGTGTTATACATGTGGTCTTTGAAGGCGTCTTCCAGTGAAGTGGACGACGTCGCTTCATGTCTTGGTCCTTTGGATCTTTATCCCATCGGTGAGCGGCAACGTTTGACCAACTTCAGTGCCATGGGGATGCTTAGGCCTCCATAGATCTATCTGGCTAGTGGAGGTGGTCATTCATCCTTCTTTAGCACCTTCTTCTCTGGGACGGTGAACTGTGTTTTAAATCGTTGTTGCTGGTGTCTTCTGGTTCCAACCCACAATTTCCTAGTCGTTGCATCAACAATGTTTCCTTGGATCGATGGTGTTCTGGATGTCCAGAGGCCACATGGAGCTTCGCTCACAACACACCATCAGCGACCGCAAGAGGAAGACGATGATGATCTCCCCAAGGACCTATGTGACATTTATAATTTATGTAAGAATAGCCTTTGTAAGGATTGGCCGACTTTTATTTATGGCCTCCGGCCTTTTTGCAATATTTTCCTAAAGTCTAAATTTGGTCTCAACTAATGTATAAGAGTTTTTCATTTGTCTGTCGGATGCATGTACAACAAAATTTGCATTGAAGTAGCTTTAACGATGATTAGTAGCGCTTTCGAAGATATCACAATTTTTTTTGACAAGATAGACAAGAAAAGCATAAAAATAAAAGTTAGGAAATTTAAATAAAAATAAAATAGCTGATTCTAGAAAAGCCAAGAACATTATAGACAGTTATTGAAAAATATGATTGTATGATAATGTATGATTGTTCCCGCGGTAAATAATAATTGTTCCCTCGCAAAATAATTACATGTATGATTCTTATATATTATTAAAATTATGAAATACTCCATTCGTCTCGAATTACTTGTCTTAGATTTGTCTAAATACAGATATATTTAAACATGTTAGAAGTAATTTGGGACGGAAGTAATACTTTTCTAGTTTTGTTCAAGTAATTATGGTTTCTCCTAAAAAAGGAGACCAAGTTTAGACTTGGACAACTGCTGAGGAACTAAAATTATAATTTCTTGCAAACTGTACACAACTCAAATGTTTCAGTTCCTTGTGGTGGAATCAACCCATGAGGGTTCAAGTCCTAGACTTGGTATTGAATTTATTTAAGGCCTTATGGCCATATGCATTTAGTGGGAGGAGAGGTTCTCATCGACTACGAAGGCGTCTGTGGCGACTTCGTCAATCTCAAAATGATGTGCCGGCTCAGTCTCTCGAAGGTGCTTATAGGGATGTGTATATATGCATTTGTATGAGCGTCTGCATTCGTAATATATTAAATAACAATATAGTTTATCCACATTTGTAAACGACCTCATACATTGGTGAGCATGACATAGCTAGTTCCAAAACGATGTTATCCTGGCAACTATATAGAAGCCGAAGAAAGAAACGGCGTATCAAAGAGAGATAATCATGTGCACACGATGCGTTTCGTGGATCGAATTGGAGAGCTTGATTAGTCAGAGTTCTCATCTCTCTCCCAACCACTTATCAAAGTAGATGCAATATATAGTAGGTGGCTGGCTGGCCAAGGGGCCCTGGTCAATTAATCTGCTAGTGTCACCATGCATGCATGTAACCCCTAACTAACTAATCTTGTTAACGACGATGCGTCGTACTACTACCACTACCAGCACGGCTTTATATACCCAACTATCAATGGCGATTGGTGGCTGATTGTCCCAGCCCGGGCATAAAACGAATTGGAGTACTACATGGAATAGCTTTCACCTTTGTGCTGCACTTTTTTGCTTGCTTTGGAATGGCGTTTTTATTAAGACAAAAGTTGATAGGCCGAGTAAATGGCAAGGTTAGACTGGGCAAAGGGGATAGGATTAGGGTTCAGGTCTTCAAGATTTGGTGGGTGGATTAGTGTTCAGCACGAGAGGTACTACAATGGATGGAAGTTCATTGGAGGCTATATACGGAAGAAGCTATCATTGCAAATAAAGAGAGAAAGTTCACTGAAAGCAGCATCGAGAGGAACGGGCCAATAGGCTGTGACAGTGAGGATGTACAGATCCTCTTGTGAAAAAGGGTACAGCTGTGCCAATTTATTTGTCCGCGTTGGGCGGAGTTATCCATGTATCAAATCATTGAAAACCAATTACTGATTTTCTTTTAGAACACCAATCAATGGTTGGATTTTTTGAGAGAAAAAATAGCTCAAAAAATGACTGATTGGATGATCACATGATAGTTATACCTTCAGCTCAAAAAAACACTGATTGGTGAGATCAGGGGCCACGGACTTGATCTGGCGGGACAACATGGGAAGTATGCTGAGAGCCCAGGCCCTCTGCTATGAAAGGGTAGCTAATCGAGAAACAAGAATGACCGGAAAACCTTAGCCTCCTCAGCGATTTGGCGTTGGCCGTTGGACCATTTGCTGGATTGGATTTGGACCGTCGGATCTCGCCCTGGGATGCCTTCAGCCGTTGGATAAAAACGATCGACTGTGGATAGAAACAGTGTGGAAACCGGCTGCCACCGCGCGCGTAAATCTCGTCTCCCGCCGGGGGCAGTTCGGGTATTTCGCGTCGTGGCCTCAGACGTGTCTGCGTTCGATTCATCGATGGAGGGAGAGAAGTAAATATCTTCTGCCACCGCCATGATTCCAGTGCCCCACCGAGGGCTTTATGGTCTTTTCATGTGCCATTTAATTGCGTGCTCGTCACTGGTTGGCTCCGTCGGTGGATGAGGTGAGGGCGGCTGCTGCCTTGGCTCTTCGTCCTCCATTCGCCCCTTCGTCTGTGGATTTTGCCGCTGCTCGGCCTCCTCTCGCTGTCGGCCGGCCGTCCGTGTTGCAGCTCTTGACGCAGTAGTTGGAGGACACGCTGGAGTGCATCCTGCTCGCCGCTGCCGTGTCCTTCGCGCTCGTGCTCTCATCGTCGGCGGGCCCGCTCACGCTCTCGGCCTTCATCGAGCCACTCGTCATCTTCCTCATCCTTGTTGTCAACGTCGTCGTCGGCATCCGGCAGGAGACCAACCCGAGAAGGGTGCGTCCTCTCCAGCAGTGGCCGCCGCCACTCACAACACCCACAGATCGGCCAGATCGGGCGCGCCCGACCTAGCCCACACCATCACCAGATCGGCCTCGCAGCCGAGCCCCAGCCGCCACCACTGCATGGCCGCGTCGCCGCCTCCCAGCACAGCAGCTACCAGATCCACGCATCCCCACCACTGGAAAGCTCGCCGGAACCCCTCCCCCCTCCCCCCCCCCCCCCCCCCCCACGAGCGGCTGACCCGCGCCGCTGGGATCCCGACAGGGGAGAGAAGGGAGAAGCCCCGCCGCTGCCAGCGCCGCACGTGCTTTGCCCGGCGGAAGCCATCCGGCAGCGGCGAGGAGGAGGGGACGGGGGGAAGGGCCTCTTGCCGGCGGCGGAAATGGGGCTCCCGTGAAGCGCTGGGGTGGGAGGGGGGATATCACCGAGTCGAATTCTTCATTTTCCCCAAAACAAAGAAAAGTAGTCTCTTCAGCAAGACCTCCACCTGTTGGATGCTTGGGTCCATCCGCCCAAATCTTAAGCAAAATAATTAACTTCCCGATTAAGCCAACTAAAAACGTGCCCTAGCAAATCTGGGCATAGGGATAGCCTCCTTCCATATGCCTTCCTGTGAAAGCGACAAAGCGAAAAAAGTGATTAAGAAATGGATAACCATCCAGGTTGGAAATACCACACCAAGGATTAGGCAGCTACCTAGCGTGCTACCGCCACTCGGAGGGAGGACGGAGGAGTCAAAGTCAATGCTGCCGCGCTACCTGCCGGTCCTCCCGCTACAGGCCGTCGGCGGCGACCGACGGGGACGCGCCGAGTGAGCCAACACAAACCCGCGTCGCCGCCGCCGCGCCGCTGGTTGCGTTTTGCAGCTGGATGGAAATTTCATCAATTTCGAAACAAAAGAATAATACTTCTTCTGTCACGCACGGACGCACGGGAAGATGCCGGCGATCTTTTGCGGTTGCGTAAAAGTGCGTTGGCGCAAAGAAATTAGAGCTTTAGGCGTGATGGACGCGTCCTTAGTTTAATCGGTGGAGTTAATTAACGGTGATTGAGAATAAGACAAGAGTGCTATGGCTGGCTCAACCGGAGCCGGCCGGTTCCTTGATCAGATGAATTGATCCAACCAATACGAATCTAAGTATCTACTAGTACTAGTATAACGCCCGTGCGTTGCCACAGGCTCTTCAAAATTTATAATCAGTATCTTTCATTTATCATCCCCTCATATTAGGTGATTATGGAGTGCTCTAATTAGAAACACAACAATCAAATATTAGGAAATTTCACCGAACGAACAACAATGAATAATACGATATCTATCAAACGAATAAAATAAGGTCATATTTTTGGTCCGTCATGCACTTCTGTTGAAAAGTGCCTATCCCTTTTAGAATCAACCCACTGTTTGCTCGCACGCAAAAAAAATTACATCTCTAAAGTGGGGAACCGATCGGTGCCAAAAAGAACTCAAACTCCTATCCAATATCGACTTCGTGCTCTTCCACTTCCATTGATAAAGATGGAACGTCAAGGGTTTCATCATGATGACCTCGAGCAGCCGCCGACATCCCTCCCCACATCTACCCCTACCCCCTGCTGCCGCTTGCACTGTCCTTGCTCCTCGAGGGAGCTAGGGACACAATGTTCTCTAGGATGGGCATGACCAGATCCACGAGGAGGCCACATTCTTCCATGGGAACCCAACCAAGCACACCACCCTCCGCAACCATCCAATCCCAGCCTAACAAAGTCAAGACCCGCCATCGATCCACAAATCAGGCTCGCCGCATCCAGGTTCACTGCAAGTCTGCGACGAGTCTGTAGTCGACATCTTGACTTTGGCTATCCCCACGGAAGAATCATCGGATCCTGCTTACTTTTACCATCACTTCGTCTCTTCCCAAGGCAGCGACACCACCCAGCCAATCACCACCACCGCTTGCGGCTTGCCTACATAAAATCATGAGAAATCCCCACGGCGGTGCTGTAAGATCACCTTGGCGACCTCGACAGTGACCGACTGGTCTAAGATCTAAGCTAGCCGCTCTTTGTAGAAACCAATAGAAGTAGGCATGTGACTCAGATTTGTTCTTTGGTGTGCATGCGTTTCTTGCTGCCCACCAGCTCTTGTCTACAACTCGCCTATCTCTGTACCAGCTCTTGGTCTACAACTCGCCTATCTCCATGCTCGAGACGACCAAGCTCGATGCGCAAGCCGCATACGTCTGCTAGAGCTATATCCAGGCCCTATGATTTTTGGATCACTGGCACTATGGGTGCCAGGACCGGAGTCGCCCTCATCCACCAAGTGGATCAAGGAGGCCCACCACCTAGACTCTACATCGCAACATTTTGTGTTTTCCTATAAAAAGTAAAGAACCTTCTCTAATAAACGTAAATATAACCTTTTGGTTTTATAGTCTCAACTTTCCTACACTCCAATACCAGAAGGATTCTTGGTTTTATTTAATGACCTTCTTGAATGTCATTCACTTAGAAAGGTAGTAATACAATCTGTGATATTAAGGCAAATTATTAGTCATATTAAAGTGCAAAAGGCCCTATAGTACACTCCAATATAACCTTTTATTTAATGACCTTCTCAATGGAGCTCATGCAGTTCGGAAGACCCTAATCATCGATGAGGGACACCTCCGATGGTAGCATGGCGTGACAATTGCCGTCAATGACGACACCCAAAGTACCTTGCACAATCCATCGATCCAGTTCGGAACAATCAAGCACATACCTTGCAAAGTGATGTGGAATGAGACGTTGATATAGACGTGCACGCATGAGAATAAGGCGGTGCCCAGGATGGATCTCCATCGGAGGAGGCCGGATCCGCTGGGGAGGAGGTCGCTGTAGTACCTGCCATCTGTGCGATGGATCACGGGGCTGGCAGGCAGGGGAGGGGATAGGAGGGAGCGGGTGGGCTAGAGCGCAGATGGCGGGTGCCCCCGACGACGGCTGGGAAGGATGGTGGAGGAGGTGGATGAGGATGGCGGCGCGGCGTCTGCGGTTGCGCCTCATCCGCAGCCGTGCTGGTGGTGGTCGATGCGAGAGCCGGATGGCGTCGGCCAGAACCAGGCAGGGGCGACAAAGATTTAGAGGAGAGAGAGAATGGAGGCGATGAGCGATGGGAGGAAGGGCCACCGGCGTTAGGAGTAGAGATTACCATAAATACGTTGGGTATTGCCGGTCAGACGAGAAAAGAGAAAAACCGGTGGGAGGGGCTGGTGGGAGGTGGGACGAAGAAAAACTGGTTGAAAATAAACCGGTTGAAAATAAACCGGTTGAAAGTGGGGGGGACTATTCAACCAATTCGTCCATTAGGAGTAGAGATATCAACCAACCAATTAAGAATCTATGTACTATATCAACCAACCAATTAAGTATCTGTCAGTATCTATTTTTTTTTCAAGAAGACACCGCGTGCGGAGGGGTATCAGATTCACAGAAGAAGAGCCGAGACACAGCGCCTTTCGGCATACAGCACAACCCTAATCAGAGGGGATAGCAATCACACCACATCAAAGACCCACGACCACAACGACGCAAAACCCGCCGCGTTGTCCAGCCTCAACCCGTAATCGCAATGACCCAATTGCAAGAGCGGAGCTCTACCGACTGAGCGGAGAGAATCAATAGACTCCTTTTCGGGAGCGATTCGTCCTTCCCAAACACAGCATGCAACTCCCCGTTGTACTGCGCTCTTCAAGTGTGCTTCTTCCCCCTTCTCCCTCTTACCGTGGCATGTCCTTGAAAAATAACTCCGATGGGCAGAAAAAGGAAGGCGTTAAGAGACCCTCCTGGCCCAACCCTAGACAAAGCCACAAATGGCGAAGAGAGAGGGCGAGGAGGACAGAGACCCGTGTCACAGCCAAAGATTACATCGAGCCACACTGAATCAACACACCTTCAACCCTTAGTGCCGAAGACAATCGGCAAGTCTTCAGCAGGAACCAAACAGATCCGAGGAAGACGTCATCCAAGAGGTGTCAGTGACGAAGTACATTGTGTCCCATAGGCACATGCCTGTCACAAAAACCAAAGCAAGACATCAGCCAAGCCTCGCCCGCTAAAGCTGATTGAGGTAAACAACTCCAGCTTCCTCTAAGGTAGACTCCATGAGCACCTAGGCAGCACCTCTAAGGAGAGGATGACACCTTGCAGCTACCACTACATGGGCTAAGGAATCAAACCTAGCAGTCCCCCAGATGCACGTGGAGGGAATTGGCATGGCCATGACAATGCCTCTGGAGGAGACGGCGTCGACAAGCGTCATCGTTGCTCGCATCAGCAAGGGCACCAAGCCGGGATTTCTCTTCGGCCAAGTCCACACATTAGGGATCACCTCCATGTCGCTTATGCTAGCGCCGCCACCGTGCAATGGGAAACCATGCCGCAATCGACGCCTCGGAGCCGCTCCACCCCGAAATGACCAGACACGCTACTCCACGAAACCAATGAAGCACCTCGCTGCCACCTTCCCCAGAGCCAACGTGGGCTTCGCCGGCGGCTTCTCAAGTGGCGACGAGAAGAGAGGGAAGGAGGAGTGGAGGGTGGCGATGCGATTTAGGGTTTCCCATGTCATCAGAGGAGGGAGACACTGGTGGATGGGAGGGGTTAGTCTAAAACCACAAATAACAGTCTTTTGGTCAATTGTTTATATCTATACACATATATTGTGGACAAGTTCTATTTTTTAGGGCAATATGATCAACAAGTACGGATGGACTGTATCAGGTAAGGACCACGCATGTGGTTAACCACTAATCAGGCCGCGTGGCCGGCGCCATGCCTGCCTGCTTGTCTGCTTGCATGTGGACTTGCTTTGTTAACAGGAGCTAGCGCCTAGGTCTACGTGTTGCTGCATCCAACGTTCAAAAGCTAGCTCCAGTATATGTTTGTATGCTTTTGCTGCCATGCTCCAGTTGGTTCTGCAACTTGCAGCTGATATATAGTAGTATCATCATCTTGGTTTGCTCACCCATCCCTCGTATCCTCCATCCATATGGTCCTGCTTATCTGATCTTCAAATATTTCTTTTTTTTTCCTTGACAGCTATGATCTGATCCTCCAACCGATTGTGCTGGCCGCAACTGGCTCTACTGTTTTGGGCCTCTTTGGTTCAGTGGAATTCCATAGAAATTTGCAGAGGGTATCATTACTTCGGATTTTTTTCCTTATTATAAAGTTTTTTTGCTTTTCTAGTACATACCAATAAGTTAGTATATGTTTTGAGTAAAACTAGATTCCACATGCATTTTTGCAAGGAAAAAGAATATGTTTCTCGTCACGAGTTCTTCGAAACTAGATCCCACGTAGAGATGTTTGATGGATATATTTGTAAAGCAACTTACTAGCTATCGCACGAAAGACAACTGTTTAGTTTAAAACATTTTGTTTACGCACAAACCAGTAGGTACACCGCTATGAATTTTATGTCCTAAAACAAGTTTCATGGTTTTAAAAATTGTTTTTTCAAGTTTCAAGAGTTTGACCATTTATTTTTTAAAATGCAAATAAGTGTGATGAAAGTAACACGTAATACAAACTTGTACTTTCAACGTGTTACGTTGCTTTGAAGAAACTAGTGCATGCCCTAGAAACTACAAAAAAATACTTTAATGATATGCAAGCAATTATTTTTCAGAAACATGTTTGTATCACCAAATAATTGACTTGTCATTGTGATAGATGATCTGTCGGAGCTAAAAAAAAATCATTTTTTTACCACAAAACTTGCTTCTCATGACTGAAAGTTGATTTTCCAAAATACTCATCGGAATATGGTCATGCAGGATCTAATTTGGAAGACTGGTCGAGGGGACCATGCTAGTAGAAAACAGATTTTGATTTTCATGTTCGGTTTGAAAGCAATGCATTTATTAATGTTTGAAACAGTTTTGTGACCTCTATTTCGGCTCTATATAGTTGAGCCCACAAATGAAAAAAGCATACGAACGCTCACTTGATGCATCCTGTTAATTTAACTGTAAGAGTTAGTAACAGATATTGAGACAAGGCAAAGCGTAGTGCTCTAAGGCCTTTCCCAGTGCTTCATGGTGTACATGTGCGAAAAACTCTACAGAGGTAAAAAAACTGATGTAGCAAAGTAATCAAGAAGATGAGAGAGTACTTTGGTTACCCCAGAAAGAAATGATGTCAAGCACACGAACCTAGACAAAAAAAAACTATGCATGAGAGTTTGGCAATTAAATGAAGAAATGTTAGCTACTACTACCTCCATCCTGGCTTATAGGTCCCCTTTGTAGTTTGTGCCAAATTTTGACTAAAGATTTAACTAACAAAATGTTAATGCGTGTCAAGAAAAATTATCTCATTGGATTCGTATTTGCACATAGTTTTCAAAAATATAATGTTTGGTGACATGCGTGATCATTTTATTAGTTTAATCTATAGTCAAAATTTGGCACGATATGCAATGGGGACCAATAAACCCGGATGGAGGTTGTACTTCCTTTCCGGTTTAGACTAGCCACAATGGTGAGTAACATACACTAGTAAGACTAGCCACAGTGGGAGTAACTTCGGTAGTAACATCGAGTCCAACTCAGCAAATTTGCTTATGTGGCAATGAGTTAATGAGGAGAGATGTAGTACTAGTAACTTAGCTAGTTACTGTAACATCACATGTCCCAATGCAATATGAGTCTATAACCAAATGAATGAAGCTTTGCATGTTACCACACTTATGTTACGATCCACTATTGAGGTAGTAACATAGGCTAGGGATATGTGTATGTTACTAGTGTATGTTACTCCCCACTGTGGCTATCTAACATACACATATCCCCAGACTATGTTACTACCTTCATAGTGGGTAGTAACATAAGTGTGGTAACATGCAAAGCTTCATTATTAGGGTATAGACTCATATTGTATTGGGACATGTGATGTTACAATAACTAGCTAAGTTACTGTAACTACCTCTCTCCTCATTAACTCGTTGCCACATAAGCAAATTTGCTGAGTTGGACTCGATGTTACTGCTGAAATTACTCCTACTGTGGCTAGTCTTATAGGGCTCAATTCAAAAATCTCACCAACCAAGGTAGATGATGAGTGGTGTAATAATTTTCGTGGTTTGTAAAAGCACTCAATTAATGCGCTCGTTTTTCTCAAAGAATTGTGTTTGCCAATGCATTAATTGCAATGCATGCATGCATGAAGTACATGCATTGGTCAAGTTTCTCATAATCCTTGCATGCAATGAATTAATGCACCTTGAAATCTGAGCATGTGATGGGGAACAATCAAATTGAGACTTATAAAACGAAAACCGAAAATTTTGAGATAAGCCCTATAAACCAGGAAGGAGGGAGTACAAGAAGCTAAACGTCTATGCATTGAGGAGTTTAGCATTTCACACATTGTCTAAGCATCTTTGTATTGGAAACAATAGGAGCCTAGCTGGCTGACTGGCTCCTCACCTCAACTGACCGATTCCTTGATAAGAGGAATAAATTAACCAATTAAGAATCTATCTACTATACTATTAAGTAACTAATCGAGAATCTGTCTATAATCTATACACATATATGATCGACAAGTATGTGTATCAGGTAAGGGCCATACACGTGGTTATCGGCTGGCTTAGTTACTTAATGGAGTAATAATTAACCTAGGGTTTTTAGGTGTTGCTGCATCCAGCATTCAAACGCTGGCTCCACTTGCATATGATCCATGCCGTTTTGCAACTTGCAAGAATATCATCTTGGTTTCCTCACCTGTCTCTCTTGTATCGACATGTATTGGTTATCTCATATACCAATCAAATTGGTTGCACTTCTCCTTTGCTACCACTCCAGCGGCGAGAGGGGTAAGGACCCTAGATATGTGTTATAGCACTGTTGTTGGGTCTCTTAAGATTAGAATTTGGTTCCCTAAATGCGGCATTGTGGTGTCTATGGTGGCAACGTGCGGATTGAGATTTTGACTCCCGGTACACCTAGTTATCGACGCACATGATGGTGGGGGATCGTCTGGTGACTGCTCTTCTCGAATGGTGGATCTAATTGTGTCTTTGTGTGATACATGTGGTCTTTGAAGGCGTCTTCCAGTGAAGTGGACGATGTCGCTTCATGTCTTGGTCCTTTGGATCTTTCTCCCATCGGTGAGCGGCAACGTTTGACCAACTTCAGTGACATGGGGACGCTTAGGCCTCCCTAGATCTCTTTGGCTAGTGGAGGTGGTCATTCATTCTTCTTTAGCACCTTCTTCTCCGGGACGGTGAATTGTGTTTTAAATCGTTGTTGATGGTATCTTTTGGTTCCAACTGATAATTTCCTAGTCATTGCATCAACAAATTTTCCCTGGATCCGATGGTGTTTCGGATGTCCAGAGGCCTCATGGAGCTTTGCTCAGAATGCACCATCAGCGAGCACGGGAGGAAGACGATGCCAATCTCCCCAAGGACCTATGTGTCATTTATAATCTATGTAAGATTATCCTTTGTAAGGATTGGTCAACTTTAATTAATGGCCTTCGGCCTTTTGGCAAAAAAATTCTGAAGTCTAAATTTGGTCTCAACTAATGTATAAGAGTTTTTCATTTGTCTGTCCGATGTATGCACAACAAAATTTGCATTCAAATAGCTTTAATGATGATTAGTAGCCCTTTTGCACACATCACATTTTTGTTGACAAGATAGACAAGAAAAAACATAATTTTTTTTAGGAAAATTTAAATAAAAAATAAAATAGCTGATTTTAGAAAAATCAACAACATTATAGCCAATTATTTAAAAATATGATTGTATGATAATGTATGAACGTTCCGCCAGTAAATAATAATTGTTCCCTTACAAATAATAACATGTATGATTCTTATGTATTGTTAAAATTATGAAGTACTCCATCCGTCCTAAATTACTTGTCTTAAATTTTTCTAGATAATCATGTATCTAAACAAGTAACTTGGGACGGAGGTAATACTTTACTAGTTTTCAGGTCTAGATACAAGTAATTCCCTTTCATAGTGCTTCATGGTCTACATGTGCTAAGAGCAACTCTAGCAGACCCCGCAAAACGCCCCGACCCGCAAAATAACCGCCAAATTGCGGGTTGGGGCCAAAAAATCTGCATGAGCAGACCCCGCAAAACGTCCCGGCCCGCAAAAAAATTTGCGGGGCGAGGCAAATCTTCACCCCCAACCTCTATCTTCACGGGCTGGCAGGCCGACCCGATCTCAACCCCCATCCGGCGCAAGATTTGGCGGGAGGGACATTTCCGCGCCCCCTTTCCCGCTCCCCGCACCCTCCGCCACCATTGCCCCCCTCCGAAAGCTCCGGCTGCTCCTCCCCGGCCGTCCCCCGTCGCCATGGACGACCCCATGCTGTCCCCAGTCACCACCGAGGTCGCGCACGCCCCTTCCCCTCGGGCGGATCTCGTCGCCGGCCATGTAGGCCCCGTCGGCGTCACCCAAGCACACGCCACGCCTGCCCGCAAGCGGCAGGGCAACGTGCTTGTGCAGGGCAGGAATCCGGCTGCCCCCGCCGCGATGGCCCGCGCTCCGGGCGCCAATGCCGCTGGGCGATCCCGGCCGACGGCGGAGAAGGCCGGCAAGGCCGCGGGTGCAAAGCGGAGGAAGGTTCCGACTTCGAGGAACAAATTTTCTTCAACCTCTCACTCTATCCCCCCGCAAGGAGGTGCTCTGGCGATGTCGTTCAACGGTGCTCTCCCCCCGTGAGTGAGGTGTTCGACGAAATGGCCGGAAGGTATATCTCTTCGGACTTTGGTGATTCTCTTTCATTTTCGCCATTGTTTTTCGATAGCTCGTGACTTGTTATCGTTCAGTATAGCGGTGGTTCGAACAATGCAACAACCGAGTTCGTGAACTTGTTGGACACGAACGCGGTTGACATTGATCAAGCCCCTTTCGAACCTTTCGACTACAATGAAACGGAGGGCGGCATGGACGATCATGGTTATGCGGACGACTTGGCGGAGATCGAAGCGGAAGCGTTTGAGAATTCACAAACAAAAGCTGGGAAAAGCCAAAGATCGAAGAACTACACCATCTTAGAAGATCAAGCTTTGATCAAAGCATGGAGTGCGGTGTCTCTTGATGCATGCACGGGTACTAATCAAACCGCCAAGAGATATTGGCAAAGGATCGAAGATCAATACTTCCGCATTATGAAAAATTACCCCAACAAGACTCCACACACATTTCGGTCGCTTCAAGGTTGTTTGGAGAACATCAAGCCTATGTGCAGCTGATAACCCGCAAGTCTACGGGATAGTTGTAGCCTCTTTCGATAAGTAAGAGTGTCGAACCCAACGAGGAGCTAAAGGTAGAACAAATACTCTCTCAAGTCCTATCGGCCACTGATACTACTCTACGCACGCTTGACGTTCGCTTTACCTAGAACAACTATGAAATTAGAAGTACTTTGTAGGTGTCGTTGGATAGATTTGCAAGATAATAAAGAACACATAAATAAAAGTAGGGGCTGTTTAGATAAAGAAGCAATAAAGTAAGTATTAGTAGAGAGCTTTTTGTTACGAGAAAGTTATTTGTCCAAGGTAATCGATAACTAGACCGGTAATCACTGTTGCAATTCTATTTGAGGGAGAGGCATAAGCTAACATACTTTCTCTTCTTGGATCATATGCACTTATGATTGGAACTCTAGCAAGCTCCGCAACTACTAAAGATTCATTAAGGTAAAACCCAATCATAGCATTACAGAATCAAGTCCCCTTTATCCCATACGCAAACAACCTACTTACACGGGTCTGTGCTTCTGTCACTCACGCCACCCACCATAAGAAAATCATAAACATATTGCAAACCCTACAGCGGGGATCCCTCACGCTTGCGCGACACGGAGAGCACCATAGGACAGCACCAATAATAAAACATGCAACTCAAGCCAATCACGATCATCAATTAACCCACAGGACAAAACGGATCTATTCAAACATCATAAGATAGCCATACATCATTGGGAAATAATATATAGTGTTGAGCACCATGTTTAAGTAGAGATTACAGCGGGTAAGAGAGAGGTTACACCGCTTCATAGAGGGAGGAAGAGTTGGTGATGAAGGCGGTGAAGTTGTTGGTGAAGATCGCGGTGATGATGATGGCCCCCGGCAGCGTTCCGACGCCACCTGAAGCAAGGGGGAGAGGGCCCCCCTTCTTCTTCTTTTTCCTTGACCTCCTCCCTAGATAGGAGAAGGGTTTCCCCTCTGGTCCTTGGCTCCCATGGCTTGGGAGGGGCGAGAGCCCCTCCGAGATTGGATCTATCTCTCTATTTCTGCGTTCTGTAATTCCGCCCTGGCACCGTTTCCTTTATATCTGGAGATCCGTAAGTCCGATTGGATTGAAACCTTCGCCCAGATCGTTTTCCAAAAATTAGCTTTCTTGCGGCCAAAGAAGGGCATCAACCGCTTTACGGGTGGCCCACGAGAGGGTAGAGCGCGCCCACCTGGAGTGGTGGCGTGGGCCACTCTCGTGGCCACCTCGGGCACCGTTTCGCATTGATTCTTCCTCCCAAAATTCACAAATATTCCAAAATAATTCTCCGTCCGTTTTTATCCCGTTTGGACTCCGTTTGATATTGGGTTTCTGCGAAACATAAAACATGCAACAGACAGGAACTGGCACTGGGCACTGGATCAATATGTTAGTCCCAAAAAATAGTATAAAAAGTTGCCAAAAGTATATGAAAGTTGTAGAATATTGGCATGAAACAATAAAAAAAGTATAGATACGACGGAGACGTATCAGCATCCCCAAGCTTAATTCCTGCTCGTCCTCGAGTAGGTAAATGATAAAAAGATAATTTTTGATGTGGAATGCTACCTAGCATAATCTTGATCATATGTCTAATCATGACATGAATATTAAGACACGAGTGATTCAAAGCAATTGTCTATCATTTAACATAAAAACAATAATACTTCGAGCATACCAATAAAGCAATCATGTCTTTTCAAAACAACAAGGCCAAAGCAAGCTTATCCCTACAAAATCATATAGTTTGGCCATGCTTCATTTTCTTCACACAAAATGCCCCTATAATGCACAACCCCGATGACAAGCCGAGCAATTGGTTCATACTTTTAACGCGCTTCAGCTTTTTCAACCCTCACGCAATACATGAGCGCAAGCCATGGATATAGCACTATAGGTGGAATAGAATATAATGATGGAGGTTATGCGGAGAAGACAAAAAGGAGAAAGTCTCACATCAACGCGGCTAATCAACGGGCTATGGAGATGCCCATCAATTGATGTCAATGTGAGGAGTAAGGATTGCCATGCAACTGATGCACTAAGAGCTATAAGTGTATGAAAGCTCAACAAAAGAAACTAAGTAGGTGTGCATCCAACTTGCTTGCTCATGAAGACCTAGGGCATTTGAGGAAGCCCGTCGTTGGAATATACAAGCCAAGTTCTATAATGAAAATTCCCACTAGTATATGAAAGTGACAATATAGGAGACTCACTATATGAAGAACATGGTGCTACTTTGAACCACAAGTGTGGAAAAAGGATAGTAACATTGCCCCTTTTCTTTTTCTTTTTTTTCTTTTTTCTTTTTTCTTTCGGTGGGCTTCTTTGGCCCCCTTTTTATTTAGGCTTCTTTGGCCTTTCCTTTTTTTATTTTTTATTTTTTTATGGGGCAATGCTCTATAATGATGATCATCACACTTTTATTTACTTACAACCCAATATTACAACTCGATGATAGAACAAAGATATGACTCTATATGAATGCTTCCGGCGGTGTACCGGGATGTGCAATGATCTAGCGTAGCAATTACATCAAAAAACGGACAAGCCATGAAAACATAGTGCTAGCTATCTTACGATCATGCAAAGCAATATAACAATGAATGCTCAAGTCATGTATATGATGATGATGGAAGTTGCATGGCAATATATCTCGGAATGGCTATGAAAATGCCATGATAGGTAGGTATGGTGGCTGTTTTGAGGAAGATATAAGGAGGCTTATGTGTGATAGAGCGTATCATATCACGGGGTTTGGATGCACCGGCGAAGTTTGCACCGACTCTCGAGGTGAGAAAGGGCAATGCACGGTACCGAAGAGGCTAGCAATGATGGAAAGGTAAAAGTGCGTATAATCCATGGACTCACATTAGTCATAAATAACTCATATACTTATTGCAAAAGTTTATTAGCCCTCGAAGCAAAGTACTACTACGCATGCCCCTAGGGGGATAGATTGGTAGGAAAATACCACCGCTCGTCCCTGACCGCCACTCATAAGGAAGACAATCAAAGAAACACCCCATGCTTCAAATTTGTCACACAACGGTTACCATACGTGCATGCTACGGGACTTGCAAACCTCAACACAAGTGTATCTACAATCCATAACCACCCACTAGACTGACTCTAATATCACCACCTTTATATCTCAAAACTATTGCAAGAAATCAAACATATCATATTCAGTGATCTACAAGTTTATGTAGGATTTTATGACTAACCATGTGATTGACCAATTCCTGTCATCTCTTTAAATAGATATAAGTGAAGCAAGAGAGTTTAATTCTTTCTACAAAAGATATGCCCACGCTCTAACAATTATAAGTGAATCAAAAGAGCATTCTACAAATGGCGGTTTCCTATGTGAAGAGAAACATGCAATCCAAACTTCAAATGATATAAGTGAAGCACATGAAGCATTCTATAAACCCATACTCAAAAGATTTAAGTGAAGTGCAATGAGCATTCTATAAATCAACCAAGGACTATCTCATACCAGCATGGTGCATAAAAGAAAAGTGAAAACTAAATGCAAAAGATGCTCCAAGACTTGCACATAATGCATGAATGAAACGAATTCGAAAACATACCGATACTTGTTGAAGAAAGAGGGGATGCCTTCCGGGGCATCCCCAAGCTTAGACGCTTGAGTCTCCTTGAATATTTAATTGGGGTGCCTCGGGCATCCCCAAGCTTGAGCTCTTGCCTCTCTTCCTTTTCCTCATATCGAGACATCCTCGATTAGACACTACATCCACACAAAACTTCAACAGAAATCTCGGTAAGATCCATTAGTATAATAAAGCAAATTACCACTCTAAGTACTGTTGAAAACCAATTCATATTTTGTTTTTTCATTGTGTCTACTGTAGTATAACTTTTTCATGGCTTACTCCACTAATATAAATTGATAGATTCATCAAAACAAGCAAACTATGCATCAAAAACAGAATCTGTCAAAAACAGAATAGTCTGTAGCAATCTGAACATCCACCATACTTCTGGTACCCCAAAAATTTACAAAAATTAGGAAAAATAATCAAGTTGTATAGAAAGACAGTGCAAAAGGAATAAGAACCAATTGACATTCCAGTTAAAAATGTAAAATCGTGCACTACAGCCAAAGTTTCTGTCCTGCACCGTACAAACCAACAAGCATTGTAAACATCCTAAAGGCAAACCTTAGCACATTACTTTTATAATAAAATGGAATTATACAAGGGGATAATTACTTTTTATGAAAAGTTTCTGTAATCAAGATTCACAAAGTTTTCATGAGCATGAACAAAGTTCAAGGAGCTCTCCCACTTCAACAATGCTTGTCTTTCTCACTTTCACTTTCCTTTTTGAAAAGTTTTAGGGTTCCCCTCTTTATTTTTTTGTTTTTAAACTATATAAAAGCACTCAAAAGAAATAAATGACTCTCTAAAACTTCCGGGTTGTCTCCCTGGCAGCGCTTTCTTTAAAGCCATTAAGCTAGGCATATAGTGCTCAAGTAATGAATCCACCCGGATCCCAAGGTATATCAAAGCCAATTTTAATTAACAATGATTTGTAATTTAGTAGTGAGCACAAAGTAACATATATCAAGCAATGACGAAGTCTAACTCTCTTCCTATGCATCAGCATGTCATAAAAGAACAATTCATGCACACATAGTAAAGGCCAATGCATAGTATAAGCAGTTTCTTGCAATTCTATCGTGTTGGAAACATAAAGAGGCGGAGATGTAGTTCCTCTCTCATAATAATTGCAAGTAGGAGCAGCAAGCACATGCATATTATATCTATCAAAATTATCATGTGCAACGGTAAAAGGCAACCCATCAATATAGTCCTTAATAAGCACAAATTTCTCCAATATAGTGTAGTCGGGAGAATTCAAATAAATAATAGGACTATCATGTGTGGGTGTAGCAACAATTTCATGTTTAACATAAGGAACTATAGCAAGTTTATCTCCATAAGCATAATTCATATTGGCATCTTGGCCACAAGCATAGCAAGCATCATCAAAAAGAGATATTTCAAACAAATTCAAGGGATCATAGCAATCATCATAGCAATCATCCTTCGGTAAGCACGAAGGGGAATTAAACAATGTATGAGTTGAAGAGTTACTCTCATTAGGAGGTGGGTACAGGTGATCAATCCGCTCTTCCTCCTTTTGTTCTTCTCTCTCCTCATCATCTTTTTCATCCAATGAGCTCACAGTTTCATCAATTTCTTCTTCCATAGCTTCCTGAAAAATATTAGTCTCTTCTTGAACAGCGGAGACTTTCTCCATAAATGCATTAATATAGTAGTTGTATTCATAATTTTCATAGCAATATCTAAGTATAGCAAGATTTTCAGGCCTATAAACACCATCATCATCAAAAGCTTCATACTTTTCAAACAAAGATTCAATTTCATAAGCAGCCTTAAAAGCAACAAATTCTTCTATTTGTTAAACATCATAGTAATCATATATACCATTAGCATAAGAAGCTAAGGCTTCACTATCATTAAATTTGCATGAAAAGGGAAGGTGTGGAGCCTTCATCCTAGAGCAACAAGTAATATCATATCTCAAGCATAGATCCCGGGCGTACCAACGCAACATAATAAATTGATCCCATAATAGTTTCCCTTTTTGTGTAAAGCGATAATCCCTAAAGTATTCACGTTGATCCAACGTGTCTCCTATTATAAAGTTGAATGGGGTTTTCTCTGGATTATCAAAGTAGTACATAATATCTTTCACATAATGAGAATCGAGGATTTTAGGAGTTACCCCATCTCCATGAGTAGCAAGTACACCTAATTTTTTTTGGTATTTTGTGTTCCATATCCATAACTAAAGATAGAGAACAACTAAGAACAACAAATAAAAATTACTTAGTGATAAAGCAAACAAGCACACACGAGAATATTCACCCCACGCTATGATTCCCCGGCAACGGCGCCAGAAAAAGGTCTTGATAACCCGCAAGTCTACAGGATAGTTGTAGCCTCTTTCGATAAGTAAGAATGTCGAACCCAACGAGGATCTAAAGGTAGAACAAATAATCTCTCAAGTCCTATCGAAGGGCGGCATGGACGATCATGGTTATGCGGACGACTTGGCGGAGATCAAAGCGGAAGCGTTTGAGAATTCACAAACAAAAGCTGGGAAAAGCCAAAGATCGAAGAACTACACCATCTTAGAAGATCAAGCTTTGATCAAAGCATGGAGTGCGGTGTCTCTTGATGCATGCACGGGTACTAATCAAACCGCCAAGAGATATTGGCAAAGGATCGAAGATCAATACTTCCGCATTATGAAAAACTACCCCAACAAGACTCCACGCACATTTTGGTCGCTTCAAGGTCGTTGGGAGAACATCAAGCCTATGTGCAACTGATAACCCGCAAGTCTACGGGATAGTTGTAGCCTCTTTCGATAAGTAAGAGTGTCGAACCCAACGAGGAGCTAAAGGTAGAACAAATACTCTCTCAAGTCCTATCGGCCACTGATACGACTCTACGCACGCTTGACGTTCGCTTTTCCTAGAACAACTGTGAAACTAGAAGTACTTTGTAGGTGTTGTTGGATAGATTTGCAAGATAATAAAGAACACGTAAATAAAAAGTAGGGGCTTTTTAGATATAAAAGCAATAAAGTAAGTATCAGTAGAGAGCTTTTTGTTACGAGAAAGTTATTTGTCCAAGGTAATCGATAACTAGACCGGTAATCACTGTTGCAATTCTATTTGAGGGAGAGGCATAAGCTAACATACTTTCTCTTCTTGGATCATATGCACTTATGATTGGAACTCTAGCAAGCTCCGCAACTACTAAAGATTCATTAAGGTAAAACCCAACCATAGCATTACAGTATCAAGTCCCCTTTATCCCATACGCAAACAACCTACTTACTCGGGTCTGTGCTTCTGTCACTCACGCCACCCACCATAAGCAAATCATAAACATATTGCAAACCCTACAGCGGGGATCCCTCACGCTTGCGCGACACAGAGAGCACCATAGGACAGCACCAATAATAAAACATGCAACTCAAACCAATCACGATCATCAATTAATCCACAGGACAAAACGGATCTACTCAAACATCATAAGATAGCCATACATCATTGGAAAATAATATATAGCGTTGAGCATCATGTTTAAGTAGAGATTACAACGGGTAAGAGAGAGGTTACACCGCTGCATAGAGGGAGGAAGAGTTGGTGATCAAGGCGGTGAAGTTGTTAGTGAAGATCGCGGTGATGATGATGGCCCCCGGCGGCGTTCCGGCGCCACCGGAAGCAAGGGGGATAGGGCCCCCCTTCTTCTTCTTCTTCTTCCTTGACCTCCTTCCTAGATGGGAGAAGGGTTTCCCCTCTGGTCCTTGGCTCCCATGGCTTGGGAGGGGCGAGAGCCCCTCCGAGATTGGATCTATCTCTCTGTTTCTGCGTTCTGAAATTCTGCCCTGGCACCGTTTCCTTTATATCTGGAGATCCGTAAGTCCGATTGGATTGAAACCTTCGTCCAGATCGTTTACCAAAAATTAGCTTTCTTGCGGCTAAAGAAGGGCATCAACCGCCTTACGGGTGGCCCACGAGAGGGTAGGGCGCGCCCACCTGGAGTGGTGGCATGGGCCACTCTCGTGGCCACCTCGGCACCGTTTCGCGTTGATTCTTCCTCCCAAAAATCACAAATATTCCAAAATAATTCTCCGTCCGTTTTTATCCCGTTTGAACTCCGTTTGATATTGGGTTTCTGCGAAACATAAAACATGCAACAAACATGAACTGGCACTGGGCACTGGATCAATATGTTAGTCCCAAAAATAGTATAAAAAGTTGCCAAAAGTATATGAAAGTTGTAGAATATTGGCATGGAGCAATCAAAAATTATACATACGATGGAGACGTATCAGCAGCCGTTGGGCAGCTTGCTTGGAGCAAGTACGCAATGCACCTCCAAGTGGCACCGTGGAGTCCGACTATGTGAGTTTGCTTTGTCTTTGCTCAAGTTGTGCATCATCATAATGCATCATGAAAAATGATTGCATCACCTTGTTCGCATTGTGTAGGACAAGATTGCTCAATAGAGATACAAGGACATGGAAGCTTCGGAAGGCAGATTCTTCAAATTAGAGCATTGTTGGGAGTTGCTCCAAAAGTGCGAGAAGTGGAAGTTGATCGACAAAGAGTCCCGACCAAAGAGAGGCTCACTTACAAACATGGATAAAGATGAGGATGATGATGGCCCAAGAAATTTGAACAAGCCCGATGGCGACAAGAAGACTAGAGAGAAGATAAAGAGAGAGAGCAAGAAGCATCGAGCTTGGGGGAGAAGATTGATGCCATGGTGCAATCAAACGAGCTAATGTTGTTGAAGTCGTTGGAGATCAAGAAAGAGTTGGACGAAAAGAAGGCAAAAGAGAAGCAAGAAAAATGGCAAATGCTCAAGGAAGAGGGGCTGCGCAGAGCTGCCATTGAGGAGAGAAAAGTACGCGCCTCTGAAAACAAATCACTGTCATTGTTGCTCGCCGAAGAGAACAAGATCATGTCAATGAACCGCAATGACATGGACGAGGTCACCAAAACATGGCATGATATGGCAAGGAGAGAGATTTTGAAGAGGAGAATGGTCACCTCGGCCGGTCCGTCTGCCAGTTTCGGTGATGTTTTCTCTGCTCCATACGGTGGCAATGTGGATGATTTCGGTGCGGGAGTTGGAACAAGCGACGGAGGTGGCTACGGTGGCTACGGTGGCGCCGATGAACTTTAAGATGGACTCCATGGCGCCGAGTGAAGATCGACCCCCAAGATGATGCCGGACATGGGCACATACCTTTGCATGCCCTCTTTTACGTAATGAACTTTGCTTTTATTCGTGCGCAAACTGTTTATGTCATTTGAATTTGAACTTGTTTGTGAAACCCTATGACAAATTTCAGCATTGCAGTTTTTCTGTTTGCGGGTCGTTGCGCTGGTGCCCGAGCAGAACCCGCATAGCCCACCCGTAAAAAAGCATATTCCGTGAATATACTTTTTTACGGGTCCGTTTAGGGGGTCTGCATCTGTGCTAGCCCTCGCCGGCCCGCAAAAGTGGTTTTGCGCGAACTGCAAACGCGTTTTGCGGGCCGGCGTTTTGCAGGGTCTGTTAGAGTTGCTCTAAGAATGCTACAAAGGCAAAAAACTGATATGGCAAAGTAATCAAGAAGATGAGAGAGTACTTTGGTTACCCGAGAAAGAAATGATGTCAAGCATATGAACCTAGACAAAAAAAAAGCAATGCATAAGAGTTTGGCAATTAAATGAAGAAATGTTAGCTACAAGAAGCTAAACATCTATGCATTGAGGAGTTTAGCACTTCGCACATCGTCTAAGCATCTTTGTACTGGAAAAAATAGCAGCCTATCCGGCTGACTGGCTCCTCACCTCAACCGACCGATTCCTTGATAAGAGGAATTAATTAACCAATTAAGAATCTATCTACTATATTAACTAACTAATCGAGAAAAAAAATGTACACATACATGATCGACAAGTATGTGTATCACGTAATGCCATACACGTGGTTATCGGCTGGCTTAGTTACTTAATGGAGTAATAACCTAGGGTTTGAGGTGTTGCTGCATCCAGCATTCAAACGCTGGCACCACTTGCATATGATCCATGCCATTTTGCAACTTGCAAGAATATCATCTTGGTTTCCTCACCTCTCTCTTGTATCGACGTGTATTGGTTATCTCATATACTAATCAAATTGGTTGCACTGATCCAACTAGCTGGAGGATTAACCAATACACCTTCTAGTAACAAGCTGCTACCAATCTCGGTCGACCGAACCAAATTCTAATCTTAAGGCCATGGCTACCCTTCTCCTTTGCTACCACTCCAGCGACGACCCTAGATATGTGTTATGACACTGTTGTTGGGTCTCTTAAGATTAGAATTTGGTTCCCTAAATGCGGCATTGTGGTGTCTATGGTGGCAACGTGCGGTTTGAGATTTCGACTCCTGGTACACCTAGTTATCGACGCACATGATGACGGGGGATCGTCTGGTCACTGCTCTTCCCGAGTGGTGGATCTAATTGTGTCTTTGTGTTATACATGTGGTCTTTGAAGGCGTCTTCCAGTGAAGTGGACGACGTCGCTTCATGTCTTGGTCCTTTGGATCTTTCTCCCATCGGTGAGCGGCAACGTTTTACCAACTTCAGTGCCATGGGGATGCTTAGGCCTCCATAGATCAGTCTGGCTAGTGGAGGTGGTCATCCATTCTTCTTTAGCACCTTCTTCTCCGGGACGGTGAACTGTGTTTTAAATCGTTGTTGCTGGTGTCTTCTGGTTCCAACCCACAATTTCCTAGTCGTTGCATCAACAATGTTTCCTTGTGTCGATGGTGTTCTGGATGTCTAGAGGCCACATGGAGCTTCGCTCACAACACACCATCAGCGACCGCAGGAGGAAGACGATGATGATCTCCCCAAGGACCTATGTGATATGTATTATTTATGTAAGAATAGCCTTTGTAAGGATTGACCGACTTTTATTTATGGCTTTCGTCTTTTTGCAATATTTTCCTAAACTCTAAATTTGGTCTCAACTAATGTATAGGAGTTTTTCATTTGTCTGTTGGATGCATGTACAACAAAATTTGCATTGAAATAGCTTTAACGATGATTAGTAGCACTTTCGAACATATCACAATTTTTTTGACATAGACAAGAAAAAAACATAAAAATAAAAGTTAGGAAATTTAAATAAAAATAAAATAGCTAATTCTAGAAAAGCCAAGAACATTATAGACAGTTATTGAAAAATATGATTGTATGATAATGTATGATTATTCCCCTGGTAAATAATAATTGTTCCCTCACAAAATAATAACATGTATGATTCTTATATATTATTAAAATTATGAAATACTCCATCCGTCTCGAATTACTTGTCTTAGATTTGTCTAGATACAGATGTATTTAAACATGTTAGAAGTAATTTGGGAAGGAAGTAATACTTTTCTGGTTTTGGTCAAGTAATTATGGTTTCTCCTAAAAAAGGAGACCAAGTTTAGACTTGGACAACCGCTGAGGAACTAAAATCATAATTTCTTGCAAACTGTACACAACTCAAATGGTTCAGTTCCTTGTGGTGGAATCAACCCAGGAGGGTTCAAGTCCTAGACTTGGTATTGAATATATTTAAGGCCTTATGGCCATATGCATTTAGCGGGAGGAGAGGTTCCCGTCGACTATGAAGGCGTCTGTGGCGACTTCGTCAATCTCAAAATGATGTGCCGGCTCAGTCTCTCGAAGGTGCTTATAGGGGTGTGTGTATATGCGTATGTATGAGCGTCTGCGTCCGTACTATGTTAAAAAACAATATAGTTTATCCACATTTGTAAACGACGTCATACATTGGTGAGCATGATATAGCTAGTTCCAAAATGATGTTATCCTTGCAACTATAGAACCCGAACAAAAGAAACGGCTTATCAAAGAGATAATCTTGTGCACACCATGCGTGACGTGGATCACTTGAAGTTGGAGAGCTTGATTAGTCAGAGTTCTCATCTCTCTCCCAACCACTTATCAAAGTAGATGCAATATATAGTAGGTGGCTGGCTGGCCAAGGGGCCCTGGTCAATTAATCTGCTAAAGTGTAACCCCTAACTAACTAATCTTGTTAACGACGACGCGTCGTACTAGCTACCACCAGCACGGCTTTATATATCCAACTTCCAATGGCGATTGGTGGCCGATTGTCTCACCCGGGCATAAAAGAGCAGTGAGTACATGGACTGGCTTTGTTCGTGTGCTGCACTTTTTTGCTTAATTTGGAATGACATTTTTATCACTCCCTCTGTTCACTTTTGTAAGGCTTTGTAGATGTTTCAGACATTGTGCAAAACAACTCAATTTCACTTGTCTGAAATGACTTGTAAAAGTGAACGGAGGGAGTAGGATAAAAGTTGATAGACTGGGTAAATGGCGAGGTTAGATTGGGCAAAGAGGGAGGATTAGTGTTCAGATCTCAAGATTCATTGGAGGTAAACTGATTGGATGATGACACTGTCACAGCCTAACTAACTAATCTTGTTAACGACGATGCGTCGTACCAGCACGGCTTTATATACCCAACTTTCAATGGCGATTGGTGGCTGATTGTCCCAGCCCGGGCATAAAACAAATTGGAGTACTACATGGAATAGCTTTTCCCTCTGTGCTGTACTTTTTGCTTGATTTGGAATGGCGTTTTTATCAGGATTTAAGTTGATAGACCGAGTAAATGGCAAGGTTAGATTGGGCAAAGGGATAGGACTAGTGTTCAGCACGAGAGGTACTACAAGGAGGAATGGATGGAAGTTCATTGGAGGCTATATACGGAAGAAGCTATCATTGCAAATAAAGGGAGAAAGTTCACTGAAAGCAGCATACAGAGGAACGGGCCAATAGGATGTGACAGTGAGGATGTACTGATCCTCTTGTCAAAAAGGGTACAACTGGATTCTAAAAAAAGAGGGTACAGCTGTGCCAATTTATTTGCTCGCGTTGGTCGGAGTTATCCATTTATCAGATCATTGAACTGATGAAATGAAAGCCAACCACTGATTAGATTTCTTTTCCTTTATTGAGAACACAAATCACTGATTGGATTTTTTTTAGCGAAAATATGACTCAAAAAATCACTGATTGGATGATTGCACGATAGTTATATCTTCAGCCCCGAGACCGGTCGATTGACACGCGCTTTTATATTGAGGGGCCATTTAACACTACTTTTGTATTCGGTTAGGGCGGAAACATGGGCAATCATATTCGATGTTCACTGCATCAAATTGTGGGGTATTCGCACATAACGATCCGTTATGGGCCAGGCCCAGTTGATACCGAGGGGCACAATTTTTTTCCCGATTGTTGTTGGTTTTTGAGAGGTCTTTGTCGCTCTTTTGGTCATGTCCTGGTTTAGTATTTTTCCACAAGTTCACTTGTAGCTTTATTTCCATTTTTTATTTTATTTTATTTTTTTATTTTTTTTTATTTTTTGAAAATGTTCATAGCTTTTGCATATCGTCAAACTTTAAAAATATTTGTAATTTTTTTTAAGTATTCATGATTTTACTAAAGGTTCATTTTAAAACTATTCAAAATTTCGACAGCTATTTGCAATTTAAATATCCTTCATTTTAATTTGTTAATATAATTGTTTTAGCAATGTTCATGTTTTAAATTTCCTAAATAAAATTCTGAATCCTTTTAAAAAATAGAAATCCGAAAACTTAGAAAAATAATATCCATCTGTTTATGAAAAAAAATCACTTGAAAACCATAAAACTGAAAACAAAAGTCGTTACAAAACCAAAATGTACAAACGAAGGGAACATTTAACCACACAAACTGAGCCAGCCCAATTGCGGTGACTGAGTGCGTAAGCTCAGTAATTCACATATGAATGGGATGGAACTCGAGTCCTCTTGCCGCACATGGCTATCGGTAGCCATTGTAGCTGGGGCGTTCATGACTACTGACCACCGTGACACTTTAAAGAACTATCTCCAGCGGAGGATCAAGCATTTATTAAAATTTTCAGAAATTTGCTAAATAATATGATTTAAACAAAATTATGAACAGCTATAAAAAGCGCAAATAAAGTTTCGAATTCTGAACAAATTTTGAACACATTTTTTGAATTTTGAACAATTCATGAAATTGTGAACAAACTTTGAATAAAACAAACAATTTTAGGATTTGCTAAATCTCATCTTGATGAGATTGTTATCTCACATCTAAATTGTTCTCCATTCGATTTTTATTTATTTTTATTTAGGGAAGCCATGCGATTTGTTTGTACTGTAATTGTCGTGCTATGGTTGCTGGGCAGCCCTATGCCTCGCTTAGAGCGAGACGTAGGGAGGCATCGCGCCTAGCAGCCACACATAATGGCTCGCCCAGCAGGGACAACAGGCCTTTATCTTTCTTTCTTTCGTTTTTTCGTAATTTTTGTTTTGTTTCTAGCTTTATTTACTTTTTACTTTTGCTTATATCTTGAAATTTTCTAAATATATCTATTAGTAAAATTAATGTATACAAAAATGTTTCACGTGTATACTGAAAACGTACAAAAATGTTCCTAAAGTATACAAAAATATTTCCCTCTGGCTTTTTTTAAATGTGTATACAAAAATGCTCCTAATGTTACAAAAATGTACATGTGAACAGAAAAACATAGACATTAAAAAATATATATGAAAAGAAAAATCTTTGTCACGTGTTTGTGAAATGTGAATGGTGTATATAACTAACTTACAATATGTATGAAAAAGTAGACAAAAAAATATAAGTTTAAAAAAATGTCAATACTGTATTTGAAAAATGTTAAACTTGTGTAAAGAAATGTTCCCGATGTATAGATAAATTGTACAATGTTGAGAAAACATTAGACATACAAAATATAAGTGTCATAGATGTTAATGATGTATTTGGCAAATGTTAAATGTGTATGAGAAAGTGTTCCTGATGCACAGAAAAGAAGTACAAATGTGTATTGAGATAGTAGACATAAAAAACCTATGTTCAAAACAATGTCAATCATGTACTTAATTTTTTTTCATGGAATTAAAAAAATCTTTATTACCATAGAAAAAATGTACACCATGTATTAGAAAAAATGTTCCCAAAACAAGTATTAATATAAAATGTACATCGTGTATTCAACAAATGTTTTATGTGTACACTAACAATGTTAATCATGTACTTTAAAAAATGTATGCGTACATGGACTGTCTTTGTTCCTGTGCTGCACTTTTTTGCTTAAATAGGAATGCTGTTTTTAGGACAAAAGTTGATAGACCGAGGAAATGACGAGGTTGAATTGGATTAGTGTTCAGATCTTCAAGATTTGGTGGGTCAATTAATGTTCAGCACGAGGTACTACAATGGATGGAGTTCAATGCAAGCTATGTAAGTAGTACGGAAGAAGCTGTCATTGCAAATAAAGAGAGAAAGTTCACTGAAAGCAGCATGCAGAGGAATGGGCCAATAGGCTGTGACAGTGAGGACGTACTGATACTCTTGTCAAAAAGGGTACAGCTGTGGCAATTTATTTGCCCGCGTTGGCCGGAGTTGTCCATTTATCAGAACATTGAAAACCAATCACTAATTATTATTTTTGAGAACATCAACCACTAATTTGATTTTTTTTTCAAGAGAAAAAAATAGCAAAAAAAAAATCACTGATTGGATGATGGCATGATAGTTATACCTTCATCCCCGAGGCTGGCCGATTAACACAGTTTTTCATATTGAGAGGCCTGTTAACACTACTTTCCCATCCGGTTAGGGTGGAAACGATGGCAATCCTATTCGACGTCACGTTATGGGCCACACCAGAAGTTACTGAGGGGCAGATTGTTTTACACGTTTTCTCGCTAGCTATTGGCTTTTGAGTGGCCTTTGGTGGTTCTTTCAGTCATGTCCCGATTTATTTATTTTCACCAATTTTCTTAAAGTTTTCCCCTCTTTTTTCCTTTTATTTGTATTTTATATTTTATCTTTTGAAAATGTTAATGGCTTTTGAATAAATGTTCACCAAATTTGAGAATGATTCATGAAGTTGAATAATATCAGAAAATATAAAATGCCCCACTTATTCACCACCTGATAAAAATATTCAAAAGTTTTACTTAGAATATTCACAAGTTTCTAAATAGTACTCATGTTTTGAGTATGTAATTTTAAATATCCCCCACTTATTTATTTTGAACAAAATATTATATAAATTGCTCATATTTAAAGAAAAATCCAAAAACAATTCAGTTTTTCTAAATTCCAAAGTCTAAAAAAGGTTCACTTCTTAGAAAAAGAATTGCTCGTGTGCTTATGAAAAGTACAGCAAAAAAAAAAAGCACTTGAAAAATCATAAAACTGAAACAACGTACATGCGAAGGAACATTTAGCCACACAAACTGGCCGGCCCATGTGCGATGGCTGTGTGCGTTTGTTCTGCTATTTAATGCACCGACCGTTGTCTGTCTTTTTGTTTTGAAAGACTGAGCGTCGTCTGTCGGGAGCTCCTCGATATATATAACAAAAAATGACCCTGCATTTAAAATAATATGTATGTGCTATTATAAAAACAATTCCCTTATTCACAATAATGTGTTCATGACATTAAAAAAATATTTATACAATGCTCACCTCGATGAAAAATGTTTTTTACAATTGAAAAAAATCTTCAACATGTATTTGAATTTTTTAATACATATAAAAAATGCTCACAAATATATTTGGAAAAATATTAATCATGTATTTAAAAATGTGAAACATACATTAAAAAATATTTTGATGTATAAAAAAACGTACAATGCATATAAAAAAAAGTAGAGATCAGACATATATTTGAAAAAATTAATCATGTATTGAAAATGTTAAACATGTATAAAATAATGTGTCTGATACATTCGAAAATGTATGATGTAGTATATGACAAAAAGTGTACATGTGTTAAAAAAAGGTAAAACACACAGAAAACCGATACCAAAAGGAAAATCGACACAGAAAAGAAAAACAAAAAACGGCCGTTCTCGTCGTGTCAGGCTAGACTCAGGTCAGATTCCCTCTAAAAGTTCAACAGATGCCCGTGTGCTGACATTGTACGTGCTTCTAAAAGTTCAAAGAGAGTGCCGCTGCACTATGGAACGATGATTCGAATCAAACCCCAAGGAAAGGCTTACAATGCAGTAAGCATATATTCTGAATGGCTTGTATATATTCCCAGGTCTTATGCAGTCTTTGGTATCTCAAAAGCTTGTATATATTCTGAATGGCTGGCTACCTTTTGCAGTAAGCATATAGATTACTCTTTTTTAGAAAAGGAGGATGACCCCCGGCCTCTGCATCTGGGCGATGCATACGGCCACTTTATTAATTATAGGTTACTAAAATAGTGATCTAAACGTTCTTATATTTCTTTACGGAGGGAGTAAGTTCTAAGGTCTTTCATCAGTTTGTTATCTTTGCAGTAAGTAGTATTAGAAGTGCTGCTGCTGCTTCTCCATGTTTTGCTGCAGATTTCGTCTGGTAAATCGACCAACCATCATACCAAGAAATGCTCCTTTCAGGCATGCTACATAACCAAGTATAATGCAACCACTGAACGGGAATGATTATGATGTTTCTTCCATAATTCTGGATGGAGTGTGTGTTTGGAGGTGCAATGATTAGGCTGTCCCCTAATCCTGCCATCCATGCCTGTTTCGGTGGTTGAGCGTGCATTCAGAGTTGGTGCAAGCTGAGGCAAGATTTCCTAATCTTCTTTGATTTTTAGATTAGAAATGTGTCGGCACGTGTTTGCCCATTATCCTTGACTCCATAATTTTGTCTCCAAACAGCAGCTGGTTTTGTTCTTGGCGAAGAAAAATTACTGCCTATGGATCGTCATGCTGGGTAAAGTTGTTGTTTGAACACTTTTAGTGCTAACTTTAATCTGAAACTGGCTATTCCAACTGGGTGGGTGTCATTATCCTGCTGAACAGAAAGTGGTAGGCGCATGAAGTTCACCACGTTTTAGGTTCTTTATTATGGAGTTGATACAGACATCTGAGGCTCCTAGAGATATTCCACATTTCCCACTTGAGCCGCCGCCAGATTCTTGAATCGGCTGCTATATCATCTATCTCTTGCAGCTATATCAACCTGCCAGTCTGTAGTTGATCTCTATGTTTGTTATCACTATCATGGGTGATTGGATTTCCTGAGTGTTCTTTTTGTTTCACAAGTAACGCATGTTATCCCCCTCGTCTGTGTACAAACACTTAAACAGCAATATAATCACAATTGTTTTTCTACATCATTCTGCCTAAATTTGAGTTCTTCTGGATGACTTGTCTCCAACAAGAGATATTTGGCAATACCCTCGAACGCATGGCAACGTTGTAGAAATGGCTAGTCCAGCCTGATGTTAAACCTAGAAAGTAGCTGAGAAGGATGTGCATATTGGTGGTATAGTCAAGAAATGATCCTTTCATGCCTAGCCTATACAATTATAATACTGATTTGGAATGGTTCTGCTGTTTCTTCTGTATATTGCGGTGTATGAAAGGAGGCCCAATGGGTGACGCTATATATGCCCTAATCCTGCCAACTATGTCTGTTTCAGTTGTTGAGCTGCAGCTACACGTGAACAGAGTTGGTGAAAGTTTGTGCGCTGAAATGCATCGAGAGGTATTTGTTAGAGTAATATTTGCGCTGAAATGCGCTGAAATGTCTTTTGGCCTTTTGCATTCTAGTCTCTTGGCATCCTCGTGTAGCCTTTTGGCATCCTTATGTATGTGTATATATGTAGGCTTTGGCCTCTTAATAATATAAGTTGCATCATAACATGGTATCATTGCCTAGGTTTTAGATCATCCTGTGACGCAACAACTCGTTTGTCCTTCCAATCGGATCCGCCCCCCCCCCCCCCCCCCCCCCCCCCCCGCGGTCTGTTCGTGTTCTCTTGCTGCCGCCGCTGCTCGTCTGGACTCCAGCAGCCGGTCTTCCGCAGCAGTCTCCACGACGCTGCTGGTAGCCGGACCGGTCCCTCGCCGTCGCCCTTCAGGACGCGCTGCTCGCCGGATCGGTTTCTCTCCAAGATCTCCGGTCGTCTGCGCTGCCATCTGGCCGCTCTTCGGTCATCCGCACCGCTATCCGGCCGTCGGCGCCGCCTGGCCCCGGCCCACCAGATCCTGGGCGCTACCTACTCCCGTCCAGCTGCTCCGCCGGCCGCTGCTTCTTGCGCGTGCGCGTATGTGCGCTCGATTTCGAGCCAGCGTGTGCTGCTCTCCGTAAAAATGCTATGCGTTGCTAGACGTACAGGCTTTTACAGGTTTCTACAGGTTCCTTCGAAACTTTCTAAACGCATCCCCCTGATTTCAATGGGGGTGGGCCCGTGCCTCTACTAATGATCAATTAAAAACCGCCACAACACCCTGTAAACCCCTCATGCCTGTAACATCCTGTATGTGTAGCAAAGCTCTGCTCTCCGTGCCAATTGGATCGAGCCCGGCAATGCTACACGTACAAACAGTTTACATGCTTTTATAGGGTGGGTTAGTTTTCATTAGCCAACAGGTGAGCGGGACGGTCCGCCCTCCTAAAAATCAGGGGGAAGAGGTTTGTGATTGATTGTTCGATGGAAATAGTTTACAGGCTTTTACAAATCTTTGTATGTCTAGCATTTTTGGATCGAGCCACCCACCAAATCTACTTTCCAAGGATAGTTTTGTCTGTTCGGCTGGGCTAAGTTCGCGTGGGAAGCTTTGTCAGTTCGTTCGTTTTGGCTGAGCTGCTTTGTCCAATTACCTACTCTATCTAACATAAAAAGATGCCGTTGTCTTCCGGTGTTCCCTGTATTCATCCTATCTCGCAAACGTGCCGTCTCTCGGTGCTTGGTGCTTGTTCACATGTGACGTCGTCCCCTTCGATCTCTACAGCGGGATGTGGTGATCGCTCTTCATCGACTCCTCTCGTGGCTTCCGCGCGCGGCGGTGACCACTCTACGTCGACTCCTCTCACGGCTTCCACGCGCGGCGGTGACCGCTCTACGTTGACTTGCTACTCTCGGTCGACTCTACACGCAGCTTCCACGTGTGGTGGCGACTGCTCATCGTCGGCCTCTTCTGCCGTGTCCCTGTCTACGCATGAAATTGCGCAGCTGAAATGCCTGCTTGCTGCTTGGTATTCTTCACCAAGAGGTTCTGCGGGTTTCGTGGCTGACTCTTCTGGCACTGAGAAACCACTTTCTACCCATTTAGGTACATTCCCATGGATTCTTGATACTGGAGCATCTTTCCATATGACTTATGATTCTTCTACTTTGACCTTTGTTCGACCCACTGAGTCTCCCATTCATGTTCTTACAACTGATGGCACTCGCCTCCCTGTAGCTAGTCGAGGCATTCTTAGCACTTCTTCATTTTATGTTCCCTCTGTAGCTCATGTTCATCGAGTTACCATGCAGCTCATATCTGGTGGTCAGATTGTTGACTCTAGTTGTAGGGTCATTTTAGACTATGATTCGTGTTCTGTTCAGGATCGTCGCACGGGCGCTTTGCGTGGTGCTGGCCCTCGACGCTCTAATGGTCTCTGGGAGCTTGACTGACTTCGTCTTCCCTCCCTGCCACCGCCGCTAGCCCCACAGCCCTTGTTGCTGCATCTACCAGCTCTTTTTAGCAGTGGCATCACCGTCTTGGCCATTTATGTGGTTCTCGCCTCTCGTCTTTGGTTCATCGCGGTGTTCTGGGGTCTGTCTCCATTAACGCATTGTTGGATTGTCTGGGTTGTGGAGTTGGTAAGCAGATTCAGCTGCCCTACCTCACAGTGAGTCAGTGTCCGAGCGTCCTTCTGATCTTGGTGTTTGGGGTCCGACTCCCTTCGCTTCGAAAGGGGGTCATCGCTACTATATTATCTTTATAGACAATTTTTCTCGGTACACTTGGATCTATTTCATGTCTTCTCGTAGTGAGGTTTTATCTATATACAAAAAAATTTGCTGCCATAGTTCATACCCAGTTTTCCACTGCTATTTATGTTTTTCGCGCAGATTTAGCTGGCGAGTATATCTCTCATGCGTTGCGAGGATTTCTTGTTGAGCAGGGTACTCTCACTCAGTTCTCTTGCCCTGTTGCTCATCCTCAGAATGGTGTGGCTGAGCGCAAGCATCGTCACCTTCTTTGACGGCGCGTGTGATGATGATCGCCGCCTCTCTTCTGCCTCACTTTTGGGCTGAGGCTGGTACCACTTCCACCTATCTCGTCAACATTCAGCCTTCTACTGCTCTACAAGGTGGTATTCCTCTCGAGCGTCGTTCTAGTCATCCTCCTGATTATTCAGCGCTTCGTTTGTTTGGTTGCGTTTACTGTGTTTTGCTTGCCTCGTGAATGCACCAAACTAACCGCTCGGTCTGTTGAGTGTGTCTTTCTCGGATACAGTGATGAGCATAAGGGCTATCCGTGTTGGGATCCTGTGGGTCACCGGATGCGTATTTCCTGGGATGTGACTTTTGATGAGTCTCATCCCTTCTACCCGCGTCTATCCTCCTCGGCTTTTTTAGTGGAGGACATCTCTTTTCTTATGTTTCCGGATACACCTCCCTCTGTGCCCAGTATTCCTATTCCTCGTCCTGCTGTTGCAGATCCGATGCAGTCCTCTCCTACAGATTCTTCTCCTCCCTCACCGCATGACTCTCCACCTTCATCATCGATAGCCTTCCCTTCTCCACCTTCATCACCGATACCTTCCGCTTCTCCACCTTCATCACCGATACATTCCTCGTCTCCATCTCCAGTGATTCCACCTCTTCCCTCCTTTCCTTTTCATTATACTCGTCGTCCCCGTGTTGTGGATAAATCCACTGACGTGCCATCTACTTCTGGTGCGTCGTCCTCCTCATCCCAGCCGACTTATGGTCTTCGGGCTCGGCCTCACCCTTCCCCTGACCGATATTCTCCTAGTCGATATGGTCTTTCGGCTGTACTTGAGCCTACCTCTTATCACGATGCTGTTGTTCATCCTGAATGGCAGTTTGTGATGGCAGAGGAGCTTGCTGCTCTTGAGCACACTCGCACGTGGGATCTTGTATCTCTTACTCCCGGTGTTCGTCCCATCACTTGTAAGTGGGTCTACAAGGTTAAGACTCGCTCTGATGGTTCTCTTGAGCGTTACAAAGCTCGTCTTGTGGCTCGTGGCTTTCAGCAGGAGCATGGTCGTGATTACGATGAGACATTTGCTCCTGTGGCCCATATGACCACTATCTGCACACCTCTCGCTGTAGCCTCTATTCGCCATTGGTCCGTTTCTCAGCTTGATGTTAAGAATGCTTTTTTTAATGGTGAGTTGCGTGAGGAGGTTTATATGCAGCCACCACCCGGGTATTTTGTTCCTGATGGCATGGTATGCCGTCTTCATCGCTCTTTTTATGGCCTTAAGCAAGCCCTTCGCGCCTGGTTTGAGCGTTTTGCCTCTATGGTGACCGCCACTGGTTTTTCAGCGAGCGCGCATGATCCGGCGCTATTTGTTCACCTTTCAGCTCGTGGTCGGACTCTTCTTCTTCTATATGTTGATGACATGATCATCACTAGCGAGGACCCTGAGTACATTGCCTTTGTCAAGGCCCGTCTCAGTGAGCAGTTTATTATGTTCGATCTTGGTCCTCTTCATTACTTTCTTGGGATTGAGGTTTTTTTCACCTCGGATGGCTTTTTTATTTCCCAAGAAAAGTATATCCAGGATCTTCTTACCCGTGCGGCTCTTAGTGATGAGCACACTGTTGAGACTCCTATGGAGCTCAATGTTCACCTTTGCGCTTCTGATGGTGAGCCCCTGTCTGATCCGACACGTTATCGTCATCTTGTTGGGAGTCTTTTTTATCTTGCTGTCACTCGTCCAGATATCTCCTATCCTGTCCATATCTTGAGTCAGTTTGTTTCTTATCCCACTTCAGTACACTATAGTCACCTTCTTGGTGTTCTATGATATCTTCGTGGCACGATTTCTCACTGTCTCTTCTTTCCCCACTCTAGCTCGTTACAGCACCGGGCCTATTCGGATGCTACGTGGGCTAGTGATCCTATAGATCGTCGTTCACTTTTTGCTTACTATGTTTTTCTTGGTGGTTCTCTCATTGCCTGGAAGACGAAGAAACAGACTGTAGTTTCCCGTTCGAGTGCAGAGGCTGAGTTGCGGTCTATGTCTCTTCTGACGGTAGAGGTGACTTGGTTACGATGGTTACTGGAGGATTTTGGTGTTTTTGTTACTACACTTACCACCCTCTTGTCAGACAGTACAGGTGCTATCAGTATTGCACGGGATCCCGTGAAGCATGAGCTTACCAAGCATATTGGCACTACTAGGGAAAACCCTAGTAGTAGCGCGGGTTTAATGCCCACTAGTAGCACGGGTCACCGCGCTACTAATAAGGCGCTACAACTATTACTTAGCAGTAGTGCGTGCGACGTGCGCTACTGCTAAGACACATAGCCGCAACGTTTGTTCTTTCCCGCTCTGCTGCTAATCTAGCTAGTAGCAGCGTGTTTACTATCCATCGCTACTATTATTCTTTTTTTTATTTTTTTATTTTAAGTGTATTTATAAGCCGTTATACAAATTTTGGTACAATACCAATTATGAGGTTTATATCATCATGTCCATAACAGTGTGTCAAATGAAGGTGAATTAGGTTCAAGTGGAGGCAATATGTGGTGCATGTCAAAAGTATATTACTAATCCAAACTTGATCTAGTTTGGACTAGTAGTACTTTCGATGTGCACCACATGTTGCCTCCACTTGAATCTAATCCGGCAGCACAAGCTATTTAATCATCATCATAGTCAATACCACCAATAGTAGTTACTAGATCGGCAGCGCGCCTTGGCGCGAGGGTGCCGGTCCCAACATTTTGATGAAGCAAGTAATGCTAAGTTAGTAGAAATCTTGGTTTAGCGTATGAATTCAAACATGATAACAAAATAAAGTGCAGAAGAAACATTCGTTTGTGACAGAAGAAAGACATAATTGAGTTCAATACCGTTATGAGATTATAAGGCAACATCGAGTTCAGCGTATTCATAAGACCACAAAAGATAACCACTTGTCATTAAGTTTGATCAAAGTAAATAAAAGTAGGAACATAATGGATTAGTAGGCGATATGAGCATGCTGCTGGAGAGTGCATTGGAATTTTACCTTTGCTTTCAATATAGTAGCTCAAATCTTGACGCATCAAGTTTGGCAAAATGCAATAGATCAAAAGCTATGCAATATGATAAATCAGAATTAGAGCGAGTTATTTATATAGAAAGCAACACACTCCACAGGTCTTTCATAATAATTAGACCAAGTCATTTGTGCAGAAAGAGAGAGACTGAAGTCTGAGAAATGCATTAGAGGGTAGCCGTACAGTACATAATACATATCCCATTGCTCTGGACAGAAGTGTAGAAAAGCACAACCACACTGATTGTGTTCTGTGAGTACATCCTTAGATGATAAATTACTCTACAAATTCCAAGATGATCCAACATGATATAAAGAATGATCCTGGCCGAGATTCTCACAATAGTATGGTCAACCTGAGTCATCGAAAATGGTTTAGAGACAACTTAGATAAGTGGTTGAAATATATAAGCAATAAAGAAAGTACATGCACATGACAAGAGATCAATTCCAATTGGATTTCTTGCACAAACAAAGATACACGATACAAAGCCTTTTTACAAAGCAAGTTGATAACTTTCGGCAAACCTTGTGGACGAACCCAATAAGAAACTAAAACTTTGAAACAAAGATACATGATAGGTTTCTTTAATCCTTTTCAACATGAGAACGCAAGAAACTCATTTCCTTGTGAAACCTTAGACGTTAATGGATACCCCATCAAGCTAGCATACACAGTTCATCTATAAAATCTACTCCTATTAACCAAATAGGATCACATCTCTTGGGGTCTGGTTACCCAAATCCAAGAGATCCTCACATGAGTTGGGGGGTGTAGAAGAGCAAAATGAGCTTACTTGCAAGAAGAAGCCAGAGTCCAGGGTCAGGCAAGTGTTAGACATGTCGTCGCGCGCACCATTGCGGCTTCTGATCCATATCCCTTGCTTCGCCGTATGATGCCACCTGAAAATAGTGTAATTTACTAGGAGGGAAAAAACACTGCCTTTCATACCTGGGTGGGAGGGAAAAAGTCAATTAGTGTAGAAAAGAGAGACTCTTCTTGAAAGAACATCCAATTTTACGGGTAAGTGGCAAAGCAACAGTACAAACAAAACAAGGAATAAACAATTAGTGCAGAAAAGATAGACATTAATATCTTGAGAGTACTTAATTGCACTACCTATATATTCACACTCACATATGTAGTCGATTTTTTTTAAAATTGAAACATTATTGACATCACTACATAAAAGTGAAGAAATGAAACTTTTTGATGCAATGAACTTATATCTGCAACTTCAGTAGACCACATATGCAATCTCGTTGGTGTGAACTTACTGACCAAGAGACAAATTGAAATAAACCGCCACTAAATTCAGATAGCATATATAGGTTCATATGGCTGTACACAGGTATGAATAGAAGTCAAATACACTATGGAAAGTATAGGTTCATTCTACGCCACCATATGTTATTTTGCATCTACTGAGACACGCCAGCGTCACCAACTTTCCTTGCAACAATGGCAGTAAAAATTGTTCAAAATTTACCTTTAGTAGTACAAACAGCAAGCAGATCAGCGGCCAATTGCTTGCATGATGACAACCGCTGAACTGACAGTGTTCTTGACAGCAATTACATGAGTCTGCAGAAAGTGCAAATAAGAATTGTTTCACATTTTTTAGACAAAACATGAGTAATTCATTGTCGTTGACAAATAAAACATTCAGTGTGTTGCAGGTTTCCATACGAGAGCAGAAGAAATTCCATTATAGTGTATAGCTTCCAATATCTATGTACGTTCCTTGAGAATACAACAGGAAGAGCATAATCTGCTGTTAACCAAGAGAATGAGGCTAAGACTGACCATGGACTTTCAAGTAATAAACCACGATTCCAGATTTATGACCCTAATAGATCAAGAAAGAGGGAAGAACAGGGTTTTGCACGAGAATAATACCTTCCATAGGAGCCCAAAATAATAATTCTTGCATCGCATGGTTCAACATCTTCAGCTTGAAGTCGTTCGTGATCCTGCGACAACAACCATGAAATGAAAAAAAAATCAAAACCCAAAGTAAAGGATTGCAAAAATGTCACCACAAGCAGAAATGTACACATACAAAAAATACGATGCCATCTCACCGAGGCTGGAAGGGGCAAGAAGTTACTGGAGTTTTCCGTGTGGCGCTGATGCTTGCTGCTCCTACACCCATCCAACCAAAGCAAGGGAACATTTGTGTAGGTCAAATAAAATAGTCTAAGAAAACATGCAACTATATACAACATCAGTGGGAAGTAAACTAACATAGTCCTCTCTGAAGCAAGCATGTAGCAACAATGAGCATAAAAGAGACACGGGAGATGCATAACTGAGATTAAAATCAACCTTTTCATCTTATTGGCTCTGCACCGGAAGAGGAAAACACAACATCCAATTTTGAAGCCTTAGCTAATTTAATTTTGTGGTACCAACTAATGCTAGACCAAAGTCAGTTAATAAGAATTGTTGTCTGATGAAACTACACCATATGGGGACAAGAGCCAACACCTCAGAACAAAAACATTAACATTTCACATTTGTGTTTCTACCTTTCTCTATTGGCTTTAGGAGTTTATGTACCTGAACTGTGGCCCTATAATTCCTATAATTAATGCAACTATTAATTTTTTGCCTCTGCTCTAGTGTGAGGATTCAAAATCTGTGCCGAAAACATACTGTCGGATCTAGTGTGAGGATTCAAAATATGTCCCAAAAACATACTATAAGGTTGTGTTCTGTAAGAAAAGAGAAGTGCCTGACACACAAATAGATACATTATAGACAAACATTTTCAGATTCTCAACTTCTCAATTAATCAATTTTCAACCACATGTTATATTCTTTAAAAGGTGTGAGTTGAAATGTGTAAACTGAACCAGGACATTCCTTTTTCTGTAGTACAAATAACTCCCTATGCACTCTTGGCCTTCTTCTGTCCATATAAATTATCAAGCACTTTCAGATTTCTCAAGCTCTGCTTCTCTCTGACAACATGGGCATTACCCTACTGATTCAATCGATTAACCCTGAACATGTTGCCAAAATCATCCAACAAATGGCAGCAAGTCAGGCAGAGAGGATGGCGCTGGTCTCACCCATTTGTTTTCTTACCGAGGAAATCTTTGTCCGGTGAAGCAAAGAAAGGAAGATGCAAATAATCACTTGACGAAACGAATCAAACCAACAGATTTATTTTCTGGAACACTTGCCTTCCAGATTAAAGTCTAAAATTTCAGAATCTTAGGGCGAGTCTAAAACAACCCTCCCAGCTCTTGACAGATCATGTCCATTTGACAATGTGTCAAGGAAAACATGAGTACGTGCCTAACAGATCAGTGGCAAGCCGTCAGGTTAAGGGCCAAATATTATCTATGCGCGAACAACTAATATTTGTAGCTTGATGGCTAAATATATATCCAGTCTGCTATTATCCATATCAAAAAAATCGTTACCTGATTCAACTATAAATTGCATGATCACAACCAAAAAAGGAATAGAAAATATTAAACTCACCTTACTTGTATCTGCTTCCAAGCTGCCTGACCAAATTTAGCAACACGTCTGCCACCTAGTCAAATAAGGCAAGCACCAATTAGTTGAGCCGCAAACATGATAATAATTCAGTGTGACAGAATTCATCCTACTTTCCCAAATATAGTGAATATAAATCATACATTCAGTTAATGTTTATCATACTGCAATAAATCATACACCCACGTATGACTCATGAAAAACTATATATATGAAGCAACAATGCTAGAGACAAAATCAAATCGAGAAGGACAGGTAGAGAGATGTGGAAGAAGGGTGGAGTGTTGAGATCTAACCGGTATTCCAGGTGAAAATTTCAACTGATGAGAGATGGAAATCGTACAACCCACAGCAAATTGTCACCTAACAATGCATCCACGGACATTTTCTGCAGGAAAAATCGAAGAACGCCCACCCATTACAATGTGAGAATCACCAATATTGCCATTAGACATAACAGAAGGTTCAATACATGTAACCAACGCTGGCTCAACTAAATCATGTGCATCTCAGAGGGATAGAATACCAACCTGCGGGCGGACGTCACATAGAGGGATAGAATATCAAGAATGATTATTAAGTAACCAGGTACATAACAAAAACAAATAATGTCTACATAGTAGCTCATCTCTCTGAATACAACCACACTGATTTCGATGTACATTTTAGGAGCAATGGAAAACCAGAAAAACAGAAACAACTCACTGCTAACATAAGGAAAAAGGAGATCACCATATAAGAAAAAAAGAACAAAGCAAAATGAGACAAATAAGCATGTCAGAGCAGCACCCAGCATTCACGGCGACATGGAAGTGCTCTCTGAACTACAACACAATATAAAAAACATGTAGTTTTCTCTAAATGTTAACAGATCATGGTTTGAAAATTTACTAACCCAAACAATAACTCAAAACCAACCCATCTGGATCTAGGACAACACATTTAAATCTTAACTAATCAGGGTAATCATTCTTAACAGTAATCCACAACTACAAAAAAAAAACAAAAAACCATAGTGGTCCTAACAGGCACGAGCGATTAGCAAAAAGGGGAACGGGACTGAGATACTTACATAGAGTGAGAGAGACATAGATCCTCACAATAGCACCACCATGCTCAGCGACTTGCAGCTACGGCTTGATCCTCATCCAGCAGACAAGACAGCCAGCTCTCACTACATCGAAGACTGTTGGTTTCCTGAATGGAGCAGCAGAAAAAGGGATCAAAACTATGTGTGTATGTACGTCTGAGATAGAGAGAGGAACCGGGTGCATTACCTGCACGCACACAAACACGAGGACGACGGCCGCACGATGATGAACCCTACGGAGCAGCGGCCTGAACCTGTGCTACTCCGGTTGATGGCGACGAGGCCCATCATCGCTGACGTGCTCGACCTTACGCACACACGGCTAGGGTCTGTATCATGCCCGTACCCCCGCTCGACGGCGCCGCTGCTCCGTCAGTTCTGATGCGGAGGAGGAGGGTGGCCATGGGAGAGGATGGGGAGGAGGGCTCGAGCCCGCCGCCGCTGCTCTGCCCGAGCCCGCCGCCGCTGCTTCCTCCTTCCCCGCTGGCGCCCGGCCTCCTCCCCTCACGTCCTCCTCCTTCTACCCCCTCCCGCCCCGGCCCCGGCTCCCGCGGGAGGGAAGCAGGAATGGCGAGGCGAGGCAAAGGCGGCGTAGGGGACACGGCGTGGCGCAGGTGGGTCGGCGCGGCCGTGGCTTCTCTTCTTATCTCCCGGGAGTGGGCCGCAGCCATGGAGAGCGGCCAGAGGAGCAACGCGAAGAAAGGGGCTCTGCTGCCTGACCACGGTGGCTCGTCCAGATCCGGCGTGGGAGGAGAGGAGACGTGTTGGGGGAGGAAGAACGCGGTCGCGGGAGCCGCCGCAGCCGCCGTCGTCAGATTGGGGCGGCTGCGGGAGGAGGGGATGAGGAACGAGCGAGGGAGGAGGCGGCTAGGTCTTGAGCACGGGAGTTGCCTTCCTTTTTTATAGCCTTATGGGAAATGACTAAAATGTCCTCGGTGGGCTCTGAGAATAACACTCGGTGGCAGCCCAGATTAGACACTGTTTCGATCTACAGTTCTCTTTTTATATCCGACGGCTGTTGTCATCGAGGAGGCAGATCGCACGGCCGAGAACGCATCAAGGACCAGATCCGACGGCCGGGAATCGCTAAACTCCAAGGAGGCTGGGTTCCTCCCACTATGTATCTTACCCTGATTTAATCATCATAGTCATAGTGTAGCACATCATCATCTTCAAACTCATTTTAGTTAGCTAATCACCACCAACACTAGCTGCGGGAGCTATCTAATCACCACCAACACTAGCTAATAATAATCATCATAGTCATTACCACCAACACTAGCTATGTAATCATCATAGTCATAGTGTAGCACATCATCATCTTCAAACTCATTTCTAGCTAGCTAATCACTCCTGCTGCTCTCTCTTAGGTAAAATAACATAAAACATGTGTAGCACTCCTGCTTCATTAAGTTGGAGCATGCAGATGAACCTATCTCCTAATCGTGGGTTGCGCTTCTGATTGCTGCCCCCTAGTACTTCTCTGCGACCGTTCACAATTTTGTTGCAGTCTTTCACTATTAAGCATTCCTCGCTATTAGAAATCCTGAATGCACTAAAGTGCATTGTGGGATATCTTGGCTGTAAGCTAACAATTCTCATGCGACCTTTAGTCTTGATCCAGTGAGGCACAACATTCATCGGAAGTTCTTATTGAAGAACATCATATAGTAACATACTTAGCAATGAAGTTTAGCTTAAAAAATAATGTATGCAAAAGATGTACTGAGGACAAATAGTAAAAATCTTACCATCTTTCCTAAATAGATGTGACCGTAGTTAAGTATGAACACTATTGGTCGCACGTGTTGAGTACTAAGATTTTCATGTCCAAAATAATAATTTGTCTTGACAGTATGAAGATTCTCAAGCCATAAAACATAATAACTTATCTCCTCGCAGTTTAGTTCAGCCCTGGGACAGTAGTAGGTCCTGTCTACCAAGCGCTGGACATGTTTGCTTGAATGGAAATAAGCTGTCAATAGAAATTAGTTGTCAACTATTTTTGAATAAACAATATCAAAGACACAAATATGGTTGAGAAACTCACATAATGGTATAACTGGAGGCGTCTGCACATCGACCCATATGTCGATATTACCTTCAATATCATATTCCGGACGAATATCAAAGGTGATAACCATATCAGGCTCAAATGCATAAGTCTTGCATAGTGCTTGCCAAATTTTGCATCCAAAACAGGTGTAGGTGTCTGCGTTATATAATTTTGCGTGGAAAATACAACCATGCTCGGTCTTCAAGTAAACTCTCTTTACCACCATAGTAGTTTTCATAGGACTGAAACCTATCTTATCCAAGACAAAAACTCTTGCATGGCAGGGGATACGCTAGTAGAATAGTAAAAAAAATAAATTATAAGTTGAAGCAAATGAAGCAGATGTCATGCTTAATTACGAAAAAAGACTTGTCGTTGTGACTTACTGTATCCACTTCGAAGTTCTCGTCCAGCTTGATGCTGAAGCGCCTATCATCATCTAGGAAGATTCTGTCGCACTGGCCGCGCTCGTCTTCGCAGTATTTGCAAATACCGAAATCCTTTTTGTCATCATACATTTCCTATGTTCATAGTTGAAACATTAATTGAAAATCGATCGAAGACAACTACCAGGATACTCAACACACAAATCCGGGGCACTTGATATTTCCTACATATTCTGGCACAAGTGATGCCAAAATTCACGGAAAAATCCGGCATGACCTTTGCTAAAATAGGACATATCGAGCGCCTGAAATTTGCCGGAACGGAAATTAACACTCTGGCAAAACATAGGCCACTCGGAGATGTAACCTGCAAACATGACCGGCCACTTAGGCAAGCACATATCTTATTTGAGCAACACAAGATATATACATTTCAGAATATCTTATAGGACTCATATTGACATGTGCATTCAATAAGCAAAACCAAATCGTAAAATAAATAAGTATTCAAATTAGCATGCATTTAATAAGCGAAAGTAAATCATCTCTTGCGTCCGTACATCGTCGAATATTATCACTAATACATCCCGAATAGTATCATACATATAACATCACTAATACAACTAAAACCCTAGCGAACGACAAGTATCGGCACGGGCGGTGGACACCCAAAGAGAAGGTACAATCACAGGATCATAGCTCCAGTGAGATCCCTGGAGAACCTGCCAGGTATTGGAGAACCTGTGCTCCAGCACAAACAAGCTGAGACAGTGACGTACCACCTCCGTGGGGTCCTCAAGCCTCTCGACCATCACTGGCCCACGCGACCGCCACCAAAGAAGGTTCGGGTCAACAACGGGCTGACTCCTCACCAAGCTGCGCCCCCCGGTAGGTAGCGCCTCCCAGTACAAGCCCGATAGAGCCCAGTCCCGGATATGGCCCATCTGGTCAAGGAGGCGTCCTCCACCGAGTCGATGACGAGCATGCGGGATAGGCATCGTTGACGTCGATGCGGGAAAAATTTCTTTAACTAAAAAAATAACAACAAATGTGACATGTTCAACTAGTTCTATTAATTCAACTAGTTCTTACTAAAAATAAACTTAATATAAATAAAAATAAACTAGTACCTAATTAGTACCTAGTTCTTACTAATTAATTAGTACCTAGGAACTACTGCCTAATTACCATCTAATTTGATGAACCTAGGGGTGGAAAGTGGTAGCGGATATTCCAATTCTCTAACTTAAAAGTGAAATAAGTGGCCAAATTTTACTCGTTTTATGATTAATCTTAGAAATTATTATGCATTCCAATAGTGTTTATTCATCATCTAAGAAAACATCATCTAAGAAAACATCCGAGCCGCATACGTATCCGATAACATCCACATCCGATTCGTTTCTACCCATAGATGAACCCTAACTAATTTGATGCAACTAAAATTTGAAGAACCCTAGGCAGAGGTAGGGGAGGGGGAGGAGCATGCGTGCTCACCTCGGGTGCCTGCGGCGAGGGAGGGGCAGGCGGCGTCGAGGTCGGGCTCGAGGATCGGGTGCGCGGCGGCGGGCGGCGTCGAGGTCGGGGTCGGGGGCGGCGTCGAATCCGGGGTCGGGGGCAGCGTCGAGGCTGTGCAGAGAGCGTGCGGCGACCGACGGGCAATGGCGCCGGCGACAGCGGAGGAGTTGGATTTGGGGAAGTGGCCATGGGGAAAGAACGAACCGCGCGGTTAAGTCAGAAGTAGCAGTATCGCGTTCCAGGAAGTGCGCTACTGCTATGTTAGCTACAGCGCATTCCACGATACGCGCTACTGCTATTCCTTTTTCTTTTTTTCATTTTTCATTTATTTTTCTTTACATTTTATATTTTTTCTTTCACCTTCTTCTATTTCTTTCATTTTCATTTACTTTTCTATTTGCTTTCCATTTAATTTTATATCCTTTAACAGTAGTGCCTTTCAGCGTAAACGCGCTGCTACAAAGCAAGTAGCGGTAGCGCGGCTCTAAAATAGCAGGAGAGCAGTACGGTGGTAGGGTTTGCACCCAGCAAAGGAAGAGGCGAATATGAGCTTTGCTACACCTACGTAAAACTACTTAAGAAAGTTACCCCATGAAAATCAGCAATTTAGCTACTTTTTAGTCAGCTGAATTTTCACTTTTGGGTCAGTCAAATTTGTGGCCATTGGATATTTCTGTAAGATTCGTGCTGCGTTTTTTTGTGACCTGTGTTGTTTGTTGTGTGGGCTTCTTTCTTTTTTTGACTGACCCCTTCTTTGGATCGGTCGATTTCTTTCTGGGCCGATCTAGCCCTCCTCTCTCTCCCTCGATTTTTCAATACTTTTTGTTTTTATTGCTTTTGCTTTTGTTTTTCCGATTATCTTTGTTAGCTGGTTTTATTTCTATTTTGCAGATATTTCTTGATTTATTTCTGTTTTCTGTTTCTATGGGTTTTTCTTTTCCCCATTTTCTTTGCTTTTTGTGGGTTTTTGCTAAGTGTAATTGTATACAAAAAATACTGCATAATATGTGCCAAAATTTCATGATTATATGTACACTAAAAATGCGCAACTTCTGTGCAAATAGTTTGAAAATATTTCATTATTTGTTTATTATTTTCAGTTCCTTTCTTCTTTAATGGGAAACTAATTCATTGTTTCTTAGAAAAATTCACTATTTCAATTTTGTTTAAGTTTTTATTTCATTTTCTTTATTTTCAAGGGTAATACCAATACCTCTAATTCATTCCTACTTAGGAAATTTGTGAAACTTCACTGTTTGTGCTTATTTTTGCATATTATAAAAAAGTGCAATTTCTATTCAAACCGTGTGCAAATGTTATCAGTACTGTTTTTTTTACTTTTCTTTCTTCTTAAGCGGTAATACCGATACCTATTCATTATTTTGATCCGGAGAAATAGAGACACCATGGATCAAATACCAATGCCACTAATTCATCCTTCCTTTAGATAATTTTGTTTTTGCAAAAAAAAATCACTATTATGTATTTATTCTTGCATATTATAACAGCACAATTTATGTGCAGATTGTGTGCAAATTTTGTCATTATTTTGTTTTAGTTGTTTATATCATTTTCTTTCTATTTAAGGGTATTTTTGCTTCACTTTTTTATTTCTGTTTTCTGTTTCTATGGGTTTTATTTTTCCCATTTCCTTTCCTTTATTGGTTATTATTGTTTTTTGTGGGTTTTTTGCTGAGTGTAATTTTATACAAACAAATACTATACAATATGTGCCAAAATTTCATGATTATATGATTATTTTTGCATAATACGATAAAGTGAAATTTTGGTGCAAAGTTATGCGCAAGTTTTTTGTTGTTGTCTTTCTTCTTAAAGGAAATACATTATTTCAGTTACACTATGGAAATTATAGTAGAATGCAAAAAAATGCACTATTAGATGCTTATTCTTTGCATATTTCAAAAAGTGTAATATCAATGCAAATTGTGTGCAAGTTTTGAAAGTGTTTTCATTTTCATTTTCATTTTCTTTCTACTTAAATGGTTTCATTCTTTCTTAGAAAATTTAACTATTTTGATTTTGTTTTAGTTTTTTGTTTCGAAAGTGTAATACCAAGGCTAGGTGTTTAGTCATTGTAGCATGTTTTTCCGCCGGCTGTGACATCTTTTTATCTTTACTGTTTTTGTGCTCCTTTTGTGAGTAGTTCTAGACCTCAAACTCTGTTTACGTACTTTTGGTTAATAAATTGGTTGCATGCGTCATTCTGATGCAGAGTTTGGGGTTTTTCCTCCTTTTCAAAAAAATATATGCATTTTTCGTCATTATTTGTTTTATGTGTTTTTACATTTTGTTTCTTCTTTTGTGCAGTGCAATATCATGCCACTAACCATGGCTAGCCAGCTCACACACTGACAAAGCCGGAGCTAGCATTTCACGTGCGACGCGGAATGTATATAAACATATTTTAACAAAAACTACATATGAATGTATATAAACATATTTTAGAGTGTAGATTCACTCATTTTCCTCCTTATATAGTCCGCTTTAGAATTTTTAAGAAGACTTATATTAAGGAACGGAGGGAGTAGTAATCTTCATATACGTACGTCTTATGTCATATGCAGCAATCAGCTGGATCTAATCATGTCTCTCATCTTATACACACGTAGTATAAATCATCGTAGCATAACTTGCTTATGAAACGGTGTGATATTAAAGAATTCAGCTGCCGGCGATCCACCATTAGCACGCATTTTACTACTGTATTTAGTTGGTGAAAGGGTCTGCATGCATGAACCGGTGACCCACCACCAACCAAGAAAAATCTAGCGAGTACATGATGGACTTAAACATGTTTCGGACCAGTCGACTGACTCAAATATTGTTTCAGTCGGCTGTCCTGTAGCCAATCCCGAAAATCAGAGGGGGAGATGATTAACTGGAAAGGAAAGAACGTAAGTTTAAGTAACAGGCTACGTTAGTGCAGCAGTTTTGGGCGAAGATAGACCGACGAGGGCCGTCCATCCGACGGCCAGCACGATAGAAGAGGAGAAGGACTAGCTGGATGTTTCGGTCCCTCGATATCGTGATCCGCGCCGCCAGTGGATTAGTCCCCCCTCCTCGTTCGTCCCTCAGCTACAATCTACAACTCCTCCCTCCTGATTCTCCGAGTCCGACTCCATATCCATATGACCCAGCCCTCCTTTTCATCCATCGATAAATATCCTTTTCCCGCGACTGCCTAGATGAGATCCACAGCAAAAGTTAGTTTGATCGAGAAAGAAAGGATCAAACTTTCTTGGCTCTCATCCACGATGCGGCGCTATTTGGACGCCTCTCTGCAGCTGCCCGCTCAGGCTCCACAACTCAGCGATGCAGCTTGCAGAGCGGAACAAGCCCTCGTCGACCGATCCGCCTACATAGTCGACGAGCGGAACCACACCACCGCGTATTCCCACACCAGGGACGGCGACGAGATGCAGGTCAGCTTCTTCATCGCCCGGCCGCCGCGCGTCTCCTTCTTCTGCGTCTCCTGCACCAACGCACATCCCACCAGCTTCAGCTCCGAGCCTCAAATGGTTGCGACGGAGGGGGACCTCGCCCTGCTTCTTTTCACCTACGGCGATCACCGGATCAAGCACGACTACTACATCTACGGGGCCCCCCGACGCTGCTCGTGGGGTGCCGCCGATGCTTGAGCGCATCATTATTCCTGAGCCAGCCCTCTTCTGTCACGCCGCCCCATACTACTTCCATAACAATGAGGTCGGTCTCCTGCGCTACCACCGCCGGGGCTTGGACGGCTACAAGATCACGGCTCTCCGTACTCATGAAATCGAACGCCATGGGAGCCGCTACAACCTCTACACGTAAGACTCCCAGGATAAGACATGGGACCGCAAGACCGCAGTTCTAAAGGGCAAGAAACATAATTTCCTGCTTGCTTCACATCAATCCCAAATTGTCATCACCATCGGGGAGATGCTGGCACCATTGGATGGGTTGACCTTGAGCGTGGTATTGCCCTCTGCGACGTCTTGGGAGGGAAGGAGGACAGCCCCACCACGCGACAGATTCGATACATCCCACTGCCAGACAATGGTCCGGTTAAGCCGCGCAACATTCTCCGTGGTACCACTACACGTTATCGCACCGTTGCTGTGGTCCATGATCGCATTGAGTATGTCGAGGTACAGATCCAGGTCCGGCCAGGGTCTCGCCCAACCCGGCTTCACGGCACCTACTTTTCAGATGGCTGGACGGTCCTCAGGTGGAGCAGGACCGTCACCTCCGCTGGACCATGGACTGCAAGCTCAGTGCTTCTGATATCACCGTACCTGCGGACATGGCGGCATTGCTGCCTTGGTTGCCAACAGATCAGGAACATAGTGGTGCTGCGACAACCTTGGAGAGGCTCCACATTGGTCACCCCACAATCAGCTTGGGTGATGATGGTGATGATGTCGTCTACTTCATGGCCAAGATCGATGAGATGGAGGAGGAGGCATGGGTGCTTGCTGTCAACACAAAGAAGAAGGTGTTGCAAGGAGTTACTGAGTTCAGACCACGCAGCAGGCACAGCTTGGAGTTCACCTATATCCCAACCACCATCTCCAAGTATCTGACTCCACCAGGTAATTAATGACACCATCCCTGGCCTGTCTCACCAATATTTACTGCCTAGTTCTCAGGTATATAAAATAAAACTCCTCTTCATGACATAGTGATATATGCTAGATATATATCCTACAGTCGTTTCAAGTCCATTTCTGTTGAGAGATTTATGTAATCCTTTTGCTACAGTGAGGCCCTGTTAACGCGAGCTCAAGAAAAATCTAATCCCTCCGGCCCATAATAGAAGATATCATCACTACAACCAGTATATGAGTACACTGGTTGCAATAACATGTTATATGAGTACACCGGACAGATGGAGTAATAGCAGGCCTAAGACTCTTGTCTGGAGGTAAACAGCATAACGAAATCTACGGTGTTTGGGCGGAGGAATTACCGGCATGTGATGCATCGAGAGTTTGGGCAGCGTGTGGACCCTGTAGGTCAGTGTGAGAAAGCAAGATGGATCTTTCCAGTGAAAAGCGAGGAAGCCCCGTTCACACCTGGTTCCGTGTTATCTTTTTCACCCGACCAAACGAGTGTGCGTCGACGAGAGGCGGTTAGGGTTCCGGTGATAGCTGATGGCCGCGACAGGAGCTTCCTCAGGCAAACACCTCCAAGCCCACGCCGACCCCATGCCCCGCTCCTTGCAAAAAAGTGGTCGCACATCGCAGCGCTGATGCTTAACGCAGCGGCGGCGGCGACCAGCAGCCGGTGCGTGGGGCAGCTCCCTCGGCTACTGTTTCGTGGCGACGGCGGGGCAGCCTAGGGGTGTGGTCCTCAGCCTCGGGGCGGCTTCCCGCGGCACGGCGGGGGTGAGGCGCTTCGAGAGACGAGCTCGACCCCCGGCTTCCAGCAGCACGGCGCGGCACCTCAGGCCAATGATGCCCTCCTCGGCACACATATCAACGGCGCATGGCTAGAGCAAGGTCATCTTGCATCACTCCCAGGAATGGAGCCCCGCAAGAGCTCCTATTTCACCCTCTCCCTGTATGCGCCTGCAGTTCATGTAGCATGAATCACTGGCAAGCTCCTTTTGGTAGTTTTTTTATCGCCTCGCGTCCACCATTTCACACATTTGTAAGCACACATCTAAATATTCCCCGTACAAAGCAATCAGTGTACCGTTAATAATAAAGTTTATAATGCAAACATTAGCATTATATATTGACCAACCAAAGTGATCAGTGTACCATTGAAGCTTATAATGCAACATGCTTTGCCGTGAGATTTGTCACTATATGATGTCTCAAATTATCCCCATTGGCTCGCCTGAACTATCAGCACCAGGCCCATTGGTTTTGCAGTTTGGTCAATGTTTTGTGCAGCCAAATTAGTTTCTTGTGAGCAACTTCCACATCTCTTATCTCTTTTCTGACGGTGTTAGTAGAGAGAAGTAAATAGTGGTGGACTGGTAATGCAAGTGTTCCCTTATCAGCTTAGTTGCATACAACTGGAGCTCCTCACACACTATTGAATAGAACTTGGAACTTTTGTATTTGATAAATGTGGCTATGATACCTACAATATTGGGTCCTGAAATATCTTCATTTTCTTCATTGGGTCCTGCTAATTATCGTTTTACCATGGGTTACCAAGTTGCCGATCTTTTCTGTTACCCTACATATTTTTATGCTTAGCTTAAGGTACATCACAAATATATGGTATCTAACCATTACTGTCAGGTTCTCAATTTGGCAAACCTATGGGTGTGCTTTCTTCAAGCTCTTATATTGTTTTGGGCTACCTATATACTTTTCAGTTTATATTTTTTATTCATGTATACCTGAACTGTACAGGAAGGATCGTATCGATTCCTCCCTGCCGTCTTATTTAAGTTCTGGAATCCCATTGCAACAATGGTGGCTGTGAGTAGTAGTACAACCATCTTGCTTGCATGGATGCAACCTGCATTGCTTGATTCATGGCAAATTTTTTCACCAAAATTAGGGAAATTAGTAATGTTAGGCATGACAGATATAATATTGACAATATAGAGAACTTTCAATAATGCTTCCCTGTCAATGTGACAACCATTGTATAATAGTTATGTAGTATAAGAGGGTGTATTATTAATAGTTTAAATCTTAATTCTTTCATTTGAAGTACAATCTTTACTTGTGAGGTTTGTATACATGATATTGGTGTTTCAAGTTTTAAATATTTTTGTCAATTGAATCTATGTTTCCATATTGATAAGAGTAACTGCAACCATGTGATCAAAATGTTTTATGCAAGACGGCGCAGCAAAGCGCGCGTACGCTTCTAGTGCATGTGATTTCCGATGACAAGCCCAGAATTAAACGCATTAACCTACGCAGACGAGGCGACCAATGAGCGAAGCCACGTGTCTAGGAACAATACGAGAAGAAAAAAAGGCAAAAAGAAACGGCGCCTCTAGTAGAGGATACACCTCCCAGACCCCTTTTCTCTCCAAAAAAATCTCTCTTGTTTCCTTTCCCGGGTGGATTTCTAGGGTTGCTGCCGCCGTCTCGCCTTCTTCTCCGTCTACCTCACCTCCCGTTGCAAGCCGTCACTGCTCGACCTCCTCCCCTAGCCTGGTCTCGCCTTCCTACCCCCTCCAGCCCATCTGCACCGGCGGACAAAGAGACGTGACAGTAATGCCGCCAGGAGGTTGGTGACGAGGGTGTATCCGAGGAAAAGAGGTACAAGAACACGAGCACCAACAAGCGCCTCATCGTAGAAGGCCGTCGAAATGGAGCTCTGCCCTGTGTTGGATCCCGGGAAGCTCGCCTTCGCCGCCAAGAAGGGCAAGCCCAATATCGTCGTGTTCGTCGGGTTGCAAGATCAGTCTGATTTACCATCCTTGATTTGCCTCTTCAATTTTTGTGTTCTACACCTATTTCTGAATTTTAGTGCCCATATATGCTTGCTGATTTGAATTACAAATTTACAGTATAATACTGATGTTCAATCGTCAAATACTGAACATACAACGATATATGTCTGTAGATTCTGGAAAAAATCCACTATTGGTGTGGTCACATAACTAACCACACTGGACCCTGAGAGATTTTGGTATTAAACCTTTCACATGCTTTGGACAGAACACACCGTTGTTGGTTTCTGAGTTGATTGAAACTATGACGGTCTTCTGGCAAAGTGATCTTCTCGAGCAACATTTCTTGCCAACAGATGTCAATGCTATTAAGAACATTCCGCTATGCACTAGCCCGACGAGAGACTTTTGGGTGAGGCCGTTTGAAAGGAATGGGTTTTATACGGTCAAATCAGCATACCGTAAGCTTGCAGAAACAAAAAAGAGAAGAGATGATTTGCTTGGTAATAGAGCTTCAGCTTCAGATTAGTTAGGAGAAGAGAAAGGATGGACATCATTGCCGAACACTAAAATCCCTTCGAAGATAATAACCTTTTTGTGGAGACTAGCTAGGCAATCTTTGCCTTCAGAGGATGTCCGGAAGCATTGGCATATGAGTGTTGTGGATAATTGCCAATTGTGTGGTAACAACAACTCCTCGCAACACTCCTTGATTGAATGTTCAATAGCATGCTGCGTGTGGGCTTTGGCGGACGAGGAGATTGTGGAAGTAATGGCTGAGACTAGAGAACCTAGTGCCAAACATTGGATATTTCATGCACAGGGTTCATTATCGCATGCACAATTCATGGAAGTAGCGGTCACTCCTTTGGGCAATATGGACTCCTAGACGTAAGGTGATTCACGAGGATATTTTTTAGTCTCCCTTAGCGACACATGGTTTTGTTAAGAGATTCATCTCGGAGTTGGAAAGCATCGACGCATTGTCTCGTACTTTAGTACCTAGAGCTCCTGCACGTATTCCTGCTCTTCCAAGCTCGGCCGGCATGGAAGCCTCCACCAATGGCCATGCAAAAATTCAAGTTGATGGTGGGACACCCAGTGCTAATTAATGGGGTAGGTTCAGTGGCAGCTGTTTGTAGAGATCAGAACGGACTATATTTGGGTTCTTCTGCGTTGGTGATTCCGGGAGTCACTGACTCAGTTGCGTTGGAAGCTACAGCCTGTCCTGAGGCTCTTGCACCTGCAGAAGATATTTCTCTTCAACACCTGGTGGTGGCGTGTGACTGCAAATTCGTGGTACAAGATATTCCAGACGGTAGTGCAGGAGCTTATTTGATAGTGATTAGAGATATTCTACTACGTAGGTCCAATTTTAGTAGTTGTAGTTTTATTTTTGAAGGTGGAGCGTCAAATGTTGATGCGCACAATCTAGCCAAACACCCCCTTTGCTTGATTAGCGTCGTCACTTGTGGCTCATTTCTTCTCCCGACCCAGCATGTATCCCTCTTAATGCTCACCAGCTCCTCGTGTTGATGTTGTCTCGTCCACGACCCACCTGCTCCTATGCACCTGCACGGGGGGAATGACGAGTGAAGGAGCCGGCACGACTGCTCCTGCCCGCCGACGTCGAGACGTCGACCGTGGCCGCCTCCACCTGCCCATTGTCGAACACCTCCTCCCGCTGGCTCACCGCCGTCGACAACGAAGCTGGAGGACGCGGGGACGTAACGGCTGCACCCTGCCCCTGCACCTGCACACCGACGCCATCAGTTGTTAATTCTGGACTTCCTCTGAACTTTCTTCAGTTGGCATCTTTTTTCAGTTGGCATCTTTCTTCAGTTGATAATTTGGGAGTTTGCAAACTTGCTTACTTTTTGTCCATTTGAACCTCTTTTGCAACCTACTGATCTGTAGGTTCAAATTTACTGTCAAAGAGTTCTAAAAAACATTCCATCTCACTCCCAGGCAGGAACTGCAGCCGGTCCATTCGGTCCCGTCGGTCCTCACCGAGCTTAGCTGCTGCCGGTCCGGTTCAGAGAAACAGGACCGCAGGCAACCTCGGTCCGGTCCGGTCCGGGCCAGCCGCGGCCGGTCAAAAGGGAGGCTCGGTCAGGGACCGGACCGGCCCGGACCGTGTCCACCCTGAGGCACCACTCGCCTTTCAAAAAAAAGTGTTGGCACCACTTTTCAAAACTAAAGAGAGAGCACTACGGTGGTATGGTTTGCACCCAGCGAAGGAAGAGGCGAAGATAGACCGACGATGGCCGTCCATCCGACGGCCAGCGCGATCGAGGAGGAGAAGGATCCATGTCGATCTATCCCCCCTCCTTGTTCCTCCCTCAACTAGGACTCCTCCCTCGTGATTCTCCGAGTCCGACTCCGTATATATATGACCCAGCCCTCCTTTTCATTGATAAATATCCTTTCTCCGGCCACTGCCCTTGCTAGATCCACAGTAAAAGTTTGATCGAGGAAGAAAGGATCCATGTCCACGAGGCGCCATTTGGACGCCTCTCTGCAGCTGCTTGCCCAGGCTCGTCGATAAATATCCTTTTTCCCGTGACTGCCTAGATGATAACCACAGCAAAATTTTGATCCAGGAACAAAGAACGACCCATGTCCACGATTAGGCGCTATTTGGACGCCTCTCTGCGGCTGCCTGCTCAGGCTCCACAACCCAGCGATGCAGCTTGTAGAGCGGAACAAGCCCTCGTCGACCGACCCGCCTACATCGTCGATGAGCAGAACCACACCACCGCGTATTCCCACACCAGGGACGGCGACGAGATGCAGGTCAGCTTCTTAATCGCCCGGTGGCCGCGCGTCTCCTTCTGCATCTCCTGCACCAACGCAAACCCAACCAGCTTCAGCTCCAAGCCTCAAATGGTTGCGACGGAGGGCGACCTCGCCCTATTTCTTTTGACGTATGGCGATCACCGGATCAAGCACGACTACTACATCCATTTTCCCCAAGATTTGTCTAGGTTTGGCGGTGCACCAACTACACAAGTATTCTAGAAGGTTAGCTACTTAATCCTTTCATCTCTCACTGCTAGTTTAACTCATTTCAAATGCTCTAGAAGTAGAGTGGTTTGTGGGTTTTAGTATAGGAGTATATGTGGGAGTGCTTTTAATTTAGATGCACAATTTGAGCTGAAATTAACTTGTTAGAGTCTGCACATGTGTAGGGTGCCATCCCGTCCCCATCCTCACCGTCGTCGATCGCCTGCGCCGATCTCGTCGCCGGCACCACCGTGGGGAGCCTCTTGCTCTTATCTTCTTTCTAAAAGAAAAAAAAAATTCTTACTTGTATGATTTAGATAGATACTTGTAAAAATTTATTATTTTTATTATTGTTTGTTATTATATAGTGCCATGGTTTTGGTATCCGCCCTCGTCGGCCCTCGTCCGGTTTATGATTCGGATGTGGTATATTATCTTTTATAACTATTTGTTTCATTTAGTTTAGTGTTTATGACAATTATGCCAACCATCGTCACGTTGATGTTTTTATCTAGGAGGTATATGAACCAGAAATTCCACCCGACCCTCTTGTCGTGAGGTTAAATTTAATTGAAAGATAAAACATGTATTTGATAGAAAAATTCGAAAGAATTGAGGAGGAGAAGATGAAATTGGAGTTACATATTGCGGATGTCGTCGATGATCACAAGATCAAGATGGATGCAATGCGCTTGAAGATTAGAAAGATAAAAAAATATGTCGTTGATAATGAGGCTTGGTATCATTATGCTGTTGGATCAATTGTTACCTTAGTTGTGATTGTTGGGGAATGTAGTAATTTCAAAAATTTCCTACGCAGACGCAAGATCATGGTGATGGCATAGCAACGAGAGGGGAGAGTGTTCGTCCACGTACCCTCATAGACCGTAAGCGGAAGCGTTAGCACAACACGGTTGATGTAGTCGTACGTCTTCACGATCCGACCGATCCAAGCACCGAACGTACGGGGCCTCCGAGTTCATCACACGTTCAGCTCGATGACGATCTCCGGCCTCCGATCCAGCGAAGCTCCGGAGATGAGTTCCGTCAGCACGACGGCGTGGTGACGATGATGATGTTCTACCGATGCAGGGCTTCGCCTAAACTCCGCGACGATATGACCGAGGTGGAATATGGTGGAGGGGGGCACCGCACACGGCTAAGGAACGATCCGTAGATCAACTTGTGTGTCTATGGGGTGCCCCCCGCCCCCGTATATAAAGGAGGGAGGGAGGAGGGGGCCGGCCTAAGGGGAGGCGCTCCCTAGGAGGGGGAAACCTACTCCAAGTAGGTTTCCCCCTTCTTTTTCCTAATCCAAGAAGGAGGGGGAAGGAAGGAGGTGGGAGAGGGGGAAGGCAAGGGGGGCGCCGCCCCCCCTTCCTTGTCATATTCGGACTCAAGGGGAGGGGGCGCGCCACTTGCCCTGGCCGGCCCCTCTCTTTCTCCAATAGGGCCCATCAAGGCCCATTACTTCCCGGGGGGGGGGGGGGGGGTTCCGGTAACCCTCCGGTACTCCAGTTTTCTCCGAAAACTCCCGGAACACTTCCGGTGTCCGAATATAGTCATCCAATATATCAATCTTTATGTCTCGACCATTTCGAGACTCCTCGTCATGTCCGTGATCAACTCCGGGACTCCGAACAACCTTCGGTACATCAAAATACATAATCTCATAATAAAACTGTCATCGAAACCTTAAGCGTGCGGACCCTACGGTTCGAGAACAATGTAGACATGACCGAGACACGTCTCTGGTCAATAACCAATAGCGGGACCTGGATGCCCATATTGGTTCCTACATATTCTACGAAGATCTTTATCGGTCAGACCGCATAACAACATACGTTGTTCCCTTTGTCATCGGTATGTTACTTGCCCGAGATTCGATCGTCGGTTTCCAATACCTAGTTCAATCTCGTTACCGGCAAGTCTCTTTACTCGTTCCGTAATACATCATCTCGCAACTAACTCATTAGTTGCAATGCTTGCAAGGCTTAAGTGATGTGCATTACCGAGAGGGCCCAGAGATACCTCTCCGACATTCGGAGTGACAAATCCTAATCTCGAAATACGCCAACCCAACAAGTACCTTTGGAGACACCTGTAGAGCACCTTTATAATCACCCAGTTACGTTGTGACGTTTGGTAGCACACAAAGTGTTCCTCTGGTAAACGGGAGTGGCATAATCTCATAGTCATAGGAACATGTATAAGTCATGAAGAAAGCAATAGCAACATACTAAACGATCGGGTGCTAAGCTAACGGAATGGGTCATGTCAATCAGATCATTCAACTAATGATGTGATCCCGTTAATCAAATAACAACTCTTTGTCCATGGTTAGGAAACATAACCATCTTTGATTAACAAGCTAGTCAAGTAGAGGCATACTAGTGACACTCTGTTTGTCTATGTATTCACACATGTATTATGTTTCCGGTTAATACAATTCTAGCATGAATAATAAACATTTATCATGATATAAGGAAATAAATAATAACTTTATTATTGCCTCTAGGGCATATTTCCTTCAGTCTCCCACTTGCACTAGAGTCAATAATCTAGATCACATCACCATGTGATTCACATCGATAGTTCACATCATCATGTGATTAACACCCATAGTTCACATTGCCATGTGACCAACACCCAAAGGGTTTACTAGATTCAGTAATCTAGTTCACATCGCTATGTGATTAACACCCAAAGAGTACTAAGGTGTGATCATGTTTTGCTTGTGAGAGAATCTTAGTCAATGGGTCTGTCATATTCAGAGCCTTATGTATTTTGCAAATATTCTATGTCCACAATTCTCTGCATGGAGCTACTCTAGCTAATTGCTCCCACTTTCAATATGTGTCCAGATTGAGACTTAGAGTCATCTGGATTGGTGTAAAAGCTTGCATCATTGTAACTTTTTTACGACGGGCTCTTTTATCACCTCCATAATCGAGAAACATCTCCTTAGTTCTCACTAAGGATATTCTTGACTGCTGTCCAGTGATCTACTCTTAGATCAAAATTGTATTCCTTTGTCAAACTCAGAGCAAGGTATACAATAGGTCTGGTTCACAGCATAGCATACTTTATAGAACCTATGACTGAGGCATAGGGAATGACTTTTCATTCTCTTTCTATTTTCTGCCATGGTCGGGTCTTGAGTCTTACTCAACTTCACACCTTTGCATCACAGGCAAGAACTCCTTCTTTGACTGTTCCATTTTGAACTATTCAAAAATTTATCAAGGTATGTACTCATTGAAAAATGTTATCAAGCGTCTTGATCTATCTATATAGATCTTGATGCTTAATGTGTAAGCAGCTTCACCGAGGTCTTGCTTTGAAAAACTCTTTTCCAAGTATCCTTTCATGCTATCCAGAATTTTTTATATCATTTCCAATCAACAATATTTCACCCACATATAATATTAGAAATGCTACAGAGCTCCCACCCACTTTCTTGTAAATACAGGCTTCTCCAAAAGTCTGTATAAACCCAAATGCTTTGATCACACTATCAAAACGTTTATTCCAACTCCGAGAAGCTTGCACCAGTCCATAAATGGATCGCTGGAGCTTGCACACTTTGTTAGCTCCCTTTGGATCGATAAAACCTTCTGGTTGCATCATATACAACTCTTCCTCCAGAAATCCATTCAGGAATGCAGTTTTTACATCCATTTGCCAAATTTCATAATCATAAAATGCGGCAATTGCTAACATGATTCAGACAGACTTAAGCATCGCTACGGGTGAGAAGGTCTCGTCGTAGTCAACCCCTTGAACTTGTCGAAAACCTTTTGCAACAAGTCGAGCTTTGTAGACAGTAACATTACCGTCAGCGTCAGTCTTCTTCTTGAAGATCCATTTATTCTCAATTGCTTGCCGACCATCGGGCAAGTCAACCAAGGTCCATACTTTGTTCTCATACATGGATCCCATCTCAGATTTCATGGCTTCAAGCCATTTTGCTGAACCTGGGCTCACCATCGCTTCTTCGTAGTTCGTAGGTTTGTCATGGTCAAGTAACACGACCTCCAGAGCAGGATTACCGTACCACTATGGTGCGGATCTTACTCTGTTTTACCTACGAGGTTCGGTAGTAACTTGATCTGAAGTTACATGATCATCATCATTAGCTTCCTCACTAATTGGTATAGTAGTCACAAGAACAGATTTCTGTGATGAACTACTTTCCAATAAGGGAACAGGTATAGTTACCTCATCAAGTTCTACTTTCCTCCCACTCACTTCTTTCGAGAGAAACTCCTTCTCTAGAAAGGATCCATTCATTAGCAACGAATGTTTTGCCTTGGGATCTGTGATAGAAGGTGTACCCAACTGTCTCCTTTGGGTATCCTATGAAGACACATTTCTCCGATTTGGGTTCGAGCTTATCAGGTTGAAGCTTTTTCACATAAGCATCGCAGCCCCAAACTTTAAGAAACGACAACTTGGGTTTCTTGCTAAACCACAGTTCATATGTTGTCGTCTCAATGGATTTAGATGGTGCCCTTTTAATGTGAATGCAGCTGTCTCTAATGCATAACCCCAAAACAATATTGGTAAATCAGTAAGAGACATCATAGATTGCACCATATCCAATAAAGTGCGGTTACGACGTTCGGACACACCATAACGTTGTGGTGTTCCAGGTGGCGTGAGCTGTGAAACCATTTCACATTGTTTTAATTGAAGACCAAACTCGTAACTCAAATATTTGTCTCTGCGATCAGATCGTAGAAACTTTATTTTTCTTGTTACGATGATTTTTCCACTTCACTCTGAAATTCTTTGAACCTTTCAATTATTTCAGACTTATGTTTCATCAAGTAGATATACCCATATCTGCTCAAATCATCTGTGAAGTTCAGAAAATAATGATACCTGCCGCGAGCCTTAACACTCATCGGATCGCATACATCAGTATGTATTATTTCCAATAAGTCAGTTGCTCGCTCCACTGTTCCGGAGAACGGAGTTTTAGTCATCTTGCCCAAAAGGCACGGTTCGCAAGCATCAAATGATTCATAACCAAGTGATTCCGAAAATCCATCTTTATGGAGTTTCTTCATGCGCTTTACACCGATATGACCCAAACGGCAGTGCCACAAATAAATTGCACTATCATTTTTAACTTTGCATCTTTTGGCCTCAATATTATGAATATGTGTGTCACTACGATCGAGATCCAACAAACTATTTTCATTGGGTGTATGACCATTGAAGGTTTTATTCATGTAAACAGAACAACAATTATTCTCTGATTTTAGATGAATAATCGTATTGCAATAAACATGATCAAATCATATTCATGCTCAACGCAAACGCCAAATAACATTTATTTAGGTTTAACATTAATCCCGAAAGTATAGGGAGTGTGCGATGATGATCATATAAATCTTGGAACTACTTCCAACACTCATCGTCACTTTCCCTTCAACTAGTCTCTGTTTATTCTGTAACTCCTGTTTCGAGTTACTAATCTTAGCAACCGAACAAGTATCAAATACTCAGGGGCTACTATAAACACTAGTAAGGCACACATCAATAATCTGTATATCAAATATACCCTTGTTCACTTTGCCATCCTTCTTATCCACCAAATATTCAGGGCATTTCCGCTTCCAGTGACCATTTCCTTTGCAGTGTAAACACTCAGTTTCAGGCTATGGTCCAGCTTTGGGCTTCTTCGCAGGAGTGACAACTTGCTTGTATTTCCACTTGAAGTTACCTTTCTTTCCCTTTGCCCTTTTCTTGAAACTAGTGATCTTGTCAACCATCAACACTTGATGCTCTTTCTTGATTTCTACCTTCATCGATTTCAACATCACGAAGAGCTCGGGAATCGTTTTCGTCATCCCTTGCATACTATAGTTCATCACAAAGTTCTACTAACTTGGTGATGGTGACTAGAGAACTCTGTCAATCACTATCTTATCTGGAAGATTAACTCCCACTTGATTTAAGCGATTGAAGTACTCAGACAATCTGAGCACATGCTCACTAGTTGAGCGATTCTCCTCCATCTTTTAGCTATAGAACTTGTTGGAGACTTTATATCTCTCAACTCGGGTATTTGCTTGAAATATTAACTTCAATTCCTGGAACATCTCATATGGTCCATGACGTTCAAAACATCTTTGAAGTCCCGATTCTAAGTCGTTAAGCATGGTGCACTAAACTATCAAGTAGTCATCATATTGAGCTAGCCAAACGTTCATAACGTCTGCATCTGCTCCTGCAATAGGTTTGTCACCTAGCAGTGCATCAAGGACATAATTCTTCTGTGCAGCAATGAGGATAAACCTCCGATCATGGATCCAATCCGCATCATTGCTACTAACATTTTTCAACACAGTTTTCTCTAGGAACATATCAAAATAAACACATGAAAGCAACAATGCAAGCTATTGATCTTAAAACATAATTTGCAAAATACTACCAGGACTAAGTTCATGATAAATTTAAGTTCTATTAATCATATTACTTAAGAACTCCCACTTAGACAGACATCTCTCTAGTCATCTAAGTGATCACGTGATCCAAATCAACTAAACCATAACCGATCATCACGTGAGATGGAGTAGTTTTCAATGGTGAACATCACTATGTTGATCATATCTACTATATGATTCACGCTCGACCTTTCGGTCTCCGTGTTCCGAGGCCATATCTGCATATGCTAGGCTCGTCAAGTTTAACCTGAGTATTCTGCGTGTGCAAAACTGGCTTGCACCCGTTGTAGATGGACGTAGAGCTTATCACACCCGATCATCACGTGGTGTCTGGGCACGACGAACTTTGGCAATGGTGCATACTCAGGGAGAACACTTCTTGATAATTTTTAGTGAGAGATCATCTTAAAATGCTACCGTCAATCAAAGCAAGATAAGATGCATAAAGGATAAACATCACATGCAATCAATATAAGTGATATGATATGGCCATCATCATCTTGTGCTTGTGATCTCCATCTTCGAAGCACCATCATGATCACCATCGTCACCGGCGCGACACCTTGATCTCCATCGTAGCATCGTTGTCGTTTACGCCATCTATTGCTTCTACGAGTATCGCTACCGCTTAGTGATAAAGTAAAGCAGTTACAGGGCATTTGCATTTCATACAATAAAGCGACAACCATATGGCTCCTACCAGTTGCCGATAACTTCGGTTACAAAACATGATCATCTCATACAATAAAATATAGCATCACGTCTTGGCCATATCACATCACAACATGCCCTGCAAAAACAAGTTAGACGTCCTCTACTTTGTTGTTGCAAGTTTTACGTGGCTGCTACGGGCTTAAGCAAGAACCAATCTCACCTACGCATCAAAACCACAACGATAGTTTGTCAAGTTGATGCTGTTTTAACCTTCGCAAGGACCGGGCGTAGCCACACTCGGTTCAACTAAAGTTGGAGAAACTGACACCCGCTAGTCACCTGTGTGCAAAGCACGGCGGTAAACCCAGTCTCGCGTAAGCGTACGCGTAATGTCGGTCCGGGCCGCTTCATCCAACAATACCGCCGAACCAAAGTATGACATGCTGGTAAGCAATATGACTTATATCGCCCGCAACTCACTTGTGTTCTACTCGTGCATATAACATCAAACCATAAAACCTAGGCTCGGATACCACTGTTGGGGAACGTAGTAATTTCAAAAATTTCCTACGCACACGCAAGATCATGGTGATGGCATAGCAACGAGAGGGGAGAGTGTTTGTCCACGTACCCTCGTAGACCGTAAGCGGAAGCGTTAGCACAACGCGGTTGATGTAGTCGTACGTCTTCACGATCCGACCGATCCAAGCACCGAACGTACGGGGCCTCCGAGTTCAGCACACGTTCAGCTCAATGACGATCTCCGGCCTCCGATCCAGCGAAGCTCCGGAGATGAGTTCCGTCAGCACGACGGCGTGGTGACGATGATGATGTTCTACCGATGCAGGGCTTCGCCTAAACTCCGCGACGATGTGACTGAGGTGGAATATGGTGGAGGGGGGCACCGCACACGGCTAAGGAACGATCCGTAGATCAACTTGTGTGTCTATGGGGTGCCCCCCGCCCCCGTATATAAAGGAGGGAGGGAGGAGGGGGCCGGCCTAAGGGGAGGCGCGCCCTAGGAGGGGGAAACCTACTCCAAGTAGGTTTCCCCGTTCTTTTTCCTAATCCAAGAAGGAGGGGGAAGGAAGAAGTGGGAGAGGGGGAAGGCAAGGGGGGCGCCGCCCCCCCCTTCCTTGTCCTATTCGGACTCAAGGGGAGGGGTCGCGCCACTTGCCCTGGCCGGCCCCTCTCTTTCTCCAATAGGGCCCATCAAGGCCCATTACTTCCCGGGGGGGTTCCGGTAACCCTCCGGTACTCCGGTTTTCTCCGAAAACTCCCGGAACACTCCCGGTGTCCGAATATAGTCATCCAATATATCAATATTTATGTCTCGACCATTTCGAGACTCCTCGTCATGTCCGTGATCACATCCGGGACTCCGAACAACCTTCGGTACATCAAAATACATAAACTCATAATAAAACTGTCATCGAAACCTTAAGCGTGCGGACCCTACGGTTCGAGAACATTGTAGACATGACCGAGACACATATCTGGTCAATAACCAATAGCGGAACCTGGATGCCCATATTGGTTCCTACATATTCTACGAAGATCTTTATCGGTCAGACCGCATAACAACATACGTTGTTCCCTTTGTCATCGGTATGTTACTTGCCCGAGATTCGATCGTCGGTATCCAATACCTAGTTCAATCTCGTTACCGGCAAGTCTCTTTACTCGTTCCATAATACATCATATCGCAACTAACTCATTAGTTGCAATGCTTGCAAGGCTTAAGTGATGTGCATTACGGAGAGGGCCCAGAGATACCTCTCCGACATTCGGAGTGACAAATCCTAATCTCGAAATACGCCAACCCAACAAGTACCTTTGGAGACACCTGTAGAGCACCTCTATAATCACCCAGTTAGTTTGTGATGTTTGGTAGCACACAAAGTGTTCCTCCGGTAAACGGGAGTTGCATAATCTCATAGTCATAGGAACATGTATAAGTCATGAAGAAAGCAATAGCAACATATTAAACGATCGGGTGCTAATCTAACGGAATGGGTCATGTCAATCAGATCATTCAACTAATGATGTGATCCCGTTAATCAAATAACAACTCTTTGTCCATGGTTAGGAAACATAACCATCTTTGATTAACAAGCTAGTCAAGTAGAGGCATACTAGTGACACTCTGTTTGTCTATGTATTCACATATGTATTATGTTTCCGGTTAATACAATTCTAGCATGAATAATAAACATTTATCATGATATAAGGAAATAAATAATAACTTTATTATTGCCTCTAGGGCATATTTCCTTCAGTGATTATGATGGCATTTGTTGTTGCATTTAAATGTTTTACATAGTTGTTTGTTAGTTCCAATGTATGTTTTAATTAGATGCTCTAGAGAGCTGTATGTTGTTCTATGAGAACTATTTATGAACTTTATGTATTTCTTTTTCAGTAATGACATTTGATCACTACTGTACTTTGGTTTTAATGTGATGATGAACTTGTATTAATTTGGTCATTTCTCTATTCATGATGTTCTGTAATAGTTTTTGATACACTTAATTGTATAATGCACGCAGATGAACCGACGATGGATGTACGGTGACCGACGCACCTCCGAGTACAATGAGGGCCTACATAAATTTCTTGAAGTGGCTGAGGCAAACAAGTAGGTTGGTTTTATGTATTGTCCATGCCCTGTTTGTGAGAATACGAAGGATTACTCTAAATCGAAAAATCTTCACTTGCACCTGCTTGAGAAGGGTTTCATGCCATACTATAATGTTCGGACCAATCACGGAGAAAGAGGGGTTATGATGGAATACAACGAAGAAAAAGATGATGATGAAAACTATCGTATGTGCCCTGGATACGGTGATCATGCTATAGGGCAAACTGAAGATCAAGAGGCACCAGACGATGTGCCCGATGATGAGCTTCGCCGGGTCATTGTTGATGCACAGAGAGAATGCGAAAATGAAAGGGAGAAGTTGAAGTTCGATCGCATTTTAGAGGGTCACAAAAAAGGGTTGTACCCAAATTGCGAAGATGGAAACACAGAACTCGGTACCACACTGAAATTACTATAATGGAAGCCAGACAATGGTGTATGTGACAACGGATTTGGGCTGCTACAGAAAATTATGAAGAAGAAGTTTTCAAAGGATAACGAATTGCATAATAGTACATACGAAGAGAAGTAGGTTCTCTACCCTCTAGGATTGGAGGTGCAGAAGATACATGCATGCCCTAATGACTATATCCTCGACCGTGGTGAGTATGAGGAATTGAACGCATGCCCGGTATGCGGTGCATTGCGGTCTAAGATCAGACGAGATGACCCTGGTGATGTTGAGGGCGAGTGCCCTAGGAAGAGGGTTCCTTCCAAGGTGATGTGGTATGCTCCTATAATACCATGGTTGAACGTTTGTTCAGAAACAAAGAGCATGCCAAGTTGATGGGATGGATCAAGGAAGATCATAAGAAAGATGCAAAGTTGAGAGCACCCGCTGATGGGTCGCAGTGGAGAAAAATCCAGAGGAAGTGGGGGCACTTTACAGGTGATGCAAGAAACGTATGATTTTGTTTAAGTGCAAATGGCATTAATCCTTTTGGGGAGCAGAGCAACAATCATAGAACCTGGCATGTGACTCTATGTATCTATAACCTTCCTCCTTTGTTGTGCATGAAGCGGAAGTTCATTATGATGCCAGTGCTCATCCAAGGCCCTAAGTAACTCGGCAACGACATTAATGTGTACCTAAGGCCATTAGTTGAAGAACTTTTACAACCGTGGAATGGAAAATGTGTACGTGTGTGGGATGAGCACAAACAACAGGAATTTGACCTACATGCGTTACTATTTGTCACCATTAATTATTAACCTGCTCTTAATAAACTTTCAGGACAGACAAACAAGGGATACCACACATGCACACACTGCTTACGTAAGACTGATAGTATATATATGAGTTTTCGTCCGAAACCCTGATACTTTGAAAAAGATTGTCCAGTTTGTACATGAAGTGCATCCATTTTTTCCCGTAATCCTCTCAACTTTTTAACACATGCTATGTGGGTGAAATTATGATACCATGCCAAGTTTCAACCTTTTTAGAGTTCATTTGTAGTGCTTTTCAATTTCAGGGTCATTTAGTTCAAAATAAATCATTAAATGCATGAAAATGGCAAATGAAGTCAGAAAGTGGTTGAAAATTGATGATGTGCCTTTGAATGGTGCATATTTAACACACAAGGAGTCTGGAGTTAAAATATGTTAAAGAGATGAAATCCCTTTTGTAATAGACGAGTTTTCGTCTGAAACCCTGATACTTCGAAAGAGATTGTCAAGTTTGTAAACGAAGTGCATCCAGTTTTCCCCGTAACCCTCTCAACTTTTGAGCACATGCTATGTGGGTGAAATTATGATACTGATAACCCACAAGTGTAGGGGATCGCAACAGCTTTCGAGGGTAAAGTATTCAACCCAAATTTATCGATTCGACACAAGGGGAGCCAAAGAATATTACTGAGTATTAGCAGTTGAGTTGTCAATTCAACCACACCTGGATAACTTAGTATCTGCAGCAAAGTATTTAGTAGCAAAGTAGTATGATAATAAACGTAACGGTAGCAAAAGTAATATTTTTGGGTTTTGTAGTAATTGTAACAATAGCAATGGAAAAGTAAATAAGCGAAACACAAGATGTGAAAAACTCGTAGGCATTGGATCAGTGATGGATAATTATGTCGGATGCGATTCCTCATATAATAGCTATAACATAGGGTGACACAGAACTAGCTCCAGTTCATCAATGTAATGTAGGCATGTATTCCGTAAATAGTCATACGCGCTTATGAAAAAGAACTTGCATGACATCTTTTGTCCTACCCTCCCGTGGCAGCGGGGTCCTAACAGAAACTAAGGGATATTAAGGCCTCCTTTTAATAGAGAACCAGAACAAAGCATTAGCACATAGTGAATACATGAACTCCTCAAACTACGGTCATCACCGAGAAGTATCCCGATTATTGTCACTTCGGGGTTGTCGGATCATAACACATAATAGGTGACTATAGACTTGCAAGATAGGATCAAGAACACACATATATTCATGAAAACATAATAGGTTCAGATCTGAAATCATGGCACTCGGGCCCTAGTGATAAGCATTAAGCATAGCAAAGTCATAGCAACATCAATCTCAGAACATAGTGGATACTAGGGATCAAACCCTAACAAAACTAACTTGATTACATGGTAAATCTCATCCAACCCATCACCGTCCAGCAAGCCTATGATGGAATTACTCACGCACGGCGGTGAGCATCATGAAATTGGTGATGGAGGAAGGTTGATGATGACGACGGCGACAAATCCCCCTCTTCGGAGCCCCGAACGGACTCCAGATCAGCCCTCCCGAGAGAGATTAGGGCTTGGCAGTGGCTCCGTATCGTAAAACACGATGAAACTTCCTCTCTGATTTTTTTCTCCGCGAGACGGAATATATGGAGTTGGAGTTGAGGTCGGTGGAGCCTCAGGGGGCCCACAAGACTGGGGGGCGCGCCCAGGGGGGTGGGCGCGCCCCCACCCTTGTGGACAGGGTGTGGGCCCCCTGGTCTTGATTCTTTCGCCAGTATTTTTTATATTTTCCAAAAAGTGCCTCCGTGGATTTTCAGGACATTCCAAGAACTTTTGTTTTCTACACATAAAACAACATCATGGTAGTTCTGTTGAAAACAACGTCAGTACGGGTTAGCTTCACTAAAATCATGCAAGTTAGAGTCCAAAACAAGGGCAAAAGTGTTTGGAAAAGTAGATACATTCGAGACGTATCAACTCCCCCAAGCTTAAACCTTTGCTTGTCCTCAAGCAATTCAGTTGATAAACTGAAAGTGATAAAGAAAAACTTTTACAAACTCTGTTTGCTCTTGTTGTTGTAAACATGCAAAGCCAGCATTCAGGTTTCAGCAAATATTATGAACTAACCATACTCACAATAACACCTCGGTCTCACAATTACTCATATCAATGGCATAATCAGCTAGCGAGCCATAATAATAAAACTCGGATGACAACACTTTCTCAAAACAATCATAACATAATATAACAAAATGGTATCTCGCTAGCCCTTTCTGAGACCGCAAAACATAAATGCAGAGCACCTTTAAAGATCAAGGACTGACTAAACATTATAATTCATGGTAAAAGAGATCCAGTCAAGTCATACCCAATATAAGCCAATAATAATGAATGCAAATGATAGTGTGCTCTCTAGCGGGTGCTTTTTAATAAGAAGGTGATGACTCAACATAAAAGTAAATAGATAGGCCCTTCGCAGAGGGAAGCAGGGATTTGTAGATGTGCCAGAGCTCGATTTTAAAATAGAGATTGAATAACCTTTTGAGCGGCATACTTTTGTTGTCAACGCAACAACTATGAGATGGCTGTATCTTCCACACTACATGCATTATAGGCAGTTCCCAAACAGAATGGTAAAGGTTTATACTCCCCCAACCACCAACAAGCATCAATCCATGGCTTGCTCGAAACAACGAGTGCCTCCAAGTAACAACAACCCTAGGGGAGTTTTGTTTAATTATTTTGATTTGCTTTGATATTTTTGGATCATGGGACTGGGCATCCCGGTTACCGGCCCTTTCTCGTGAATGAGGAGCGGAGTCAACTCCTCTTGAGAATAACCCACCTAGCATGGAAGATATAGGCAGCCCTAGTTGAAACATGAGCTGCTCGAGCATACAAAACATAATTTCATTTGAAGGTTTGGAGTTTGGCACATACAAATTTACTTGGAATGGCAGGTAGATACCTCATATAGGTAGGTATGGTGGACTCATATGGAACAACTTTGGGGTTTAAGGAGTTTGGATGCACAAGTAGTATTCTCGCTTAGTACAGGTGAAGGCTAGCAAAAGGCTGGGAAGCGACCAACTAAGAAAGCGACAACAGTCATAAACATGCATTAAAATTAATTCACACTGAGTACAAGCATGAGTAGGATATAATCTACCATGAACATAAATATCATGAAGGCTATGTTGATTTGTTTCAGCTACATGCATGAACATATGCCAAGTCGAGTCACTCAATTCATTCAACGGAGGATACCATCTCATCATATACCACATCATAATCATTCTAATAGCATGTTGGCATGCAAGGTAAACCATTATAACTCATAGCTAATCAAGCATGGCACAAGCAACTATAATCTCTAAATGTCATTGCAAATATGTTTACTTCATAATAAGCTGAATCAAGAACGATGAACTCGTCATATTTACAAAAACAAGAGAGGTCGAGTTCATACCAGCTTCTCTCATCTCAATCAGTCCATCATATATCGTCATTATTGCCTTTCACTTGCACGACCGAACGATGTGTATGATAATAATAGTGCACGTGCATTGCACTAAGCTGGAATCTGCAAGCATTCAACTCAAGATAGAAGACAAAGTAATATGGGCTCTAAGTTAAATAAACAATCATGCATAAGAGAGCCACTAAACATTTCCAATATGGTCTTCTACTCTCGACCCCCAAAGGAAAGAAAAATAAAACTATTTACACGGAAAAGCTCCCAACAAGTAAGAAGAAGAACGAGAAATCTTTTTGGAATTTCATTTTAATTTCTACTACAAGCATGGAAATTAAACTAACTGATTTTTTTGGTTTTTTTCTTAAGGTTTATCAAACACACAAGAAGAAAGCTAGAAAAGGAAATTTAAACTAGCATGGATAATACAATGAAAGAGTATGAGCACCGACGACTAGAATAGTGTGTGAACATGAATGTAAAGTCGGTGAGAAATACGTACTCTCCCAAGTTTAGGCTTTTGGCCTAAGTTGGTCTAATGCCAAGGATAGCCTGGCTGATATCCGTAGTTGTAACTAGGGTCGTACTGAGATGCAGCAGCAAATGCCTCCTGAGCTGCGGCATGTTGGCAAGCAGCCTCCGCTCTCCCCTCGTGTTCAGCTGCTTCCTCCCTGGTAACAACATATCTTCCTTTTGCCTGGTAATCAAAAAGGAGAGGAGCAGGAAGAGTAACATGGACAGCGTTGCGTCTGTCATAGATTAGTCGATACTGGAGGAATTGTTCATTCCTCTTAAGAAAATGATGTTGGACCATAGCATCATAGTCTAAATAAGCAGGAGGTAACATCATATCCCCCTCTTGTGGGGCTATACCAAGATAATTAGCCACACGGGTCGCATAAATTCCTCCAAGTAAATCTCCCGCTCTACCATTATTATGCAACCTACGTGCAACTATTGCCCCCAAGTTATAATCTTTATAACCTAACACAGCACTCTTGAGGACACAAAGATTAGGGACACACATATGACATGCTTCATCCTGACCGTCAATGCATCTACCAATGAAGAGAGCAAAATAATGTATAGCAGGAAAATGAATGCTCCCTATGGTATCTTGTGCAATATCCCTAGATTCTCCCACAGTAATACTAGCAAGGAAATCTGTAAACTCATATTTGTGGGGATCATTAATATTGCCCCACTGCGGAAGTTTGCAAGCAGTTGTAAAATCCTCTAACTCCATGGTATAAGATGTATCATAGATATCAAATAGGACACTCGGAGAATTACGTGTACAATTATATTTAAACCTTCGCACAAATGAATCAATCAATTGATAGTACTGAGGACACTTATGTTGTAAGAAGTCCTCCAGATTAGCATTACGCACATACACGTCAAATTCCTCCTTAAAGCCTGCTTCGACCATAAAATCGTTGGATTGCCACTCACAAGCTCGTACATCTGCCTCCCTCGGTAATTCAACGTCTTGCTCACGTATAGCAATCCTGGGTCCTTTCTTTACCGAGGAACCACCTTGGTACATTCTCCTAGACATAATTCTTTTTCTGAAAAATTTCTGAAATTTTAGTAACTTCAAAATAAAAGTGAATAAAACTAAACAAGATTGGTAGCAACTACTCCTACAAGTGCCTAGAGCCTATATAATGCATTAGAATTACTTGGGACCTCATAAATTTAACATGCAAGCTCAAGAACATGGTCACCTATGCATCAAAAATTTGCAATGAGTAAAGCACTAGAACAAAAACTAATTGGACCGATGGAGGAGTCACATACCAAGCAACAATCTCCCAAAGCAGTTTTGTGAATGGAGCTTTGAGCAAGGAGATCGAAAATCGCAGCAAGATGAGCTAGAACTCATGCTTGAGCTAGATGGGGATTTTTTTGGGAAGAAGATGGAGTGTGTGGGTGCTGGAATAAGTGGAGCGGGGCCACCAGGGGCCCACGAGACAAGGGGGCACGCCCAGGGAAGGTGGGCGCGCCCTCCACTCTCGTGGCCCGGTGCTTGCCCCTCCTGAAGTGATTTCAGTGCCTAAAATCCTCAAATATTCCATAAAAAATCATACTAAATTTGTAGGGCATTTGGAGCACTTTTATTTTCGGGATATTTTTTCTATTGCACGGATAATTCAGAAAACAGACGGATAATACTACTTTTTGCTTTATTTATTCTAAAATAATAGAAAGTAAAAAGAGGGTACAGAAGGTTGTGCCTTCTAGTTTCATCCATCTCATGTTCATCAAAATGAATCCACTAACAAGGTTGATCAAGTCTTGTTAACAAACTCATTCCGTATAATATGGAACTGGAGAAATTTCGAATAACACTAACTTACCTCAACGGGGATATGAACATCCCCAACAATAATAATATCATACTTTTTCTTGACAGTAGGGAGAGGAAATTCAAAACCTCCAATAATAATAGTTGGAACTTTTCCAATAAAATTGATGCTATGAACTTGAGATAGTTTCCTCGGAAAGTGTACCGTATGCTCATTACCATTAACATGAAAAGTGACATTGCCTTTGTTGCAATCAATAACAGCCCCTGCAGTATTCAAAAAGGGTCTACCAAGGATAATCGACATACTATCATTCTCGGGAATATCAAGAATAACAAAGTCCGTTAGAATAGTGACATTTGCAACCACAACAGGCACATCCTCACAAATACCGAGGTATAGCAGTTGATTTATCAGCCATTTGCAAAGATATTTCAGTAGGTGTCAACTTATTCAATTCAAGTCTATGATATAAAGAGAGAGGCATAACACTAACACCGGCTCCAAGATCACATAAAGCAGTTCTAACATAATTTCTTATAATGGAGCATGGTATAGTTGGTACCCCGGGGTCTCCAAGTTTGTTGGGTATTGCACCCTTAAAAGTGTAATTAGCAAGCATGGTCGAAATTTCAGTTTCCGGTATCTTTCTTTTGTTTGTAATGATATCCTTCATATACTTAGCATAAGGATTTACTTTAAGCATATCAGTTAAGCGCATACATAAGAAAATAGGTCTAATCATTTCAGCAAAGCGCTCAAAATCCTCATCATCCTTTGTCTTGGATGGTTTAGGAGGAAAGGGCATGGGTTTCTGAACCCATGGTTCTCTTTCTCTACCGTGCTTCCTAGCAACAAAATCTCTCTTATCATAACGTTGATTCTTTGATTGTGGGTTATCAAGATCAACAGCAGGTTCAATCTCTACTTCATTGTTTTTGCTAGGTTGAGCATCAACATGAACATTATCGTTAACATTATCACTAGGTTCAAGTTCATCACCTGATTGTGTTTCAGCAGCAGAGATAGAAATATCATTGGGATTCTCAGGTGTGTCTACAACAGGCTCACTAGAAGCATGCAAAGTCCTATCATTTTTCTTTTTCTTCTTTTTGGAAGAACTAGGTGCCTCTAAATTATTTCTCTGATAATCTTGCTCGATTCTCTTAGGGTGGCCTTCAGGATACAAAGGTTCCTGACTCATTCTACCAGTTCTAGTAGCCACTCTAACACCAAAGTCATTTTTATTATTTAATTCATCAAGCAAATCATTTTGAGCTTTAAGTACTTGCTCAGCTTGAGTAGCAACCATAGAAGCATATTTGCTAACGAGTTTAAGTTCACCTTTAACTCTAGCCATATAATCGCTCACGCGTCCTATCTCGAAAGCATTATTCTTTAACTCTCTACCAACATAAGCATTAAAACTTTCTTGTCTAGCCTTAAAGTCATCAAATTCATCTAAGCATGGCTATGCAATTTAGTAGAGGGGATTTCAACTTTATCATATCTATAGAGAGAATTTACCTTTACTACCTGTGTCGAGTTATCAAGACGATGTGGTTCTTCAATAGGCGGTATATTAAGACCATGCATTTCTTCAATAGGTGGTAAATTCTTAACATCTTCGGCTTTTATACCTTTTTTTTTCATTGATTTCTTTGCCTCTTGCATATCTTCGGGACTGAGAAATAAAACACCTCTCTTCTTCAGAGTGGGTTTAGGAATAGGCTCAGGAGTTGGCTCAATTGGTTCAGGAATTGCCTCAGGAATTGGCTCAGGAAGAGTCCAATTATTTTCATTAGTCAACATATTATTCAATAGTAATTCAGCTTCGTCGACTGTTCTTTCCCTGAAAACACAACCAGCACAACTATCGAAGTAGTCCTTGGAAGCATCGGTTAGTCCATTATAAAAGATATCAAGTATTTCATTTTTCTTAAGAGGATGATCAGGTAAAGCATTAAGTAATCGGAGAAGCCTCCCCCAAGCTTGTGGGAGACTCTCTTCTTTGATTTGCACAAAATTATATATTTCCCGCAAGGCAGCTTGTTTCTTATGAGCAGGGAAATATTTAGCAGAGAAGTAATAAATCATATCCTAGGGACTACGCACACAACCAGGAGCAAGAGAATTAAACCAAGTCTTAGCATCACCCTTTAATGAGAACGAAAATATCTTAAGGATATAGTAATAGCGAGACTTCTCATCATTAGTAAACAGGGTGGCTATATCATTCAACTTGGTAAGATGTGTGATACGTCTCCAACGTATCTATAATTTTTGATTGTTCCATGCTATTATATTACCCCTTTTGGATGTTTATGGGCTTTATTTTACACATTTATATCATTTTTGGGACTAACCTACTAATTGGAGGCCCAACCCGTATTGCTGTTTTTTTGCCTATTTCAGTATTTCGAAGAAAAGGAATATCAAACGGAGTCCAAACGGAATGAAACCTTTGGGATCGTGATTTTTGGAACGAACGTGATCCGGAGAACTTGGAGTGCAAGTCAAGAAGCTTGCGAGGCGGCCAGGAGACAGGAGGGCGTGCCCACCCCCCTGGGCGTGCCCCTATCTCCTGGGCCCCACAGGCGGCCACCGACGTACTTCTTACTCCTATAGATACCTACGTACCCCGAAAACATCCACAAAGCCAACGAAACACAATTTCCACCACCGTAACCTTATGTATTCGCGAGATCCCATCTTGGAGCCTTCGCCGGCGCTCCGCCGGAGGGGGAATCGACCACAGAGGGCTTCTACATCAACACCATAGCCCCTCCGATGAGTTGTGAGTAGTTTACCACGGACCTTCGGGTCCATAGTTATTAGCTAGATGGCTTCTTCTCTCTTTTTGGATCTCAATACAATGTTCTCCCCCTCTCTTGTGGAGATCTATTCGATGTAAACTCTTTTTGCGGTGTGTTTGTCGAGATCCAATGAATTGTGGGTTTATGATCAAGTTTATCTATGAGAAATATTTGAATCTCCTCTGAATTCTTTTATGTATGATTGAGTTATCTTTGCAAATATTTTCTAATTATCAGTTTGGTTTGGCCTACTATTGGTCTTTCTTGCCATGGGAGAAGTGCTTAGCTTTGGGTTCAATCTTGCGGTGTCCTTACCCAGTGACAGAAAGGGTTGCAAGGGACGTATTGTATTGCAGCCATCGAGGATAAAAAGATGGGGTTTATATTATATTGCTTGAGTTTATCCCTCTACATCATGTCATCTTTCTTAATGCGTTACTCTGTTCTTTATGAACTTAATACTCTAGATGCAAGCAGGAGTCGGTCGATGTGTGGAGTAATAGTAGTAGATGCAGGCAGGAGTCGGTCTACTTGTTGCAGACGTGATGCCTATATACATGATCATGCCTAGATAATCTCATAATTATTCGCTTTTCTATCAATTGCTCGACAGTAATTTGTTCACCCACCGTAATACTTATGCTATCTTGAGAGAAGCCACTAGTGAAACCTATGGCCCCCGGGTCTATTTGCATCTTTACTTTTTGCATCTATATTATAAAATACCAAAAATATATTTATATTATCATACTATTTCTATCAGATCTCACTTTCGCAAGTGGCCGTGAAGGGATTGACAACCCCTTTATTGCGTTGGTTGCGAGTTCTTTGTCTGTTTGTGTAGGTGCGTGGGAATTTTGAGGAGCCTCCTTTTGGATTGATACCTTGGTTCTCAAAATTTGAGGGAAATACTTACACTACTATTGCTGCATCACCCTTTCCTCTTCAAGGAAAACCAACGCAAGCTCAAGACGTAGCAATGTGCCACGACAGTTTCAGATTCAAGGCCATAAAAAGGATTAGAGTCAACTAAAGTAATAATCTCAGTATGAACAGAGAATTCATAATCCTTATCGGTGACACAGATAGGTGAAGTAGCAAAAGCAAGGTCAGGTTTCATTCTAGCATTAAGAGATTGCTTCTTCCATTTAGCTAATAATTTCTTAAGATCATATCTATCTTTACAAGCAAACATAGCTCTAGCAACTTCCTCTTCCATAACATAACCCTCAGGAACAACAGGCAATTCATAATCATTGGGAGAACTTTCATCATCACTATCATTGATAATAGCATCTTCAATAATTTCATTCTCTCTAGCCCTGGCAAGTTGTTCATCAAGAAATTCACCTAATGGCAAAGTAGTATCACGCACAGAAGTAGTTTCATCATAAGTATCATGCATAGCAGAAGTGGCATCATCAATAACATGCGACATATCAGAGTTCATAGCAGGAGCAGGTTTAGGTGTCGCAAGCTTACTAATAACAGAAGGAGAATCTAGTGCAGAGCTAGATGGCAGTTCCTTACCTCCCCTCGTAGTTGAGGGAAAAATCTTGGTTCTTTCGTCTTTCAAGTTCCTCATAGTGATCAACAGATATAAATCCCAAGTGACTGAGAGAATAGAGCTATGCTCCCCGGCAATGGCGCCAGAAATTAGTCTTGATAACCCACTAGTGTAGGGGATCGCAACAGATTTCGAAGGTAAAGTATTCAACCCAAATTTATTGATTCGACACAAGGGGAGCCAAAGAATATTATTGAGTATTAGCAGTTGAGTTGTCAATTCAACCACACCTGGATAACTTAGTATCTGCAGCAAAGTATTTAGTAGCAAAGTAGTATGATAATAAAGGTAACGGTAGCAAAAGTAATATTTTTGGGTTTTGTAGTAATTGTAACAATAGCAACGGAAAAGTAAATAAGCGAAACACAAGATGTGAAAATCTCGTAGGCATTGGATCAGTGATGGATAATTATGTCGGATGCGATTCCTCATGTAATAGCTATAACATAGGGTGACATAGAACTAGCTCCAGTTCATCACTGTAATGTAGGCATGTATTCCGTAAATAGTCATACGCGCTTATGGAAAAGAACTTGCATGACATCTTTTGTCCTACCCTCCCGTGGCAGTGGGGTCCTAACGGAAACTAAGGGATATTAAGGCCTCCTTTTAATAGAAAACCAGAACAAAGCATTAGCACATAGTGAATACATGAACTCCTCAAACTACGGTCATCACCGAGAAGTATCCTGATTATTGTCACTTCGGGGTTGTCGGATCATAACACATAATAGGTGACTATAGACTTGCAAGATAGGATCAAGAACACACATATATTCATGAAAACATAATAGGTTCAGATCTGAAATCATGGTACTCGGGCCCTAGTGACAAGCATTAAGCATAGCAAAGTCATAGCAACATCAATCTCAGAACATAGTGGATACTAGGGATCAAACCCTAACAAAACTAACTTGATTACATGGTAAATATCATCCAACCCATCACCGTCCAGCAAGCCTACGATGGAATTACTCACGCACGGCGGCGAGCATCATGAAATTAGTGATGGAGGGTGGTTGATGATGACGACGGCGACGAATCCCCCTCTCCGGAGCCCCGAACGGACTCCAGATCAGCCCTCCCGAGAGGGATTAGGGCTTGGCGGCGGATCCGTATCGTAAAACGCGTTGAAACTTTCTCTCTGATTTTTTTCTCCTCGAGACGGAATATATGGAGTTGGAGTTGAGGTCAGTGGAGCCTCAGGGGGCCCACGAGAAAGGGGGCGCGCCCAGGGGGGTGGGCACGCCCCCACCCTCATGGACAGGGTGTGGGCCCCCTGGTCTTGATTCTTTCGCCAGTATTTTTTATATTTTCTAAAAAGTGCCTCCGTGGATTTTCAGGACATTCCGAGAACTTTTCTTTTTTACACATAAAACAACATCACGGCAGTTCTGCTGAAAACAGCGTCAGTCCGGGTTAGTTTCATTCAAATCATGCAAGTTAGAGTCCAAAACAAGGGCAAAAGTGTTTGGAAAAGTAGATACGTTGGAGACGTATCAGATACAATGCCAAGTTTAAACCTTTTTAGACTTAATTTGTAGTGCTTTTCAATTTTAGGGTCATTGAGCTCAAAATAAGTCTTAAATGCATGAAAAATAGCAAATGAAGTCAGAAAAGGGTTGATAATTGATGATGTGCCTTTCAATGGTGCATATTGAACGCACATAAAGTCCAGAGTTAAAATATGTTAAAGAAATGAAATCCCTTTTGTAATGGATGAGTTTTCGTCCGAAACGCTAATACTTTGAAAGATATTGTCCAATTTATACAAGAAGTGCATCCAGTTTTTCCTGTAACCATCTCAACTTTTTAGAACATGCTATATGGGTGAAATTATGATACCATGCCAAGTTTCACCCTTTTCATTGTTTATTTGTAGTCCTTTTCAATTTCAGGGTCATTTAGCTCAAAGAATGAACTAATAGCAAAAAGAATGAATTAAAAAGCTTTTATAAAACTACAATAGCAAAAAGAATGAACTAAAAAGAATCAATTAAAATATTATGTTATGATCAACTAAAACAAAACTATAATATCCTTCAATAGCAAAAAGAATCAACTAAAAAGCTTTTATAAACCTCTAGTTATTATGAAAACAATATTAACTTAAAATTATATAAAATTTATGCAACTAAAATTATCAAAAGTATTTTTTATTAAAATCTTTACTAGCAAAAAGAATTTTCATAAAGTATTTTTGGTTAAAAATTTTAATAGCAAACTAAAATAATAGAAAAAACAAAAAAATGCCCGCCTATTAGGCCACAACGGCCTGCATACGAGTAGAAAGCCAACTACTAGTTGGGCCAGGATGCAAGCCCGCAGGGAAAGTGGGCCACACAGGGTAGTGAGAGGTTCATTAGGCCCACAAAGTCCTGCTTTAGAGAGGAGCTCGAAACGGAAGCCGCGGCGGGGCTTATAAACTGGTGTGAGTGCCTCTCAACTAGCAAGGTGGGACTGAACTTTCCACACCGCTGTGCCAGGCCTTTGGTCTGGGTTCGTGGCTCGAACCAGCATAAAAGGCCCCCCTTTCGTCCTGGTTGGAGCCACCAACGGGGACCAAAGGCCTGGGCTTCCCATCCTTTGCTTGGCGAAATACACCTTTGGTCCCAGTTTGTGGCTCCAACCGGGACGAAAGGATGGCCTTTAGTCTCGGTTGGAGCCACCAACCTAGACCAAAGGTGGGGCTATATAACAAGCACTTAGCATTTTCTCCCCATTCTCTCCCCTGACGCCGAACGTACGACGCCGCCAGGCTGCTCCGTTGCTCCGCTGCTCCTCGTCACCGTCCCTCGCCCCTGACACCGTCCCTCGCCCCCGACACCGGCTGCCGCTCCCTGCCCGGACGCCCGCGGCCGCTCCCTGCCCCGACGCCAACCCCCTGTGAGCTCCCTGGCCCCTTCCCCTGCTCTTCCGCCGCTGCCACCGCCCCTGCTATGCAAGCCGCTGCCACCCCTGCTCTGCTAGCCGCCGCCGCCCCTGCTCTGCTCTGCTTAGCTGCCGCCGCCCCTTGTTCATAGCATCTGTTTGTCCATGTATGTATGTATAGGTGGATGGATATGGATGTATATAGAAATGTTCATATGATGATTTTTTTGTTCATAGATTTTTTTTGTTCATAGCATTGTTTTGTCCATGTATGTACGTATGGATGGATATGTATATAGAAAATGTTCATATGATGATTCTTTTTGTTCATAGAATTATTTTTGTTCATAGCATTTTTTGTCCATGTATGTATGTATGGATGGATGGATGTATATAGAAAGTTTTCATAGAAATTTGTTAAAATTTACTAAGTTACTAAATTTTACTATAGACTTGGTTAACGTTTACTAAGTTAAAATGTTCAACTTTACTAAATGGGCGTGATGATTATGGAGAGAGGGAGTAACAACTCATATATTCAAGATTTACTCCCGGTCTGCTCGGCCGACCAACTCTCGAGGCCACCCAAACCCTAGAAGAAAGAGAGTTGTCGATCTCCTACCCCCTCCCGACCCGACCGTTGGTTATGTGTAATACTATTGATGTCTAATTCACCGGTCTTACCTCAATGAACCGAAGCGACTATTTATTCGGTAGGCGGCATAGGTCAATGGGGTAGAATGGATAGTTCGATCTCCTGCATAGCGTTTGTTCGTAACTCTCGACATGAGGGGGGGGGGGATGCGTCGGACATGCATAAGACAGGCTGTCCGCAAAGTATCCTCTCTCTAAACTATAACCCCTGATAACTTTGCATGATGTTTGTGACTAATACATTGATCATACATGCATATCATTCATTGTTGTGATTAGCTAGGTCTATGTTTGCCACTAATCCATCTCTCATGGTTGTATATTGCCATGTTGTAATATTTGCAGATACTATGGAAAGAGACTTAGTAAAAGAAGAGTTGTTGGGGGATATAATCCGCGATGGAGGTGATATCACCTTGTCGTTTCTCAACGAAACTGATGGTGAGGAAAGAGAGGATCAAGGTTGGAAAAAGCGGTTGGCGTAAGCGCAGCGGTTGGCCTTCGCCTAGTGCCTAGGTGGTGCTTAAGTGCCCTAGGCACAGCTTAGGCGGTAATATAGCTTCTACTATCAGGGTTATTGGGGTTATTATATGTTTATTATGTTAATTTAGGGCAGATAAATAAGTTAACTACCATCTACTACCATTTGAATGTGTCATGTTTGGCATTTTAGTGCAATATGGCATGATTTCTCGCTTGAGTAAACAACTTGTTGCTTACCCTGCCTAGACTTACATTTATGCCCTAGGCAAGGCGTTTGGCCATCACCTAGAACCTAGGTGTGCCTAAGTGCCTCCTAGGCACTGCCTTTTCCAACAGAGGAGAGATGACGACTCCGGTGATTGAATGGAGGAGGAAGGAGCCTTAATTGTTGCAAAGTCCGGCGAGGTGTATATATGTATTAAGCCTCTATGGACTAGATGCATTAATTTTTTTGTATGTACATATATTGACGCTTATTTCTTATTTTAGCCCTCCAGATCGAGCCAAACTTCGGTAAGGAGATGAGGCCCGAAGAAAAGGTTGGGCCAGGATGAAAGGTTCACGATCAAACAAGTCTCTCAAGATGGCCAACCGGTTGCTCCCAAGCGGACCAAGGACAAATTTATACATCAGTGCAGATTTATTGTTAGGGACAACGTCCCGATCAGCATCCAAGATGGAATAAGAAGAAGGACCTTGAAGTTTCTTATGTCCATGATAGACAGAAAGATGATCTTTGGAACTCGCTGATGACCAATTTCAGCCTACCGCTAGAGGAGGATCCGAATAACCCAGTTATTCTCCCAAAGGTCTTGCTCTTAAGAAAATGGCAGACCTATTCAAGAACTGGAAGAAACTATTGAAAAAAAGTTTGTCGACAAAGACTATACTCCAGAATTCACCAGTCAATATGAGAAGATAAAAGATCACTGGCCCGCATTTGTGGCCTATAAGAAATCAAAGAAGGCCAAGCAAAGGTCACAGATAAATAACAAAAATGCTGCAAAGAAGAAGTATCACCATGTTACGGTGTCAGGTGGCTATAGCAAAGCCCGACCTATGTGGGACAAAGCTGAGCAAGACCCTGCTTGCTAAAGGGGTCCAACCAGCGACATTTCACAGGCCAGATCGGGCAAAGACTTGGTTCTTCGCGGTTGGGGGAACTTTGGACCCAGAATTAGGGAAGTGTGTTTACACGATAGCTCAACTTGCAATACGTCAAAAAGCTTGAGGAAGCAATCAAGGAAGCGCATGAAGGGAGGTTCCATCTCGATAGAGAGAAGGGCGAGTTGTCCAAGGCCCTCGGGAATCCTGAACACCTTGGATGAACATGAGGCAGATCAGACTCCGTTCCATGGGTGCATGGGTTTCCCGACAGCGCTGGTTGTAGAAGCCAAGAGAGAAAGAAGAAAGAGGAAGCAAGCGAAATGCAGAAGATCAATGAAAGATTAGCGAAACTAGAGGCACTTGAGAGCCAGCGAGCTACCGTCCCACCATCTCAGCGACACGAAGATCCTTCATTGGATACTGACAATAATCCTACCCCACCATCTCAGCGGAGAAGGAGTGTGGCTTCCACGGAGCTCGTTCAGCCTGGTATCACGGGGCCTCGCTACCCCGTGGATGGTATCACGGATAATGAACATTGTGTGCTAATGGCAAAATGCCATAACCTGACCTTGAACGTGGCGGTCGGCTATGTCCTACCTCCTCAACCTTATGCAACTTTCCATTTTGCTCTGTTTCCAGCTGGCTTTGCTATTTTCAGGGTGGATGAAATAATGGACGGATTTGAGGGGCTAGAGCTTCAGTACCCAATAGGTGAAGGGGAGATTCTTATGAAAAATGCCTGAAGGACTACATGTCCACGGAGAAAGGAGAAAATCTTGTTTCCAAACTGGATGCCGCCTCAGCAGACTCAGCTGGATCCTCAGCAGACCACTTACAGTTCAGCCGCTATTTCTGCTGCCTAAGTCGTCGCCGGCGCGTCAGCCGTCTCCACCGCCTCCGCGGACTCTAACAGAGGAGGCCCCTCAGTGGACTCCTCCTCCGCCTCAGATGTCTCCGGTACGTCAGCCATCTCTGCCTCCTCAGTGGGCTCCAGCGCGTCAGTGGCCTCCGCCCCTTCAGCAGGCTCCGGCGCCTCAAGGGACTCTGCGGCCATAGCAAAGGCGGAAGAGAGGCGTCGCCGCTCCGGCGGCTAGCAGTACAACAGGCAAGAAATTTAGAGCTGGTCCAATCCTCAAGGCTCCTGCCAAGTTACCATATGAGAGGACTAACAAGGAAAACAAGAACATCGTGGCTGCCGTAGTGCAGGCCCATTAATTTTGAACGGAAACGTCCACCTCCGAAGGAAATAATAGATCTGGTCAAAGCGAAGCGCTCTCTGGATGCCCTTAAGCGCCCACCACCACCTCCGCCGCAATCACACTATGAGCGCTGTATTGAAAAGACATATGATGAAGCACAGCGGTCGGGAAGTACTACCAGTGCTGCAAGACAAAGTGGGAAAACAATTCCTAGCTCGGCGAAGAGGAGAAGCAATCGTGCCCCCCGCTCAAGGTGTCTAGCGATATCACTAACCATCCGGGGCTAGCGCTCGGTACCATTCTTGGTGATTACGTGGGCGATGATGTACAATTTGAAATGGCTGAGGTAGTAGTACCCTTTAGATACGAGCATGGGAAGCCTCCCGTCAAACCTGATCAGCTCCCGCATCTACCAACGATGATATGATGATTGCATGACTGGTATTTGGAAACCTGCAGCAAGGATGGTGTCGTGGAATTAACACGTCAGATGTCTTCATGGAAGGACTTAGTCGTGGAGCCATCGCAACGGGTTAGCTTGAAGGGGTTAAACCGGACAAGGGACACGGGAGTTTTATACTAGTTTGGCCCCTTCGATGAAGGTAAAAGCCTACGTCTAGTTGTGATGGGATTGATTGGGTTTCCATGACCAGGGAGCAAATACGCTTTGCCTGAGTCTCGAGTTGTTGTTTCTTGTTCCTGAACCGCCGCCAGGTCGTCCCTTTATATACATAGGTTGACGCCCGGCCGGTCTATAGAGTCCCGAGGCTGACTCACACAAAGTGTCCGGCCCGTTCTCTCCTTTCCTAACTTACAATACAAGTTACATAACCATGGCGGTTTACCGCTATGGGCCCTAATCCGCCTTTGGGCTTCGGGCCTCTAAGCCTCCTTAGTAAAACACCATCTTCTGGATCTTCGTGGGCTTCAATATAGTTGAGGGTGAACTGGGCCCTCCTGGCCGGTTTACACTCAGTAGTTATATCCCCAACATTAGGCCCCAGATTGATTTGAACCTGTTCATGTCAATCTTCAATACTTAAAGAAATTTTGTGAACATCTCCTTCTATTCTCGTAAACCGCCATGATGTCTTCTCCTGTAATCTTTGTTAAACCGCCGTGATGTCATCCTCTAGACATAGCAATGGGTCATCATGACATCATCTCTGTATAAAAAAGATTAAAAAGATTTCCTTCATTAATGGTATCCCGAATATCAAGGCGACAAGCGCGCCCTCTTTGCCGCTTCAGGCTCCTCGATTCTTGCGCCTGCCACTTATCCCTTTCTCCTTATAAATAAAGCCGGCGAGTCTTCCCATTCTCTCCCCTTGCCTCATCTTCTTCCTCTCGCGAATCCCTACCGCTCGAGCTCCGCCGCCGCCACAGAGCGCACCGTCGTCTTCATCCCTGGCCGCTGCATCAGCCTGAATCGAACCAGAGTTCCGCAGTAGATCTGTACTGGTAAGTTTTCCCTTTTCCGCATCTTTAGATATATGTTAGGGTTAACGAGTTCATCTCTACAGTTCCTCGTTCATCTCAGTTCTTCGTTTTTACTTCTGCCGTGGTTTCTTTGATCCAACAGTAGCGTAGACCTCGTGCAGCAGTGGCTCCGCATCCATTTTCAGCACTAGTAGATCTTCCTTCTTTATAAAGAATCCTCAGTAGAGCACACGACCTTCTCTGTTCTGTTTAATGCCAATATAGGTTGCAGAAATTTTTCTTTATTGAAGCATGGTAGATCCAAATTAATTTCATCATTGTGTGAAACCTGTTTCTGTCAACACTTAGCAGATTTTCATCTCTGGCTCCTCCACCTAAGGGCGGTTTAAACCTATAGTAGTTGGTAATCCGCCATATATCATTAGTCCTCACATTAAACCGCCATCTTGATCTGAATAGAAATTTCCGGTTTATCTCACATATATGCCTTGATCAAATTTCCCGGTTTAACACCAATTAATACTCTTGAACCGTCAATCGTAAAACGGTCTTCATTTTACCTTTACAGTTTGCTGTCCAAGATGACCAAACAATTCGCTGCTTGCAACTGGGTTCCTTCCCGGATTACGGAAACGCAGATCAATGGATATGTTGTAACAGGCGCTTTAGCTTCAAAAAATGTCCTTCACTGGCGAGTTCCAGGCCCTGAGTGCCCTCCTGAGCCTCAGGATGGAGAAGTTATTGTTTTTATGCAGCACCTAGACCGGGGCTTCAGTCCTCTAAAATTCTGGGATGTCCTGCTAGCTTTCAACTCCATCCAGAAGATATTGGACCAAATTCCATATCAAATATATGCTACTTTCAAGTATTTTGTGAAGTTTACCTTCAAGAGGAACCATCTGTGGAGCTCTTCCGGGACTTTTTCCATCTAAACCGCCGAACTGAGTTTTCTGATGGTCCTAACATGGAACTTGGTGGGGTATCAATCCAGAAGAGGAAGGAAGTTGATTTCCCACATGCATCACACCATAGTCATCCCAAAGACTGGAACCAAACTTGGTTTTATTGTCAGAACACTGCCCCTGCTGGAGAAAATCCCTTGCCGGGTTACCGCCCTCACCGGCTTAGCAACGACAACCTGTTACCTCGACGATTAACTGGCAAAGAACGGCAAACTTATGCACCTCAACTCGCCAAGCTCCGTGCTCTTTTGGCCAACGGTTTGACTGGTGTTGATCTCGTTCGCTGTTGGGTTAAATGGCACATCCTGCCCTTAAGTCGTCGCTCCGGATTAATGCACGAGTATACCGGCGACGCCAAGGACCCTCAACGGTTCAATGAAATAGAAAGAACTGATGATGAAGTCACCGAATCGGTGAAGAAGATGTTAGACGAACCAATCGCCGCATGCAGCCAAACCGAGTTGGCCCCCTTCTACACCGCCAACAAACCACCAGCGGCAAAGATTTTAACTTTGTGCTTTCTTGATCCGCCTCCGCTTTAACTTTGTTCTAATAAATCTTTGTTTAACTTTTACAGGCCAATAATTCCTTTTGGAAAAGGAAGGCTTCAGATAAACCGGCAAGGGCTCCTCGTCCCAAGAGCAAAGTTATCAAGAGAGCAGCCAAGAAGAACACCGACGAAACTGTTGATCCGCCCGAAGATGTTGAAGATTCGGATCAAGAGCTAGAACTTGACTCCCTTGGGTCCATTTTCATAAATCTTATTAACAATGACTATTATCAGGATGATGCGGAGGTCAGCCATGCGGACCATGTTGAGGTAATCTCCCTTTCCTCCGATTCAGATCTTGTGCCGGTTCAAAGATTTCGCCGTGCAGCTCGGAAAGTGAAGTACTCTCACCCTCTTGCTTATTTGGATCCAGAATTTTCTATGAAGACACAGCAGCCTGAAGGGCGTCGCACAACCCGACAGTGGCCAGCAAGTCACCTCTTCTGGTTTACCGGACACACCAACCCGGAAGCGTCGTCTAGAGGTTACTTGTTCTCTCGAAAAACTTTATCCCTTGAAGGGTTTCTTCCGATACCCACTCAATCTGTCTGATCCGAATTACCAGGCATCTTCCAATTCATCTGGCGATTCATCAACCACTTAGCTGCCTCCCCTCAAGACCGTCGCTGGGTAAGCATACTTGAGGGAGTCCTGGACTAGGGGGTGTCCGGACAGCCGGACTATCATCATCGGCCGGACTCCAAGACTATGAAAATACAAGATTGAAGACTTCGTCCCGTGTCCGGATGGGACTTTCCTTGGTGTGGAAGGCAAGCTTGGTGATACGGATATGTAGATCTCCTACCATTGTAACCGACTATGTGTAACCCTAGCCCTCTCCAGTGTCTATATAAACCGGAGGGTTTTAGTCCGTAGGACGGACAACCATTACAACAATCATACCATAGACTAGCTTCTAGGGTTTATCCTCCTTGATATCGTGGTAGATCCACTCTTGTACTACCCATATCATCAATATCAATCAAGCAGGAGTAGGGTTTTACCTCCATCGAGAGGGCCCGAACTTGGGTAAAAACATCATATCCCTTGTCTCCTGTTACCATCCTCCTAGTCGCACAGTTCGGGACCCCCTACCCGAGATCCGCCGGTTTTGACACCGACATTGGTGCTTTCATTGAGAGTTCCTCTGTGTCGTCACCGATAGGATTGATGGCCCCTTCGATCATCACCAACGACGCAGTCCAGGGTGAGACTTTTCTCCCCGGACAGATCTTCGTGTTCGGCGGCTTTGCACTGCGGGCTAATTCGCTTGGCCATCTGGAGCAGATCGAAAGCTACGCCCCTGGCCATCAGGTCAGATTTGGAAGCCTAAACTTCACGGCTGACATCCGCGGAGACTTGATCTTCGATGGATTCGAGCCACAGCCGAGCGCGCCGCACTGTCACGATGGGCATGATTTAGCTCTGCCGCCGGACAGTACCCTGGAGGCCACACACAAGTTCGCTCTTACCCATAGTTCGGAGCCGACCGCGCAGATCGAGGACAGGTGGCTAGACACCGCCTCGGGGGCTGCAACTTCTGCGGCGATAGAGCCGAATACTGACCTTGTCCCTTGCAAAGCTCGTGACTCCAAGGTGCCGGATTCCTTGACGGACTTCGAACCTCCTGCGCCCCTGCTAATCGAATCCGATTGGGCGCCGATCATGGAGTTCACCGCTGCGGACATCTTTCAGCACTCACCCTTTGGCGACATCCTGAATTCGCTAAAGTATCTCTCATTATCAGGAGAGCCCTGGCCGGACTGTGGTCAGGATGGTTGGGATGCGGACGACGAAGAAATTCAAAGCCCACCCACCACCCACTTTATAGCCACTGTCGACGATCTAACCGACATGCTAGACTACGACTCCGAAGACATCGATGGTATGGATGACGACGCCGGAGACGACCAAGAACCAGCGCCTACGGGGCACTGGAAGACCACCTCGTCATACGACATATACATGGTGGACACCCCAAAGGATGGGGACGGCAAAGAAGCAGCGGAGGCAGATTCCTCTAATAAACAGCCCAAGCGCCGACGTCAGCGGCGCCGCTCTAAATCCCGCCACAGCAAGAATGGAGATTCCGGCACCGAAGATAATAACACCCCAGAGAGTGCCGAAGACAACCCCCTCCAGCAAGATTCAGCACAGGAGGACGGAGAAGCCAGCCCTCAAGAGAGAGCGGCAGACGAGGAGATAGAGGATGACAATTACATGCCTCCCTCCGGAGACGAGGCAAGACTCAACGACGACGAATTCGTCGTGCCCGAGGATCCCGTCGAACAAGAGCGTTTTAAACGCATGCTAATGGCCACGGCGAACAGCCTAAAGAAAAAGCAGCAACAACTTTGAGCTGATCAAGACCTGCTGGCCGACAGATGGACCGAGGTCCTCGCGGCCGAAGAGTATGAACTCGAACGCCCCTCCAAAAGCTACCCAAAACGCAAGTTACTCCCCCGATTAGAGGAGGAGGCATATAAACCTTCATCACCAGTGCACAATACGGCGGACCGACCACCTCGTCGCCACGACAGAGAGGCATCTAGGCCCTCCGCCAGAACCGTACCCCAGCACCGCTCGAAAAGCGCGAAGCCATGGGGGAATGCACCGGACTTGCGGGATATATTGGAGGACAAGGCAAAACAATCACGATCTATCTACAGATCACGTGGGCACCCCATGATCCACGACGACTACCGTCACGCCGAATACAGCAACTCCGGCCGGGCCGAACACAGCACACAAAGCTCTCTTGAGCTACGTCGTGATATTGCCCAGTATAGAGGCGCCGCACACCCACTATGCTTCACAGATGAAGTAATGGATCATCAAATCCCCGAAGGGTTTAAACCCGTGAACATTGAGTCCTACGATGGCACAACAGACCCCGCGGTTTGGATCGAAGATTATCTTCTTCACATCCATATGGCCCGCGGTGACGATCTCCACGCCATCAAGTATCTCCCACTCAAGCTTAAAGGACCAGCTAGGCATTGGCTTAACAGCTTGCCCGCAGAGTCAATTGGGTGTTGGGACGACCTGGAAGCTACATTCCTCGACAACTTCCAGGGCACATATGTGCGACCACTAGATGCCGATGACCTAAGCCACATAATTCAGCAGCCAGACGAATCGGCCAGACAGTTCTGGACACGGTTCTTAACAAAGAAAAACCAAATCGTCGACTGTCCAGATGCAGAGGCCCTCGCAGCCTTCAAACATAACATCCGCGATGAGTGGCTGGCCCGGCACCTAGGACAGGAAAAGCTGAAATCCATGGCAGCCCTCACATCACTCATGACCCGCTTTTGTGCGGGAGAGGACAGCTGGCTAGCTCGCAGTAACAACCTCAGCAAAAATTCTGGCAGTCCGAACAACAAGGACCGCAATGGTAGGTCGCGTCACAACAAAAACAAACGCCGCGTTAACGGCGATAACACTGAGGATACGGCAGTGAACGCCGGATTCAGAGGCTCTAAACCCGGTCAGCGGAAAAAGCCATTCAAAAGAACTACTCCGGGTCCGTCCAATTTGGACCGAATACTCGATCGCTCTTGCCAGATACATGGCACCCCCGAAAAACCAGCTAATCACACCAACAGAGTTTGTTGGGTATTCAAGTAGGCAGGCAAGTTAATTGCCGAAAACAATGACAAGGGGCTGCATAGTGATGACGAGGAAGAGACCCGGCCGCCGAACAGTAGAGGACAGAAGGGTTTTCCCCCACAAGTGCGGACGGTAAACATGATATACGCAACCCACATACCCAAGAGGGAGTGGAAGTGTGCACTTAGGGACGTATTTGCGATGGAGCCAGTCGCCCCGAAGTTCAATCCATGGTCCTCTTGCCCGATCACTTTCGATCGAAGGGACCACCCCACCAGTATCCGCCATGGCGGATTCGCCGCATTGGTTTTAGACCCAATCGTCGATGGATTTCACCTCACTAGAGTCCTGATGGACGGCGGCAGTAGCCTGAACCTGCTTTATCAGGATACAGTGCGCAAGATGGGCATAGACCCCTCAAGGATTAAACCTACAAAGACAACCTTCAAAGGCGTCATACCAGGTGTTGAGGCCAATTGTACAGGCTTAGTCACACTAGAAGTGGTCTTCGGATCCCCGGATAATTTCCGAAGCGAGGAGTTAATCTTCGACATAGTCCCGTTCCGCAGTGGCTATCACGCTCTTCTCGGACGAACCGCGTTTGCAAAGTTCAACGCGGTGCCGCATTATGCATACCTTAAGCTCAAGATGCCAGGCCCTCGTGGATTCATCACGGTCAACGGAAACACTGAACACTCCCTCCGAACGGAGGAACACACAGCGGCTCTCGCGGCAGAAGTACAGAGCAGCCTCTTAAGGCAATTTTTGAGTCCGGCCGTTAAACGACCAGACACGGCCAAACGCGCCCGGAGTAACATACATCAAGACCACCTGGCACACTCCGAGCACGCGTAGCAATGCGGCCCCAACCCCAGCCCTTGCATGATGGCAAGGCGAGCCCTTCACGTACGTCATTACGCTCTGGAGATACCATGGGCATAGGGGGAGGGGCACGACCACGACAGGCCCAGAGTGCGGCTCAACCGCACCAGGGGCTCCCAAGTGTGTCGCTCTTTTTCTTTTCCTTTTTTTATTTTTCCACAGGACTCCGTTCACCAGAGACCCTGTCCGGCGGTGAATCTGCTGAACTTATGATGCAACAGCCAGGGCAGGACAAAGGCTACGACGAATACTCAGGTGGTCTCCATTATGAGCATTAAATCTGTTTAAAACACCATTCCGCAGCCTACCCCTGGAGGGAGACGTTTCTAATAGTCCAACCCTTGCTTACCGCACTATTTGTATCGTTCTGCACCCATGGCAGAATTCCTTAAATAAACAATGCATCACTTTTCGCCTATAATTGCATTCCTTTTTTTACATATATGTTCATTTATGACATCTTGCATCCGTACACTTTGGTACGGCCGAATACACCAGGGGCTTATGTTCCCCGCATTATGGTGTCATAAGTCCGAACACTTTCACAAGTGCGGCACCCCGAACTTATAGCACTATATGCATCGGCTCCGAATCATGTCTTGGGTCAATAGTTGGGTTTGCCCGGCTCCCATGTTTTGGTACCTTACGATCCGTTCTATCGGCTAAGGTAGCACTGGGAGAACCACTACGATTGCGCCCCGGTTGAGTTGGGCGAGCGCCTCAGTGGAGAAAGCTAAAACTGACCGTCATGATAAGGCGAGAGCTGGTCGCTGTTTGAGAGGTCTTTTCGAGTCCCTAAAGACTTATGCCGCTTAGAGCAAGGGACCGGCTTCGTCCGGCCCAGGCGTGGATAGCGCCCCGAACTCGGTCTTCCGCATACTAGGGGCTTCGCCAAAATTTAAAATTATAGAATTCTATGGCTAAGTGAGAGTGTTCAAGCATTATAAGTCCGGTTGCCTTGTTCGTTGTGTTGATCGCCTCCCTAGATGGACCCAAAGATGGGAACAAGAGCGCTCAAGTTTATCCCGAACACCCCAGCACTCATGGCATGGGGGCTGATGCCGACGACTTGCCTTCTCTCAGATTTGATAAACGGCCGCACAGAAGGTAATATTTTAAATCAATAAGCGTTGCTTAGCGCATATGAACAAAGTTTTCAGCGCACGGGATAACACATGGCGAGTCTACTCAAATATTACATCTAAGGAGCACTCATCCGCAATCTTGCGGGCACCCTTCAGGACACTCTTATAATACATTTCGGGCGTGCGATACTCCTTGCCTGCCGGCGGCGCGTCTGTCAGAAGCCTCTCGGCATCCAGCCTGCCCCAGTGCACCTTTGCGCGGGCAAGGGCCCGACGGGCACCTTCAATGCAGGCGGAGCGCTTGATAACCTCCACCCAAGGGCACGCATCCACCAGCCGCCGCACGAGGCCGAAGTAGCTCCCAGGCATGGCCTCCTCAGGCCACAGCCGGACTATGAGGCCTTTCATGGCCTGCTCGGCTACCTTGTGGAGCTCGACCAGCTGCTTCAGCTGGTCGCTAAGGGGCACCGGATGTCCGGCCTCAGCATACTGAGACTAGAAGACGTTCTCCGTTGAGCTCCCCTCCTCGGCCCGGTAGAATGCGGCGGCATCAGACACGCTGCGAGGCAGATCTGCAAACGCTCCTAGAGAGCTCTGAATACGGGTAAGTAACACGTAATTCACATTCACATGCTTGCTTTGCATGAAAAATGCCTTACCCGCCGCTATTTTCTTCACCGCCTCAATCTCCTGGAGGGCCTTATGGGCCTCGGCCTTAGCGGCTTTGGCACTCTCAAGAGCCGAGGCAAGCTCGGACTCTCGAGTCTTCGAGTCGCGCTCCAAACTCTCATGCTTTTCCATGAGAGCCTGGAGCTCTTGCCGCACCTCCGCCACCCGCGCCTCCTACTTCTCTCGCTCCGCTCGTTCCGCGGCCGCATTACGTTCGGCCGCAGACACGGCCTCCTTCAGGGTCGCCACCTCGTTCGTGGCCCCTTCAATACCCACGTTATCCTTGTTATTTCTATTGCAACCAAAATCTTTTTCTGTAAGGTACAAATTTAATACGGTGTTACTCACCTTCTTTGTCCTCGAGCTGCTTCTTGGCAAGGCCGAGCTCGTTCTCGGACCGCTCGAGGTCCTGCTTCAAAGCACCGACCTCCGCAGTCAATGCGGCAGAGGTCAGCAGCGCAACCTGCAATCCAATATTGACATAAATTTTAGAACTCCTGTGTATATGTTATTAGATCCTCAGTCCGACTTTTCTTTCCGAACACCGAACCGAGCATCAGGGGCTACTGTCTATGCGGTATTACATTACATATTTTAAAACTTCTTACCTCAAAGCTTGTTAGAAGGCTGCTGCAGGCTTCGGTCAGCCTGCTCTTGGCAAGCTGAACCTTCTGAATCACCGCACTCATGATAGTGCGGTGTTCTTCCTCGATTGAAGCGCCGTTGAGCGCCTCCAACAACTTGTCCGGCGCCTCCGGTTGGACGGAGGCTGCCGGTGTCACGTTCTTGCCCTTCTTACGAATGGGCCGCATGCCAGACTCCGGAACCACTGCGGGTTCCGGCGCGGAGTCCGGTACGAAGTCCGGGAGGTTGCCCTGTGGCACCTCCAGAGCCTCCCCGTCCTGGCGGGTCCCCTCCTGGGATCCCACCTCGGCGTCCTCGGCATCACGCGGGGTGGAGGCGGTCGGATGGAATCCACATCCGACGGAGCCAAGGACCTGCTCGAAGAAGCGGGAAAATTGTCCTCGGCCGGACTACAGGTTGTATGCGGCATTAGAAGGACACTATGTGGCACAAAAGAGAAATTATAAATCATTCGGGAATCCGGAAACTTACGATCTTGCCGGGGGCTTGGCCCTTGAGGGCCACCCCTCGTCGCCGTCGCCGGCATTGGTGGGACTGTCCGGAGGAAGGGTCCTTCCCCTCTTGGACCCTTCGGCCTCCCCCATTGGGGAAGCCTTCCTCTTCCGCTCTCCCCCCTCCTGGGGAGAGTCCTCTTTCTCCTCCTCGTCTTCGGGGGAGGAGTCCGCCTCGGAGCCATCGGACGATGAGTCCGATACCACCTGGCGTCGGGAACTCCTTCGGGTTCCCTGGCCTTCTTCTTGGCCTTCTTCTCCAGCACCACGTAAAGGGCCGGAACCAGCAGCCCCGTCAAACGGGTGTCCGCTGGGTCTTTGGGAAGGGGAGCCGGACAGTCGACCTATCCGGACGTCCTCTGCCAGTCCTGTTAAAGGCATCGGGAGTTTTAGATCCCACATAGAGTCAAACTATGAAAGAAATAAGTGTCCCGCAAAGGATAACAAAGCTTACCTTGCCGGCTGGGCGCTTGGTGCTGAATCCGCGATCTTCAGTTGTGGATGCGGGGGCTTCTCCGCCCTTGAACAGCACCCTCCAGGCAGCTTCGTACGTCGTGTCGAAGAGCCCGCTCAGGGTCCGGTGCTATGCCGGATCAAACTCCCACAAATTGAAGGCCCGTTGTTGGCAGGGGAGAATCCGGCGGATGAGCATGACCTGGATCACGTTGACAAGCTTAAGCTTCTTGTTCACCAGGGTCTGGAGACAGGACTGGAGTCCTGTCAGCTTCTCCGAACTACCCCATAGCAAGCCCTTCTCTTTCCAGGAGGTGAGCTGCATGGGGATACCAGATCTGAACTCGGGGGCCGCTGCCCATTTAGGGTCACGCGGCTCGGTGATGTAGAACAACCCCGATTGCCACCCCTTGATGGACTCCACAAAGGCCCCCTCGAGCCAGGTGACGTTGGGCATTTTGCTCACCATGGCGCCTCCGCAGTCCGCTTGGACGCCCTTCACTACCTTCGTCTTGACATTGAAGGTTTTTAGCCACAAGCCGAAGTGGGGCTGGATGCAGAGGAAGGCCTCGCACACGACGATAAACGCCGAGATGTTGAGGATGAAGTTTGGCGCCAGATCGTGGAAGTCCAGGCCGTAGTAGTACATGAGCCCCCGGACGAAGGGATGAAGTGGGAAGCCTAGTCCGCGGAGAAAGTGGGGAAGAAATATGACCCTCTCATGAGGCCTGGGGGTGGGGATGAGCTACCCCTCGTCGGGCAGCCTGTGCGCGATGTCGCTGGAGAGGTATCCGGCGCCGCGCAGCTTCTCGATGTGTCCCTCCGTAACAGAGGAGGCCATCCACTTGCCTCCCACTCCGGACATGGCTGGAGAAGGTTGAGACGAGATGTGAGGACTTGGGCGCTGGAGCTCGAGTGCACGGAGATGGATAAGCAAAGGAGGAGGAAGGCGCAGGTAAAAAAGGTGGATCCTTATCCCCTTATATATGGGCGGACGAAGACTGTGCGTCCCCACCGGCCTGGTAAAACTCGCTTATCTCCCAAGCGGCACCATCAATGGCACGGTTGGGTTACCCACGTCCGGATTGAAGGGAATCCTGGAATAAGGGGAACACGATCTCTGCTTCGTCAAGACGTGCCAAGGAAACCACTTCGCTAAACGCACTGAGGTGGTATAATAAAAAACGATTAAAGTAAAGGATTGGTGGTGCTGTGACATCACGCCACAAAATACGTCAGCAGATTGAACTTGTGTACATATTATTCTCTCTACGGTGGAATGTGGAATTTATTTTGCAGAGCCGGACACTATCCTGGTGTTCGCAATCTTCTACGAATTATTCGGAGGAGGAACCCGCCTTGCAATGCCGAACAATATGCGCGCTGGACTCATCGTCATTGAAGCCTGGTTCAGGGGCTACTGAGGGAGTCCTGGACTAGGGGGTGTCCGGACAGCCGGACTATCATCATCGGCCGGACTCCTAGACTATGAAGATACAAGATTGAAGACTTCGTCCCGTGTCCGGATGGGACTTTCCTTGGCGTGGAAGGAAAGCTTGGCGATACGGATATGTAGATCTCCTACCATTGTAACCGACTTTGTGTAACCCTAGCCCTCTCCAGTGTCTATATAAACCGGAGGGTTTTAGTCCGTAGGACGGACAACCATTACAACAATCATACCATAGGCTAGCTTCTAGGGTTTAGCCTCCTTGATCTCGTGGTAGATCCACTCTTGTACTACCCATATCATCAATATCAATCAAGCAGGAGTAGGGTTTTACCTCCATCGAGAGGGCCCGAACCTGGGTAAAAACATCGTGTCCCTTGTCTCCTGTTACCATCCGCCTAGACGCACAGTTCGGGACCCCCTACTCGAGATCCGCCGGTTTTGACACCGACAGTACTGCTTTCCGGTTTGTTTCTTCATGCGCCGGTTTATCATACTAATCCTTACTTTGATGTTGTAGCGCCAAGGCCCGATTGAGCAAGAAAGGCAAGACCAGCGGCCCCACTGACAATGCTGATCCGGAGAAAACCCCAGAAAATGCTGGCGAAAATCCTGATATTGTCATAGATGACTCTGCTCCGCAATACCCAGCTACTGATGCTAATCCACCGGAGGCTGACCCAGCTACACATGTTGATACATCAAGTCCACATGCCACGCCTCCCAGTCTAGTTGCAGATCCGCTGAGTTCAACTCCTAATCCGCCAAGCCCTGCTGCCAATCCGCCGAGCCTTGCTGCCAATCTGCCAAGCCCAGCCAAAGATGATGATGTTATTGTCACTGGCACTGCTTATACCACCCCAGGCAATCCAGTTGCTTTATCAAAACATACTGCCAAGGACGAATTTGCTGCTATGGGCAAGGGAAAGGGGAAAAACGATTTGTCAAGCTATGTTAACCTTTCTGCTCTGGATCTTCATTCCGGATTCCTGAACCGGCTTTACACCAGCCGAGATTATGAGGCCGGTTTGGTGAATCTGATGAAGGAACGCTATGAGGTAATCTTCCAAACACCTTCATCTTTATTTTGTACATTTATTGTATTGTAGCCCCCAAGGGCCGGTTTATCTTTTTGAAGATAAACCGGGACTTTAAAGATACAAAACACTTTGACTTCGTAGCCCCCAAGGGCTTTGTCTTGTGAAGACAAATCGGGACTTTTATATTCCATATTGTACTTTGTTGACTTCCCTTACTTGTGTATTTGCTTGATCAAACACACATTAGCCCCCAAGTGCCAAGATTAAAACTTGTATTGATCCTTGGGACTTTAAACATTCAGTAGTAAAGAAGCAATCCGCATTAGCCCCCAAGTGCAAAGTGTATAACTGGTTATATGCTTGGGACTTTTGAAAAAATATTTACATGCTCCTCCTCTGACTATGGCAGGATGATATAAATCACCAAGGCACTCAAATTGCTGATCTTCAAGAGAATATCAAGTCCCAACAAGCAGAAACTTCCAAGGCCAAGGATGAGCTGAAAACCGCTTTAGCAGCCGTGGAACAACTAAAAGAAGGGTTCAAAACTGAGCGTGCCAACCGGGAGACTGAAAAGAATGCATTGCTGAAGCGGGCTGAAGACGCTGAGTCGGCTCTTAAACCGGTGGCGGAAGAGCTAATTGGGTTGAAGCGCCAAGTGAATGCCATGACCTCTGCAATATTTGATAGGTACTCTTGCCAAGGCTTCTTGAATGACCATCTTTGTAATTTGCCGGTTTAACATGAAATTCTTAAACTGTTTGTAGGTGGCCGCATTGCTCATCCGGGCTCTGACATGCGGATGAAGCAGAAGGCAGCATATACTCTGATTGAACAACTGTATACCGGTGCCCAACGGGTTATCTGTGCTGCCTCATACAACAATCCGGCCCCAACATTGATCAAGGATACTCTAGCAAGGTTATCCATGACCCCGGCGCAGATAGAAGAGATGAAACGATCTGCTGCCAGGGCCGGCGCTTTGTTGGCACTTACCCGAGCCAAAGCATGGATAGCTGACCTGGATCCAGTTGATATCGCCAAGGGCTTTCCTAGTGAACAAGAAAACGGGGCAGAGTTTGATAACGAAGCCCTCAAAATTGTGGCAAGGGAGATGCGTCCTCTGGCAAGTCAATTGGCAGAAGAAGCTAACTTGACTGTATGATGCCAACAACAAACGGATTGACACTATCATGCCGGAAGTGCAAAATCTTATTCCGCCAATCCGTAAGCACACTTACGCCCCTGACGTTGATCCGATTGAACTTGTAAATGAAGAGGCTGTCTTTCAGGCTTTAACCCGGATTGATTGGACCACCACTGACTTCGAGCCACTGGATGGGGAGGAGGAGGCTGAACCAGCGCCAGATGATCCATCAACTTCACGTCAACATGGTGATGATTCCTGATCCGGCAATCTGATTGATGCTTCATAAACTTTGCTTTGTGGAAATAACAATTCCGTATTTTGGGCCGTAAAGCGCCTTGTAATAGGCTAGTTAAAATACTTTGAGCTGCTGCCACCGTGCACTGGGATATACTTTGTTTGATCCGCCATGACAATTTCAGTGCTGGATTATATATCTTCATAATATTATGCAATCCCTATGTCTGCATAAAAAAATTTGTCCGGGCGGTTTACCGCTGGACGGGTCATAATGCCCAAGATAAAGCCTGACTAATAACCAGAGCGGAATAAATATGAAATAACTCATACCTGTGATATGAAATCACTGAGTGAGGGTAAAAACCCAAACCTTGAGCTGTTATAACCCTTACCCTATAATGATGTTATGAATAAGTCATGCCGGGTTACGATGAACACCAGATGATCAAAATGGCGACATATAGTCACAGCCAGGCCGGGTTTTGTAAACACCGATTTGATAAGATGGTCTAACAACTTACAGCTGAAAGCCAAGCCGGGTTAACAAACACCGGGTTAATATAATTACTGAAAAGTAACACCGGGTCAATGGACACCGGTTCAAGATAAATTCATCAAAAGGTGAAAACTTAGCAAAAAAGAAAACAAGAAACCATGTATTCAAGGATTTTCAAGGGCTGCCAGGCCCAAATTCGAGGCTTTTCATGAGCTGCCAGGCCAGTGAGTTAAACCATTTTGCAAAGCCTTTTAAGATGGGCCTCCAACGAACCAATTGTCGTTTTAACTTTGACAAGTTAAGGGTCTTTATAAGATTGACTTGTCAAATGTTCGGCGGGTCATGCCAGGATTACCTGGATAGGAGTGGCTTACTTGATGAAGGCAGGTTAACCTGGGGTTTTAGGTGAATACCCCAGGCTTCCAAGCCGTGGGTCGATACCCAATTACAAGGGTCCTTTCAAACTCTTTGTGGCTTTTGCACAAAAGAGCCCCCAAGTAACTTTGTGAGCTGTGCTCAATGGGTGCCTATGTTTGAGCTGTGCATAACATCCAGACTCTCTTTGGCCCCTTGGGTGTGAAGCTCCCAAGCTGTGTTGTGGCATGATAGCCGGTTTAACAGGTAGTACTTCGCTTTGTCAGCGGAAGCCCCCATGTAAACAAAGAGATTTGAAGACAAAACGGCAAAGGCCCTGCTTATAGCAAGGATGCCGGTTTATTATATTGATCATAATATATACATTGTTGAAATATGTACATAAGAAAAGCCTATGGCTCAAGTGTAGTAAGGCCGAATGAGAGCTATGTTCCACAGCCGCCGGGTCTCCTCCTCAGAACTGCGTGAGTCTTCTCGAACATCAATGAGGTAGTATGATCCATTGTGCAGAGTTTTGCTGACCACAAAGGGTCCTTCCCAAGGTGGCTTGTGCATATCGGTCTGATCCTGGATGAGCCGGAGCACTAAGTCGCCTTCTTGAAAGGTTCGTGTCTTAACCCGGCGGCTGTGATAACGCCGCAGGTCTTGTTGATAAACCACCGATCGAGCCAAAACCATGTCCCATTTCTCATCTAATAGGTCCAGCGCCTCTTGGCGTGCTTGCTCATTATCCGCTTCAACATAATTGGCAACCCGGGGCGAATCATGACGAATATCACTTGGGAGGACGGCCTCAGCCCCGTAAACCATGAAGAAAGGTGTATAACCCGTAGATCAGTTTGGGGTGGTGTTTATACTCCACAACACAGATGGTAATTCTTCCACCCAACAACCCGGCGTCCGTTTCAAAGGAACCATGAGCCGGGGCTTGATACCCTTCAGGATTTCTTGATTCGCCCTCTCAGCTTGACCATTGGATTGGGGATGAGCCACGGACACTACATCAAGCCTGATGTGCTCTCGTTGACAAAACTCCTCCATCTCACCTTTAGAAAGGTTCGTGCCATTATCTGTAATGATGCTACATGGAAAACCAAAATGGAAAATGATCTTTTTGAGAAATTGAACCGCCGTGGCTGCATCACACTTGCTGACGGGTTCCGCTTCAACCCATTTAGTGAACTTGTCAACCGCCACCAACAGGTGGGTCTTCTTATCCTGGGAGCTCTTAAAAGGTCCCACCATATCAAGCCTTCAAGTGGCAAATGGCCAAGTGATAGGAATCATCCGTAGCTCCTAAGCCGGAACATGAGCTCGATGTGAAAATTTCTGACAAGCGTCACACCGCTTTACCAGATCCTCCGCATCAGCATGAGCTGTCAACCAATAGAACCCATGACAAAAAGCTTTAGCCACCAGGGACTTTGAACCGGCATGGTGACCACAATCCCCTTCATGGATTTCACGTAGAATTTCTTGCCCTTCTGCAGGAGAAATACAACGTTGGAATATGCATGAAACACTGCAACGATGTAACTCGCCATTGTGAATAACCATGGACTTGGACCGCCGGATTATCTGTCTGGCGAAGACCTCATCATCTGGTAACTCGCCCCGGTTCATATACGCCAAATATGGAACCGTCCAATCCGGAGTGGTATGTAAAGCGGCCACCAATTGGGCCTCTGGATCAGGAACAGCTAAATCCTCCTCTGTAGGCAACTTAACAGACGGGTTATGCAAGATATCTAAAAAGGTATTGGGTGGTACCGGTTTACGCTGAGATCCTAGCCGGCTTAAAGCATCTGCTGCCTCGTTTTTGCGCCGGTCAATGTGCTCAACCTGATAACCCTTAAAGTGACCTGCCACAATATCCACCTCGCGTCTGTAAGCCGCCATGAGTGGATCCTTAGAATCCCAAGTACCAGAAACTTGCTGAGCCACCAGATCAGAATCTCCAAAACTGCGAACCCGGCTTAAGTTCATTTCCTTAGCCACACGGAGACCGTGGAGTAAGGCCTCGTACTCAGCTGCATTGTTAGTAAAAGGAAACATTAAGCGGAGAACATAACAAATTTTATCACCTCGAGGGGAACTAAGAACAACTCCAGCCCCCGAGCCTTCCAATTGTCTGGATCCATCAAAGTGTATAGTCCAGTATGTATTATCCGGTTTGTCCTCTGGTGCCTGTAACTCGGTCCAATCATTGATGAAGTCAACAAGTACCTGTGACTTAATTGATGTCCGAGGCATATACTTCAACCCGTGCGGGCCAAGCTCAATTGCCCACTTTGCAACCCGGCCAGTTGCCTCCCTGTTCTGAATTATATCACCCAAAGGAGCCGAACTGACCACTGTAATGGGATGGCCTTAAAAGTATTATTTGAGCTTCCGACTTGCCATAAAAACCCCATAAACCAGCTTCTGCCAATGCGAATACCATTGCTTTGACTCAATAAGTACTTCGCTGATATAGTAAACCGGCCGTTGAACCGGATACTCCTTACCAGCCTCCTTGCGCTCCACCACAATTGCCACGCTGACAGCACGGGCATTAGCAGCCACGTACAATAACAAGGGCTCTTTGTCAACCGGAGCAGCAAGAACCGGCGGTTCAACCAACTGCCGCTTTAACTTCTCAAATGCCGCATTGGCTGCATCGCTCCAGACGAAATCGTCTGTCTTTTTCAACATCTGATACAAAGGAATTGCCTTCTCTCCCAAACGGCTGATAAACCAGCTAAGGGCTGCAATTCGACCTGCCAGACGCTGAACATCATTGATACACTTCGGTTTAGCGAAAGATGTAATCGCTTTGATTTTTTCGGATTAGCCTCAATGCCTCTGTTGGACACCAGAAAGCCTAAGAGCTTACCTGCCGGAACAACAAAAACACACTTGTCCGGATTAAGCATCATTTTGTAAACCCGAAGATTGTCAAATGTTTCCTTGAGGTCATCAATCAAGGTTTCCTTCTTCCTGGATTTTACCACAGTGTCATCCACATAGGCATGAACATTACGCCCAATCTGCGTGTGAAGACAATTTTGCACACAACGCTGATAAGTTGCCTGGGCACTTTTGTGCCCAAAGGGCATAGAAACATAGCAGAAGGCTCCAAAGGGAGTGATGAAGGCTGTCTTCTCCTGGTCCTTCACTGCCATTTTAATCTGATGATAACCTGAATAAGCATCCAAGAAATTCGGGCGCTCACAACCCGTCCTTGCATCAGTAATCTGATCGATACGCGGGAGAGCAAAAGGATCTGCCGGACAAGCCTTGTTCAAATCTGTGTAGTCCACACACGTACGCCAAGTGCCGTTTTTCTTAAGAACGAGCACCGGATTAGCCAACAACTCGGGGTGAAATACTTCGATGATAAATCCAGCAGCCAACAGCTGGGCTACCTCTTCACCAATGGCCTTGCGTCTTTCCTCGTTAAAGCGGCGAAGAAATTGCTTGACTGGTTTAAACTTGGGATCAATATTGAGAGTGTGCTCAGCGAGTTCCCTCGGTACACCTGGCATGTCAGAAGGCTTCCATGCAAAAATGTCCCCGTTCACACGGATGAACTCGATGAGCGCGTTTTCCTATTTCGGATCTAGATTGGTGCTGATGCTAAACTGTTTGGATGAATTGCCAGGAACAAAGTCAACAAGTTTAGTTTCATCAGCCGGTTTGAACTTCAGGGTAGGGTCATGCTCAGTGGTGGGCTTCTTCAAAGGGGTCATGTTTGCCGGATAAACATTGTCCTTAAAAAACTTCAGCTCCTCTGTAGCAGAAACCGACTCAGCATAAGCCGCATCACCTTCCTCACAATCCAAAGCGATCTTTCGACTTCCATGTACTGTTATAGTCCCCTTATGACCCAGCATTTTGAGCTGTAAATAGATATAGCATGGCCTCGCCATGAATTTTGCGTAAGCCGGCCGTCCAAATAGTGCATGATACGGGCTCTGGATTTTCACCACTTCCAAGGTCAATTTTTCAGATCAGGAATCATGATCATATCCAAACACAACCTCCAAAGCGATCTTGCCAACAGGATATGCCGATTAACTGGTACTACACAATGAAAAACAGTGTTGGACGGTTTAAGACTCTTGTCTGTCAGCCCCATGGGACGAAAAGTCTCATAGTACAGGATGTTGATACTACTCCCTCCATCCATCAGGACTTTGGTAAACTTGTAACCTCCCACCTGAGGCGCTACCACCAAAGCCAGTTGACCCGGATTGTCAACCCGGGGCGGATGATCCTCTCTACTCCATACAATGGGCTTCTCGGACCACCGTAAATAACGTGGCACTGCCGGTTCAATAGCATTAACTGCCCTTTTGTGAAGCTTCTGATCGCGCTTACACAGGCTAGTAGTGAACACATGATACTGCCCACCATTCAACTGCTTGGGGTGACTTTGATAACCTGACTGCTGCTGATTTCCTTGATTATTCTGTTGGCCATTACCACCTTGGTTATTCTGGTTGCCCTGATTATTCTGAAATCCAGAATTTGAACCGCCGCCACCATGAAAACCTGGACCTGAACCGCCCGACGGACCCTGATCATACCGGAAGACATCGAAATTCTTGAAGATCTTGTGTAATGGTTCCTTAATTGCTATATGTAGTAGCTAGCGTCGAGTTGAATGGAAAAACATTTAATAAGAATGAAACCTTAAATGTAATAGAATTGAAGGGTTAACACAAAAATAAAAGGGGGAAACACAGTATGAAAACCCCTAAACCCATCCTTTCAACAAAAACCAGCACCTGTCAGATGCTAACGCGTGGCTGCCTTTTAGTCCTGGTCGGTGTTACCAACCAGGACTAAAGGTCCTCCTGCCTGGGCGCCCCACAGCGGCCACGTGGAGCTCCTTTAGTCCCGGTTGTTTTGTCCCGGTTGCAGAACAGGGACTAAGGCCCTCCGGAACCGGGACTGATGCCCTGTTTTCTATTAGTGTTTGGAGCGAGTTGGATTTGCATGAAATATTTGCACTAGTAAAAGATTTGGATAGGTCTGAGAGTGTTGCACAACAAGAAAAACAATCACCAGTCCTGGATCACTTGGTTTTGAGTGAGCCACTGGTCGTCGGTGCTTGGTACATTTGTTGGCAGAGGAAGAAAATTGTCAAGGGGGAGGGGGAGGTTTTGAACCCTTCAAGTATATATATCCTTTGCTATGCATGCAATCATGAGTAACTTTGTCGGGTGAATAGTCCAGAGAGAGTCAGAAACCTTCTATAAATTCATATAAGTTGAATGTCAATGTTTTAGGGTGGCTGCTGCTATCCTCCGCAACAGCAATGGCGAGGCTCTCGCCAGAGCTTCTTTGGCTTGTGAATCATCTTCATGATGCTACAACAGCAAAAGCGATGGCGCTTCAGCGAGGATTGGGCCTTTTCCAGAACCCCAAATGTTCATGAGTGACTGTCGAAGCAGCTTCATTAGAAGTAATCAGAAGTAATCAGAAGTAATCAAAGCATACATCAATGTGATCAAACTTTGGGGTCGATACACTACTGGGGTCGATACACTATTATCTTAGCAGACTATTACAGAAAGCATATCGTATATGCCTAGTCAATTCACTTGCTACCCTAGGGAAGCGAATAGGTTGGTGCGCAATCTTGCTTGACTAGATATTTTCGCGAATACACAAAGCTTGAGTATCTTTCATTAGTAGGATGGTAGAACAAGAATACGAGGTCCAACACTCAACGGGAGGCCGAGCGAGATGGGGGGCTTACAAACAACCACATGCGGATTTCTCGGTAATGCTGTTGGCCAAGCCAAAAGCACCCACACCCACTGGCGCCCAAAGCCGAGCTTCGTCTTTGATGAGCTGTAGGAGATGGCTCAAGGAGGGTTGTAGTCAGTGCAGCCGTTCCGATGCTTCCATAAAAGCTAAGCCGTCGGAAGGAGGGATGAGAACCCTTTTCGGCAGGAGGATGGGGACATGCCTAGGGTATCTAACCACAACTCCAGGAAAGGGGAGTTGGGGTGGGGTATAGTAAACGTTGAACGACACCACCCGAGCATCTTGTGCCAGAGTTGGCGGGAAAAGGAGTAGCCGACCAAGATGTGATGTGTTGCTATGCAATTCTTGGTCGCACAGGAGGCACCTATCCGTGTGAGGTAGACCATGGCGAGCGAGTATTTCTGCGGTCCAACATCGGTCTTGGAAGGCCCGCATCACGAAGATCTTGATGCGAAAAGGCACCCATGTTTTTCAAGTGAGCCGCCAATGTGGACCTGGTAGCGAGCCAACAAACATGACAGAGTAGTACGAGGCGGCAATGTACACTCCTTAACTGTCCAACGCAATGCAAGATGAGCTTGTCTAGGGTGCCATGGAGGTAAAGTTCTTTCCTAGGACGAGCTACCTGGTACCTGCTATCCAGACGGTCCATTTGCCTTGTGATAAGTGCAGCTCGAAGCATCACCTGAACTACATCTGACTTGTGCCAGTAAATTTGCAGCATGCATGCCGTTCAAATCAGGTATTTGACTCACATTAATCTTTGTGCACCTAAGAACACTGTAGAATCTGTCACTTTTTGCTGGTTCTGTCACTGTAGCCATGTGACATTGACAACGTCTGCCTCCTGTTTTCTTCACGCATGTAGGAGATACAGCCTTATTTTTGTGAGCATGTGTATGTGTAACAGTGTAAGAAGAGAGAGAGAGAGAGGAGAAAAGGCACGAGAGAGAAGTATTCTTCTCATTTGTGAGAGAGGTTTAGAGATAAGAGATAGAAAAGAACTAGTGTGTTATTAAAAAAGATCTAATGTGTTCCATGAGAGAGAGAGCAAGAGCTACTGTGTTTCATCTGAGAGTTCCATGAGAGAGAGCAAGAGCTACTATCTTGGTAGGAGAGAGAGGTTGTGAGAAAGAAAAAGTAGAAAGAGTGAGAATAATAATGTGTTTTCCGTGAGAGAGATAAAAAATGGGAGAGAGAGCAGTTGGGAAGAATGGGTAAGACAACAGTAAAACCACGGGCTTGCATGCATCGCTTGTGGACAAAAGCCTCCACCTCGTCTCGTCTAATAAGTCAGACACATGTCACATCTTGTCACAAACAGTAGCCGAGTATATTAGCCTCTTGATCACCCTGACACAGCTGCATTTATTCAAAAGTCTACACATATCCCAATGGATCTAAGCTAAAACTGAACGGTATAGATATGAGGTACCATGTAGCTCGGCCTACAATAAACTGCACTCGTGCCATGGAGTATGTTTTGTCGAAGCAAATGCCATAGGACAATGTACTGAAATATGGCGGCAGGGCCTAGGGCACCCTAGTAGATGACAATAGTTTAATGGTACTCCCTCCGTCCCAAAATTCTTGTCTTAAATTTGTCTAGATACGAATGTATCTAACACTAAAACGTAATTAGATACGTCCGTATTTAGACAAATCTAAGACAAGAATTTTGGGATGGAGGGAGTAGTAAAGTGAGCCAAGTAGCTTTCCCCCAAAAAATAGAAATCCTTTGGCCATTTTTTTTTGAGGGGTGCCAGTTTCTTTTTCTGATTTGTGCGTCTCATCCGTTTTCCCCCAAAATTAGCGAGCACAAGGCAAGTAGGTACTGAACAGCCGAGGCCCGTAAACCCTCGGATTTCCTCCATCTCCACACCACTGCGACTCCAGTCTGTCCGAGACCGACATGGCCACCACAGCCGCCGCGGCCGCCGCTGTCCCTGACGCAATTCCCGCCGCCGCCGCCTCCGCTGTCCCAGATGCTATTCCAGCCGCCGCCGCCGCTGTCCCAGACGCTGCGCCCGTGCCTCCGTCCGTGCAACCGCATCCCGTTCCAGGTGACCCACCCCCCCCCCCCCCCCCCCCCCTCTCTCCTCGTTTCCTCCGCACTCCTTGGTTTTGCTCTCCGATGTTAGGTTCTTTTGGCTATCTCTCGCGGAGTAAGATTTGCTAAGTTCTGTTCGCGATTAGTGAATAATGATGCGTTATCCTCCGATTGGTCGAACATCCGTAACAGCCCTAGGATTATGGTTCATGTGTAAATCACACAATCGAATATTCCATGTATATGGGGAACGAAGTGATAAGTATAACTCAGAATCGATGAAACCAACTGATCCCGATCTGCTTCCACTAGTCAGGGGACCTCACGTGAGTGCCTCCTAATGACCTGGTCACCGATGCAAACTATCATGAACATGGACCTGGAGCCAGCGGCGGCGTGCGTCTCCTAGGAAGAGGCCAAAGACCGAGTGGTGCAGGCGGCACACATCTCTCAGGCGGCAGGCGACAGCCACGATGATGCACATCTCGCAGGCAGCAGAAAAAGTGCGCTCAGTGGCCGGCAGCGGAAGCGACACGAGAGCCACTGCAATGCTGACTAGAACTGTTGGATTTATCTTGTTTACACTGTTGGGGTACTAGAAATACGAATTAAATGGCGTTCAATTTTCAAGTAACATATGGTTGGATTGCAAATGAGTTATTATTGTGAACTATATACCTGCATATGTAACCTCACCCTTCAGTGTAAAAGGTGATTTTAACCATAGCCATTTTATTCTCTCTCCAACAAACACTGAGATGGAACCATTCCATTCCATAATATTCCTTCAAGCAAACAAACTCTAGAACTGTTCAAGCAAACAAAGGGATGGAACTATTCCATTTTGTCCCCCAACCAAACACACCCGTAGAGAATATGGTTGGGGATTTGCTTGCGACTTATTAATCAGTTTAATTGTTTCATTTCTATTTTATCCAAATTATTTCATTTTAATTTACAAGAATTGCGATAAGTGTACTCCATTGGTTTTTGTAGAGAAATGCTTATTTTATGACTACCAGGGTTGTTGTTTCCGTTTCCGTATCATATGTTGCTCCGCTCTCTCTAGCACCTGGTTATTGTAGTTATCGAAACTACATTGTAATCTTTAACCTGGTATCACAAGTATTATGTTAGTACAACTACGACATGAGGCTATTTAACATAGCTCATCCTGTGTTAAGCATGCCAGAATGAACTGGCTAGATTACAGTGGCAAATGATTATTCGTCCAGCACTATATTGCGTGGAGGGATCCTCCATGTGAGTCTCGGGCCGTTAGCCCGTTACCATTTGCATGCAGAACCAAATTCTGTTTGTTGTCTTCTTAACATTTTGTAGCGCAAATGGTGTTTATTTCAAGCTATTGGATTCAACGCTGTCATATTGTCGCATCTGCTTCTCTTTGTAAGATGAATAAACAAGTATTTGTATTGTATAAGATCAAGCATTTTAGTTGCTAGAGGATACCCTGTGTGTTGATGTGGGAATTGCTTGCAATATATTGCAATGACATTGGTTATATGAACATGAATATTTGGATTAAAATATATGAACTAAAACTAGAAATACATATGATTATTTTATAATTATAAAATATTTATTGAATATAAGTACTTAACTAGCATAATGTAATTAAAACATTTAAGGCTTTTTGCATGCATTGTTGCATGTTGAGATGGGCCTTTTTCCATGCGTAGTTCAAGTTGAAGTGCTATAGTGGCATGTTGAGGTGGATATGTTAGTGGGGATCAACGACTTAGTTATACTAGATCTGGTCTGCTTGTATATCTTTTCCTGGCAAAATATTCTCGAGTCCAGGATCTTGTGATAGAATGATAACAATTAATGGATGGTCTATTGTACTTATTTATGTGTGCTTTGTTATGCAGACAAATGTATGAATTATAAAAGCCATTTGCAAGTGTGGACTCAAAGGAATAATCAGAACTTGCCAGATTATTATACTGAGTCGAAACGTGACCATAATCGACTTAAGTTCAGAAGCACCGTTAAGGTGGGTGGCGAGCGGTTTCGATCAGCTCGCAATCATAGCCGCCGCAAGGATGCAGAGCAGGATGCTGCCAGAGTAGCCTATGAGATCTTGGTGACAAAGACAGTAAATGATGATGATCATACAGACGTGCTTGGGCTCATTGATCAGGTACTTTTGGTACAGTCCTTTTTGTTGTTTATTATCCAACATTTCATGTTTAAATTTGTCCTGTGAATTGTGCTATATCACATCCTAATTCATGTCTCCTCATGATTCTCCTTTTTTTGTTTGCCAGACAATAGATGGCGCCACACAATTTGGTGTTTTTATCACTTTTCCCTCTTTTGCCTACTTGTGCTATAGCTATACTCCATTTTCTAATCATAGGTATAAATGATATTGCCACAAGAACCCGTGATTTCTGGGTATTGGAAGTGATAACATTTATCACTGGAGAATTCAGAGTTTTCCAGATCACTGCAAATCCATTCTTCTGGTTCACCTATACCATATACTGTACTGTTGTAAGATAATAGCTCTTTTTGTCCTCTTCTGATTTTCCAGGTTTTGTAACTCATGTTTGTGTTAAACATAACTGCTAATTAATATGTCCCATGAACAGATAATGTCCTTTGTGTCCTTTATGTTTCAGATGTTATTGAATGATGAATCAGCTAATCTAGCCATTTTATTATTACATGCGGATGTGCGTAGTAGCATCCTTTCATGTTAGCATTTTAATAATCATGCCTTAAATGAAGGAATTGATTTCAGTCTAACATACACGTTCTCTTCTATTCTATTCAGGGCGTGGTGTTCTGCAAATCAATTCTCCATGAATTTGCTGCTAAGAGAAAAGCTGATCAGCCCACTTACTCCGCAGATCATCTAGAAGGGGTATCACCCATAACCCTGTTTGTTTCATCTGTGTTGTTTAGTGGGAACACTTATACTGGTGAACCTGCAGTAAGTAAGAAGGAGGCAGAGCAGAAGGCTGCTCGTGTTGCAGTCAAATCTATTTTAGGTAACTTATATTTCATTGTTCATGATTAGGAAGGAAGCTCCAAAACCTTTTTTGTACTTGTTGTATTTAGAATTAGTAGCGTGCTTTTAGGAGTAGAACTAATTATTCACTATGTCGTTGTAGCTACAAAGAACAATTGTATGCATCAAATTGTCAGATCAAAGGAACAGCTTATCGTTGCCATCACATCTTCTGGGTTCGACAAAGAAAGAGGAGTTGTAAGCCAGGAAAACTGCAATGCTCCAACAAATGTAATTACTACTGTTGCTACTAAAAAAATTGTGCATGCTGGTGAAGCTGCTGGTCTAACTGCGGATCAAGGAGCGACCATCTTTCCTGAAGATGATGCATGTCCACAAGCAGTATCTGGCTCGGAAAAGCGCAAGAAGCACAGAAAGGTTTGAAGAGAGGGCTCTCATCCATCGTAACATGAGGTATTTTGTTCTTTCAGTTTATATTATGTATAAAATGACATTGATTTTATCTATTTTTTAAGAAATAACATCGCGGACGAGCATTAAGTGAGTTGAGAGTTTAAGACCCATTGGCGAAATACCTATTTTAAGATTTGGTTCCTGTAATCTCAAGCAATTAAGTATCTATTCGCATAGCTAAGACATAATTATAACAATAGCTTCCAGATTGCAAGCCCATTCCTGCAACAGTTCTCATCAACACCACTCACTATCACAAAAGGATCACATTGTATTGAGGTTCAAAGAGGTAGGAAATGGATATTTTTGTGTTTCAATGGTAGCGTCTGAATGCTTTGAAAAACATCTTGTGTTTTTTTTTTGCATCAGTGTCTTTTACTCCCTCTGCAAAGAAATATAATATCGTTTTGATCACTAAAGTAATGATCTAAACGATTTTATATTTATTTACAGAGGGAGTATGTTTTATATATGGGAATATTTGTTGACTCAAAGTTAATGGTCATGATTTTCAGTTTGTTTTATGTCTTGGTCATTCACATAACTGTCAAGATGTATGAAATGAAATTAACTAATAGGTTGCTTGGTTGGTGCTGTCAAAATTTTGATTTAAGAGTTACAGCAACTAAATAAAGTGGCTAATTAGCCGTCATCATGTTACCCCTCAGGGCGTAGATGAGGCATGCATGTCTTATCAAGGAATGCACGAACAAACACCAGTTAATAACTATGGAAGTTATTATAGTCATATAACTATTGCAAATCTGCAAGGTGCCATCTGCTTTAAACATATTTGGAACATTGCAATTCATCTTAAAGGCCAGTAAGTGTGCTAATTACTTGGGGAAATATTGTGTTTACTACATTCATTTGAAGTGCTCAATTACCTTGTCCAAGACCAGCTGAAATATTATCTAAATGTACTCGGGCCCTTTGCCACAAAATCTGGTATAATTGGATCAAGTAATTCGTCGTTCTTCTAGTAATCTTGCTATCCCATATTTTGGCAGGTGTGCTCTTCCAGAGTGTTACACTGAACTGAGCTTCTTAATTTATCGGCAGGTTGATGTAAGGTTTCGTCGTCTATGGTGGTGGAAGTGAAGGGAGTGCTGGTTATGTGGCGCTGTGCATTACATGTTTTTGGATCATCGCTAGGATGCTTTGTTGGAATGACGTTGACTAAGGCATCCACTCTCCGTATGTTTCTGTGATTAGCTTAGCTTGGTGTCAGGAACTCAGGTTTCTGTCGAAGTGGCTTCGCACTATGTCAGGAACCCTGGATCTCTGTGATGTAACTTGTGGTTCGTTGTACCATTTCCAACCCGTGTTTGTGTCAGATCTCTTGAGGACGTGTTTGGTTCAAGCAATATTACCCATCATCGCCATAAACAAGTCAAGTTACCGGTCCAGCGACGATGTCGGTCTTATCCGTATAGTCGCACAGGCTGTCATGCCCTAGAGTAGTGGATCGAGGGATTTGGGGATGAACTCGAGCTAGGGTTAGATCTGGATAAGTAAAACAATACGAAATGGGGAATAAGTTAGAGGTGCTCGGTAGCGGTTCTTATATAGCCTGACAATGGTAGAAAATTAATAGTAGAAAGTGATGGTGAGTGAATGCGAGTTGTTGGATCTTCATAGCTGCACTTGATCTGGTTCGTCTGTAAACTAAACTGAATGTGATCGACTGCTAAACATGCCTGAGGTCGGCGGCGATGGCTACAACCTTGATTCCTTCATGGCGTATTCTGTTGGTGTCATGGCCTAGATTCTCTCCCGTCAAAGGCACAACCACATGAGTGGAGGCATTGCATTGGAGATGAGGCGGCGGAGGCGTGCAGAGAGGAGCATGTCGTGGCTGGCTGGGAGGCCGGTGAAGCAGCCAGCGATGTGAGCGGCAATGGCCGAGCGGCCCAAGGTGCCTCCCAGCTCTATGAGCCCATGGGCACTCATCCATCCGCAAGATCCAACCATCAGCTTGAAGCGTGGGAGAAAAGGCGAGAGAAATTGGAGAGCGAGGGAGAGAGGAAGCTTGCCTGCTGTAGATCGGGTGGGGGAGTTGGGCGGCAGCACCGATGAAGGAGAGGCGACCACTATGTCCCGTCCCTCTCTTCCTTTCTCTACCGTCGGCGACGAAGAGCAACTCCAACGGACACGCGGTTTATCTGCTTCTCGTCCGTTTGGGCCGGCTGGGCGCTTGTTGTCTGCCTATGCCCGATCGGGTGATGCATTTTTCATCCACGTACAAAGTAAATTAACCTTAAAAAGGCTAGTGGCCAGTTTATGCCAGCGCCCATAGTTCATACCACTGGTCATGGCAGCGGCCGACATACATGCTAGCCTCTAAAAAAATAATACACAGTTCACGTTGGCGCAAGTCAGCAGCCGGCACAGTTACCAGCACACAAAAAGCGCAGTAGTTCAGACCTGCCATACATTTCGAATGTGGTCATGCCGGCACACTTGTCGGCATACAAAAAAGATGACGCTCTCCGCCGTAGATCCATCATCAAGCTTGAGCATTTCCTTTTCCATCTTCTCGAACCAAGGGCTCCTTTTCGGGGACATCCCGTGCTCAAGTCCACCGTCATGATCTCCACCTCCATCATGCAAGCAAGCGCCATTTCTTTTGCTTTGACCTTGGCATTGGTCGCCTCTATCTCGAGCTTCTTCGCTTAAATGTTGGCCTCCATCTCATTCTTCTTCGTTTGCATTTCTACCTCCATCTCTAGTTTTGTCGCTTGCATTTCAGCCTCCATCTCGAGCTTCTTCTTTTGTATCTCCATGTAGGCCTTCATTTGCTCCTCTTTATCTTGTTGACACTTCTCCTCTCTTGCTCCTTTTGGGTCATCATGCCTTGCAAAGTTTCTTGCAAGGCAAATATCGCCGCATCATGCTCCCCCTCCTTGGAATTGGTCTTTCCCCGCAGTCGTTTCTCTCCCTCACCATGGTCTTCAACAGCCTGCAGCCCTCCATTCTTATTGAGGGTGGAATATTGGTCATTGAACTTCTCATCATCTTTTATGATCATCCATTAATAGGTGAGGGTGAACGACAATGTCTTTGATGGCAAGGCCACTCAGGGGACGGACATCGATGCTCTCAAGGGTGGCACAAAACTTGTTGCACTCTTGTTGGATGAGCCCCCACCATTTCGATGGACACCCAACCATGCTTGTTCTCAAACTTGTACATCGGGAATTTCTTGAGTTCATGGAATTGGCGATGAACTCTGCACCAAAAGGTTGATCCTTTTTGCTCGATGCTGATCTTGGGATCTAGTCTAATATGTCTCCAACATTCACAAATGAGTTTGTCCTCATCCTTTGTGTATGCCTTCATCCAAATGCTTTGGCGCTTATTCCTTTGCGCATCAGCATGGTGTGTGATCTCATTGGCAAACAAAGGTTCCCCCTCGATGTCCACTTCTTCTTCTTCTTCTTGGCCATAGTCGTCCGGGAACTCGTGGCATTGCGGGAACATGCCGTCCATGCCCTCTAGGCATTGCGGGAACATGCCACCCATGCCACTCTTGGCCTTGCGTGAAGGTGCCGTCCATGCCATCATGGCCTTGCGCGAAGATGTCGCTCATGCCCTCTTCGCTTGCTATGAAGGTGCCACGACCGTCTTGGCCTTGGGTCTCGTAGGGATCGAAGGACGCGCCACCCACGCGGCCCTAGAAAAGGATGTTCTCCATGATGAAACGATTGGCCGTGTCATCAGCCATCGATGTCAGCATTGAGTCGAGCAGGTTACAGGCGTCAGGACGGTCGTCGGCGAGGATCTCACGCAGCTGTTTGCTTTGGGCTCCGGTGGATGACCCGCCGACCACAACCAGTGTGACCACACTCATCTCCGGCGAGCAGTCCGCCGGAGAGGTGCAGAAGCAGGAGGCTTGCGGTTGGGGATGAAAGCTGGGCGTCTGCGGCGTGGTGGACATGTGCGGCGACTATGCTCGTGGCGGAAGGACTACTGACGAGCCCATGCTAGTTGCGGCCATGGCGGCAGCAAAGAGCCCATGCTGATCGGGAGGTTGTCGAACCCTAGTATGAGGAGGGCCTGTTGTGTGGCCGCAGTGATGGTGGCCTTCTGTTGGGCGCCGGCAGTGAGGGCGACCTTGTTTGCGGCTTCGAGCTTGCAAGCCTGCACCTTCCTCCGTCCAGAACTCTAGGCCGACTGAACAACCCGGTGTGCGTCCATTAGCTCCTTCTTCTTGGGCTGCAGCTATTGGGAAACGTAAGAGAAAACAAAAAAATCGCGCCTACACACACCCAAGATCAATATGAAGATGCATTACGAGTTGTGATCACGATCGTTGCCGTCACCGTGTTGCAGTAGAAGAAGAATGTGTCGGTGTAGATCGTACTTGGATTCCCTTGAACCATCGATGAATGATCTTGTGAACCGCCCATGACCAGTCCCTTGAACTGAAGACCGAAAGCCCGGCCTCTCTACTTGGTTGCAAGCGTGCAGCCTTGACGATCTGGCAGCGCTTCGTCCAAAGCTAATCATTGTTGGAGAATTAGAGGGAGGAGATTAGAACCACAGTGGTCTTCTAATTATGAGGATTAAAGGATTAGTCTAGCTCTTATTAGTCAATTAGGACCAACTAGAACAAGAAGAACTAGAGGAGGCTCCAAAACTTGTGTTTTCAAAAGAACTCAATACCTCAAGTATATATAGGTTGGAGGGGAGAGGGGCCAGCCAAGAGGAGGAGAAGGACTCCCCTCCCCTAGCACCAGCCAAGGAGGGACTGGGAGTCCTTCACCTTCCCTAATCTGGCCTCCCCAAGAGGGAAAGGGGGGGGGCCTTCCCACTTGGGCCTTTGTGGCGCAAGTTGCCTTCCTCCACTTGGCCTTTTTAGGCCCGTTGATATTAAACAAAATATAAAAGTGTTCTCAATATTTTCAGACCGTTATATATATATAATTTAACATCCCCGGATACATTTTCCACCTATATATATTTATCAGTAATAACTGGTATTACCTGATACTCTCCGAAACCCTTTTGGTGACACCAAAATGCTTCCGGGTTCACTCTCCGAATATTAATGGAACAATTTCACAAATATGTTCTCATCACTCCCATCCCACTAACACTCAGCAGATCGTGATTTCCTTAAGCTAGTGACCACGTAGGTTCGGTAACTAATGGACATGAACAAAACCACTCGTTCAATGCCGACAGCGGAACCATGGACGTCCATATCGATCTATATGAGCACACGGATGATATTCGAGTGAACCTTTGGTTATCATGTGATGTTCCCTTTGCTTCGTGATACTTCACAAAACTGGGGATGCACCGGTATCCTCCTGAGTCATCATGTCCTCACTATACTATTATCCTCATTACCGGTTTTGTTCTTCTTTCTCGATATCGTGTTCCGGCATCCCCGTAACGTAGTCACCTGTGTCTGGCCAGACGTTTATGGATGCCATCACATCGAGAGGGCCCTAAGTATATCTCTTCATTGTCATAGGAGCACATCCCACTCTCGAGCTATCTAGTCCCTTGTCAAACTTTCCAATAAGCATGTAAGTTGTTGTTGTGATCACCATGTTACATGTGATGTTTGAGCAATCCCAAAGTCCATCGTATGGTAAGAAGTGACTACAATACTCTCTGGATTGGGACACCGCCACATTCTGTGACGACGCCGTCTTCAGGAGCGGCGGATCTGATGGGCCCCTTCCCCGACCGTAGAGTCCGAGGGCTGGATGGAATTAGCTATTCGTGTATCCGCCACCAAGTTTTGCAATGGAGTCCTGGGAACCTGGTACTTTCGAGGTTGGTCACTAGGGAAGAGCCAATGCTTCTGCCGACTCGAACTGGGCTGACGGCGGGCACAATCGTCTAGCTCCTTCTACAGCCGCTCAAGGCGGTCTCGCATGGGCAAAATGGACTGATACTTCTCCAACGTATCTATACTTTTTTATTGTTCCATGATATTATATTATCCATCTTGGATGTTTTATATGCATTTAAAAGATTTTTGGGACTAACCTATTAACCTGGAGCCCAGTGCCAGTTTCTGTTTTTCCTTGTTTTGAGTTTTACAGAAAAGGAATAGCAAACAGAGTCCAATTGACGTGCCAATTTTTGATGATTTTTTATGGACCAAAAGAGGCCCCCGAAGTAAAAGAGTTGGGCCAGAAGAGTCCCGAGCCATCCACGACGGTGGAGGGCGCGCCCTACCCCCTGCGCGCGCCCCCTGCCTCGGAGACCGCCCTGACGTGAGACCGACGCCAAAAATTCCTATAAATACAGAAACCTCCGAAAAGAAACCTAGATCGGGAATTCCGCCGTCGCAAGCCTCTGTGGCCACCAAAAACCTCTCGGGAGCCCGTTCCGGCATCCTGCCTGAGGGGGAATACATCACCGGTGGACGTCTTCATCATCCCGGCGCTCTCCATGACGAGGAGGGAGTAGTTCACCCTCGTAATCTCTCTCTCTCTCTCTCTCTCGTGTTCTTGATGTGGCACGATCTTGATGTACCGCGAGCTTTGCTATTATAGTTGGATCTTATGATGTTTCTCCCCCTCTACTCTCTTGTAATGGATTGAGTTTTCCCTTTGAAGTTATCTTATCGGATTGAGTCTTTAAGGATTTGAGAACACTTGATGTATGTCCTGCATGTGCTTATCTGTGGTGACAATGGGATATCACGTGATTCACTTGATGTATGTTTTGGTGATCAACTTGCGGGTTCAGTGACCTTGTGAACTTATGCATAGGTGTTGGCTCACGTTTTCATCTTGACTCTCCGGTAGAAACTTTGGGGCACTCTATGAAGTTCTTTGTGTTGGTTTTAATAGATGAATCTGAGATTGTGTGATGCATATCGTATAATCGTACCCACGGATACTTGTGTTGACATTGGAGTATCTAGGTGACATTAGGGTTTTGGTTGATTTGTGTCTTAAGGTGTTATTTTACTACAAACTCTAGGGCTGTTTGTGACACTTATAGGAATAGCCCAATGGATTGATCGGAAAAAATAACTTTGAGGTGGTTTCGTACCCTACAATAATCTCTTCGTTTGTTCTCCGCTATTTGTGACTTTGGAGTGACTCTTTGTTGCATATTGAAGGATAGTTATATGATCCAATTATGTTATTTTTGTTGAGAGAACTTGCACTAGTGAAAGTATGCACCCTAGGCCTTGTTTCGAAGCATTGCAATATTGTTCCCGCTCACTTTTGTTACTTGCTACCTTGCTGTTCTTATATTTTCAATTTACAAAAACCTATATCTACCATCCATATTGCACTTGTATCACCATCTCTTCGCCGAACTAGTGCACCTATACAATTTACCACTGTATTGGTTGTGTTGGGGACACAAGAGACTCTTTGTTATTTGGTTCCAGGGTTGTTTTAGAGAGACCATCTTCATCCTATGCCTCCCACGGATTGAGAAACCTTAGGTCATCCACCAGAGGGAAATTTGCTACTGTCCTACAAACCTTTGCACTTGGAGGCCCAACAACGTCTACAAGAAGAATGTTGTGTAGTAGACATCAAGCTCTTTTCTGGTGCCGTTGTCGGGGAGGTTAGTGCTTGAAGGTATATCTTTAGATCTTGTAATCGAATATTTTAGTTTCTTATTTTATCACTAGTTTAGTATGTAAAAGAAAACTAAAAAAATAATGGAATTGAGGGTGCCTCATATTCTTCATCTTTTTAAAGTTTTTCGTCAAAATGATGGAAAGGAAAATCGTGCCAAATTGTTAGAAGAAGAATGCATTAAAAATGTTTGGCACTAAATCTTTTTATGATGAGCATGATTGCAATGTTATTAGTATTCCTTGAGTATCCATGATGCTAATGATATGCAAAGCCACAAGCTTGGGGATGCTATGTTTAATGAAGATGATGTTTTTAGTCCCCCAAGTTTTGATGAGCAAATTTATTATGATGAAAGCATGCCTCCTATTTATGATGATTATATTGATGAAAGTGGGTCTGGAAGAGTGTCAACTTTAGGAATTAATGATCCCACTATTTTGGAGGGTGTTGAATCTTATTGTGATAATTATGAAAGTGGATTTGGAGAGGTCATGACTTTATTTAGTGATGAATCCACTATTTCGGAAGAGGTTCCAATTGATTATGTGAACAAAGTTGCTATCTACGATGATTATTGTGATGACATGTATACTATAAAGAATAATGATAACCATGAAACTTGTCATCTTGATTTTAATTTCCGATTGGATTATGCCTCACATGATAGTTATTTTGTTGAGTTTGCTCCCACTACTATTCATCGGATGAAATTTGCTTATGTGGAGAGTAATAAAAATTCTATGCTTGTGCATCATGAAAATAATGCTTTATGTGATAGTTATATTGTTGAATTGATTCATGATGCTACTGAAAATTACTATGAGGGAGGAATATATGCTTGTAGGAATTGCAATAATATCAAGTTTCCTCTCTCTATGTGTTGAAAGTCTTGAAGTTATGCTTGTTTTGCCTTCCTATGCTAGTTGATTCTTGTTCCCATAAGTTGTTTGCTCACGAAATCCTTAGGAATAGGAAGTGGGTTAGACTTAAATGTACTATTCATATTCTTCATGATGCTCTCTTTGTGTTTCAATTCTTATCTTTTATGTGAGCATCATTGAAATCGTCATGCCTAGCTAAAAAGGCATTAAAGAAAAGCGCTTGTTGGGAGACAACCCAATATTTACCCCTACTGGTTTTGTATTATAACATGATTACGTTACTGTAGTAATCATGGTTTATAGCTTTTTTTTCAAAAGTGCCAAGTAGAACCTTTGGGAAGACTTGTGTGAAAGTTAATGTGATCTTGCTGTAAAAAACAGAAACTTTGTGCTCATGAGATTTTCTGTCATTTTTTGACAGAAGAGTGCTTTTAAGTTGGTTCTTTTTCAAGAAGATTAATAGATAAATTCCTCAAGTCCGCCAATTTATTTCAGAATTTTTGGAGTTACAGAAGTATGCAAAGTTACCAGATTACTACAGACTGTTCTGTTTTTAACAGATTCTGTTTTCTATGTGTTGTTTGCTTATTTTTGATGAATCTATGAGTAGTATCGGAGGGTATGAACCATAGAGAAGTTGTAATGCAGTAGATATTACACCAATATGAATTTAGAATGAGTTCATAACAGTACCTAAGTGATGGTTTTATTTTCTTATACTAACGGAGCTTACGAGTTTTCTGTTGGGTTTTGTGTTGTGAAGTTTTCAAGTTTTAGGTAAAGATTCGATGGACTACGGAATAAGGAGTGGCAAGAGCCTAAGCTTGGGGATGCCCAAGGCACCCCAAGGTAATATTAAAGGACAACCAAGAGGCTAATCTTGGGGATGCCCCGGATTGCATCCCCTCTTTCGTCTTCGTTCATCAGTAACTTTACTTGGAGCTATATTTTTATTCACCACATGATATGTGTTTTGCTTGGAGCGTCATTTTGTTTTATTTTGTGTTGCTTGCTGTTTGAATAAAATACCAAGATCTGAAATTCTTAAATGTTAGAGAGTCTTCACATAGTTGCATAATTATTCGACTACTCATTGATCTTCACTTATATCTTTTGGAGTAGTTTGTCGTTTGCTCTAGTGCTTCACTTATATCTTTTTAGAGCACGGCGGTGGTTTTATTTTGAAGAAATAGATGAACTCTCATGATTCACTTATACTATTTTGAGAGTCTTAAACAGCATGGTAATGCTTTGGTTATGAATTTAGTCCTAATATGATGGGCATCCAAGGGAGATATAATAAAAACCTTCATAAAAAGTGCGTTGAATACTATGAGAAGTTTGATTCTTTATGATTGTTTTGAGATGAAGATGATGATATTAGAGTCATGCTAGTGGTGTAGTTGTGAATTTGAGAAATACTTGTGTTGAGGTTTGTGAGTCCCGTAGCATGCACGTATGGTAACCGTTGTGTAACAAATTTGAAGCATGATGTATCTCTTTGATTGTCCTCCTTATGTGTGGAGGTCGGGATCGCGCGATGGTTAACTCCTACCAACCCTTCCCCTAGCAGCATGCGCGTAGTGCTTGGTTTTGATGACTTGTAGATTTTTGCAATAAGTATGTGAGTTCTTTATGACTAATATTGAGTCCATGGATTATACGCACTCTCACCCTTCCACCATTTCTAGCGTCTCTTGTGTCGCGCAACTTTCGCCTGTACCATACACCCACCATTTACCTTCCTCAAAACAGCCACCATACCTACCTATTATGGCATTTCATAGCCATTCCGAGATATATTGCCATGCAACTTTCCACCGTTCCGTTTATTATGACACGCTTCATTATTGTCATATTGCTTTGCAACATCATGTAGTTGACATCGTATTTGTGGCAAAGCCACCGTTCATAATTCTTTTATACATGTCACTCTTGATTCATTGCACATCCCGGCACACCGCCGGAGGCATTCATATAGTCATATTTTGTTCTAAGTATCGAGTTGTAATTCTTGAGTTGTAAGTAAATAGAAGTGTGATGATCGTCATTATTAGAGCATTGTCCCATGTGAGGAAATAAAAAAAGAGGCCAAAGAAGCCAATAAAAAAAAGAGGCCAAAGAAGCCAATAAAAAAACAAAAAAATGAGAGAAAAAGAGAGAAGGGAAAATGCTACTATCCTTTTACCACACTTGTGCTTCAAAGTAGCACCATGATCTTCATGATAGAGAGTCTCCTATGTTATCACTTTCATATACTAGTGGGAATTTTTCGTTATAGAACTTGGCTTGTATATTCCAATGATGGGCTTCCTCAAGATGCCCTAGGTCTTCGTGAGCAAGCAAGTCGGATGCACACCTACTTAGTTTATTTTTGAGGTTTCATACATTTATAGCTCTAGTGCATCCGTTGCATGGCAATCCACTACTAGGGAAAAGCTTATAGGCAGACGCTTACTAGTAGCACGGGTTTATACCCCTCGCTACAGCTACTTACTAGTAGCACGTGTTTTTAGCCCTCGCTACTTCTAAGTTGATAGTAGTAGCGCGGGTTTTTAACCCTCGCTACTACAAAGAGGTCTCTACCGTGCCCCCGGAATCATGCCGTAGTAGTAGCGAGGGGTATAAACCCGCGCTAGTACTAAGTTGATAGTAGTAGCGCGGTTTTATACCCCTCGCTACTACTAAATATGAGGTAGGTGATGTCCCCATATCCTCAGCCGAATCCCCATCTCCTCCCCCAAATCCCTCCTCTCTTTCGCCACTCTCTCCTCTCTCTTTCCATACGCTCTCACATGGACCTCTTGCCCATGCGCCCCTCCTCCTCCATGGGGCCGAAAGAGGCCGCCGCCTCGCGCCACCGGCGTCTAGGAGCTCGCCGGTCTTCCACCGACATCTAGGAGGCCGCCGCCACGCGCCACCACACTGGAGCACCTCACCACCGGTGACTAGCTCCGTTGCTCCCACTATCACCTTCCTCTCTTCCTCTGTTTTCCTTTTCTCTCTTTCCCTCTGGTTTGACACACCCTCCCATGTCCATGCCCGTGCAGGTCGTAGCCATGGACGACCAGGAGGTATCTGGCATGGTCAGTAAGAGGAGGCCCACGCCGCTGCCTGGCACTTCCATAGAAACAGGCCCTCTCCAACAGGCACCGCCGGATCTAGTCTGCAGCTGTCCGTTCATGCCTCCGGTGACCCCAACCTTCGCTAGATCGAAGCACTGCTGCCATTGACAACACACACGGGATCGAGATTTTTTTTGTTTTTGAAAATAATAGCAGTAGCGCGGGGTATAAGACTTTTTTTAGAACGAAGGCTCCAGATGAGCCCGACTTTGAATTAAGAAAGCCATCAACCGGCCAGGATTACAGTGCAAGATTACAACCACACTCCAAACAAAGAAAAAGAAACAAAGAAACGGCGAAAGGTACAGAGACGCCGGGGAGCAGCTCACAATGCTCACATACACCAAGCTAGAGAAAAGACGGGCAAATGCTTGGAGATGCCAGCAACCTCTTGCACGCACTGAGCCAAGGAGGAGACGACAGCCGGCTCAGGAGAGGGAAAACGACGGCAAAGCAAGGCATGCCGTTGCCAATAGCTCCAGGACTTGGAGAAGACACAGCCTACCAGATCCATCATCAAAGAAGGCCCCTGCCTCCTCGCCCGGCTCGAGGGCACCGCACCGTTGAATGATGGACATGTTCACCCTAGAACCTGGATGGCTGGTATCGACGGAAGCCACAGGAGTGGAACCACGCGATCCCCACTTGCCGCGGTCGACTCGCCTAGAGCAACCAAACACCAAAGACCAGAGCTCTATCACAAAAGAGGGTGAGCAGCCAGGATGAACACGCACTCCACCCACGCCGCAACGAAGCCCACATCCCATCCTTGTTCCCAAAATAGTGCCTTCACGAAGGTTACGGCGCCAGAGGCGTCGCCGCCGTCCAACAGAGTTGAGGTGTTAACCCGGGAGACAAAGGGGACGGGGGTGGGGAGCAAGACCTGACCGACGCCTCCAGGAAGGTGAGCGGCGCCTGTGGACGTCGCCGCCGTCGCAGCCGGCAAGGCTGGCAGGGTTTCCCCCGGTCCTGCATCCCGGCACCCACTCCCACCCGACGAAGACTGGAGCCCCGCGACAGAACAGGCCGGATCTGGGGGGATGGGCTTGCTGGAGAGGAGTAGGAGAGGAGATGGCCAGATCTGACGCCGCCGAAGCCGACGACGCCACAGCGCCCTGGCCCGCGTCCTCCGGTGGATTCGCCGTCCACACAGCCAAGATCCGCCGGCCCGCGCCCGCGCCACCAGATGACGCAAGCTGGGGCGCCACACCAGCCGGGGCCGCCGGCCCCGAACCCACGGCCCCCCGCGAGCGAGGCGGGGCAGCGAGGACGCCGCTGCCACCTTCATCAGCAGTGCTCTGGGCTTGCCCAGCGGCTGCTTCAGGCGGCGGCTAGGGGAGATCTAGGAGGGTAGGGAGACGGCGTGGCTAGGGTTTCGCCCCTCGGGCCGCCCGAGCGGGGCGACGCGAGGGAGGGGGAGGTTTGGATGAGGGGTATAAGACTCGCTATAGATAATTAGCAGTAGCATTGTCTGCAACGCACGCTACAACTAGCCATGTATAGCAGTAGCACGTGTCAACACACGCTACTGCTACAAGTTAGCTGTGGCGCCGTATCAGTAGCGCCGGCACCCATGCTATTGATACACCCAAAACCCGCGCTACTGCTAGGCTTTTCCCTAGTAGTGATCCCTACTCACTCACATTGATATCTATTGATGGGCATCTCCCTAGCCCATTAATACGCCTAATTGATGTGAGACCATCTTCCTCTTTTTTGTCTTCTCCACAACCACCATTCTACTACACCTATAATGCTATGTCCATGGCTCACGCTCATGTATTGCGTGAAAGTTGAAAAAAGTTTGAGAATACTAAAGTATGAAACAATTGCTTGGCTGAAACCGGGGTTGTGCATGATTGAATATTTTGTGTAACGAAGATGGAGCATAGCTAGACTATATGATTTTGTAGAGATAAGCTTTCTTTGGCCATGTGCTTTTGAGAAGACATAATTGCCTTGTTAGTATGCTTGATGTATTATTGTTTTTATGTAAATATTAAACTTTTGTTTTGAATCTTATGGATCTGAATATTATTGCCACACTACAGAAGATTACATTGATAAATATGTTAGGTAGCATTCCACATAAAAATTCTGTTCTTATCATTTACCTACTCGAGGACGAGCAGTAATTAAGCTTGGGGATGCTTGATACGTATCCAACGTACCTATAATTTTTTATTGTTCCATGCTATTATATTATCCATCTTGGATGTTTTATATGCATTTATATGCTATTATATATGATTTTTGGGACTAACCTATAGACCTAGAGCCCTGTGCCAGTTTCTGTTTTTCCTTGTTTTTGAGTTTTACAGAAAAGGAATACCAAACGGAGTCCAATGGACGTGCCAATTTTTGATGATTTTTATGGACCAAAATAAGCCCCCGAAGTAAAAGAGTGGGGCTAGCAGAGTTCCGAGCCATCCACGAGGCTGGAGGGTGCGCCCTACCCCCCGGGCGCGCCCCCTGCCTCGGAGACCCCCCTGACGTGAGACCGACGCCAAATAATTCCTATAAATATAGAAATCCCCAAAAAGAAACCTAAATTGGGAGTTCCGCCACCGCAAGCCTCTATAGCCACCAAAAACCTCTCGGGAGCCCGTTTCGGCACCGTGTCGGAGGGGAAATACATCACCAGTGCCATCTTCATCATCCCCGCGCTCTCCATAACGACGAGGGAGTAGTTCACCCTCGAGGCTGAGGGTATGTACCAGTAGCTATGTGTTTGATCTCTCTCTCTCCCTCTCTCTCTCTCTCTCTCTCTCTCTCTTGTTCTTGATGTGGCACGATCTTGATGTACCGCGAGCTTTGCTATTATAGTTGGATCTTATGATGTTTCTCCCCCTCTACTCTCTTGTGATGGATTGAGTTTTCCCTTTGAAGTTATCTTATCGGATTGAGTCTTTAAGGATTTGAAAACACTTGATGTATGTTTTGCATGTGCTTATCTGTGGTGACAACGGGATATCACGTGATTCAGTTGATGTATGTTCTGGTGATCAACTTGCGGGTTTAGTGACCTTGTGAACTTATGCATAGGGGTTGGCACACGTTTTCGTCTTGACTCTCCGGTAGAAACTTTGGGGCACTCTATGAAGTTCTTTGTGTTGGTTTGAATAGATGAATCTGAGATTGTGTGATGCATATCGTATAATCATATCCACGGATACTAGTGGTGACATTGGAGTATCTAGGTGACATTAGGGTTTTGGTTTATTTGTGTCTCAAGGTGTTATTTTACTACGAACTCTAGGGCTGTTTGTGACACTTACAGGAATAGCCCAATGGATTGATCGGAAAGAATAACTTTGAGGTGGTTTCGTACCTTACAATAATCTCTACGTTTGTTCTCCACTATTAGTGACTTTGGAGTGACTCTTTGTTGCATGTTGAGGGATAGTTATATGATCCAATTATGTTATTATTGTTGAGAGAACTTGCACTAGTGAAAGTATGAACCCTAGGCCCTGTTTCGAAGCATTGCAATCGTTTCCACTCAATTTTTTTTACTTGCTACCTTGTTGTTTTCATATTTTCAGATTACAAAAACCTATATCTACCATTCATATTGCACTTGTATCACCATCTCTTCGTCGAACTAGTACACCTATACAATTTACCATTGTATTGGGTGTGTTGGGACATAAGAGACTTGTTGTTATTTTGTTGCAGGGTTGTTTGAGAGAGACCATCTTCATCCTACGCCTCCCACGTGGATTGATAAACCTTAGTTCATCCACTTGAGGGAAATTTGCTACTATCCTACAAACCTCTGCACTTGGAGGCCCAACAACGTCTACAAGAAGAAGGTTGTGTAGTAGACATCATGGACAAGCGTGCCGATTGCATGGCAAGAGCCTTGGGAGTTGTCCTAGTGATGGCCGTGTGTAGAGCCTTCTCATTCTTCCGACGGAGCTCCTCGCGCTGCTCTCGAGTGAGGGCCTAAGGGATGTACGGTTCCGGACCCGGGGGGCGGAGGTCATCCCCTCCGCCATCGTTGGTGTGCCTGCTCGACGATGCCAGGGGCCTGTATACCCTAGGGGCATGTGATAATCCGTGTTGTCAGCCATGAAGACCTCGACCATAGACTTGACGCTCTCACAATCGGGCTCGTCAGTGGAGTCCTCGTGCAGCTTGTCGGAAAGGTCAAGGGCGGTGATGTCTACTACACAACCTTCTTCTTGTAGACGTTGTTGGGCCTGCAAGTGCACAGGTTTGTAGGACAATAGCAAATTTCCCTCAAGTGGATGACCTAAGGTTTATCAATCCGTAGGAGGCGTAGGATGAAGATGGTCTCTCTCAAACAACCCTGCAACCAAATAACAAAGAGTCTCTTGAGTCCCCAACACACCCAATACAATGGTAAATTGTATAGGTGCACTAGTTGGGCGAAGAGATGGTGATACAAGTGCAAAATAGATAGTAGGTATAGGTATTTGTAATCTGAAAATATAAAAACAGCAAGGTAACTAATGATAAAAGTGAGCGTAAACGGTATTGCAATGATAGGAAACAAGGCCTAGGGTTCATACTTTCACTAGTGCAAGTTCTCTCAACAATAATAACATAGATAGATAATATAACAAGCCCTGAACATGCGACAAAGAGTCGCTCCAAAGCCACTAATAGCGGAGAACAAACGTAGAGATTATGGTAGGGTACGAAACCACCTCAAAGTTATTCTTTCGGATCAATCTATAAAAGAGCTCGTACTAGAATAACACCTTAAGGTACAAATCAACCAAAACCCTAATGTCACCTAGATACTCCATTGTCACCTCAAGTATCCGTGGGCATGATTATACGATATGCATCACACAATCTCAGCTTCATCCAACCAACAGAAAGTACTTCAAAGAGTGCCCCAAAGTTTCTACCGGAGAGTCAAGAACGTGTGCCAACCCCTATGCATAGGTTCCCAGTGTCATGAAACCCGCAAGTAGATCACCAAAACATACATCAAGTGGCACATGATATCCCATTGTCGCCTCAGATAATCACGGCAAGACATACATCAAGTGTTCTCATAAAAGACTCAATCCGATAAGATAACTTCAAAGGGGAAACTCAATTCATCACAAGAGAGTAGAGGGGGAGAAACATCATAAGATCCAACTAAAATAGCAAAGCTCGGGATACATCAAGATCGTGCCTTCGAGGGAAGACGAGAGAGAACATGAGAGAGAGAGAGAGAGAGATCAAACACATAGCTACTGGTACATACCCTCAGCCCCGAGGGTGAACTACTCCCTCCTCGTCATGGATAGCACCGGGATGATGAAGATGGCCACAGGTGATGGGATCCCCCTCCGGCAGGGCGCCAGAACGGGCTCCCGAGAGGTTTTGGTGGCTACAGAGGCTTGCGGCGGCGGAACTCCCGATCTATCTTCTATTCTTGAAGTTTTAGGGTACGTAGGTATATATGGGTGAAAGAAGTACGTCGGTGGACCGAAGGGGACGCCACGAGGCAGGGGGGCACGCCCGGGGGGGGGGGGGGGCGCCGCCCGCCCTCGTGAGCACCTTCCTTCTTTCCTGACGTGCACTCCAAGTCCATCGGGTGGCTTTCCTTCCAAAAATAACTTCTCCAGTTGATTTCGTTCCGTTTTGACTCCGTCTGATATTCGTTTTCCTCGAAACACTGAAATAGGCATAAAACAACAAATTTGGGCTGGGCCTCCGGTTAATAGGTTTGTCCCAAACATAATATAAAAGTGGATAATAAAGCCCAATATTGCCTAATACAGTAGATAAAGTAGCATGGAGCAATCAAAAATTATAGATACGTTGGAGACGTATCAGGCGGGCTTATCAGACTCGAGAGCCGCCACATGCCCCACTGCGGCCTGAAGGGCCATGACGTGTTTGATCCAATGCCGCAGCCGTGAGCACCCGGAGTGCTTGCCAAGACGTCTAGCGGGAAGGAGGGGATCCACTCGGTACGGGACCGAAGGCTGTTGGAGTAGGACTCCGAATGAACAAGCGCGGAAGTGCGTCGTGCCATGGATGGGCATCGCCTCCACGTCAAGTGGGGCTTCTCGGAGCCACGCTAAGTCGTCGGTGATGAAGCTGAGCGCTTCGAAACGGATCTTGCCGCCGACCAACATGATGATGATCATGAAATTCCACCTACGCCGTAAAGTCACTAGATGCGTAGCCCCATGGTGGGCGCCAATTGTCGGGGTTACGATCCTGACAATGAGTACTAGTGATACAGAAGAGGGGCAAAGCCTAGCTACGAAATAGGTGTAACACTCGGTGTTTACGAGTTCACGCCCCTCTCGGAGGAGGTAACAGCCCTACGTGTCGTGCCCTGAGGCTTGTTTTCTTGGGGGGTGGGGTATGATTACAGAGAGTGCTTGACCTTTGCTCTGGAGGAGGAGGACGACTTATATATAGTGCGCTGTAGCCTCACTCACTCCCACATCGCCAGGGTGATTAATGCCCATAACTACAACAGTTGCAGGTGTAAATAGTCACAACTCTGACAGTTACAGGTGACGGTAACTCTGACTCTACTTAAAGCTCAACTTAACACTACTCGACCATTGCAACTCCCACGTCGTCCTTCCACCTTCCTTGTCCGAGTGGTGGTGGTCATGCTTACTGGATGGTAGGCATCCGAGTGTTGTCGATGCATCCGAGTGGACTTCATGCTATGGCCATCCGAATGAGCTTATGGTCCAAAGACCCACCAATGATGGTGTGGGGCCCTAGGTGGGCCCTAGATGATGGTCCCTTGACCCTACCTGTAGTAGGCGACCTCATCACCCGCCACTGCAAATATATTTTCAAGTTTGGATTTTTTTGCGCATTTTGCTAAAACAGAGTTGTGGTGGGCGACGGAAAAAGCCCGCCACAGCTATGTGAGAAATAGTGGCCGGCGGTGAGTAGGCGCCCGCCGGTGTACTCTCGATCCCACGGGATTATTTGAAGGAGCCAAACCGTGACGGGCGCATGGTACCATTCGCCACAGGTAAGAGGTTAGCTGTGGCGGGTGGACCCTATTACCCGCCACATCTACTTTTGAATAATAACAGTGGCGGGTGACCCTTCGTGCCCGCCAGTCATTATAGTTCACCTATAGGCCTTTTCCCCGTAGTGGGTGATGGACAAGTCTCATCTACAACCAATCTAGTGTTGGATATTTTTGGAAACTTCCGATTCCCACCAAGACAAAAATACTCATATGACACGCTCTCCATTCTATTGTTCCTGGTACGACGGTTTTAGCAAATAGGTATATTTGTGTCTGTTTGCAATGTAATGTTTGCCATCAGGGAGCGGATGATCTGCGCCATCTTTTGTCTAGTAGTAACAGAACTAAGGAAGTTTGGAGCGAGTTGGATTTGCATGAAATATTTGCACTAGTAAAAGATGTGGATAGGTCTAAGATTGTTATCCTGGAGAAACTATTTGCACAACAAAGAAAACAATCACCAGTCCCAGGTCACTTGGTATTGAGTGAGCCACTGGTCATCGGTGCTTGGTACATTTGGTGGCAGAGGAAGAAAATTGTCATGGGGTGGGGGAGGTTTTGAACCCTTCAAGTGTATCCTTTGCTATGCATGCGATCATGAGTATCTTCGTCGGGTCAATAGTCTAGAGCGAGTCAGAAACCTTCTATAAACTCATATAAGTTGAATCTCGATGTTGCTTACTTTGAAAATTTATCGGGGTGGCTGCTGCTATCCTCCGCAATAGCCACGGCGAGGCTCTCACCAGAGCTTCTTTGGCTTGTGAATTATCTTCATGATGCTACAGCAACAAAAGTGATTGCGCTTCAGCGAGGATTGGGCCTTGTGGAGAACCTCGAATGTTCACGAGTGATTGTCGAAGCAGCCTCATTAGAAGTAATTAAATCATACATCAATGTGATCAAACTTTGTGGTCCATACACTACTGTGTTAGCAGAGTATTTTAGAAAGCATATCGTATATGCCTGATTTAATTCACTTCCTACCCAAGGAAAGTGAATAGGTTGGTGCGCAATCTTGCTTGACTAGCTTTTTTCAGCGAATACACAAAGCTTGTGTATCTTTCATTGATAGAAGAGCAGAACAAGAATACGAGGTCCACACTCAACGGGAGGCCGAGAGAGGTGGGGGCTTACAAACAACCACATGCGGATTACCCAGTAATACTGTTGGTCAAGCCAAAAGCACCCGCACCCGCTCGCGCCCAAAGCCGAGCTTCGTCCAAGATGAGCTGCAGGAGATAGCTCAAGGAGGGTTGTAGTCAGCAAAGCCGTTCTGATGCTTCCATCAAAGCCAAGCCGTCCGAACGAGGAGTGAGAGCCCTTTTCGGTAGGAGGATGAGGACATGGTTAGGGTATATCGCCACCACTCCAGGAAAGGGGAGTTGGGGTGGGGTAGAGTAACCGTTGAACGGGAGGCAGAGTTGGCGGGAGAAGGAGCAGCCGACCAAGAGGTGAGGTATTGCTCTGGAATTCTTGGTTGCACGGGAGGCACCTATCTGCATGAGGTAGACCATGGCGAGAAAGTACTTCTGCGGTCCAACATCGGTATTGGGAGGCCCACCTCACGAAGATCTTGACGCGAAAAGGCACCCATGGTTTTCAAGTGAGCCGCGAATGTGGATCTGAAAGTGAGCCAACGAACATGGCGGGGTAGCAGGAGGCGGCAGTGTAGACTCCTTAACAAGTCCAATGCGAGATGAGCTTGTCTGGGATACCAGGGGAGTATGTTATGTCGAAGAAAAACCATAGGACAACGTACTCAACTACGGCGGCAGGGCCTAGGGCACCCTAGATGACAATAATTTAATGGTAGAGGCTCCCCCCCCCCCCCCCCCCCCCCCAACAACAAAAAAAATCCTTTGCCCAGTTTATTTCTCTGATTTGTGCGTCTCATCCGTTTTCCCCCAAAATTAGCGAGCACAAGGCAAGTCGCTAGTTCAGAGCCCAGGTCCGTAAACCCAGTCCGTCCACACCAGTGCGACTCCAGTCCGTCCGAGGTCCGAGACCGACATGGCCACCAGAGCCGCCGCCGCCGCCGCTGTCGCAGACGCTATTCCAGCCACCGCCGCCGCCGTTGTCCCTGACGCTCTAACAGGCGCCGCCGCCGCCGCTGTCCCAGACGCTATTCCAGTCGCCGCCGCCGCCGCTGTCCCAGATGCTATTCCAACCGACGCCGCTGCTGTCCCAGACGCCGCGCCCGTGCCCCCGTCCACGCAACCGCATCCCGTTCCAGGTGACCCCCCCCCCCCCCCCCCCCCCCTCTCCTCGTTTCCTCCGCACTCCTTGGTTTTCCTCTCCGATGTTAGGTTTTTGGCTGTCTCTCGCGGACTAAGATTTGCTAAGTTGTGTTCGTCGATTAGTGCTGCGTTATCCTCAGATTGGTCGAACATGTGTAACAGCCCTAGGATTATGGTTCATGTGTAAATCACACAATCTAGGTGGACTCCTCAGGGCCTATATTAATGGAGGAATATTGTGTGGAGAGATTTGCTCTTTGTCTGCTATTCTTGTAGGATGTGTATGTGGTTGATGTATTCTTTCTCTTTCGAGATTGATATGGTTGAGGTAAGGAAGTAGAATGTAGTGGAACCGTTCTAGAGCCTAACCTCATTCCAGTGTTTGGTTCACAGAATCCTGCATAGTGGAACTTAACCATGTGCTTTCGCCTGATCGAAAATTCCATGTATATGGGGAACGAAGTGATAACTCAAGATCGATGGAACCAACTGATCCCGATCTGTTTTGACTAGTCAGGGGACCTCACGTGAGTGCCTCCTAATGATCTGGTCACCGATGCAAACTATCGTGAACATGGACCTGTAGCCAGCGGCGGCGTGCATCTCCTAGCAAGAGGCCAAAGACAGAGCGGTGCAGGCGGCACACATCTCTCAGGTGGCAGGCGACAGCCACGATGATGCACATCTCGTAGGCAGCAGAAAAAGTGCGTGCAGTGGCCGGCAGCGGAAGCGATGCGAGAGCCACGATGAAGCAATGCTGACTGGAACTGTTGGATTTATCTTGTTTACACTGTTGGGGTACTAGAAATACGAATTAAATGGCATTCAATCTTCAAGTAACATATGGTTGGAATGCAAATGAGTTATTATTATGAACTATATACATGCATATGGTAGAGGTAACCTCACCCTTCAGTGTAAGTGGTGATTTTAACCATATCCATTTTATCCTCTCTCTCCAACAAACACTGAGATGGAATCATTCCATTCCATAATATTCCTTCAAGCAAACAAACTCTAGAACAGTTCCATCATTTATATAAATTCACACCAAACATAGGGATGGAACCATTCCATTTTGTCCCCCAACAAAACAAACCCGTAGAGAATATGGTTGGGGATTTGCTTGCGACTTATTAATAAGTTTAATTGTTTCATTTCTAATTTGTCCAAATTATTTCATTTTAGTTTACAAGAATTGCATTAAGTGTACTCCATTGGTTTTTGTAGAGAAATGTTTATTTTATTACTACCAGGGTTGTTGTTTCCCTTTCCGTATCATATGTTGCCCCGCACTCGGTAGCACCTGGTTCTTGTAGTTATCGAAACTGCATTGTAATCTTTAACCTGGTATCACAAGTATTATGTTAGTACAACTACGACATGAGGCTATTTAACATAGCTCATCCTGTGTTAAGCATGCCAAAATGAACTGGCTAGATTACAGCTGGCAAATGATTATTCGTCCAACACTATATTGCGTGGAGGGCTCCTCCATGTGAGTCTCGGGCCGTTAGCCCGTTACCATTTGCATGCAGAACCAAATTCTGTTTGTTGTCTTCTTAACATTTTCTAGCCCAAATGGTGTTTATTTCAAGCTCTTGGATTCAACGCCGTAATATTGTCGCAACTGCTTCTCTTTGTAAAATGAACAAACAAGTATTTGTATTGTCTAAGATCAAGCATTTTAGTTGCTAGAGGATACCCGCTGTGTTGATGTGGGAATTGCTTGCAATATATTTCAATGAGATTGGTTATATGAACATGAATATTTGGATTAAAAATATATGAACTAAAACTAGAAATACATATGATTATTGTATAATTATAAAATATTTATTGAATATAAGTGCTTAAGTAGCATAGTATAATTAAAACATTTAAGACTTTTTGCATGCATGGTTGCATGTTGAGAAGGGCCTTTTTCCATGCGTAGTTGCAAGTTGAAGTGACATAGTGGCATGGGTGGATATGTTATTGGGGATCGACGACTTAGTTATACTAGATCTGGTCTGCTTGTATGTCTTTTCCTTGCAAAATATACTCGAGTCCATTTGCAATTAATGGATGGTCTATTGTACTTATTTGTGTGTGCTTTGTTATGCAGACAAATGTACGAATTATAAAAACCATTTGCAAGCGTGGACTCAAAGGAATAATCAGAACTTGCCAGCTTATTATACTGAGTCGAAACGTGACCATCATCGACTTGAGTTCAGAAGCACCGTTAAGGTGGGTGGCGAGCGGTTTCAATCAGCTCGCAATCATAGCCGCCGCAAGGATGCAGAGCAGGATGCTGCCAGAGTAGCCTATAAGATCTTGGTGACAAAGACAATAAATGATGATGATGATGATCATACAGACGTGCTTGGGCTGATTGATCAGGTACTTTTGGTACAGTCCTTTTTGTTGTTTATCATCCATATCATTTCATGTTTAAATTTTTCCTGTGAATTGTGCTATATCACATCTTAATTAATGTCTCCTCATCATTCTCCTTTTTTAGTTTGCCATATAATAGACGGCGCCACACAATTTGGTGTGTTTATCACTTTTCCCTCTTTTGCCTACATGTGATATATTTTGTAGTCATAGGTATAAATGATATTGCCACAAGAACCCATGATTTCAGGGTATTGGAAGTGATAACATTTATCACTGCAAAATTCAGAGTTTTCCTGATCACTGCAAATGCATTCTTCTGGTTCATCTATACCATATACTGTACTCTTGTAAGATAATAGCTCTTTTTGTCCTCTTCTAATTTTCCGAGTTTTGTAACTCATGCTTGTGTTCAACATAACTGCTAATTGATATGTCCCAAGAACAGATAACGTCCTTTGTGTTCTTTATGTTTCAAATGTTATTGAATGATGAATCAGCTAATCTTACCATTTTATTGTTTATCATCCATATCCTTTCATGTTAGAATTTTAATAATCATGCCTGAAATGAAGGAATTGATTTCAGTCTAACATAGATGTTCTCTTCTATTCTATTCAGGGCGTGGTGTTCTGCAAATCAATTCTCCATGAATTTGCTGTTAAGACAAAAGCTGATCAGCCGACTTACTCCACAGATCATCTAGAAGGGGTGTCACCCATGACCCTGTTTGTTTCATCTGTGTTGTTTTCTGGGAAAACTTATACTGGTGAAGCTGCAGTAAATAAGAAGGACGCAGAGCAGAAGGCTGCTCATGTTGCAGTCAAATCTATTTTAGGTAACTTATATTTCATTGTTCATGATTAGGAAGAAAGCTCCAAAACCTTTTTTGTACTTATTGTATTTAGAATTAGTAGCAGCCTCTAGGAGTAGAACTAATTATTCACTATGTTGTTGCAGCTACAAAGAACAATTGTATGCATCAAGTTGTCAGATCAAAGAAACAGCTTATCATTGCCATCACATCTTCTGGGTTCAACAAAGAAAGAGGAGTTATAAGCCAGGAAAACTGCAATGCTCCAACAAATGCAATTACTACTATTGCTCCTGAAGATGCTGGTCTAACTGCGGATCAAGGAGCGACCATCTTTCCTGAAGATGATGGATCGGAAAAGCGCAAGAAGCACAGAAAGGTTTGACGAGAAGACTCACCCAACCATCGTGACATGAGGTATTTTTTTCTTTCAGTTTATACTATGTATAAAATGACATTGATTTTACCACGGACACCTATAGGAGCATTAGGTGAGTTGAGAGTTTAGGCCCCATTGGCGAAATACCTATTTTTAAGATCTGGTTCATGTAATCTCAAGCAATTAAGTATCTATGCACATAGCTATGACATAATTATAACAATAGCTTCCAGATTGCAAGCCCATTGCTGCAACAGTTCTCATCAACACCACTCACTATTACAATTGGATCACATTGTATTGAGGTTCAAAGAGGTAGAAAATGGATATTTTTATGTTTTAATAGTAACGTCTGAATGCTTTGAAAAACATCACATCTTGTGTTTTCTTTTTGCATCAGTGTCTTTTACTCCCTGTGTAAAGAAATATAAGATCGTTTAGATTGTCTAAACGATCTTATATTTCTTTACTATCTTTTATATATGGAAATATTTGTTTGCTCAAAGTTAAAGGACAGGATTTTCAGTTTGTTGTATGTCTTGATCATCCACATAACTCTCAAGATGTATGAAATGAAATTAACTAATATTTTGCTTGGTTGGTGCTGTTAAAATTCTGCTTTAAGAGTTACAGCAACTAAATAAAGTGTCTAATTAGCCGTCATCATGTTACCCTTTAGGGCGTGGATGAGGCATGTCTTATCCAGGAATGCATGAACAAGCACCATTTAATATTTATGGAAGCTCTTATATATCACTATTGCAAATCTGCTTTAAACATATTTGGAACATTGCAATTCATCTTAAAGGATTGCCGTCTTGACCAAGATTACTAGCTGGGATACTATTGTATATGCTAGTAAGTGTGCTAAATACTTAGGGAAATATTGTGTTTACTTTATTCATTTGAAGTGCTCAGTTACCTTGTCCAAGAACAGCTGAAATATTATCTAAATGTACTCGGGCCCTTTGCCACAAAATCTGGTACAATTGGATCGAGTAATTCATGGTTCTTCTAGCAATCTTGCTATCCCATATTTTGGCAGGTGTGCTCTTCCAGAGTGTTACACTGAACTGAGCTTCTTAATTTATTGGCAGGTTGATGTAAGGTTTCGTCATCTATGGTGGTGTAAGTGAAGGGACTGCAGATTATGTGGCGCTGTGTATTACATGTTTTTGGATCATCACTAGGATGCTTGTTGGAATGACGTTGACTAAGGCATCCACTCTCTGTATGTTTCCGTGATTAGCTTAGCTTGGTGTCAGGAACTCAGGTTTCTATCGAAGTGGCTTCGCTGTGTCGGGAACTCTGGATCTATGTGATGTAACTTGTGGTTCGTTGTACCGTTTCGAACCCGTGTTTGTATCAGATATCCTGAGAACTTGTTTGGTTCAAGCAATATTACCCATCATCGCGGTAAACAAGTCACGTTACCGGACCAGCGATGACCTCGGTCTTCTCCGTATAGTCGCATAGGTTGTCATGCCCCAGAGTTGTGGATCGAGGGATTTGGGTATGAACTCGAGCTGGGGTTTAGATCTAGATAAGGAAAACGATACGAAATGGGGAATGAAAATCGGTGAGGCCGGTGAAGCAGCCAGCAATGTGAGCGGCAATGGCGAAGCGGCCGAAGGTGCCTCCCCTATGAGCCCAAGCGTACTCATCCATCCGCAAGATCCAACCATCAGCTGGAAGCGAGATGGTAGAAAAGGTGAGAGAAATAGGAGAGCGAGGGAAAGAGGAAGCTTGCCTGCTGTATATCGGGTGTGCGAGTTGGGCGGCAGCACCGACGAAGGAGAGGCGACCACTATTTTGTGCCCCTCTCTTCCTTCTAATGTACGGACCCGCGGTTTGGCTGCTTCTCGTTCGTTTGGATCAGCTGGTCGCTCGTTGTCCATCTGTGCCCGACCAGCGCGCCCAACCGGCTGACACATTTTCTGTCCGCATACCACATTGACCTTAAAAAAGGCCACCAACCAGAGTTCATGCCAGCACCCACAGTTCATACTGATGGCCATGGCACTGGCCGACATACATGCTAGCCTTTAAAAAATAGCATACAGTTCATGCTGGCACACTTGTCAGCGGCCGGCACAGTTGCCAGCACACAAAAAAGGGCAGTAGTTCAACGATGTCATACATTTCAACTGTGGTCATGCTGGCACACTTGTCGGCATAAAAAAAGATGGCGCTCTCTGCCATCACTAGTAGAAAAACACCTATTAGTCCCGGTTCGTAAGGGCCTTTAGTCCCGGTTCATGAACCGGGACTAATGGGTCGTTACTAATAACTCCCCCTTTAGTCCCGGTTCTAACACGAACCGAGACAGATGGTCCTCCACGTGGCCGGTGCGCCGAGCCCAGGCAGGGGGGCCTTTGGTCCCGATTGGTGGCACCAATAGGGACCAAAAGGCATCAGCATTCCAGTGGCTGGGGTTTTTGTTTTTTTTTGAAGGGGGGGGGGGGGGGGGGTCGGGGGTTTTGGGGGTTAATTTAGGTGTTTCATATATTGTGTTAGCTAGCTAATTAATAGAGAGAAGTGTCATCTCTTATGTCCGTGCTTGGTCGACGCTACGTACTATATACATATAGCCCTCGACACGCTAGCTAGTAAGAAAATGAAGGGAACCATCGAGTACAGAAGTTCGTCATGCATACCGAGAGAAATGATCGATCGACCTCTCCTTCTCCAAGAGATTTGTCGAACAACAAGTTTTCGTATCATGTACGTCCGACGCTACTAGCTACATACATGTACAATATATAAAATCTCTCAATTACAGTCCCCTAGCATTTGAAATCAACTTCCACATGGTATTCTCCGGCTTTATTGATGACGTGGTCAAGAAAGAATCCCGCCAATTCCTTTTGAATTGCTTTCATGCGATCTGGTTCTAGGAGTTCATTCCGCATCTGCCACGTCTAATTTGAAGAAGGGGGTTAATTAATACATATATATGAATGAAACTCAATAGACATAATGGTGTAATAAAATGAAATTGTGAATATTATTAATTGCTTACGCACTTCATATTGTCTTTGAGAGTAGCCCCGATTGTTTTTCAAAGTCGCATTGTGGATGAACTCGCACACCTAGTATCCACAGAAATCATTCCCTTGTTCCTGCCACAAGCACTTTACGAGAAATAGAGGTCAATCAAACTGATAATGAAGCATTATAAATGGCATTGATGAAAGTATAGCTATAGAATCAACGGGAGATGCGCACAATTAGCTAGCCAGTAGTACTTACTTTCGGGTATGTATATCGCAACTCCTTCGGCAGTCCCAGAGCTTCTGCGGTGAACTGTTTCCAAACCCTGCAAGACAAAGAAAATAATTATTATTACTTGAGATATCAGGAAATGAACAAAAAGTTGCCGATATGGTGCAATAATGATCGATTGAACTTACTTGATGAGTATTTCAATTATGTCCGCATAGGTGCTGGGATCTTTCCGTCTCGAGTCTAAGACGGTTACTAGTCCACGCTCAAGCTTAATCTCCAGAAGAATATAGTGGAAACTGCGCACGCATGCATAACTCATCAATTACATTACTATAACCTCGCTCGAGTAATAAGGGAAACCGAATATGCAAACGATTAGTAACACTCGCTTGCCGTTGTAAGGAAAGAGTATGGTATCTTTGTTTTGATTTCTGATCAACGATTGTAGCAGGTTGTCCTCGGCCTCTTTGACGTCCTTTTCAACCAGAAATACATCTATGATATTTGTGTTAATGAACCCAATATCATAGATTTCATTTTTTTTTTGCACTCGACGATCTTCAATCTGCATAATATATTGAGGATAATTAATTATAAATACATGCAATGAAAGAGCCGAGCTATATATAGAGACTTAATGACAGAAATATTACTTACAGGCAGTAGCAAAAGACCGTTAATTTATCGAGGGCCATTTGATTGAAGAACGCGAAGAACTACTCAAATGGAACACACAACAGATCAGTTCCAACAAGGTCGTGCTCCTCTTTAATGTGCAGATACAAACTATTCGCCCCCTCAGACTCTCTGCAGGTTTTCATGTATCAAGTATGGAACCTTCACATCATCGTTGTTAGAGATTTTTCATCTTTGACGAGAGGCTTCCCGTACACGTATCTGTGTTCTTCCACCATCATGTAATCTGCAAGTGCATCGTCAGGCAGGTAATCTTGTAGATTGCCATAACCGGCCACCATCCCCGGAACATTAGCGACAATGATGCCGCTAGACACATTGAGCGGGGGGCACGATTGGTTTGCTTGTTCGCCGAGCTGGTCAATTTTTTTCGCAGCTGCTCGTTCTTTTGCTCTTTGATGTCTGACAGTACTTCCCGACCGCTCCGCTTGGAGATATGTCGGTTCAGTAATGCGCTCATAGTTGGTTCTCGGCGGAGACTTTGCCGGTTTCCTCAGGGCATCGAGAGTGCGCTTTGCTTTCACCGGATCTACCATCTCCTCCGGAGGTGGGTGTCTCTTTGCTTTCACCCCTTCAAAGAACTCCTTCATGTGGGCCTGCACGATCGTATTGTTTTCCTCGTCGGTCCTCTCGTACGGTAACTTCTCTAGAGGCTTTAGAGGTGGACCGTATCGGTATTGCCTCTCTCCTCTTCTTGTGCTGCTAGACGCCGGAGCAGACGGAGCGGCTGCGCCGTCTATCTTCTTTCGTGCTTGCTTATGAGGCGGAGGAGAAGGACTACGACGCGCCGGAGCAGCCGGGGCGGCGGCGGGTCTCTTCCGCCCTTGCTGGAGAGGCGGAGAAGGAGGAGGCGGAGTGCCGCCACGCGCCGGAGAAGGAGGCGGAGTGTCGCCACGCGCCGGAGAAGGAGGCGGAGTGCCGCCACGCGTGCCCTGATCGTCACTCGCCGGAGGAGGAGGCGGTGGAGGAGGCGGAGTGCTCTGACTCGCCGGAGGAGGAGGAGGAGGCGAAGGCATCCAGTTCAGAAGGTTGATGAGCTCCTTCCGCCATAGGCATGGAGTCTTCAGAGCAGAACCCAGCCTAGTCTCCCCTTCACCGGTAGGGTGCTCAAGCACGAGGTCCTCAAATCCCTCCGTTATTTCATCCACCATCATCTTAGCATTTCCTTCTGGAATCGGCTGGCAGTGATAAGTTGTGCCGGGTCCACTAGGATAAACTTGGCCAACAGCCGCCTTGACCTTCAAATTCATCCATCGCGCCATAATGTGGCAATTTTGAGACTCCGTGATACCATCCACGGGATAGCTGGCAGGAGCTGTCAAGACATGCTCCGGCTGAAGCAGCTCGGTGGAAGCCATGCTGCTTCTCCGCTGAGATGGCGGGGTAGGTTCGGGGGAAGCTTCGGCAGGTCGTTTGTTGCGATTTGCTGCTTCTCGTACCTCTTCTCGTTCCTCTAGCCCCAGTACCCTTTCGTGCAACGCCTGCATTTGGTCCTGCTCCAGTTTCTTCCTCCTCTCATGGGTTTGGTAACCCCCTGCGTTTGGAAAACCAACCTTCCACGGAATGGAGCCTGGCGTGCCTCGTGTCCGTCCAGGGTGCTCAGGATTCCCAAGGGCCATTGTGAGCTCGTCCTTCTCCCTGTTTGGAAGGAACATCCCTCGCTGCGCTGCATCGATATAGTGTCGAAGGTTCTTGACTGGTATTTGCAGTTGCTCGTCCGTCCACTGGCACTTCCCTGTTACAGGGTCCAAGGTTCCACCAGCCCTGAAGAACCAAGTCCGGCAACAGTCTGGCCAGTACATTGTCTCTGGTTCGATCCCTTTTCCAAGCAGATCATTCTCAGCCTTGGACCACTTAGGCCGGGCTTTGAGGTAGCCACCTGACCCCGTGCGATGGTGAGGCTTCTTCTTTGCAGCATTTTTCTTGTTTGTCTCCGACATCTTCTTACTCTTTTCCGATGTCTTGTGGGCCACAAATGCGGGCCAGTGATCTTTGATCTTCTCATATTTGCCAATGAATTCTGTTGTCTTTTCTTTCTCGACAAACTGGTTCAGCTCTTTCCTCCACCTCCTCATTAGGGTTGCCATCTTCTTAAGAGCACAAGACTTGATTAATTGCTCTTTAACTGGCTTCTCCGGATCCTCCTCTGGCGGTAGGGTGAAATTTGCCTTCAGCTCAGTCCAAAGATCTTCTTTCTGCATATCATTGACATAAGACACCTCAGGGTCTTCCTTGTTAGGCTTATACCATTGTTGGATGCTGATCGGGATCTTGTCCCTAACAAGAACCCCGCACTGAGCAGAAAATGCCTTCCTTGTCCGGATGGGTTCAATCGGTTCGCCGTCGGGCGCGATTTCTATGATGTCAAACTTTTCATCCGAGCTCAACTTTTTCTTCGGGCCTCGTCTCCTTACCGAAGTTGTGCTCGATCCGGAGGGCTAGAAATTATAAGGAAGAAAGACGAGAGTAATTAATATGTGTACATATACCAAAACAATGGATGCATCAATTAACTAGTCAGCACGGGCTTAACTAATATATATATACCTGGCCGGACTCGGTTCGGTGACCGGAGCAGTCAGCACGTTCTCCTTCTTGTACCTCCATTGTGTCACCGGAGCCATCATGAACATAGTCCTCTTCTTGTACCGGCATTAATGGCTCGAAGCCATCATGAACATAGCCCTCTTCTTCACCCAGTCCTTCCTGACCATCGGTCTCGTTGAGAAATGACGCAACTTCATCACTTCCTTGTGCGATTATGTCCCCCAACATCGCTTCTGTTTCTTCGTCTCGGGAGTGCTCCATAGTTTCTGCAAATATTTACAACATGTCAATTATTATTCAAACATGGTACAGATGGATATATATATATATATATATATATATATATATATATATATATATATATATATTAGTGGCAAACGTAGAACTAGCTAGCTAATCACAATAAGGAATCATGTTAGCGGCCTCGACGCTGCTTCTCTAGGGTTTGGGGTCGCCTCGACACAACGCTTCAAGCGTTTGGGGTGGCCTCGATGACAACGCTCTTTTAACTTGATAAATTTGGGTGGCCTCGAGAGAGTTAATTTGTCGGGTAGGGGCGCGGCGGGAGGGGGTAGGAGACCAACATCGTTTTATCTCTAGGGTTTGGGTGTCCTCGAGAGTTTGGGTGTTGTCGAGAGGGGGTATATATATCGACCGCCCCTCATGTCGAAGTTATCTCGAGGGGGTTATATCAACAACGACGCGACATACATATACATGGGAAAATAATGTTATCGGGGAGGGGGTATCGGTACCGCCCCCCCCCCCCCCTCATGTTGAAGTTTCTTCTTTCTCCTCTATTCCTTTCTTTCTTCTTCTCCTCTTCTTTTTCTTCTTCTCCCTCAAGAAAGGAAAATAATTAAGGAAAAGGAAGAAAAGAGGAAGAAGGAAGAAGGAAGAAGAAGAAGAAAAAAAGAAGAAAAAAAAAGAGGAGAAGAAGAAAGGAATAGAGGAGAAGAAGAAAAAATAGAAAAACAATTCTATTTTTTCTTCTTCTCCTCTATTCCTTTCTTCTTCTCCTCTCTTTTTCTTCTTTTTTCTTCTTCTTATTTATTTCTCCTCTTCTTTTCCTCTCCTCTTCTTCTTTCTTCCTATTCTTATTTTCTTCTTTCCTATCCTTCTTTTTCTAAAATTGTAACTTTTGCATATATAAAGCTTTTCTAAAATTGTAACTTTCTATATATGAACAAAAAACTTGATTATATACCTATTGAAAACTTATATGTAACAAATACACGATACACGCAACAAGAAGTGCTAGCCCGTGCAGACTCACGGGTTAATGACTAGTTAAACTAACCTAAAATATACTAAATCTAACTTTTGCATATATGAACATATATACACAAAGAACATACAAACATATATACATTTTTTATAAAAAAGCAAAAACATCATATTCTATAAAAAAATCATATACATATAATCTGAAAAAAAACATCATATTCTATAAAAAAATCATCATATATATGAACAAAAACAATTATCACATATATTAAAAAACAGGGGAGGGCGCCGCCGGACCAAGGCGAGGAGGGGCAGGGGCGCGGGGTCTGGACAGGGCGATGAGCGGCGACGGCGACGGCGTTGGGCAGGGCCGGGACAGCGCGCGTCGCGGCAGGGCCGGGGCAGCGCGCGTCGGGGCAGGGCGTCGAGCGGCGACGGAGATGGCGTCGGGGCAGAGCGGCGAGCGGCGACGGCGTCGGGCGAGGGCGCGGGCGACAGCGTCGGGGCAGGTCGGCGAGCGGCGACGGTGTCGGGCGAGGGCGCGGGTGACGGCGTCGGGGCAGGGCTCGGCGGCGACGGCGACGAGGAGCAGTGTGGGGGCGTCGGGGCGGAGAAGAAGTGATTTTTGCAGAAACTGCTAAGTGTTTCTTATATACCCAAGGCATTGGTACCGGTTTGTGGCACCAACCGGGACCAATGCCCCCTTTAGTCCCGGTTGGTGCCACCAACCGGGACCAAAGGCCTCTTTTCAGCAGCCCAAAGGGCGGGAAGCAGCGGCCTTTGGTCCCGGTTGGTGGCACCAACCGGGACTAAAGGTTAGGCATTGGTACCGGTTGGTTCCACGAACCGGTACCAATGCACACCCTTTGGTCCCGGTTGGTGCCACCAACCGGGACTAAAGGCCCCTGTGCTGCCCGTGTCGCGGCCAAAGTTTAGTCCCACCTCGCTAGTTGAGAGGGGCGCGCAGTGGTTTATAAGCCCCACTGCCGCACCCCTCTCGAGCTCCTCTCCACTGCAGGCTTACGGGCCTACTTGCTACTGCTTTGCTTGATGGGCCTTCTGGCCTACTGCGGGCCTGAATCCTGGGCCATAGTAGGGTTTCAAGTTGTATTCAGGCCGTGGGGGCCCAGTAGGGGGCATTTTTTTTGTTTTTTGTTTTCTTTACTTATTGTTGCTATTTTTATTTTTTTTCCAGTTTTTTGTTTTGTTTTCTGCATTATTTATTTTCTTTTCTTTTTTGCTTTATTTTTTAATTCTTTTTGCTTTTAGTTTTAGGAAAATTATAAACTTTCTGTTAGTGCCATTACTTTTCAAATTTGAAAACACTTTTTTTTCTTTTTTTGTTTTCTTTCTTGCTTTATTTATTTTATTTTGTTTCTACTTACAACAAAATACTTATTGTTGTTTTTTTGTTTTGTTTTCTGCATTATTTATTTTCTTTTGTTTTTTGCTTTATTTTTTAGGAGGAACTAAAGGGTGGGCACTTTTTGCTTTTAGTTTTAGGAAAATTATAAACTTTCTGTTAGTGCCATTAGTTTTCAAATTTGAAAACACTTTTTTTGTTTTTTTGTTTTCTTTCTTGCTTTATTTATTTTATTTTGTTTCTATTTAGAACAAAATACTTATTGTTGCTATTTTTAATTATTACGAGGGCCGAACCATAAGACATTAAAGCATTTCAAATGAACTCTGAAAAAGTTGAAAGTTGGCATGGTATCATAAATTGACCCACATAGCATGTGCATGTACAAAATGGACAATGGTATCATACTCGTCAGTTACAAAGTTGGCATGGTATCATCATAATAGTTGCGGGAGAAAGTCTTCATTTTTTCTTCGCTTGTGTCATTTGCTTATTGCGCCGTAACCATGGATAATCTTCATCGTTTATCAGGATGCTGGGGTCAGCCTTGACTTTAAAGGGAGGAATTTCATGAAACTTCTCATAATCTTCAGACATGTCTGTCTTGTCCTCCACTCCCACGATGTCCCTTTTTCCTGAAAGAACTATGTGGCGCTTTGGCTCATCGTATGATGTATTCGCTTCCTTATATTTTCTCTTTCTCGGTCTGGTAGACATGTCCTTCACATAGATAACCTGTGCCACATCATTGGCTAGGACGAACGGTTCGTCAGTGTACCCAAGATTTTTCAGATCCACTATTGTCATTCCGTACTGTGGGTCTACCTGTACCCCGCCTGCTGACAGATTGACCCATTTGCACTTAAACAAAGGGACCTTAAAATCATGTCCGTAGTCAAGTTCCCATATGTCCACTATGTAACCATAATATGTTTCTTTCCCCTCTCGGTTGTTTCATCAAAGCGGACACCGCTGTTTTGGTTGGTGCTCTTTTGATCTTGGTCAATCGTGTAAAATGTATTCCCATTTATCTCGTATCCTTTCCAAATCAATATAGTCAAAGATGGTCCCCTGGACAACAAGTACAGCTCATCACAAACAGTGTTGTCACCTCTGATACGTGCTTCCAACCAACTGCTCAAAGTCCTGATGTGTTCACATGTAATCCAGTCGTCGCACTGCTCCGGGTGTTTGGAGCGCAGACTGTTCTTGTGTTCATCGACATACGGGGTCACCAAGGTAGAGTTCTATAGAACTGTGTAGTGTGCTTGAGATCAAGAATATCTGTCCCTGCATATTATTGAGTCCCTTCCAAGCGTGCCTTTTCCAGTCAGTCTCCCCTCATACCGCGATTTAGGAAGACCTATCTTCTTAAGGCCAGGAATGAAGTCAACACAAAACCCGATGACATCCTCTGTTTGATGGCCCATGGAGATGCTTCCTTCTGGCCTAGCACGGTTACGGACATATTTCTTTAGGACTCCCATGAACCTCTCAAAGGGGTACATATTGTGTAGAAATATGGGGCCCAGAATGACAATCTCGTCAACTAGATGAACTAGGACGTGCGTCATGATATTGAAGAAGGATGGTGGGAACACCAGCTCGAAACTGACAAGACATTGCACCACATCACTCCTTAGCCTTGGTATGATTTCTGTATCGATCACCTTCTGAGAGATTGCATTGAGGAATGCACATAGCTTCACAATGGCTAATCGGACGTTTTCCGGTAGAAGCCCCCTCAATGCAACCGAAAGCAGTTGCGTCATAATCACGTGGCAGTCATGAGACTTTAGGTTCTGAAACTTTTTCTCTGCCCTATTTATTATTCCTTTTATATTTGACGAGAAGCCAGTCGGGACCTTCATACTAAGCAGGCATTCAAAGAAGATTTCCTTCTCTTCTTTGGTAAGAGCATAGCTGGCAGGACCTTCATACTGCTTTGGAGGCATGCCGTCTTTTTCGTGCAAACGTTGCAGATCCTCCCGTGCCTCAGCTGTATCTTTTGTCTTCCCATACACGCCCAAGAAGCCTAGCAGGTTCACGCAAAGGTTCTTCATCACGTGCATCACGTCGATCGAAGAGCGGACCTCTAGGTCTTTCCAGTAGGGTAGGTCCCAAAATATAGATTTCTTCTTCCACATGGGTGCGTGTCCCCCAGCATCACTCGGAACAGTTAGTCCGCCGGGTCCCTTTCCAAAGATTACGTGTAAATCATTGACCATAGCAAGTACGTGATCACCGGTACGGATGGCGGGCTTCTTCCGGTGATCTGCCTCGCCTTTGAAATGCTTGCCTTTCTTTCGACATTGATGGTTGGTCGGAAGAAATCGACGATGTCCCAGGTACACATTCTTCCTGCAGCTTGCCAGGTATATACTATCGGTGTCAAGTAAATAGTGCGTGCATGCGTGGTATCCCTTGTTTGTCTGTCCTGCAAGGTTACTGAGAGCGGGCCAATCGTTGATGGTCACGAACAGCAACGCCTTTAGGATAAATTCCTCCTATTTGTGCTCTTCCCATGTACGTACACCATTTCCATTCCACAGCTATAAAAGTTCTTCAACTAATGGCCTTAGGTACACATCAATGTCGTTGCCGGGTTGCTTAGGGCCTTGGATGAGAACTGGCATCATAATGAACTTCCACTTCATGCACATCCAAGGAGGAAGGTTATACAAACATAGAGTCACGGGCCAGGTGCTGTGATTGCTGCTCTTCTCCCCGAAAGTATTAATGCCATCCGCGCTTAAAGCAAACCATACGTTCCTTGAATCACTTGCAAACTCATCCCAGTACTTTCTCTCGATTTTTCTCCACTGCGACCCGTCAGCGGGTGCTCTCAACTTCCCGTCTTTCTTACGGTCCTCACTGTGCCATCGCATCAACTTGGCATGCTCTCCGTTTCTGAACAGACGTTTCAACCGTGGTATTATAGGAGCATACCACATCACCTTCGCAGGAACCCTCTTCCTGGGGGGCTCGCCGTCAACATCACCAGGGTCATCTCGTCTGATCTTATACCGTAATGCACCGCATACCGGGCATGCGTTCAGATCCTTGTACGCACCGCGGTAGAGGATGCAGTCATTAGGGCATGCATGTATCTTCTGCACCTCCAATCCTAGAGGGCATACGACCTTCTTTGCTGCGTATGTACTCTCGGGCAATTCGTTATCCTTTGGAAGCTTCTTCTTCAATATTTTCAGTAGCTTCTCAAATCCTTTGTCACGCACAGCATTCTTTGCCTTCCACTGCAGCAATTCCAGTACGGTACCGAGCTTTGTGTTGCCATCTTCGCAATTGGGGTACAACCCTTTTTTGTGGTCCTCTAACATGCGATCGAACTTCAGCTTCTCCTTTTGACTTTCACATTGCATCCTTGCATCGACAATGACCCGGCGGAGATCATCATCATCGGGCACATCGTCTGGTTCCTCTTGATCTTCAGCAGCTTCGCCCGTTGCAGCATCATCGTGCACATCGTCTGGTTCCTCTTGAAGTTCAGTAGCATCACCGTATTCAGGGGGCACATAGTTGTCATCGTACTCTTCTTCTTCGCCGTCTTCCATCATAACCCCTATTTCTCCGTGCCTCGTCCAAACATTATAGTGTGGCATGAAACCCTTGTAAAGCAGGTGGGTGTGGAGGATTTTCCGGTCAGAGTAAGACTTCGTATTCCCACATATAGGGCATGGACAACACATAAAACCATTCTGCTTGTTTGCCTCAGCCACTTCGAGAAAATCATGCACGCCCTTAATGTACTTGGAGGTGTGTATTAAACCGTACATCCATTGCTGGTTCATCTGCGTGCATTATATATAATTAAGTGTGTCAAAAATCATTGCAGAACATCATGAATAGATAATTAAGTGACCAAATTAATAGAAGTTCATCATCACATTAAAACCAAAGTACATACATAGTTCTCATCTAACAACATAAAGCACTGCAGAGCATCTAAATTAATTAAACCATACACTGAAACTATGTAAAACATTTCAATGTGAAAACAAATGCGATCATAATCACAACCAATGTAACAACTGATCCAACGGCATAATGATACCAAGCCTCGGTATGAATGGCATATTTTCTAATCTTTCTAATATTCAAGCGCATTGCATCCATCTTAATCTTGTGATCATCGACGACATCCGCAACATGCAACTCCAATATCATCTTCTCCTCCTCAATTTTTCAATTTTTTTCCTTCAACAAATTGTTTTCTTCTTCAACTAAATTTAACCACTCGACAATAGGGTCGGTTGGAATTTCCGGTTCAACAACCTCCTATATAAATAAAATCTATGTCATGTTGGTCAGCATAATTGTCATAAACAATAAATGAACCAATAGTTATGAAAAGATAATATATACCACATCCGAATCATAGACAGGACGAGGGCCGACGGGGGCGGATACCAAAACCATCGCACTATATAAGATGCAATAGTAAAAGTAAGAAAATAATACAAGTATCTATCTAAACATACAAGTAAGAATATTTTTCCTTTCAGAAAGAAGATAAGAACAAGAGGCTCATCACGGTGGTGCCGGCGATGAGATCGGCGCGGGTGATCGACGACGGTGAAGACGGGGACGGGGCGTGACGGACCGCTAAAACTAGACAAATATTGAGGAAAATGGAGCTTGGCAGTCGAGCTTGGAGAGGAGAAACCTTAAGTAGTGTGGCTCGGGCATTCCATCGAACACCTTGTGTGCATAGGAGGTGAGCTAGAGCACCACCAAGCTCTCTCCCCCTTGGCCAGAAAAAACAGAGCAGTGTGCTATGCTCTTGCGCGAGGGGGTATATATAGGCACCACCATTGGTCCCGGTTGGTGGCATGAACCGGGACTAAAGGGTAGCCTTTGGTCCCGGTTCATGCCACCAACCGGGACCAATGGTGGTGGGCCAGGAGCGAGGCCCATTGGTCCCGGTTCGTCCCTCCAACCGGGACCAATAGGTCCAGACGAACCGGGACCAATGGCCCACGTGGTCCGGCCGGCCCCCGGGGCTCACGAACCGGGTCCAATGCCCCCATTGGTCCCGGTTCTGGATTGAACTGGGACTAATGGGCTGGCCCCGCCTGGACCATTGCCCCCTTTTCTACTAGTGCATAGATCCATCATCAAGCTTGAGCATCTCCTTTTTGTTGGGGAACGTGGTAATTTCAAAAAAATTCCTACGATCACGCAAGATCTATCTAGGAGATGCATAGCAACGAGAGGGGAGAGTGTGTCCATGTACCCTCATAGACCGAAAGCGGAAGCGTTTAGTTAACGCGGTTGATGTATTCGAACGTCTTCGCGATCCAACCGATCCAAGCACCTAACGTACGGCACCTCCGCGTTCAGCACACGTTCAGCTCGGAGACGTCCCTTGTACTCTTGATCCAGTTGAGGCCGAGGGAGAGTTTCGTCAGCACGACGGCATGGTGACGGTGATGATGAAGTTACCGGCGCAGGGCTTCGCCTAAGCACTACGACGATATGGCCGAGGTGTGTAACTGTGGAGGGGGGCACCGCACACGACTAAAACAATTGTCAACTTGTGTGTTTTTGGGGTGCCCCCTTCCCCATATATAAAGGAGGGGAGGAGGAGGCCGGCGGCCAACAAGGGGCGCGCCAAGGGGGAGGACTCCTACTCCTAATAGGAGTAGGTCTCCCACCTTTCCTAGTCCAAGAAGGAGAAGAGGGGGAAGGAGGAGGTGGAGAGAAGGAAGGAGAGGGGGACCGCCGCCCCTTTCCCTTGTCCAATTCGGACTGGGGCAAGGGGGGACGACCGCCCTCTCCTGGCTGCCCTCTCTCTTCTCCACTAAGGCCCATGAGGCTCAATAGCTTCCCGGGGAGGGGGGGTGTTCCGGTAACCCCCGATACTCTGGTTATATCCGAAACTAGTCTGGAACACTTTCTGGTGTCCGAACATAGTCGTCCAATATATCAATCTTTATGTCTGGACCATTTCGAGACTCCTTTTCATGTCCGTGATCACATCCGGGACTCCGAACAATCTTTGATACAACATATCACATAAACTCATAACACCAATTGTCATCGTTAAGCGTGCGGACCCTATGTGTTCGCGAACTATGTAGACATGACCGAGACACGTCTTCGGTCAATAACCAATAGCGGAACCTGGATGCTCATATTGGTTCCTACATATTCTATGAAGATCTTTATCGGTCAAACCGCATAACAACATACCACTACTAGGGAAAAGCCTAGCAGCAGCGCGGGTTTTGGGCCTATTAGTAGCGCGGGGCCGGCGCTACTAATAAGGCGCTACAGCTAACGTATAGCAGTAGCGTGGGTAAAAAACCGCGCTACTACTAACATGTAATCTCTGACTTTTTTTTTGAATTTTTCAAAAAAAAATTCATTTTTTCCCCCTAATTATAAATTTCTGAGTTATTTTAACCTCAAATCTCTAATCACCACTCATCGCTGCTCAATTTAATCTCTAATCACCCCTCATCATTCCAAATCATCTAACTTCCCGGACGGTCACCCATCCTCTCACTACTCCAGCCTGAGCACGCTTAACTTCCGGGTTCTATTCTCCCTCGTTTCCAAGTCTGCACTTGCTGTTTTCCTGACAATAGTAAGATGTCAATCCTATTAACCGCAGAATTTAGCTTGAGCATGTAGTCACACATTTCACTGTTTGAGTTTGAAACTATTGTTCTAAAAAATTAATAACACTAATATTTCTTGCATGTAGTCGCATATTTCTTGACCATAGTTTGACCAGATTTGACCATAGTTTGACCATAGTTTGACCAGATTTGACCAAAATTCAAAAAAAAACTAAAATAATTATTTAGTAACACTAATATTCTTGAATAATTAGTTTGACCATAGTTTGACCAGATTTAACAAAAAATAAAAAAAACTGAAATTTCATGAATTTTTTTGCCTCCAGATCTTAAAAGCCCCGTAATTCGGATGTAACATTTTGAGCAGATGATTTTTCATATAAAAAACTTTTTCATCCGAGTTAGTATGCAAAAGTTATGCCCATTTTTACAAATTCTCGAGAGATTTTGCAAATAAACTCGAAATTCATATTTGCAAATTTTCCCAACAACTAGACCACATATCACATGGGAAGCTTATTTTCTTTTATTTTTTGACATTTTCATCATTTTCTTTTATTTTTTTTCAAACTGGAAAGGCGATCCAGGGGGGGGGGGGTTAGAGTTTGAAAATGGGACCTTTAGTAGTAGCGCGGGTTTTTACCCCTCACTACTACTATGGCTAAAAACCAGCGCTACTGCTATCAACTTAGTAGTAGCGAGGGTTAAAAACCCGCGCTACTACTATGGCATGTCCCGGGGGCACGGTAGAGACCACTTAGTAGTAGCGACGGTTAAAGACCCGCGCTACTGCTATCAACTTAGTAGTAGCGAGGTTTAAAAACCTGCGCTACTAGTAATTAGCAGTAGCGAGGGTTTTTAACCCTCGCTACAAGTAAGATTCTGTGTATAGGCTTTTCCCTAGTAGTGTACGTTGTTCCCTTTGTCATCGGTATGTTACTTGCCCGAGATTTGATCGTCGGTATCTCAATATATAGTTCAATCTCATTACCGGCAAGTCTGTTTACTCGTTCCGTAATACTTCATCCAGCAACTAACTCATTAGTCACAATGCTTGGAAGGCTTATAGTGATGAGTATTACTGAGAGCGCCCAGAGATACCTCTTCGAAACACGGAGTGACAAATCCTACTCTCGATCTATGCAAACCCAACAAACACCTTCGGAGACACCTGTAGAGCACCTTTATAATCACTCTTTTACGTTATGACGTTTGGTAGCACACAAAGTGTTCCTCCAGTATTCAGGAGTTGCATAACCTCATAGTGCCAGGAACTTGTATAAGTCACGAAGAAAGCAGTAGCAATGAAACTACCACGATCATAATGCTAAGCTAACGGATGGGTCATGTCCATCACATCATTCTCCTAATGATGTGATCCCGTTCATCAAATGACAACACATGTCTATGGTTAGGAAACATAACCATCTTTGATAAACGAGCTAGTCAAGTAGAGGCATACTATGGACTATATGTTTTGTCTATGTATTCACACATGTACTAAGTTTCCGGTTAATACAATTCTAGCATGAATAATAAACATTTATCATGAAATAAGGAAATAAATAATAAATTTATTATTGCCTCTAGGGCATATTTCCTTCAGTCTTCCACTTGCACTAGAATCAATAATCTAGATTATATAGTAATGATTCTAACACCCATGGAGCTTTGATGCTGATCATGTTTTGCTCGTGGAAGAGGCTTAGTTAACAGGTCTGCAACATTCAGATCCTTGTGTATCTTGAAAATCTCTATGTCCCCTTCCAACACTTGATGACGGATGGAATTGAAGCGTCTGTTGATGTGCTTGGTTCTCTTGTGAAATCTGGATTCCTTTGCCAAGGAAATTGCACCAGTATTGTCAGAAAAGATTTTCATTGGACCCGATGCACTCGGTATGACACCTAGATCAGATATGAACTCCTTCATCCAAACTCCTTCATTTGCTGCTTCCAAAGCAGCAATGTACTCCGCTTCACACGTAGATCCTGCCACGATGCTCTGCTTGGAACTGCACCAACTGACAGCTCCTCCATTCAATAAAATTATGTATCCGGTTTATGTCTTAGAGTCATCCGGATCAGTGTCAAAGCTTGCATCGACGTAACCATTTACGACGAGCTCTTTTTCACCTCATAAACGAGAAACATATCCTTAGTCCTTTTCAGGTATTTCGGGATGTTCTTGACCGCTGTCCAGTGCTCCACTCCGGGATTACTTTGGTACCTCCCTGCTATGCTTATAGCAAGACATACATCAGGTCTGGTACGCAGCGTTGCATACATGATAGAACCTATGGCTGAAGCATAGGGAATGACTTTCATTTTCTCTCTATCTTTTGCGGTAGTCAGGCTCTGGGTCTAAGTCAACTTCATACCTTGTAACACAGGCAAGAAACCTTTCTTTGACTGATCCATTTTGTATTTCTTCACAACTTTATCAAGGTATGTGCTTTGTGAAAGTCCAATTAAGCGTCTTGATCTATCTCTATAGATCTTGATGCCCAATATGTAAGCAGCTTCTCTGAGATCTTTCATAGAAAAACTCTTATTCAGGTATCCGTTTATGCTATCCAGAAATTCTATATCATTTCAAATCAACAATATGTCATCTACATATAAGATCAGAAATGCTATAGAGCTCCCACTCACTTTCTTGTAAAAACAGGCTTCTCCAAAAGTCTGTATAAAACCATATGCTTTGATCACACTATCAAAGCGTTTATTCCAACTCCGAGAGGCTTGCACCAGTCCATAATTGGATCACTGGAGCTTGCACACTTTGCTAGCACCCTTTGGATCGACAAAACCTTCCGGTTGCATCGTATACAACTCTTCTTCTAGAAATCCATTCAAGAATGCAGTTTCGACATCCATTTGCCAAATTTCATAATCATAAAATGCAGCAATTGCTAATATGATTTGGACAGACTTAAGCATCTCTACGGGTGAGAAAGTCTCATCGTAGTCAACTCCTTGAACTTGTCGAAAACCTTTCGCAACAAGTCGAGCTCTGTAAACAGTAACATTACCGTCTGCGTCGGCCTTCTTCTTAAAGATCCATTTATTTTCTATGGCTTGCCGATCATTGGGCAAGTCCACCAAAGTCCACACTTTCTTCTCATACATGGATCCCATCTCAGATTTCATGGCCTCAAGCCGTTTCGCGGAATCTGGGCTCATCATCGCTTCCTCATAGTTCGTAGGTTCATCATTGTCTAGTAGCATGACTTTCAGAATAGGATTTCCATACCACTCTGGTGCGGATCTTACTCTGGAAGACCTACGAGGTTCAGTAGCAACTTGATCTGAACCTTCATGATCATCATCATTAGGTTCCTCACTAATTGGTGTAGGAATCACTGGAACTAATTTCTGTGATGAACTACTTTCCAATAAGGGAGAAGGTACAATTACCTCATCAAGTTCTACTTTCCTCCCACTCACTTCTTTCGAGAGAAACTCCTTCTTTAGAAAGGATCCATTCTTAGCAACAAAGATTTTGCCTTCGGATCTGTGATAGAAGGTGTACCCAACAGTTTCCTTTTGGGTATCCTATGAAGATGCACTTCTCTGATTTGGGTTCGAGCTTATCAGGTTGAAGGTTTTTCACATAAGCATTGCAGCCCCAAACTTTAAGAAAAACAAGTTTGGTTTCTTGCCAAACCATAGTTCATAAGGCGCCATCTCAACAGTTTTTGATGGTGCCCTATTTAAAGTGAATGATGCCGTCTCTAAAGCATAACCCCAAAACGATAGCGGTAAGTCAGTAAGGGACATCATAGATCACACCATGTCTAATAAAGTACGGTTACGACGTTCGGACACACCATTTGGTGTTCTAGGTGGCGTTAATTGTGAGACTATCCCATGTTGTTTCAAATGAAGACCAAACTCGTAACTGAAATATTCTCCTCCATGATCAGATCGTAGAAACTCTATTTTCTTGTTACAATGATTTTCCACTTGACTCTGAAATTCTTTGAACTTTTCAAATGTTTCAGACTTATGCTTCATTAAGTAGATATAACCATATCTGCTCAAATCATCTGTGAAGGTAAGAAAATAACGATACCCACCACGAGCATCAATACTCATTGGACCGCATACATTGGTATGTATTATTTCCAACAAGTCAGTAGCTCATTCCATTGATCCGGAGAACAGAGTTTTTAGTCATCTTGCCCATAAGGCACGGTTCGCAAGCACCAAGTGATTCCAAAAGTCCATCGGCATGGAGTTTCTGCATGCGCTCTACACCGATATGATCCAAACGGCGGTGCCACAAATAAGTTGCACTATCATTATTAAACTTCAATCTTTTGGCTTCAACACTATGAATATGTGTATCACTAATATCGAGATTCAACAAAAATATACCACTCTGCAGGGGTGCATGACCATAAAAGATATTACTCATATAAATAGAACAACCATTATTCTCTGATTTAAAAGAATAACCGTCTCGCATCAAACAAGATCCAGATATAATGTTCATGCTCAACGCTGGCACCAAATAACAATTATACAGGTCTAAAACTAATCCCGATGGTAGATGTAGAGGTAGTGTGCCGACCGCGATAACATCGACTTTGGAACCATTTCCCACGCACATCGTCACCTCGTCCTTAGCCAATCTTTTCTTAATCCGTAGCCCTTGTTTCGAGTTGCAAATATGAGCAACAGAACCAATATCAAATACCTAGGCACTACTGCGAATAGTTAAGTACACATCAATAACATGTATATCAAATATACCTTTCACTTTGCCATCCTTCTTCTCCGCCAAATACTTGGGGCAGTTCCGCTTCCAGAGACCAGTCCCTTTGTAGTAGAAGCACTCAGTTTCAGGCTTAGGTCCAGACTTGTGTTTCTTCTCTTGAGCAGCAACCTTTTTGCCGTTCTTCTTGAAGTTCCCTTTCTTCCTGTTGCCCTTTTTCTTGAAACTAGTGGTCTTATTGACCATCAACACTTGATGCTCCTTTTTGATTTCTACCTCCGCAGCCTTTAGCATCGCGAAGAGCTCGGGAATAGTCTTGTTCATCCCTTGCATGTTATAGTTCATCACGAAGCCTTTATAGCTTGGTGACAGTGATTGAAGAACTCTGTCAATGACACAATCAGCTGGAAGATCAACTTCCAGCTGAGTCAACTGATTATGATACCCAGACATTTTGAGTATGTGTTCACTGACAGAACTATTCTCCTCCATTTTGCAGCTGTAGAACTTGTTGGAGACTTCATATCTCTCAACTCAGGCATTTTCTTGAAATATTAACTTCAACTCTTGGAACATCTCATATGCTCCATGACGTTCAAAACGTCTTTGAAGTCCCGATTCTAAGCCGTAAAGCATGGCACACTGAACTATCGAGTAATCATCAGCTTTGCTCTGCCAGACGTTCTTAACATCATCAGTAGCATCTGCAGCAGGCCTGGCACCTAGCGGTGCTTCCAGAACATAATTCTTCTGTGCAGCAATGAGATAATCCTCAAGTTATGAACCCAGTCTGTGTAGTTGCTGCCATCATCTTTCAAGTTAGCTTTCTCTAGGAACACATTAAAATTCTAAGGAACGGTAGCACGGGCCATTGATCTACAACAACATAGACATGCAAAATACTATCAGGTACTAAGTTCATGATAAATTAAAGTTCAATTAATAATATTACTTAAGAACTCCCACTTAGATAGACATCCCTCTAATCATCTAAGTGATCACGTGATCCAAATCAACTAAACCATGTCCGATCATCACGTGAGATGGAGTTGTTTTCAATGGTGAACATCACTATGTTGATCACATCTACTATATGATTCACGCTCGACCTTTCGGTCTCAGTGTTCCAAGGCCATATCTATATATGCTAGGCTCGTCAAGTTTAACCCGAGTATTCTGCGTGTGCAAAACTGGCTTGCACCCGTTGTATGTGAACATAGAGCTTATCACACCCAATCATCACGTGGTGTCTCGGCACGACGAACTGTAGCAACGGTGCATACTCAGGGAGTACACTTGTACCTTGAAATTTAGTAAGGGATCATCTTATAATGCTACCAACGTTCTAAGCAAAATAAGATGCATAAAGATAAACATCACATGCAATCAAAATATATGACATGATATGGCCATCATCATCTTGTGCTCCTGATCTCCATCACCGAAGCATCGTCATGATCTCCAATGTTACCGGTGCGACACCTTGATCTCCATCGTAGCATCGTTGTCGTCTCGCCACCTATTGTTACTACGACTATCGCTACCGCTTAGTGATAAAGTAAAACAATTACATGGCGATTGCATTGCATACAATAAAGCGACAACCATATGGCTCCTGCCAGTTGCCGATAACTTTGTTACAAAACATTATCATCTCATACAACAATTTATATCACATCATGCTTGACCATATCACATCACAGCAAGCCCTGCAAAAACAATTTAGATGTCTTCTACTTTGTTGTTGCAAGTTTTACGTGGCTGCTACGGGCTTCTAGAAATAACCGTTCTTACATACGCATGAAAACCACAACGATTTTTCATCAAGTGTGTTGTTTTAACCTTCAACAAGGACAGGGCGTAGCCACACTCGATTCAACTAAAGTTGGAGAAACAGACACTCACCAGCCACCTATGTGCAAAGCACGTCGGTAGAACCAGTCTCGCGTAAGCGTATGCGTAATGTCGGTCTGAGCCGCTTCATCCAACAATACCGTCTAATAAAAGTATGACATGCTGGTAAGCAGTATGACTATTATCGCCCACAACTCTTTGTGTTCTACTTGTGCATATAACATCTACGCATAGACCCGGCTCTGATACCACTGTTGGGGAACACGGTAATTTCAACAAAAATCCTATGATCACGCAAAATCTATCTAGGAGATGCATAGCAACGAGAGGGGAGAGTGTGTCCATGTACCCTCATAGACCAAAAGAGAAAGCATTTTGTTAAAGCCGCTGATATAGTCGAACGTCTTCGCGATCCAACCGATCTAAGCACCGAATGTACGACACCTCCGCGTTCAGCACACGTTCAGCTCGGAGATGTCCCTCATATTCTTGATCCAGTTGAGGCCAAGGGAGAGTTTCGTCAGCACGATGGCGTGCTGACGGTGATGATGAAGTTACCAGCGCAGGGCTTCGCCTAAGCACTACGATGATATGACCGAGGTGTGTAACTTTGGAGAGGGGCACCTCACACGACTAAAACAATTGTCAACTTATGTGTCTTTGGGGTGCCCCCCTCCCCCGTATATAAAGGAGGGGAGGAGGCCGCCGGCGTCCAAGAAGGGGTGCGCCAAGGGGGAGGACTCGTACTCCTAGTAGGAGTAGATCTCCCACCTTTCCTAGTCCAAGAAGGAGAAGAGGGGGAGGAGGATGTCGAGAGAAGGAAGGAGAGGCGGGCCGCCGCCCCTTCCCCTTATCAAATTCGGACTGGGGCAAGGGGGGCCGCACGCCACCTCCTAGTTGCCCTCTCTCTTCTCCACTAAGGGCCATGAGGCCCAATAGTTTCCCGGGGGTAGGGTCCAGTAACCCCCGGTACTCCAGTTATATCCGAAACTTCTCTGGAACACTTCCGGTGTCCGAACATAGTCGTCCAATATATCAATCTTTATGTTTCGACCATTTAGAGACTCATCGCCATGTCCGTGATCACATCAGGGACTCCGAACAATCTTCGGTACAACATATCACATAAACTCATAATACCAATCGTCATCGAACGTTAAGCATGCGGACCCTACGGTTCGAGAACGAGGTAGACATGACCGAGACACGTTTCTGGTCAATAACCAATAGCGGAACCTGGATGCTCATATGGGTTCCTACATATTCTACGAAGATCTTTATCGGTCAAACGGCATAACAACATACGTTGTTCTCTTTGTCATCGGTATGTTACTTGCCCGAGATTCGATCATCGGTATCTCAATACCTAGTTTAATCTCGTTACTGGCAAATCTCTTTACTCATTCCTAATACTTCATCCCGCAACTAACTCATTAGTCACAACGCTTGCAAGGCTTATAGTGATGAGTATTACTGAGAGGGCCCAGAGATACCTCTCCGGAACACGGAGTGCCAAATCCTAATCTCGATCTATGCCAACCCAACAAACACCTTCAGAGACACCTGTAGAGCACCTTTATAATCACCCTTTTACGTTGTGACGTTTGGTAGCACACAAAGTGTTCCTCCGGTATTCGGGAGTTGCATAACCTCATAGTCTGAGGAACTTGTATAAGTCATGAAGAAAGCAGCAGCAATGAAACTAACACTATCATAATGCTAAGCTAATGGATGGGTCATTTCCATCACATCGTTCTCCTCATGATGTGATCCCATTCATCAAATGACAACACATGTCTATGGTTAGGAAACATAACCATCTTTGATAAACGAGCTAGTCAAGTAGAGGCATACTAGGGACTATATGTTTTGTCTATGTATTCACAAATGTACTAAGTTTCCGGTTAATACAATTCTAGCATGAATAATAAACATTTATCATGAAATAAGGAAATAAATAATAACTTTAATATTGCCTCTAGGGCATATTTCCTTCACTTTTCCATCTTATCGAACCAATGCCTCCTTCCCAGGGACATCGTGCTCAAGTCCACCGTCATGGTCTCCACCTCCTTCATCATGCAGGCGAGCGCCATTTGTTTTATGCTTTGGCCTTGGCATTGGTCGCCTCTATCTCGAGCTTCTTCGCTTGGATGTCGGCCTCCATCTCTAGCTTCTTCGTTTGCATTTCCGCCTTCATATCTAGTTTTGTTGCTTGCATTTTGGCCTCCATCTCGAGCTTTTTCTCTTGTATCTCCATGCAGGCCTTCATTTGCTCCTCTTTATCTTGTCGACGCTTCTCCTCTCTTGTTTCCTTTTGGGTCATCATGCCTTGCAAAGTTTCTTGCAAGGCAAATATCGCCGCATCATGCTTTGCCTCCTTGGAATTGGTATTTCCACGCGGCCGTTTCTCTCCCTCACCATGGTCCTCGATGGCCCGCGGCCCTCCATTCTAATTGAGGGAGTAATATTGCTCATTGAACTTCTCATCATCTTTTATGATCATCCAATAATGGGTGATGGTGAACGGTAATGTCTTTGATGCCGAGGCCAGTCATGGGACGACCATAGATGCTCTCAAGGGTATCACAAAACTTGTTGCACTCTTGTTGGATGAGCCCCCACCTCTTCAAGATGGAAACCCAACCACGCTTGCTCTCAAACTTTTACGAGGGAACTTCTTACGTTCATGGAGTTCGCGATGAACTCTCAACCAAAAGGTTGATCCTTTTTGCTCGGCGCCGATCTTGGGATCTTATCCGATATCTCGCCAATATTCACAAATGAGTTTGTCATCATCCTTTGTGTATGCCTTGGTCCGAATGCTTTGGCGCTTCTTCCTTTGTGCATTGGCTTGGTTTGTGATCTCGTCAGCAAACAAAGGCTTCCCCTCGATGTCCACTTCCTCTTCTTCTTCTTGGCCATAGTCATCCGGGAACTCATGGCCTTGCGAGAACGTGTCGTCCTTTCCCTCTTGGCCTTGCGGGAACATGCCACCCATGCCATCTTGGCCTTGTGTGAAGGTGTCGTCCATGCCATCTTGACCTTTCACGAAGGTATCGGCCATGCCCTCCTGGTTTGCCGTGAAGGTGACATGACTGTCTTGGCTTTGGGTTTCATAGGGGTCGAAGGCCGCCCTACCCACACCGCCCTCGAAAATGATGTTCTCCATGATGAAATGATTGGCAGTGTCATTAGTTGTCGATGTTGACATTGATTCGAACAGACCGGTTGTGGGCGTTGGGACGTTTGCCGGCGGGGATCTCACATGGCCGTTTCTTTTGTCCCGCGATGGACAACCCACCGGCCAGAGGTGTGGTGTTGAGGTCAATGGCCATGGGCGTTGTCGTGGCCGACACGACCACACTCACCTCTGGCAAGTATTCCACGGGAGAGGTGGAGAAGCGGGAAGCTTGCTGTTGGGGATGGATGCCGAGCGTCTGCAGGTTGGTGGACGTGTGCAGTGACTCTGCCCATGGCGGACGGACTATCGATGAGCCCATGCTAGGCGCAGCCATGGCGGCAGCAATGAGCCCATGCTGATCGGGGCCATTGTCAAACCCTAGTACGAGGATGACCTACTGTGTGGCTGCAGCAATGAGGGCCTTGATGTCCGCGATGGTGCCCTCCTATTCGGTGGCGGCAGCGAGGGCAGCGGCGTTTACGGTTTCCAGCTTGTCGGCCTGCACCTTCCTCCGTCTAGACCTCTTGGCCAACTGAATGGCCCTCTGCGTGTCCGTTAGCTCCTCCCTCTTGGGCCGCAGCGTCTTTTTGTGGACGGTGCAGGGCTTGGCGATGGTGGTTGGCCATCCAAGGGAGGATTTGGACGGTAGATAGACTTGCCAAGCAGAGTTGGCACAATTGTGGCCTTTGTCCCCTATGCAAAAAAGAGCCGAAAAAGTCCTCACACTTGCTCTACAAGTGCCGCTACACGATGAGACTTTGGGGCATGCTTGGAGATTGGCTTCAACTTGTGCATCTTGACACCACTGTTTGGGCTCCGGAAGGATCCACAAAGGTGGATCAAGATGTGTGAATGCAATGTCCCTAATAGAAGTGCAATGGCAACTATCACCATGCTCATGTGTCGGACCATTTGGAATGAGAGGAATGCGAGGACTTCCAACACAAAACCATCCCTACGGCAATTCTTTTGAAAGAGGTAAAAAGAGAAGCAAAACTTTGGGTCATCGCAGGTGCCAAGCATGGGTCAAATCATGCTGGGAGAGTAGTGGCCTTCTTGTATTCGTTGCTGACGCTTGCGTCATAATCTCGAACTCTCTCATTCTTTTTAGTTAATGGATGAGGCAAAGCTTTTGCCTCCGTTTAAAAAAACACCTCATTCTTCTTTTCCCTTTTGCCATTTCCCGACATTACTTGGAAGGCTGGGAGACAGGGAGAGGCATGGGATAGTTGGCACATGTCGGTACCATGGATGTTCATGGACTTCACAGCATCTTCACAGTTACAGTAAATTGATGCACGGATCAAATGAAATCAAGCAGCAAACAAACTGCATATAAGATTCCATTTTATGATCTATTTCCAGGATCAGCCACAACTTCCAAATGACATGAACAGGTTCGGCGCACACAGTCACACACTAAATCATGAATTCATAGACCGAACATGCATTTTTTGAAAACTCGGTTTTTTGTTCGATGTGACACTTTCATTGGGTCCTTCTGTGAACGCTAGCTACTACTCCCTTCATCAGAAAATATTTGTTAGACTAATACATGTGTCTAGACGTATTTTAGTTCTAGATATATTTATTTTTATCCATTTCTACGACAAGTACTTCCGGACGGAGTGAGTATTTATTATCATTACTCGAAACTGAACCCTGAAAGTTTGTCCATAGATAAGAAGTGCCTTCTCCTTTTCAAAAGGAAAAGAAGAATGTCTGCACAAATGATTATGCCTCCGCATTCCTGGGAATTGGTACTCCTAACCCTGTTGTCAGGACTTTGTATGCACTCTGGATTTGTCTTGTGACCAAACCGATTTTCCCATCACCAATTTCACGCCCGTCAATCATCACGACCTGTTGCAAATCATAATAGTGGCCATCTAATTAGAATCGCAAAATACGATTCCTTGAATGGAATAGTACCAGTAAAACAAACTAGCATGCTCAAACCATGAGTTGCATATAACACATCACGGGGAAATTTTGACATTTGATCTGTACATAGGTTCATACAAACCGATCTTTGTTGCTTCACAAGAAATCCATAAATGTAGAACATAACACATGAAAAAATTTGGGCAAACACATGATCATATTTCATATGTGCATTTGTACGGAACAATATTTTTGCACATGCAGATAAGCTAACACATCTAAACTACACCTATCAACCGTTGCCATTTTTAGCAACCAAAATTGGTTCATATGATCTGTCCATAGAAGTCGCATTGAAATGTTGTCCAATCTGAAATTTTCAAAATTAAACAAACCACTAGGGTATTGGCCACAACCTATAGCAAATGTTGGCCACAGCCCTCTCTCAATCTCTCAGCTCACTGTTGGTGGACACACACACACGCACATGACCAGGTAGAACAGAGGGGAAGGCAGGGGAGAGACAAATGTCATTTATTTAGTGCTTACCAACAAATGCTACATCTCTCTTACAAGCACAACAACTATCGCCTTACAAGCAACAAATGCATTGTCTCACATGATGCTCATCAGCAACACATGCTCTGAGGCTACCTCCTTAAAGAACATGCTCCGAGGCCCTAAATAAATGGCATTTAAATCAAAAATAATACATGCTCTGAAACTTTTTTTAAACGAGTATTCATGTCAAACGGAAAAAAGAAGAAGAAAAAGGAACATAAACCACGATCAAATAAGGCAGCTGGGCAAAAGTTGCAGAGCACATAGAGGAACATGCTAAGGCTGCACAAATTGTGATGACTTTCCGCTTCTAGATTTCGAATATTTTACATTTCGTTTCAAAGATAGTTTAGAGCATGCCCATAATTCAAGAATCTCATTGCCTCCATAAAAGGGAAACTGGCCCCTCTCCAAATTATACTGGGTTCTCTTTATTAATGTGAGAAAAGACTGTTTATCAGATTGCCCATAATCCATAAGAGTATATCAAACCCATATGTTGTCTTACCATGAAAAGATTTTATCCATTGGGCTGGGTAAATATAGGTATTTTTAATCAAGAATTTAGGATTTTCTTTTGTTTAAATATGTTATTTATATAGTAATTCAACATATTGCACTAGAACGGCATTTACTAGACCGATAAGAATCAAAAGGATCGAACTATGTATTTGTTGCTTGTATATCAATCTTTCAGGGCATATCTAGTTGTATGAAGTACTGGTTCATGATATGAGTTGGGTACTGCTAAACAACATTGGGCCTTGACAGAAGTATTGGTACAGAACACAACATGACAGAAAATTCTCAAGAAATTTTCTCTTGTTTACACTGTTGGGGTACTAGAAATACGAATTAAATGGCGTTCAATTTTCAAGTAACATATGGTTGGATTGCAAATGAGTTATTATTGTGAACTATATACCTGCATATGTAACCTCACCCTTCAGTGTAAAAGGTGATTTTAACCATAGCCATTTTATTCTCTCTCCAACAAACACTGAGATGGAACCATTCCATTCCATAATATTCCTTCAAGCAAACAAACTCTAGAACTGTTCCATTATTTATATCAATTCATACCAAACAAAGGGATGGAACTATTCCATTTTGTCCCCCAACCAAACACACCCGTAGAGAATATGGTTGGGGATTTGCTTGCGACTTATTAATCAGTTTAATTGTTTCATTTCTATTTTATCCAAATTATTTCATTTTAATTTACAAGAATTGCGATAAGTGTACTCCATTGGTTTTTGTAGAGAAATGCTTATTTTATGACTACCAGGGTTGTTGTTTCCGTTTCCGTATCATATGTTGCTCCGCTCTCTCTAGCACCTGGTTATTGTAGTTATCGAAACTACATTGTAATCTTTAACCTGGTATCACAAGTATTATGTTAGTACAACTACGACATGAGGCTATTTAACATAGCTCATCCTGTGTTAAGCATGCCAGAATGAACTGGCTAGATTACAGTGGCAAATGATTATTCGTCCAGCACTATATTGCGTGGAGGGATCCTCCATGTGAGTCTCGGGCCGTTAGCCCGTTACCATTTGCATGCAGAACCAAATTCTGTTTGTTGTCTTCTTAACATTTTGTAGCGCAAATGGTGTTTATTTCAAGCTATTGGATTCAACGCTGTCATATTGTCGCATCTGCTTCTCTTTGTAAGATGAATAAACAAGTATTTGTATTGTATAAGATCAAGCATTTTAGTTGCTAGAGGATACCCTGTGTGTTGATGTGGGAATTGCTTGCAATATATTTCAATGACATTGGTTATATGAACATGAATATTTGGATTAAAATATATGAACTAAAACTAGAAATACATATGATTATTTTATAATTATAAAATATTTATTGAATATAAGTACTTAACTAGCATAATGTAATTAAAACATTTAAGGCTTTTTGCATGCATGGTTGCATGTTGAGATGGGCCTTTTTCCATGCGTAGTTCAAGTTGAAGTGGTATAGTGGCATGTTGAGGTGGATATGTTAGTGGGGATCAACGACTTAGTTATACTAGATCTGGTCTGCTTGTATATCTTTTCCTGGCAAAATATTCTCGAGTCCAGGATCTTGTGATAGAATGATAACAATTAATGGATGGTCTATTGTACTTATTTATGTGTGCTTTGTTATGCAGACAAATGTATGAATTATAAAAGCCATTTGCAAGTGTGGACTCAAAGGAATAATCAGAACTTGCCAGATTATTATACTGAGTCGAAACGTGACCATAATCGACTTAAGTTCAGAAGCACCGTTAAGGTGGGTGGCGAGCGGTTTCGATCAGCTCGCAATCATAGCCGCCGCAAGGATGCAGAGCAGGATGCTGCCAGAGTAGCCTATGAGATCTTGGTGACAAAGACAGTAAATGATGATGATCATACAGACGTGCTTGGGCTCATTGATCAGGTACTTTTGGTACAGTCCTTTTTGTTGTTTATTATCCAACATTTCATGTTTAAATTTGTCCTGTGAATTGTGCTATATCACATCCTAATTCATGTCTCCTCATGATTCTCCTTTTTTTGTTTGCCAGACAATAGATGGCGCCACACAATTTGGTGTTTTTATCACTTTTCCCTCTTTTGCCTACTTGTGCTATAGCTATACTCCATTTTCTAATCATAGGTATAAATGATATTGCCACAAGAACCCGTGATTTCTGGGTATTGGAAGTGATAACATTTATCACTGGAGAATTCAGAGTTTTCCAGATCACTGCAAATCCATTCTTCTGGTTCACCTATACCATATACTGTACTGTTGTAAGATAATAGCTCTTTTTGTCCTCTTCTGATTTTCCAGGTTTTGTAACTCATGTTTGTGTTAAACATAACTGCTAATTAATATGTCCCATGAACAGATAATGTCCTTTGTGTCCTTTATGTTTCAAATGTTATTGAATGATGAATCAGCTAATCTAGCCATTTTATTATTACATGCGGATGTGCGTAGTAGCATCCTTTCATGTTAGCATTTTAATAATCATGCCTTAAATGAAGGAATTGATTTCAGTCTAACATACACGTTCTCTTCTATTCTATTCAGGGCGTGGTGTTCTGCAAATCAATTCTCCATGAATTTGCTGTTAAGACAAAAGCTGATCAGCCCACTTACTCCGCAGATCATCTAGAAGGGGTATCACCCATAACCCTGTTTGTTTCATCTGTGTTGTTTAGTGGGAACACTTATACTGGTGAACCTGCAGTAAGTAAGAAGGAGGCAGAGCAGAAGGCTGCTCGTGTTGCAGTCAAATCTATTTTAGGTAACTTATATTTCATTGTTCATGATTAGGAAGGAAGCTCCAAAACCTTTTTTGTACTTGTTGTATTTAGAATTAGTAGCGTGCTTTTAGGAGTAGAACTAATTATTCACTATGTCGTTGTAGCTACAAAGAACAATTGTATGCATCAAATTGTCAGATCAAAGGAACAGCTTATCGTTGCCATCACATCTTCTGGGTTCGACAAAGAAAGAGGAGTTGTAAGCCAGGAAAACTGCAATGCTCCAACAAATGCAATTACTACTGTTGCTACTAAAAAAATTGTGCATGCTGGTGAAGCTGCTGGTCTAACTGCGGATCAAGGAGCGACCATCTTTCCTGAAGATGATGCATGTCCACAAGCAGTATCTGGCTCGGAAAAGCGCAAGAAGCACAGAAAGGTTTGAAGAGAGGGCTCTCATCCATCGTAACATGAGGTATTTTGTTCTTTCAGTTTATATTATGTATAAAATGACATTGATTTTATCTATTTTTTAAGAAATAACATCGCGGACGAGCATTAAGTGAGTTGAGAGTTTAAGACCCATTGGCGAAATACCTATTTTAAGATTTGGTTCCTGTAATCTCAAGCAATTAAGTATCTATTCGCATAGCTAAGACATAATTATAACAATAGCTTCCAGATTGCAAGCCCATTCCTGCAACAGTTCTCATCAACACCACTCACTATCACAAAAGGATCACATTGTATTGAGGTTCAAAGAGGTAGGAAATGGATATTTTTGTGTGTTTCAATGGTAGCGTCTGAATGCTTTGAAAAACATCTTGTGTTTTTTTTTTTTGCATCAGTGTCTTTTACTCCCTCTGCAAAGAAATATAAGATCGTTTTGATCACTAAAGTAATGATCTAAACGATCTTATATTTATTTACAGAGGGAGTATGTTTTATATATGGGAATATTTGTTGACTCAAAGTTAATGGTCATGATTTTCAGTTTGTTTTATGTCTTGGTCATTCACATAACTGTCAAGATGTATGAAACGAAATTAACTAATAGGTTGCTTGGTTGGTGCTGTCAAAATTTTGATTTAAGAGTTACAGCAACTAAATAAAGTGGCTAATTAGCCATCATCATGTTACCCCTCAGGGCGTAGATGAGGCATGCATGTCTTATCAAGGAATGCAAACAAACACCAGTTAATAACTATGGAAGTTATTATAGTCATATAACTATTGCAAATCTGCAAGGTGCCATCTGCTTTAAACATATTTGGAACATTGCAATTCATCTTAAAGGCCAGTAAGTGTGCTAATTACTTGGGGAAATATTGTGTTTACTACATTCATTTGAAGTGCTCAATTACCTTGTCCAAGACCAGCTGAAATATTATCTAAATGTACTCGGGCCCTTTGCCACAAAATCTGGTATAATTGGATCAAGTAATTCGTCGTTCTTCTAGTAATCTTGCTATCCCATATTTTGGCAGGTGTGCTCTTCCAGAGTGTTACACTGAACTGAGCTTCTTAATTTATCGGCAGGTTGATGTAAGGTTTCGTCGTCTATGGTGGTGGAAGTGAAGGGAGTGCTGGTTATGTGGCGCTGTGCATTACATGTTTTTGGATCATCGCTAGGATGCTTTGTTGGAATGACGTTGACTAAGGCATCCACTCTCCGTATGTTTCTGTGATTAGCTTAGCTTGGTGTCAGGAACTCAGGTTTCTGTCGAAGTGGCTTCGCACTATGTCAGGAACCCTGGATCTCTGTGATGTAACTTGTGGTTCGTTGTACCATTTCCAACCCGTGTTTGTGTCAGATCTCTTGAGGACGTGTTTGGTTCAAGCAATATTACCCATCATCGCCATAAACAAGTCAAGTTACCGGTCCAGCGACGATGTCGGTCTTATCCGTATAGTCGCACAGGCTGTCATGCCCTAGAGTAGTGGATCGAGGGATTTGGGGATGAACTCGAGCTAGGGTTAGATCTGGATAAGTAAAACAATACGAAATGGGGAATAAGTTAGAGGTGCTCGGTAGCGGTTCTTATATAGCCTGACAATGGTAGAAAATGAATAGTAGAAAGTGATGGTGAGTGAATGCGAGTTGTTGGATCTTCATAGCTGCACTTGATCTGGTTCGTCTGTAAACTAAACTGAATGTGATCGACTGCTAAACATGCCTGAGGTCGGCGGCGATGGCTACAACCTTGATTCCTTCATGGCGTATTCTGTTGGTGTCATGGCCTAGATTCTCTCCCGTCAAAGGCACAACCACATGAGTGGAGGCATTGCATTGGAGATGAGGCGGCGGAGGCGTGCGGAGAGGAGCATGTCGTGGCTGGCTGGGAGGCCGGTGAAGCAGCCAGCGATGTGAGCGGCAATGGCCGAGCGGCCCAAGGTGCCTCCCAGCTCTATGAGCCCATGGGCACTCATCCATCCGCAAGATCCAACCATCAGCTTGAAGCGTGGGAGAAAAGGCGAGAGAAATTGGAGAGCGAGGGAGAGAGGAAGCTTGCCTGCTGTAGATCGGGTGGGGGAGTTGGGCGGCAGCACCGACGAAGGAGAGGCGACCACTATGTCCCGTCCCTCTCTTCCTTTCTCTACCGTCGGCGACGAAGAGCAACTCCAACGGACACGCGGTTTATCTGCTTCTCGTTCGTTTGGGCCGGCTGGGCGCTTGTTGTCTGCCTATGCCCGATCGGGTGATGCATTTTTCATCCACGTACAAAGTAAATTAACCTTAAAAAGGCTAGTGGCCAGTTTATGCCAGCGCCCATAGTTCATACCACTGGTCATGGCAGCGGCCGACATACATGCTAGCCTCTAAAAAAATAATACACAGTTCACGTTGGCGCAAGTCAGCAGCCGGCACAGTTACCAGCACACAAAAAGCGCAGTAGTTCAGACCTGCCATACATTTCGAATGTGGTCATGCCGGCACACTTGTCGGCATACAAAAAAGATGACGCTCTCCGCCGTAGATCCATCATCAAGCTTGAGCATTTCCTTTTCCATCTTCTCGAACCAAGGGCTCCTTTTCGGGGACATCCCGTGCTCAAGTCCACCGTCATGATCTCCACCTCCATCATGCAAGCAAGCGCCATTTCTTTTGCTTTGACCTTGGCATTGGTCGCCTCTATCTCGAGCTTCTTCGCTTAAATGTTGGCCTCCATCTCATTCTTCTTCGTTTGCATTTCTACCTCCATCTCTAGTTTTGTCGCTTGCATTTCAGCCTCCATCTCGAGCTTCTTCTTTTGTATCTCCATGTAGGCCTTCATTTGCTCCTCTTTATCTTGTCGACACTTCTCCTCTCTTGCTCCTTTTGGGTCATCATGCCTTGCAAAGTTTCTTGCAAGGCAAATATCGCCGCATCATGCTCCCCCTCCTTGGAATTGGTCTTTCCCCGCAGTCGTTTCTCTCCCTCACCATGGTCTTCAACAGCCTGCAGCCCTCCATTCTTATTGAGGGTGGAATATTGGTCATTGAACTTCTCATCATCTTTTATGATCATCCATTAATAGGTGAGGGTGAACGACAATGTCTTTGATGGCAAGGCCACTCAGGGGACGGACATCGATGCTCTCAAGGGTGGCACAAAACTTGTTGCACTCTTGTTGGATGAGCCCCCACCATTTCGATGGACACCCAACCATGCTTGTTCTCAAACTTGTACATCGGGAACTTCTTGAGTTCATGGAATTGGCGATGAACTCTGCACCAAAAGGTTGATCCTTTTTGCTCGATGCTGATCTTGGGATCTAGTCTAATATGTCTCCAACATTCACAAATGAGTTTGTCCTCATCCTTTGTGTATGCCTTCATCCAAATGCTTTGGCGCTTATTCCTTTGCGCATCAGCATGGTGTGTGATCTCATTGGCAAACAAAGGTTCCCCCTTGATGTCCACTTCTTCTTCTTCTTCTTGGCCATAGTCGTCCGGGAACTCGTGGCATTGCGGGAACATGCCGTCCATGCCCTCTAGGCATTGCGGGAACATGCCACCCATGCCACTCTTGGCCTTGCGTGAAGGTGCCGTCCATGCCATCATGGCCTTGCGCGAAGATGTCGCTCATGCCCTCTTCGCTTGCTATGAAGGTGCCACGACCGTCTTGGCCTTGGGTCTCGTAGGGATCGAAGGACGCGCCACCCACGCGGCCCTAGAAAAGGATGTTCTCCATGATGAAACGATTGGCCGTGTCATCAGCCATCGATGTCAGCATTGAGTCGAGCAGGTTACAGGCGTCAGGACGGTCGTCGGCGAGGATCTCACGCAGCTGTTTGCTTTGGGCTCCAGTGGATGACCCGCCGACCACAACCAGTGTGACCACACTCATCTCCCGCGAGCAGTCCACCGGAGAGGTGCAGAAGCAGGAGGCTTGCGGTTGGGGATGAAAGCTGGGCGTCTGCGGCGTGGTGGACATGTGCGGCGACTATGCTCGTGGCGGAAGGACTACTGACGAGCCCATGCTAGTTGCGGCCATGGAGGCAGCAAAGAGCCCATGCTGATCGGGAAGTTGTCGAACCCTAGTATGAGGAGGGCCTGTTGTGTGGCCGCAGTGATGGTGGCCTCCTGTTGGGCGCCGGCAGTGAGGGCGACCTTGTTTGCGGCTTCGAGCTTGCAAGCCTGCACCTTCCTCCGTCCAGAACTCTAGGCCGACTGAACAACCCGGTGTGCGTCCATTAGCTCCTTCTTCTTGGGCTGCAGCTATTGGGAAACGTAAGAGAAAACAAAAAAATCGCGCCTACACACACCCAAGATCAATATGAAGATGCATTACGAGTTGTGATCACGATCGTTGCCGTCACCATGTTGCAGTAGAAGAAGAATGTGTCGGTGTAGATCGTACTTGGATTCCCTTGAACCATCGATGAATGATCTCGTGAACCGCCCACGACCAGTCCCTTGAACTGAAGACCGAAAGCCCGGCCTCTCTACTTGGTTGCAAGCGTGCAGCCTTGACGATCCGGCAGCGCTTCGTCCAAAGCTAATCATTGTTGGAGAATTAGAGGGAGGAGATTAGAACCACAGTGGTCTTCTAATTATGAGGATTAAAGGATTAGTCTAGCTCTTATTAGTCAATTAGGACCAACTAGAACAAGAAGAACTAGAGGAGGCTCCAAAACTTGTGTTTTCAAAAGAACTCAATACCTCAAGTATATATAGGTTGGAGGGGAGAGGGGCCAGCCAAGAGGAGGAGAAGGACTCCCCTCCCCTAGCACCAGCCAAGGAGGGACTGGGAGTCCTTCACCTTCCCTAATCTGGCCTCCCCAAGAGGGAAGGGGGGGGGGGCCTTCCCACTTGGGCCTTTGTGGCGCAAGTTGCCTTCCTCCACTTGGCCTTTTTAGGCCCGTTGATATTAAACAAAATATAAAAGTGTTCTCAATATTTTCAGACCGTTATATATATATAATTTAACATCCCCGGATACATTTTCCACCTATATATATTTATCAGTAATACCTGGTATTACCTGATACTCTCCGAAACCCTTTCGGTGACACCAAAATGCTTCCGGGTTCACTCTCCGAATATTAATGGAACAATTTCACAAATATGTTCTCATCACTCCCATCCCACTAACACTCAGCAGATCGTGATTTCCTTAAGCTAGTGACCACGTAGGTTCGGTAACTAATGGACATGAACAAAACCACTTGTTCAATGCCGACAGCGGAACCATGGACGTCCATATCGATCTATATGAGCACACGGATGATATTCGAGTGAACCTTTGGTTATCATGTGATGTTCCCTTTGCTTCGTGATACTTCACAAAACCGGGGATGCACCGGTATCCTCGTGAGTCATCATGTCCTCACTATACTATTATCCTCATTACCGGTTTTGTTCTTCTTTCTCGATATCGTGTTCCGGCATCCCCGTAACAGAGTCACCTGTGTCTGGCCAGACGTTTATGGATGCCATCACATCGAGAGGGCCCTAAGTATATCTCTTCATTGTCATAGGAGCACATCCCACTCTCGAGCTATCTAGTCCCTTGTCAAACTTTCCAATAAGCATGTAAGTTGTTGTTGTGATCACCATGTTACATGTGATGTTTGAGCAATCCCAAAGTCCATCGTATGGTAAGAAGTGACTACAATACTCTCTGGATTGGGACACCGCCACATTCTGTGACGACGCCGTCTTCAGGAGCGGCGGATCTGATGGGCCCCTTCCCCGACCGTAGAGTCCGAGGGCTGGATGGAATTAGCTATTCGTGTATCCGCCACCAAGTTTTGCAATGGAGTCCTGGGAACCTGGTACTTTCGAGGTTGGTCACTAGGGAAGAGCCAATGCTTCTGCCGACTCGAACTGGGCTGACGGCGGGCACAATCGTCTAGCTCCTTCTACAGCCGCTCAAGGCGGTCTCGCATGGGCAAAATGGACTGATACTTCTCCAACGTATCTATACTTTTTTATTGTTCCATGCTATTATATTATCCATCTTGGATGTTTTATATGCATTTAAAAGATTTTTGGGACTAACCTATTAACCTGGAGCCCAGTGCCAGTTTCTGTTTTTCCTTGTTTTTGAGTTTTACAGAAAAGGAATAGGAAACAGAGTCCAATTGACGTGCCAATTTTTGATGATTTTTTATGGACCAAAAGAGGCCCCCGAAGTAAAAGAGTTGGGCCAGAAGAGTCCCGAGCCATCCACGACGGTGGAGGGCGCGCCCTACCACCTGCGCGCGCCCCCTGCCTCGGAGACCGCCCTGACGTGAGACCGACGCCAAAAATTCCTATAAATACAGAAACCTCCGAAAAGAAACCTAGATCGGGAATTCCGCCGCCGCAAGCCTCCGTGGCCACCAAAAACCTCTCAGGAGCCCGTTCCGGCATCCTGCCTGAGGGGGAATACATCACCGGTGGACGTCTTCATCATCCCGGCGCTCTCCATGACGAGGAGGGAGTAGTTCACCCTCGTAATCTCTCTCTCTCTCTCTCTCTCTCTCTCTCTCTCTCTCTCGTGTTCTTGATGTGGCACGATCTTGATGTACCGCGAGCTTTGCTATTATAGTTGGATCTTATGATGTTTCTCCCCCTCTACTCTCTTGTAATGGATTGAGTTTTCCCTTTGAAGTTATCTTATCGGATTGAGTCTTTAAGGATTTGAGAACACTTGATGTATGTCCTGCATGTGCTTATCTGTGGTGACAATGGGATATCACGTGATTCACTTGATGTATGTTTTGGTGATCAACTTGCGGGTTTAGTGACCTTGTGAACTTATGCATAGGTGTTGGCTCACGTTTTCATCTTGACTCTCCGGTAGAAACTTTGGGGCACTCTATGAAGTTCTTTGTGTTGGTTTTAATAGATGAATCTGAGATTGTGTGATGCATATCGTATAATCGTACCCACGGATACTTGTGTTGACATTGGAGTATCTAGGTGACATTAGGGTTTTGGTTGATTTGTGTCTTAAGGTGTTATTTTACTACAAACTCTAGGGCTGTTTGTGACACTTATAGGAATAGCCCAATGGATTGATCGGAAAAAATAACTTTGAGGTGGTTTCGTACCCTACAATAATCTCTTCGTTTGTTCTCCGCTATTTGTGACTTTGGAGTGACTCTTTGTTGCATATTGAAGGATAGTTATATGATCCAATTATGTTATTTTTGTTGAGAGAACTTGCACTAGTGAAAGTATGCACCCTAGGCCTTGTTTCGAAGCATTGCAATATTGTTCCCGCTCACTTTTGTTACTTGCTACCTTGCTGTTCTTATATTTTCAATTTACAAAAACCTATATCTACCATCCATATTGCACTTGTATCACCATCTCTTCGCCGAACTAGTGCACCTATACAATTTACCACTGTATTGGTTGTGTTGGGGACACAAGAGACTCTTTGTTATTTGGTTGCAGGGTTGTTTTAGAGAGACCATCTTCATCCTATGCCTCCCACGGATTGAGAAACCTTAGGTCATCCACCAGAGGGAAATTTGCTACTGTCCTACAAACCTTTGCACTTGGAGGCCCAACAACGTCTACAAGAAGAATGTTGTGTAGTAGACATCAAGCTCTTTTCTGGTGCCGTTGTCGGGGAGGTTAGTGCTTGAAGGTATATCTTTAGATCTTGTAATCGAATATTTTAGTTTCTTATTTTATCACTAGTTTAGTATGTAAAAGAAAACTAAAAAAATAATGGAATTGAGGGTGCCTCATATTCTTCATCTTTTTAAAGTTTTTCGTCAAAATGATGGAAAGGAAAATCGTGCCAAATTGTTAGAAGAAGAATGCATTAAAAATGTTTGGCACTAAATCTTTTTATGATGAGCATGATTGCAATGTTATTAGTATTCCTTGAGTATCCATGATGCTAATGATATGCAAAGCCACAAGCTTGGGGATGCTATGTTTAATGAAGATGATGTTTTTAGTCCCCCAAGTTTTGATGAGCAAATTTATTATGATGAAAGCATGCCTCCTATTTATGATGATTATATTGATGAAAGTGGGTCTGGAAGAGTGTCAACTTTAGGAATTAATGATCCCACTATTTTGGAGGGTGTTGAATCTTATTGTGATAATTATGAAAGTGGATTTGGAGAGGTCATGACTTTATTTAGTGATGAATCCACTATTTCGGAAGAGGTTCCAATTGATTATGTGAACAAAGTTGCTATCTACGATGATTATTGTGATGACATGTATACTATAAAGAATAATGATAACCATGAAACTTGTCATCTTGATTTTAATTTCCGATTGGATTATGCCTCACATGATAGTTATTTTGTTGAGTTTGCTCCCACTACTATTCATCGGATGAAATTTGCTTATGTGGAGAGTAATAAAAATTCTATGCTTGTGCATCATGAAAATAATGCTTTATGTGATAGTTATATTGTTGAATTGATTCATGATGCTACTGAAAATTACTATGAGGGAGGAATATATGCTTGTAGGAATTGCAATAATATCAAGTTTCCTCTCTCTATGTGTTGAAAGTCTTGAAGTTATGCTTGTTTTGCCTTCCTATGCTAGTTGATTCTTGTTCCCATAAGTTGTTTGCTCACGAAATCCTTAGGAATAGGAAGTGGGTTAGACTTAAATGTACTATTCATATTCTTCATGATGCTCTCTTTGTGTTTCAATTCTTATCTTTTATGTGAGCATCATTGAAATCGTCATGCCTAGCTAAAAAGGCATTAAAGAAAAGCGCTTGTTGGGAGACAACCCAATATTTACCCCTACTGGTTTTGTATTATAACATGATTACGTTACTGTAGTAATCATGGTTTATAGCTTTTTTTTCAAAAGTGCCAAGTAGAACCTTTGGGAAGACTTGTGTGAAAGTTAATGTGATCTTGCTGTAAAAAACAGAAACTTTGTGCTCATGAGATTTTCTGTCATTTTTTGACAGAAGAGTGCTTTTAAGTTGGTTCTTTTTCAAGAAGATTAATAGATAAATTCCTCAAGTCCGCCAATTTATTTCAGAATTTTTGGAGTTACAGAAGTATGCAAAGTTACCAGATTACTACAGACTGTTCTGTTTTTAACAGATTCTGTTTTCTATGTGTTGTTTGCTTATTTTTGATGAATCTATGAGTAGTATCGGAGGGTATGAACCATAGAGAAGTTGTAATACAGTAGATATTACACCAATATGAATTTAGAATGAGTTCATAACAGTACCTAAGTGATGGTTTTATTTTCTTATACTAACGGAGCTTACGAGTTTTCTGTTGGGTTTTGTGTTGTGAAGTTTTCAAGTTTTAGGTAAAGATTCGATGGACTACGGAATAAGGAGTGGCAAGAGCCTAAGCTTGGGGATGCCCAAGGCACCCCAAGGTAATATTAAAGGACAACCAAGAGGCTAATCTTGGGGATGCCCCGGATCGCATCCCCTCTTTCGTCTTCGTTCATCAGTAACTTTACTTGGAGCTATATTTTTATTCACCACATGATATGTGTTTTGCTTGGAGCGTCATTTTGTTTTATTTTGTGTTGCTTGCTGTTTGAATAAAATACCAAGATCTGAAATTCTTAAATGTTAGAGAGTCTTCACATAGTTGCATAATTATTCGACTACTCATTGATCTTCACTTATATCTTTTGGAGTAGTTTGTCGTTTGCTCTAGTGCTTCACTTATATCTTTTTAGAGCACGGCGGTGGTTTTATTTTGAAGAAATAGATGAACTCTCATGATTCACTTATACTATTTTGAGAGTCTTAAACAGCATGGTAATGCTTTGGTTATGAATTTAGTCCTAATATGATGGGCATCCAAGGGAGATATAATAAAAACTTTCATAAAAAGTGCGTTGAATACTATGAGAAGTTTGATTCTTTATGATTGTTTTGAGATGAAGATGATGATATTAGAGTCATGCTAGTGGTGTAGTTGTGAATTTGAGAAATACTTGTGTTGAGGTTTGTGAGTCCCGTAGCATGCACGTATGGTAACCGTTGTGTAACAAATTTGAAGCATGAGGTATCTCTTTGATTGTCCTCCTTATGTGTGGAGGTCGGGATCGCGCGATGGTTAACTCCTACCAACCCTTCCCCTAGCAGCATGCGCGTAGTGCTTGGTTTTGATGACTTGTAGATTTTTGCAATAAGTATGTGAGTTCTTTATGACTAATATTGAGTCCATGGATTATACGCACTCTCACCCTTCCACCATTTCTAGCGTCTCTTGTGTCGCGCAACTTTCGCCTGTACCATACACCCACCATTTACCTTCCTCAAAACAGCCACCATACCTACCTATTATGGCATTTCATAGCCATTCCGAGATATATTGCCATGCAACTTTCCACCGTTCCGTTTATTATGACACGCTTCATTATTGTCATATTGCTTTGCAACATCATGTAGTTGACATCGTATTTGTGGCACAGCCACCGTTCATAATTCTTTTATACATGTCACTCTTGATTCATTGCACATCCCGGCACACCGCCGGAGGCATTCATATAGTCATATTTTGTTCTAAGTATCGAGTTGTAATTCTTGAGTTGTAAGTAAATAGAAGTGTGATGATCGTCATTATTAGAGCATTGTCCCATGTGAGGAAATAAAAAAAGAGGCCGAAGAAGCCAATAAAAAAAAGAGGCCAAAGAAGCCAATAAAAAAACAAAAAAATGAGAGAAAAAGAGAGAAGGGACAATGCTACTATCCTTTTACCACACTTGTGCTTCAAAGTAGCACCATGATCTTCATGATAGAGAGTCTCCTATGTTATCACTTTCATATACTAGTGGGAATTTTTCGTTATAGAACTTGGCTTGTATATTCCAATGATGGGCTTCCTCAAGATGCCCTAGGTCTTCGTGAGCAAGCAAGTCGGATGCACACCTACTTAGTTTATTTTTGAGGTTTCATACATTTATAGCTCTAGTGCATCCGTTGCATGGCAATCCACTACTAGGGAAAAGCTTATAGGCAGACGCTTACTAGTAGCACGGGTTTATACCCCTCGCTACAGCTACTTACTAGTAGCACGTGTTTTTAGCCCTCGCTACTTCTAAGTTGATAGTAGTAGCGCGGGTTTTTAACCCTCGCTACTACAAAGAGGTCTCTACCGTGCCCCCGGAATCATGCCGTAGTAGTAGCGAGGGGTATAAACCCGCGCTAGTACTAAGTTGATAGTAGTAGCGCGGTTTTATACCCCTCGCTACTACTAAATATGAGGTAGGTGGTGTCCCCATATCCTCAGCCGAATCCCCATCTCCTCCCCCAAATCCCTCCTCTCTTTCGCCACTCTCTCCTCTCTCTTTCCATACGCTCTCACATGGACCTCTTGCCCATGCGCCCCTCCTCCTCCATGGGGCCGAAAGAGGCCGCCGCCTCGCGCCACCGGCGTCTAGGAGCTCGCCGGTCTTCCACCGACATCTAGGAGGCCGCCGCCACGCGCCACCACACTGGAGCACCTCACCACCGGTGACTAGCTCCGTTGCTCAACCTATCACCTTCCTCTCTTCCTCTGTTTTCCTTTTCTCTCTTTCCCTCTGGTTTGACTCACCCTCCCATGTCCATGCCCGTGCAGGTCGTAGCCATGGACGACCAGGAGGTATCTGGCATGGTCAGTAAGAGGAGGCCCACGCCGCTTCCTGGCTCTTCCATAGAAACGGGCCCTCTCCAACAGGCACCGCCGGATCTAGTCTGCAGCTGTCCGTTCATGCCTCCGGTGACCCCAACCTTCGCTAGATCGAACCACTGCTGCCATTGACAACACACACGGGATCGAGATTTTTTTTGTTTTTGAAAATAATAGCAGTAGCGCGGGGTATAAGACTTTTTTTAGAACGAAGGCTCCAGATGAGCCCGACTTTGAATTAAGAAAGCCATCAACCGGCCAGGATTACAGTGCAAGATTACAACCACACTCCAAACAAAGAAAAAGAAACAAAGAAACGGCGAAAGGTACAGAGACGCCGGGGAGCAGCTCACAATGCTCACATACACCAAGCTAGAGAAAAGACGGGCAAATGCTTGGAGATGCCAGCAACCTCTTGCACGCACTGAGCCAAGGAGGAGACGACAGCCGGCTCAGGAGAGGGAAAACGACGGCAAAGCAAGGCATGCCGTTGCCAATAGCTCCAGGACTTGGAGAAGACACAGCCTACCAGATCCATCATCAAAGAAGGCCCCTGCCTCCTCGCCCGGCTCGAGGGCACCGCGCCGTTGAATGATGGACATGTTCACCCTAGAACCTGGATGGCTGGTATCGACGGAAGCCACAGGAGTGGAACCACGCGATCCCCACTTGCCGCGGTTGACTCGCCTAGAGCAACCAAACACCAAAGACCAGAGCTCTATCACAAAAGAGGGTGAGCAGCCAGGATGAACACGCACTCCACCCACGCCGCAACGAAGCCCACATCCCATCCTTGTTCCCAAAATAGCGCCTTCACGAAGGTTACGGCGCCAGAGGCGTCGCCGCCGTCCAACAGAGTTGAGGTGTTAACCCGGGAGACAAAGGGGACGGGGGTGGGGAGCAAGACCTGACCGACGCCTCCAGGAAGGTGAGCGGCGCCTGTGGACGTCGCCGCCGTCGCAGCCGGCAAGGCTGGCAGGGTTTCCCCCGGTCTTGCATCCCGGCACCCACTCCCACCCGACGAAGACCGGAGCCCCGCGACAGAACAGGCCGGATCTGGGGGGAGGGGCTTGCTGGAGAGGAGTAGGAGAGGAGATGGCCAGATCTGACGCCGCCGAAGCCGACGACGCCACAGCGCCCTGGCCCGCGTCCTCCGGTGGATTCGCCGTCCACACGGCCAAGATCCGCCGGCCCGCGCCCGCGCCACCAGATGCCGCAAGCTGGGGCGCCACACCAGCCGGGGCCGCCGGCCCCGAACCCACGGCCCCCCGCGAGCGAGGCGGGGCAGCGAGGACCCCGCCGCCACCTTCATCAGCAGCGCTCTGGGCTTGCCCAATGGCTGCTTCAGGCGGCGGCTAGGGGAGATCTAGGAGGGTAGGGAGACGGCGTGGCTAGGGTTTCGCCCCTCGGGCCGCCCGAGCGGGGCGACGCGAGGGAGGGGGAGGTTTGGATGAGGGGTATAAGACTCGCTATAGATAATTAGCAGTAGCATTGTCTGCAACGCACGCTACAACTAGCCATGTATAGCAGTAGCACGTGTCAACACACGCTACTGCTACAAGTTAGCTGTGGCGCCGTATCAGTAGCGTCGGCACCCATGCTATTGATACACCCAAAACCCGCGCTACTGCTAGGCTTTTCCCTAGTAGTGATCCCTACTCACTCACATTGATATCTATTGATGGGCATCTCCATAGCCCATTAATATGCCTAATTGATGTGAGACCATCTTCCTCTTTTTTGTCTTCTCCACAACCACCATTCTACTACACCTATAGTGCTATGTCCATGGCTCACGCTCATGTATTGCGTGAAAGTTGAAAAAAGTTTGAGAATACTAAAGTATGAAACAATTGCTTGGCTGAAACCGGGGTTGTGCATGATTGAATATTTTGTGTAACGAAGATGGATCATAGCTAGACTCTATGATTTTGTAGAGATAAGCTTTCTTTGGCCATGTGCTTTTGAGAAGACATAATTGCCTTGTTAGTATGCTTGATGTATTATTGTTTTTATGTAAATATTAAACTTTTGTTTTGAATCTTATGGATCTGAATATTATTGCCACACTACAGAAGATTACATTGATAAATATGTTAGGTAGCATTCCACATAAAAAATTCTGTTCTTATCATTTACCTACTCGAGGACGAGCAGTAATTAAGCTTGGGGATGCTTGATACGTATCCAACGTACCTATAATTTTTTATTGTTCCATGCTATTATATTATCCATCTTGGATGTTTTATATGCATTTATATGCTATTATATATGATTTTTGGGACTAACCTATAGACCTAGAGCCCTGTGCCAGTTTCTGTTTTTCCTTGTTTTTGAGTTTTACAGAAAAGGAATACCAAACGGAGTCCAATGGACGTGCCAATTTTTGATGATTTTTATGGACCAAAATAAGCCCCCAAAGTAAAAGAGTTGGGCTAGCAGAGTTCCGAGCCATCCACGAGGCTGGAGGGTGCGCCCTACCCCCCGGGCGCGCCCCCTGCCTCGGAGACCCCCCTGACGTGAGACCGACGCCAAATAATTCCTATAAATATAGAAATCCCCAAAAAGAAACCTAAATTGGGAGTTCCGCCACCGCAAGCCTCTATAGCCACCAAAAACCTCTCGGGAGCCCGTTTCGGCACCGTGTCGGAGGGGAAATACATCACCAGTGCCATCTTCATCATCCCCGCGCTCTCCATGACGACGAGGGAGTAGTTCACCCTCGGGGCTGAGGGTATGTACCAGTAGCTATGTGTTTGATCTCTCTCTCTCCCTCTCTCTCTCTCTCTCTCTCTCTCTCTCTCTCTCTCTCTTGTTCTTGATGTGGCACGATCTTGATGTACCGCGAGCTTTGCTATTATAGTTGGATCTTATGATGTTTCTCCCCCTCTACTCTCTTGTGATGGATTGAGTTTTCCCTTTGAAGTTATCTTTAAGGATTTGAAAACACTTGATGTATGTTTTGCATGTGCTTATCTGTGGTGACAACGGGATATCACGTGATTCAGTTGATGTATGTTCTGGTGATCAACTTGCGGGTTTAGTGACCTTGTGAACTTATGCATAGGGGTTGGCACACGTTTTCGTCTTGACTCTCCGGTAGAAACTTTGGGGCACTCTATGAAGTTCTTTGTATTGGTTTGAATAGATGAATCTGAGATTGTGTGATGCATATCGTATAATCATATCCACGGATACTTGTGGTGACATTGGAGTATCTAGGTGACATTAGGGTTTTGGTTTATTTGTGTCTCAAGGTGTTATTTTACTACGAACTCTAGGGCTGTTTGTGACACTTATAGGAATAGCCCAATGGATTGATCGGAAAGAATAACTTTGAGGTGGTTTCGTACCTTACAATAATCTCTACGTTTGTTCTCCACTATTAGTGACTTTGGAGTGACTCTTTGTTGCATGTTGAGGGATAGTTATATGATCCAATTATGTTATTATTGTTGAGAGAACTTGCACTAGTGAAAGTATGAACCCTAGGCCCTGTTTCGAAGCATTGCAATCGTTTCCACTCAATTTTCTTTACTTGCTACCTTGTTGTTTTCATATTTTCAGATTACAAAAACCTATATCTACCATTCATATTGCACTTGTATCACCATCTCTTCGTCGAACTAGTACACCTATACAATTTACCATTGTATTGGGTGTGTTGGGACATAAGAGACTTGTTGTTATTTGGTTGCAGGGTTGTTTGAGAGAGACCATCTTCATCCTACGCCTCCCACGTGGATTGATAAACCTTAGTTCATCCACTTGAGGGAAATTTGCTACTATCCTACAAACCTCTGCACTTGGAGGCCCAACAACGTCTACAAGAAGAAGGTTGTGTAGTAGACATCATGGACAAGCGTGCCGATTGCATGGAAAGAGCCTTGGGAGTTGTCCTAGTGATGGCCGTGTGTAGAGCCTTCTCATTCTTCCGACGGAGCTCCTCGCGCTGCTCTCGAGTGAGGGCCTAAGGGATGTACGGTTCCGGACCCGGGGGGCGGAGGTCATCCCCTCCGCCATCGTTGGTGTGCCTGCTCGACGATGCCAGGGGCCTGTATACCCTAGGGGCATGTGATAATCCGTGTTGTCAGCCATGAAGACCTCGACCATAGACTTGACGCTCTCACAATCGGGCTCGTCAGTGGAGTCCTCGTGCAGCTTGTCGGAAAGGTCAAGGGCGGTGATGTCTACTACACAACCTTCTTCTTGTAGACGTTGTTGGGCCTGCAAGTGCACAGGTTTGTAGGACAATAGCAAATTTCCCTCAAGTGGATGACCTAAGGTTTATCAATCCATAGGAGGCGTAGGATGAAGATGGTCTCTCTCAAACAACCCTGCAACCAAATAACAAAGAGTCTCTTGTGTCCCCAACACACCCAATACAATGGTAAATTGTATAGGTGCACTAGTTGGGCGAAGAGATGGTGATACAAGTGCAAAATAGATAGTAGGTATAGGTATTTGTAATCTGAAAATATAAAAACAGCAAGGTAAATAATGATAAAAGTGAGCGTAAACGGTATTGCAATAATAGGAAACAAGGCCTAGGGTTCATACTTTCACTAGTGCAAGTTCTCTCAACAATAATAACATAGATAGATAATATAACAAGCCCTCAACATGCGACAAAGAGTCGCTCCAAAGCCACTAATAGCGGAGAACAAACATAGAGATTATGGTAGGGTACGAAACCACCTCAAAGTTATTCTTTCGGATCAATCTATAAAAGAGCTCGTACTAGAATAACACCTTAAGGTACAAATCAACCAAAACCCTAATGTCACCTAGATACTCCATTGTCACCTCAAGTATCCGTGGGCATGATTATACGATATGCATCACACAATCTCAGATTCATCCAACCAACAGAAAGTACTTCAAAGAGTGCCCCAAAGTTTCTACCGGAGAGTCAAGAACGTGTGCCAACCCCTATGCATAGGTTCCCAATGTCATGAAACCCGCAAGTAGATCACCAAAACATACATCAAGTGGCACATGATATCCCATTGTCGCCTCAGATAATCACGGCAAGACATACATCAAGTGTTCTCATAAAAGACTCAATCCGATAAGATAACTTCAAAGGGGAAACTCAATTCATCACAAGAGAGTAGAGGGGGAGAAACATCATAAGATCCAACTAAAATAGCAAAGCTCGGGATACATCAAGATCGTTCCTTCGAGGGAAGACGAGAGAGAACATGAGAGAGAGAGAGAGAGAGATCAAACACATAGCTACTGGTACATACCCTCAGCCCCGAGGGTGAACTACTCCCTCCTCGTCATGGATAGCGCCGGGATGATGAAGATGGCCACAGGTGATGGGATCCCCCTCCGGCAGGGCGCCAGAACGGGCTCCCGAGAGGTTTTGGTGGCTACAGAGGCTTGCGGCGGCGGAACTCCCGATCTATCTTCTATTCTTGAAGTTTTAGGGTACGTAGGTATATATGGGTGAAAGAAGTACGTCGGTGGACCGAAGGGGACGCCACGAGGCAGGGGGGCACGCCCGGGGGGGGGGGGGGGGCGCCGCCCACCCTCGTGAGCACCTTCCTTCTTTCCTGACGTGCACTCCAAGTCCATCGGGTGGCTTTCCTTCCAAAAATAACTTCTCCAGTTGATTTCGTTCCGTTTTGACTCCGTCTGATATTCGTTTTCCTCGAAACACTGAAATAGGCATAAAACAACAAATTTGGGTTGGGCCTCCGGTTAATAGGTTAGTCCCAAACATAATATAAAAGTGGATAATAAAGCCCAATATTGCCTAAAACAGTAGATAAAGTAGCATGGAGCAATCAAAAATTATAGATACGTTGGAGACGTATCAGGCGGGCTTATCAGACTCGAGAGCCGCCACATGCCCCACTGCGGCCTGAAGGGCCATGACGTGTTTGATCCAATGCCGCAGCCGTGAGCACCCGGAGTGCTTGCCAAGACGTCTAGCGGGAAGGAGGGGATCCACTCGGTACGGGACCGAAGGCTGTTGGAGTAGGACTCCGAATGAACAAGCGCGGAAGTGCGTCGTGCCATGGATGGGCATCGCCTCCACGTCAAGTGGGGCTTCTCGGAGCCACGCTAAGTCGTCGGTGATGAAGCTGAGCGCTTCGAAACGGATCTTGCCGCCGACCAACATGATGATGATCATGAAATTCCACCTACGCCGTAAAGTCACTAGATGCGTAGCCCCATGGTGGGCGCCAATTGTCGGGGTTACGATCCTGACAATGAGTACTAGTGATACAGAAGAGGGGCAAAGCCTAGCTACGAAATAGGTGTAACACTCGGCGTTTACGAGTTCACGCCCCTCTCGGAGGAGGTAACAGCCCTACGTGTCGTGCCCTGAGGCTTGTTTTCTTGGGGGGTGGGGTATGATTACAGAGAGTGCTTGACCTTTGCTCTGGAGGAGGAGGACGACTTATATATAGTGCGCCGTAGCCTCACTCACTCCCACATCGCCAGGGTGATTAATGCCCATAACTACAACAGTTACAGGTGTAAATAGTCACAACTCCGACAGTTACAGGTGACGGTAACTCTGACTCTACTTAAAGCTCAACTTAACACTACTCGACCATTGCAACTCCCACGTCGTCCTTCCACCTTCCTTGTCCGAGTGGTGGTGGTCATGCTTACTGGATGGTAGGCATCCGAGTGTTGTCGATGCATCCGAGTGGACTTCATGCTATGGCCATCCGAATGAGCTTATGGTCCAAAGACCCACCAATGATGGTGTGGGGCCCTAGGTGGGCCCTAGATGATGGTCCCTTGACCCTACCTGTAGTAGGCGACCTCATCACCCGCCACTGCAAATATATTTTCAAGTTTGGATTTTTTGCGCATTTTGCTAAAACAGAGTTGTGGTGGGCGACGGAAAAAGCCCGCCACAGCTATGTGAGAAATAGTGGCCGGCGGTGAGTAGGCGCCCGCCGGTGTACTCTCGATCCCACGGGATTATTTGAAGGAGCCAAACCGTGACGGGCTCATGGTACCATTCGCCACAGGTATACGGTTAGCTGTGGCGGGTGGACCCTATTACCCGCCACATCTACTTTTGAATAATAACAGTGGCGGGTGACCCTTCGTGCCCGCCAGTCATTATAGTTCACCTATAGGCCTTTTCCCCGTAGTGGGTGATGGACAAGTCTCATCTACAACCAATCTAGTGTTGGATATTTTTGGAAACTTCCGATTCCCACCAAGACAAAAATACTCATATGACACGCTCTGCATTCTATTGTTCCTGGTACGACGGTTTTAGCAAATAGGTATATTTGTGTCTGTTTGCAATGTAATGTTTGCCATCAGGGAGCGGATGATCTGCGCCATCTTTTGTCTAGTAGTAACAGAACTAAGGAAGTTTGGAGCGAGTTGGATTTGCATGAAATATTTGCACTAGTAAAAGATGTGGATAGGTCTAAGATTGTTATCCTGGAGAAACTATTTGCACAACAAAGAAAACAATCACCAGTCCCAGGTCACTTGGTATTGAGTGAGCCACTGGTCATCGGTGCTTGGTACATTTGGTGGCAGAGGAAGAAAATTGTCATGGGGTGGGGGAGGTTTTGAACCCTTCAAGTGTATCCTTTGCTATGCATGCGATCATGAGTATCTTCGTCGGGTCAATAGTCTAGAGCGAGTCAGAAACCTTCTATAAACTCATATAAGTTGAATCTCGATGTTGCTTACTTTGAAAATTTATCGGGGTGGCTGCTGCTATCCTCCGCAATAGCCACGGCGAGGCTCTCACCAGAGCTTCTTTGGCTTGTGAATTATCTTCATGATGCTACAGCAACAAAAGTGATTGCGCTTCAGCGAGGATTGGGCCTTGTGGAGAACCTCGAATGTTCACGAGTGATTGTCGAAGCAGCCTCATTAGAAGTAATTAAATCATACATCAATGTGATCAAACTTTGTGGTCCATACACTACTGTGTTAGCAGAGTATTTTAGAAAGCATATCGTATATGCCTGATTTAATTCACTTCCTACCCAAGGAAAGTGAATAGGTTGGTGCGCAATCTTGCTTGACTAGCTTTTTTCAGCGAATACACAAAGCTTGTGTATCTTTCATTGATAGAAGAGCAGAACAAGAATACGAGGTCCACACTCAACGGGAGGCCGAGAGAGGTGGGGGCTTACAAACAACCACATGCGGATTACCCAGTAATACTGTTGGTCAAGCCAAAAGCACCCGCACCCGCTCACGCCCAAAGCCGAGCTTCGTCCAAGATGAGCTGCAGGAGATAGCTCAAGGAGGGTTGTAGTCAGCAAAGCCGTTCTGATGCTTCCATCAAAGCCAAGCCGTCCGAACGAGGAGTGAGAGCCCTTTTCGGTAGGAGGATGAGGACATGGTTAGGGTATATCGCCACCACTCCAGGAAAGGGGAGTTGGGGTGGGGTAGAGTAACCGTTGAACGGGAGGCAGAGTTGGCGGGAGAAGGAGCAGCCGACCAAGAGGTGAGGTATTGCTCTGGAATTCTTGGTTGCACGGGAGGCACCTATCTGCATGAGGTAGACCATGGCGAGAAAGTACTTCTGCGGTCCAACATCGGTATTGGGAGGCCCACCTCACGAAGATCTTGACGCGAAAAGGCACCCATGGTTTTCAAGTGAGCCGCGAATGTGGATCTGAAAGTGAGCCAACGAACATGGCGGGGTAGCAGGAGGCGGCAGTGTAGACTCCTTAACAAGTCCAATGCGAGATGAGCTTGTCTGGGATACCAGGGGAGTATGTTATGTCGAAGAAAAACCATAGGACAACGTACTCAACTATGGCGGCAGGGCCTAGGGCACCCTAGATGACAATAATTTAATGGTAGAGGCTCCCCCCCCCCCCCCCCCCCCCAACAACAAAAAAAATCCTTTGCCCAGTTTATTTCTCTGATTTGTGCGTCTCATCCATTTTCCCCCAAAATTAGCGAGCACAAGGCAAGTCGCTAGTTCAGAGCCCAGGTCCGTAAACCCAGTCCGTCCACACCAGTGCGACTCCAGTCCGTCCGAGGTCCGAGACCGACATGGCCACCAGAGCCGCCGCCGCCGCCGCTGTCGCAGACGCTATTCCAGCCGCCGCCGCCGCCGTTGTCCCTGACGCTCTAACAGGCGCCGCCGCCGCCGCTGTCCCAGACGCTATTCCAGTCGCCGCCGCCGCCGCTGTCCCAGATGCTATTCCAACCGACGCCGCTGCTGTCCCAGACGCCGCGCCCGTGCCCCCGTCCACGCAACCGCATCCCGTTCCAGGTGACCCCCCCCCCCCCCCCCCCCCCCCCCCCTCTCCTCGTTTCCTCCGCACTCCTTGGTTTTCCTCTCCGATGTTAGGTTTTTGGCTGTCTCTCGCGGACTAAGATTTGCTAAGTTGTGTTCGTCGATTAGTGCTGCGTTATCCTCAGATTGGTCGAACATGTGTAACAGCCCTAGGATTATGGTTCATGTGTAAATCACACAATCTAGGTGGACTCCTCAGGGCCTATATTAATGGAGGAATATTGTGTGGAGAGATTTGCTCTTTGTCTGCTATTCTTGTAGGATGTGTATGTGGTTGATGTATTCTTTCTCTTTCGAGATTGATATGGTTGAGGTAAGGAAGTAGAATGTAGTGGAACCGTTCTAGAGCCTAACCTCATTCCAGTGTTTGGTTCACAGAATCCTGCATAGTGGAACTTAACCATGTGCTTTCGCCTGATCGAAAATTCCATGTATATGGGGAACGAAGTGATAACTCAAGATCGATGGAACCAACTGATCCCGATCTGTTTTGACTAGTCAGGGGACCTCACGTGAGTGCCTCCTAATGATCTGGTCACCGATGCAAACTATCGTGAACATGGACCTGTAGCCAGCGGCGGCGTGCATCTCCTAGCAAGAGGCCAAAGACAGAGCGGTGCAGGCGGCACACATCTCTCAGGTGGCAGGCGACAGCCACGATGATGCACATCTCGTAGGCAGCAGAAAAAGTGCGTGCAGTGGCCGGCAGCGGAAGCGACGCGAGAGCCACTGCAATGCTGACTGGAACTGTTGGATTTATCTTGTTTACACTGTTGGGGTACTAGAAATACGAATTAAATGGCATTCAATCTTCAAGTAACATATGGTTGGAATGCAAATGAGTTATTATTATGAACTATATACATGCATATGGTAGAGGTAACCTCACCCTTCAGTGTAAGTGGTGATTTTAACCATATCCATTTTATCCTCTCTCTCCAACAAACACTGAGATGGAATCATTCCATTCCATAATATTCCTTCAAGCAAACAAACTCTAGAACAGTTCCATCATTTATATAAATTCACACCAAACATAGGGATGGAACCATTCCATTTTGTCCCCCAACCAAACAAACCCGTAGAGAATATGGTTGGGGATTTGCTTGCGACTTATTAATAAGTTTAATTGTTTCATTTCTAATTTGTCCAAATTATTTCATTTTAGTTTACAAGAATTGCATTAAGTGTACTCCATTGGTTTTTGTAGAGAAATGTTTATTTTATTACTACCAGGGTTGTTGTTTCCCTTTCCGTATCATATGTTGCCCCGCACTCGGTAGCACCTGGTTCTTGTAGTTATCGAAACTGCATTGTAATCTTTAACCTGGTATCACAAGTATTATGTTAGTACAACTACGACATGAGGCTATTTAACATAGCTCATCCTGTGTTAAGCATGCCAGAATGAACTGGCTAGATTACAGCTGGCAAATGATTATTCGTCCAACACTATATTGCGTGGAGGGCTCCTCCATGTGAGTCTCGGGCCGTTAGCCCGTTACCATTTGCATGCAGAACCAAATTATGTTTGTTGTCTTCTTAACATTTTCTAGCCCAAATGGTGTTTATTTCAAGCTCTTGGATTCAACGCCGTAATATTGTCGCAACTGCTTCTCTTTGTAAAATGAACAAACAAGTATTTGTATTGTCTAAGATCAAGCATTTTAGTTGCTAGAGGATACCCGGTGTGTTGATGTGGGAATTGCTTGCAATATATTTCAATGAGATTGGTTATATGAACATGAATATTTGGATTAAAAATATATGAACTAAAACTAGAAATACATATGATTATTGTATAATTATAAAATATTTATTGAATATAAGTGCTTAAGTAGCATAGTATAATTAAAACATTTAAGACTTTTTGCATGCATGGTTGCATGTTGAGAAGGGCCTTTTTCCATGCGTAGTTGCAAGTTGAAGTGACATAGTGGCATGGGTGGATATGTTAGTGGGGATCGACGACTTAGTTATACTAGATCTGGTCTGCTTGTATGTCTTTTCCTTGCAAAATATACTCGAGTCCATTTGCAATTAATGGATGGTCTGTTGTACTTATTTGTGTGTGCTTTGTTATGCAGACAAATGTACGAATTATAAAAACCATTTGCAAGCGTGGACTCAAAGGAATAATCAGAACTTGCCAGCTTATTATACTGAGTCGAAACGTGACCATCATCGACTTGAGTTCAGAAGCACCGTTAAGGTGGGTGGCGAGCGGTTTCAATCAGCTCGCAATCATAGCCGCCGCAAGGATGCAGAGCAGGATGCTGCCAGAGTAGCCTATAAGATCTTGGTGACAAAGACAATAAATGATGATGATGATGATCATACAGACGTGCTTGGGCTGATTGATCAGGTACTTTTGGTACAGTCCTTTTTGTTGTTTATCATCCATATCATTTCATGTTTAAATTTTTCCTGTGAATTGTGCTATATCACATCTTAATTAATGTCTCCTCATCATTCTCCTTTTTTAATTTGCCATATAATAGACGGCGCCACACAATTTGGTGTGTTTATCACTTTTCCCTCTTTTGCCTACATGTGATATATTTTGTAGTCATAGGTATAAATGATATTGCCACAAGAACCCATGATTTCAGGGTATTGGAAGTGATAACATTTATCACTGCAAAATTCAGAGTTTTCCTGATCACTGCAAATGCATTCTTCTGGTTCATCTATACCATATACTGTACTCTTGTAAGATAATAGCTCTTTTTGTCCTCTTCTAATTTTCCGAGTTTTGTAACTCATGCTTGTGTTCAACATAACTGCTAATTGATATGTCCCAAGAACAGATAATGTCCTTTGTGTTCTTTATGTTTCAGATGTTATTGAATGATGAATCAGCTAATCTTACCCTTTTATTGTTTATCATCCATATCCTTTCATGTTAGCATTTTAATAATCATGCCTGAAATGAAGGAATTGATTTCAGTCTAACATAGATGTTCTCTTCTATTCTATCCAGGGCGTGGTGTTCTGCAAATCAATTCTCCATGAATTTGCTGTTAAGACAAAAGCTGATCAGCCGACTTACTCCACAGATCATCTAGAAGGGGTGTCACCCATGACCCTGTTTGTTTCATCTGTGTTGTTTTCTGGGAAAACTTATACTGGTGAAGCTGCAGTAAATAAGAAGGACGCAGAGCAGAAGGCTGCTCATGTTGCAGTCAAATCTATTTTAGGTAACTTATATTTCATTGTTCATGATTAGGAAGAAAGCTCCAAAACCTTTTTTGTACTTATTGTATTTAGAATTAGTAGCAGCCTCTAGGAGTAGAACTAATTATTCACTATGTTGTTGCAGCTACAAAGAACAATTGTATGCATCAAGTTGTCAGATCAAAGAAACAGCTTATCATTGCCATCACATCTTCTGGGTTCAACAAAGAAAGAGGAGTTATAAGCCAGGAAAACTGCAATGCTCCAACAAATGCAATTACTACTATCGCTCCTGAAGATGCTGGTCTAACTGCGGATCAAGGAGCGACCATCTTTCCTGAAGATGATGGATCGGAAAAGCGCAAGAAGCACAGAAAGGTTTGACGAGAAGACTCACCCAACCATCGTGACATGAGGTATTTTTTTCTTTCAGTTTATACTATGTATAAAATGACATTGATTTTACCACGGACACCTATGGGAGCATTAGGTGAGTTGAGAGTTTAGGCCCCATTGGCGAAATACCTATTTTTAAGATCTGGTTCATGTAATCTCAAGCAATTAAGTATCTATGCACATAGCTATGACATAATTATAACAATAGCTTCCAGATTGCAAGCCCATTGCTGCAACAGTTCTCATCAACACCACTCACTATTACAATTGGATCACATTGTATTGAGGTTCAAAGAGGTAGAAAATGGATATTTTTATGTTTTAATAGTAACGTCTGAATGCTTTGAAAAACATCACATCTTGTGTTTTCTTTTTGCATCAGTGTCTTTTACTCCCTGTGTAAAGAAATATAAGATCGTTTAGATTGTCTAAACGATCTTATATTTCTTTACTATCTTTTATATATGGAAATATTTGTTTGCTCAAAGTTAAAGGACAGGATTTTCAGTTTGTTGTATGTCTTGATCATCCACATAACTCTCAAGATGTATGAAATGAAATTAACTAATATTTTGCTTGGTTGGTGCTGTTAAAATTCTGCTTTAAGAGTTACAGCAACTAAATAAAGTGTCTAATTAGCCGTCATCATGTTACCCTTTAGGGCGTGGATGAGGCATGTCTTATCCAGGAATGCATGAACAAGCACCATTTAATATTTATGGAAGCTCTTATATATCACTATTGCAAATCTGCTTTAAACATATTTGGAACATTGCAATTCATCTTAAAGGATTGCCGTCTTGACCAAGATTACTAGCTGGGATACTATTGTATATGCTAGTAAGTGTGCTAAATACTTAGGGAAATATTGTGTTTACTTCATTCATTTGAAGTGCTCAGTTACCTTGTCCAAGAACAGCTGAAATATTATCTAAATGTACTCGGGCCCTTTGCCACAAAATCTGGTACAATTGGATCGAGTAATTCATGGTTCTTCTAGCAATCTTGCTATCCCATATTTTGGCAGGTGTGCTCTTCCAGAGTGTTACACTGAACTGAGCTTCTTAATTTATTGGCAGGTTGATGTAAGGTTTCGTCATCTATGGTGGTGTAAGTGAAGGGACTGCAGATTATGTGGCGCTGTGTATTACATGTTTTTGGATCATCACTAGGATGCTTGTTGGAATGACGTTGACTAAGGCATCCACTCTCTGTATGTTTCCGTGATTAGCTTAGCTTGGTGTCAGGAACTCAGGTTTCTATCGAAGTGGCTTCGCTGTGTCGGGAACTCTGGATCTATGTGATGTAACTTGTGGTTCGTTGTACCGTTTCGAACCCGTGTTTGTATCAGATATCCTGAGAACTTGTTTGGTTCAAGCAATATTACCCATCATCGTGGTAAACAAGTCACGTTACCGGACCAGCGATGACCTCGGTCTTCTCCGTATAGTCGCATAGGTTGTCATGCCCCAGAGTTGTGGATCGAGGGATTTGGGTATGAACTCGAGCTGGGGTTTAGATCTAGATAAGGAAAACGATACGAAATGGGGAATGAAAATCGGTGAGGCCGGTGAAGCAGCCAGCAATGTGAGCGGCAATGGCAAAGCGGCCGAAGGTGCCTCCCCTATGAGCCCAAGCGTACTCATCCATCCGCAAGATCCAACCATCAGCTGGAAGCGAGATGGTAGAAAAGGTGAGAGAAATTGGAGAGCGAGGGAAAGAGGAAGCTTGCCTGCTGTATATCGGGTGTGCGAGTTGGGCGGCAGCACCGACGAAGGAGAGGCGACCACTATTTTGTGCCCCTCTCTTCCTTCTAATGTACGGACCCGCGGTTTGGCTGGTTCTCGTTCGTTTGGATCAGCTGGTCGCTCGTTGTCCATCTGTGCCCGACCAGCGCGCCCAACCGGCTGACACATTTTCTGTCCGCATACCACATTGACCTTAAAAAAGGCCACCAACCAGAGTTCATGCCAGCACCCACAGTTCATACTGATGGCCATGGCACTGGCCGACATTCATGCCAGCCTTTAAAAAAATAGCATACAGTTCATGCTGGCACACTTGTCAGCGGCCGGCACAGTTGTCAGCACACAAAAAAGGGCAGTAGTTCAACGATGTCATACATTTCAACTGTGGTCATGCTGGCACACTTGTCGGCATAAAAAAAGATGGCGCTCTCTGCCATCACTAGTAGAAAAACACCTATTAGTCCCGGTTCGTAAGGGCCTTTAGTCCCGGTTCATGAACCGGGACTAATGGGTCGTTACTATACTTCCCCCTTTAGTCCCGGTTCTAACACGAACCGAGACAGATGGTCCTCCACGTGGCCGGTGCGCCGAGCCCAGGCAGGGGGGCCTTTGGTCCCGATTGGTGGCACCAATAGGGACCAAAAGGCATCCACGCGTCAGCATTCCAGTGGCTGGGGTTTTTGTTTTTTTTTGAAGGGGGGGGGGGGGGGGGGGTCGGGGGTTTTGGGGGTTAATTTAGGTGTTTCATATATTGTGTTAGCTAGCTAATTAATAGAGAGAAGTGTCATCTCTTATGTCCGTGCTTGGTCGACGCTACGTACTATATACATATAGCCCTCGACACGCTAGCTAGTAAGAAAATGAAGGGAACCATCGAGTACAGAAGTTCATCATGCATACCGAGAGAAATGATCGATCGACCTCTCCTTCTCCGAGAGATTGGTCGAACAACAAGTTTTCGTATCATGTACGTCCGACGCTACTAGCTACATACATGTACAATATATAAAATCTCTCAATTACAGTCCCCTAGCATTTGAAATCAACTTCCACATGGTATTCTCCGGCTTTATTGATGACGTGGTCAAGAAAGAATCCCGCCAATTCCTCTTGAATTGCTTTCATGCGATCTGGTTCTAGGAGTTCATTCCGCATCTGCCACGTCTAATTTGAAGAAGGGGGTTAATTAATACATATATATGAATGAAACTCAATAGACATAATGGTGTAATAAAATGAAATTGTGAATATTATTAATTGCTTACGCACTTCATATTGTCTTTGAGAGTAGCCCCGATTGTTTTTCAAAGTCGCATTGTGGACGAAATCGCACACGTAGTATCCACAGAAATCATTCCCTTGTTCCTGCCACAAGCACTTTACGAGAAATAGAGGTCAATCAAACTGATAATGAAGCATTATAAATGGCATTGATGAAAGTATAGCTATAGAATCAACGGGAGATGCGCACAACTAGCTAGCCAGTAGTACTTACTTTCGGGTATGTATATCGCAACTCCTTCGGCAGTCCCGGAGCTTCTGCGGTGAACTGTTTCCAAACCCTGCAAGACAAAGAAAATAATTATTATTACTTGAGATATCAGGAAATGAACAAAAAGTTGCCGATATGGTGCAATAATGATCGATTGAACTTACTTGATGAGTATTTCAGTTATGTCCGCATAGGTGCTGGGATCTTTCCGTCTCGAGTCTAAGACGGTTACTAGTCCACGCTCAAGCTTAATCTCCAGAAGAATATAGTGGAAACTGCGCACGCATGCATAACTCATCAATTACATTACTATAACCTCGCTCAAGTAATAAGGGAAACCGAATATGCAAACGATTAGTAACACTCGCTTGCCGTTGTAAGGAAAGAGTATGGTATCTTTGTTTTGATTTCTGATCAACGATTGTAGCAGGTTGTCCTCGGCCTCTTTGACGTCCTTTTCAACCAGAAATACATCTATGATATTTGTGTTAATGAACCCAATATCATAGATTTCATTTTTTTTTTGCACTCGACGATCTTCAATCTGCATAATATATTGAGGATAATTAATTATAAATACATGCAATGAAAGAGCCGAGCTATATATAGAGACTTAATAACAGAAATATTACTTACAGGCAGTAGCAAAAGACCGTTAATTTATCGAGGGCCATTTGATTGAAGAACGCGAAGAACTACTCAAATGGAACACACAACAGATTAGTTCCAATAAGGTCGTGCTCCTCTTTAATGTGCAGATACAAACTATTCGCCCCCTCAGACTCTCTGCAGGTTTTCATGTACCAAGTATGGAACCTTCACATCATCATTGTTAGAGATTTTTCATCTTTGACGAGAGGCTTCCCGTACACGTATCTGTGTTCTTCCACCATCATGTAGTCTGCAAGTGCATCGTCAGGCAGGTAATCTTGTAGATTGCCATAACCGGCCACCATCCCCGGAACATTAGCGACAATGTTGCCGCTAGACACATTGAGCGGGGGGCACGATTGGTTTGCTTGTTCGCCGAGCTGGTCAATTTTTTTCGCAGCTGCTCGTTCTTTTGCTCTTTGATGTCTGACAGTACTTCCCGACCGCTCCGCTTGGAGATATGTCGGTTCAGTAATGCGCTCATAGTTGGTTCTCGGCGGAGACTTTGCCGATTTCCTCAGGGCATCGAGAGTGCGCTTTGCTTTCACCGGATCTACCATCTCCTCCGGAGGTGGGTGTCTCTTTGCTTTCACCCCTTCAAAGAACTCCTTCATGTGGGCCTGCACGATCGTATTGTTTTCCTCGTCGGTCCTCTCGTACGGTAACTTCTCTAGAGGCTTTAGAGGTGGACCGTATCGGTATTGCCTCTCTCCTCTTCTTGTGCTGCTAGACGCCGGAGCAGACGGAGCGGCTGCGCCGTCTATCTTCTTTCGTGCTTGCTTATGAGGCGGAGGAGAAGGACTACGACGCGCCGGAGCAGCCGGGGCGGCGGCGGGTCTCTTCCGCCCTTGCTGGCGAGGCGGAGAAGGAGGAGGCGGAGTGCCTCCACGCGCCGGAGAAGGAGGCGGAGTGTCGCCACGCGCCGGAGAAGGAGGCGGAGTGCCGCCACGCGTGCCCTGATCGTCACTCGCTGGAGGAGGAGGCGGTGGAGGAGGTGGAGTGCTCTGACTCGCCGGAGGAGGAGGAGGAGGCGAAGGCATCCAGTTCAGAAGGTTGATGAGCTCCTTCCGCCATAGGCATGGAGTCTTCAGAGCAGAACCCAGCCTAGTCTCCCCTTCACCGGTAGGGTGCTCAAGCACGAGGTCCTCAAATCCCTCCGTTATTTCAATCCACCATCATCTTAGCATTTCCTTCTGGAATCGGCTGGCAGTGATAAGTTGTGTCGGGTCCACTAGGATAAACTTGGCCAACAGCCGCCTTGACCTTCAAATTCATCCATCGCGCCATAATGTGGCAATTTTGAGACTCCGTGATACCATCCACGGGATAGCTGGCAGGAGCTGTCAAGACATGCTCCGGCTGAAGCAGCTCGGTGGAAGCCACGCTGCTTCTCCGCTGAGATGGCGGGGTAGCTTCGGGGGAAGCTTCGGCAGGTCGTTTGTTGCGATTTGCTGCTTCTCGTACCTCTTCTCGTTCCTCTAGCCCCAGTACCCTTTCGTGCAACGCCTGCATTTGGTCCTGCTCCAGTTTCTTCCTCCTCTCATGGGTTTTGTAACCCCCTGCGTTCGGAAAACCAACCTTCCATGGAATGGAGCCTGGCGTGCCTCGTGTCCGTCCAGGGTGCTCAGGATTCCCAAGGGCCATTGTGAGCTCGTCCTTCTCCCTGTTTGGAAGGAACGTCCCTCGCTGCGCTGCATCAATATAGTGTCGAAGGTTCTTGACTGGTATTTGCAGTTGCTCGTCCGTCCACTGGCACTTCCCTGTTACAGGGTCCAAGGTTCCACCAGCCCTGAAGAACCAAGTCCGGCAACAGTCTGGCCAGTACATTGTCTCTGGTTCGATCCCTTTTCCAAGCAGATCATTCTCAGCCTTGGACCACTTAGGCCGGGCTTTGAGGTAGCCACCTGACCCCGTGCGATGGTGAAGCTTCTTCTTTGCAGCATTTTTCTTGTTTGTCTCCGACATCTTCTTACTCTTTTCCGATGTCTTGTGGGCCACAAATGCGGGCCAGTGATCTTTGATCTTCTCATATTTGCCAATGAATTCTGTTGTCTTTTCTTTCTCGACAAACTGGTTCAGCTCTTTCCTCCACCTCCTCATTAGGGTTGCCATCTTCTTAAGAGCACAAGACTTGATTAATTGCTCTTTAACTGGCTTCTCCGGATCCTCCTCTGGCGGTAGGGTGAAATTTGCCTTCAGCTCAGTCCAAAGATCTTCTTTCTGCATATCATTGACATAAGACACCTCAGGGTCTTCCTCGTTAGGCTTATACCATTGTTGGATGCTGATCGGGATCTTGTCCCTAACAAGAACCCCGCACTGAGCAGAAAATGCCTTCCTTGTCCGGATGGGTTCAATCGGTTCGCCGTCGGGCGCGATTTCTATGATCTCAAACTTTTCATCCGAGCTCAACTTTTTCTTCGGACCTCGTATCCTTACCGAAGTTGTGCTCGATCCGGAGGGCTAGAAATTATAAGGAAGAAAGACGAGAGTAATTAATATGTGTACATATACCAAAACAATGGATGCATCAATTAACTAGTCAGCACGGGCTTAATTAATATATATATATACCTGGCCGGACTCCGTTCGGTGACCGGAGCAGTCAGCACGGTCTCCTTCTTGTACCTCCATTGTGTCACCGGAGCCATCATGAACATAGTCCTCTTCTTGTACCGGCATTAATGGCTCGAAGCCATCATGAACATAGCCCTCTTCTTCACCCGGTCCTTCCTGACCATCGGTCTCGTTGAGAAATGACGCAACTTCATCACTTCCTTGTGCGATTATGTCCCCCAACATCGCTTCTGTTTCTTCGTCTCGGGAGTGCTCCATAGTTTCTACAAATATTTACAACATGTCAATTATTATTCAAACATGGTACAGATGGATATATATATATATATATTAGTGGCAAACGTAGAACTAGCTAGCTAATCACAATAAGGAATCATGTTAGCGGCCTCGACGCTGCTTCTCTAGGGTTTGGGGTCGCCTCGACACAACGCTTCAAGGGTTTGGGGTGGCCTCGATGACAACGCTCTTTTAACTTGATAAATTTGGGTGGCCTCGAGAGAGTTAATTTGTCGGGTAGGGGCGCGGCGGGAGGGGGTAGGAGACCAACATCGTTTTATCTCTAGGGTTTGGGTGTCCTCGAGAGTTTGGGTGTCGTCGAGAGGGGGTATATATATCGACCGCCCCTCATGTCGAAGTTATCTCGAGGGGGTTATATCGACAACGACGCGACATACATATACATGGGAAAATAATGTTATCGGGGAGGGGGTATCGGTACCGCCCCCCCCCCCCCTCCCTCATGTTGAAGTTTCTTCTTTCTCCTCTATTCCTTTCTTTCTTCTTCTCCTCTTCTTTTTCTTCTTCTCCCTCAAGAAAGGAAAATAATTAAGGAAAAGGAAGAAAAGAGGAAGAAGGAAGAAGGAAGAAGAAGAAGAAAAAAAGAAGAAGAAAAAAAGAGGAGAAGAAGAAAGGAATAGAGGAGAAGAAGAAAAAATAGAAAAATTTCTATTTTTTCTTCTTCTCCTCTATTCCTTTCTTCTTCTCCTCTCTTTTTCTTCTTTTTTCTTCTTCTTATTTATTTCTCCTCTTCTTTTCCTCTCCTCTTCTTCTTTCTTCCTCTTCTTATTTTCTTCTTTCCTATCCTTCTTTTTCTAAAATTGTAACTTTTGTATATATAAAGCTTTTCTAAAATTGTAACTTTCTATATATGAACAAAAAACTTGATTATATACCTATTGAAAACTTATATGTAACAAATACACGATACACGCAACAAGAAGTGCTAGCCCGTGCAGACTCACGGGTTAATGACTAGTTAAACTAACCTAAAATATACTAAATCTATCTTTTGCATATATGAACATATATACACAAAGAACATACAAACATATATACATTTTTTATAAAAAAGCAAAAACATCATATTCTATAAAAAAAATCATATACATATAATCTGAAAAAAAACATCATATTCTATAAAAAAATCATCATACATATGAACAAAAGCAATTATCACATATATTAAAAAACAGGGGAGGGCGCCGCCGGACCAAGGTGAGGAGGGGCAGGGGCGCGGGGTCTGGACAGGGCGACGAGCGGCGACGGCGACGGCGTTGGGCAGGGCCGGGGCAGCGCGCGTCGCGGCAGGGCCGGGGCAGCGCGCGTCGGGGCAGGGCGTCGAGCGGCGACGGAGATGGCGTCGGGGCAGAGCGGCGAGCGGCGACGGCGTCGGGCGAGGGCGCGGGCGACAGCGTCGGGGCAGGTCGGCGAGCGGCGACGGTGTCGGGCGAGGGCGCGGGCGACGGCGTCGGGGCAGGGCTCGACGGCGACGGCGACGAGGAGCAGCGTGGGGGCGTCGGGGCGGAGAAGAAGTGATTTTTGCAGAAACTGCTAAGTGTTTCTTATATACCAAAGGCATTGGTACCGGTTCGTGGCACCAACCGGGACCAATGCCCCCTTTAGTCCCGGTTGGTGCCACCAACCGGGACCAAAGGCCTCTTTTCAGCAGCCCAAAGGGCGGGAAGCAGCGGCCTTTGGTCCCGGTTGGTGGCACCAACCGGGACTAAAGGCTAGGCATTGGTACCGGTTGGTTCCACGAACCGGTACCAATGCACACCCTTTGGTCCCAGTTGGTGCCACCAACCGGGACTAAAGGCCCCTGTGCTGCCCGTGTCGCGGCCAAAGTTTAGTCCCACCTCGCTAGTTGAGAGGGGCGCGCAGTGGTTTATAAGCCCCACTGCCGCACCCCTCTCGAGCTCCTCTCCACTGCAGGCTTACGGGCCTACTTGCTACTGCTTTGCTTGATGGGCCTTCTGGCCTACTGCGGGCCTGAATCCTGGCCCATAGTAGGGTTTCAAGTTGTATTCAGGCCGTGGGGGCCCAGTAGGGGGCATTTTTTTTGTTTTTTGTTTTCTTTACTTATTGTTGCTATTTTTATTTTTTTTCCAGTTTTTTGTTTTGTTTTCTGCATTATTTATTTTCTTTTCCTTTTTGCTTTATTTTTTAATTCTTTTTTCTTTTAGTTTTAGGAAAATTATAAACTTTCTGTTAGTGCCATTACTTTTCAAATTTGAAAACACTTTTTTTTTCTTTTTTTGTTTTCTTTCTTGCTTTATTTATTTCATTTTGTTTCTACTTACAACAAAATACTTATTGTTGTTTTTTTGTTTTGTTTTCTGCATTATTTATTTTCTTTTGTTTTTTGCTTTATTTTTTAGGAGGAACTAAAGGGTGGGCACTTTTTGCTTTTAGTTTTAGGAAAATTATAAACTTTCTGTTAGTGCCATTAGTTTTCAAATTTGAAAACACTTTTTTTGTTTTTTTGTTTTCTTTCTTGCTTTATTTATTTTATTTTGTTTCTATTTAGAACAAAATACTTATTGTTGCTATTTTTAATTATTACGAGGGCCGAACCATAAGACATTAAAGCATTTCAAATGAACTCTGAAAAAGTTGAAAGTTGGCATGGTATCATAAATTGACCCACATAGCATGTGCATGTACAAAATGGACAATGGTATCATATTCGTCAGTTACAAAGTTGGCATGGTATCATCATAATAGTTGCGGGAGAAAGTCTTCATTTTTTCTTCGCTTGTGTCATTTGCTTATTGCGCCGTAACCATGGATAATCTTCATCGTTTATCAGGATGCTGGGGTCAGCCTTGACTTTAAAGGGAGGAATTTCATGAAACTTCTCATAATCTTCAGACATGTCTGTCTTGTCCTCCACTCCCACGATGTCCCTTTTTCCTGAAAGAACTATGTGGCGCTTTGGCTCATCGTATGATGTATTCGCTTCCTTATATTTTCTCTTTCTCGGTCTGGTAGACATGTCCTTCACATAGATAACCTGTGCCACATCATTGGCTAGGACGAACGGTTCGTCGATGTACCCAAGATTTTTCAGATCCACTATTGTCATTCTGTACTGTGGGTCTACCTGTACCCTGCCTGATGACAGATTGACCCATTTGCACTTAAACAAAGGGACCTTAAAATCATGTCCGTAGTCAAGTTCCCATATGTCCACTATGTAACCATAATATGTTTATTTCCCCTCTCGGTTGTTTCATCAAAGCGGACACCGTTGTTTTGGTTGGTGCTCTTTTGATCTTAGTCAATCGTGTAAAATGTATTCCCATTTATCTCGTATCCTTTCCAAATCAATACAGTCAAAGATGGTCCCCTGGACAACAAGTACAGCTCATCACAAACAGTGTTGTCACCTCTGATACGTGCTTCCAACCAACTGCTCAAAGTCCTGATGTGTTCACATGTATTCCAGTCGTCGCACTGCTCCGGGTGTTTGGAGCGCAGACTGTTCTTGTGTTCATCGACATACGGGGTCACCAAGGTAGAGTTCTATAGAACTGTGTAGTGTGCTTGAGATCAAGAATATCTGTCCCTGCATATTATTGAGTCCCTTCCAAGCGTGCCTTTTCCAGTCAGTCTCCCCTCATACCGCGATTTAGGAAGACCTATCTTCTTAAGGCCAGGTATGAAGTCAACACAAAACCCGATGACATCCTCTGTTTGATGGCCCATGGAGATGCTTCCTTCTGGCCTAGCGCGGTTACGGACATATTTCTTTAGGACTCCCATGAACCTCTCAAAGGGGTACATATTGTGTAGAAATACGGGGCCCAGAATGACAATCTCGTCAACTAGATGAACTAGGACGTGCGTCATGATATTGAAGAAGGATGGTGGGAACACCAGCTCGAAACTGACAAGACATTGCACCACATCACTCCTTAGCCTTGGTATGATTTCTGTATCGATCACCTTCTGAGAGATTGCATTGAGGAATGCACATAGCTTCATAATGGCTAATCGGACGTTTTCCGGTAGAAGCCCCCTCAATGCAACCGAAAGCAGTTGCGTCATAATCACGTGGCAGTCATGAGACTTTAGGTTCTAAAACTTTTTCTCTGCCATATTTATTATTCCTTTTATATTTGACGAGAAGCCAGTCGGGACCTTCATACTAAGCAGGCATTCAAAGAAGATTTCCTTCTCTTCTTTGGTAAGAGCATAGCTGGCAGGACCTTCATACTGCTTTGGAGGCATGCCGTCTTTTTCGTGCAAACGTTGCAGATCCTCCCGTGCCTCAGCTGTATCTTTTGTCTTCCCATACACGCCCAAGAAGCCTAGCAGGTTCACGCAAAGGTTCTTCATCACGTGCATCACGTCGATCGAAGAGCGGACCTCTAGGTCTTTCCAGTAGGGTAGGTCCCAAAATATAGACTTCTTCTTCCACATGGGTGCGTGTCCCCCAGCGTCACTCGGAACAGTTAGTCCGCCGGGTCCCTTTCCAAAGATTACGTGTAAATCATTGACCATAGCAAGTACGTGATCACCGGTACGCATGGCGGGCTTCTTCCGGTGATCTGCCTCGCCTTTGAAATGCTTGCCTTTCTTTCGACATTGATGGTTGGTCGGAAGAAATCGACGATGTCCCAGGTACACATTCTTCCTGCAGCTTGCCAGGTATATACTATCGGTGTCAAGTAAACAGTGCGTGCATGCGTGGTATCCCTTGTTTGTCTGTCCTGAAAGGTTACTGAGAGCGGGCCAATCGTTGATGGTCACGAACAGCAACGCCTTTAGGATAAATTCCTCCTGTTTGTGCTCATCCCATGTACGTACACCATTTCCATTCCACAGCTGTAAAAGTTCTTCAACTAATGGCCTTAGGTACACATCAATGTCGTTGCCGGGTTGCTTAGGGCCTTGGATGAGAACTGGCATCATAATGAACTTCCACTTCATGCACATCCAAGGAGGAAGGTTATACAAACATAGAGTCACGGGCCAGGTGCCGTGATTGCTGCTCTTCTCCCCGAAAGGATTAATGCCATCCGCGCTTAAAGCAAACCATACGTTCCTTGAATCACTTGCAAACTCATCCCAGTACTTTCTCTCGATTTTTCTCCACTGCGACCCGTCAGCGGGTGCTCTCAACTTCCCGTCTTTCTTACGGTCCTCACTGTGCCATCGCATCAACTTGGCATGCTCTCCGTTTCTGAACAGACGTTTCAACCGTGGTATTATAGGAGCATACCACATCACCTTCGCAGGAACCCTCTTCCTGGGGGGCTCGCCGTCAACATCATCAGGGTCATCTCGTCTGATCTTATACCGTAATGCACCGCATACCGGGCATGCGTTCAGATCCTTGTACGCACCGCGGTGGAGGATGCAGTCATTAGGGCATGCATGTATCTTCTGCACCTCCAATCCTAGAGGGCATACGACCTTCTTTGCTGCGTATGTACTGTCGGGCAATTCATTATCCTTTGGAAGCTTCTTCTTCAATATTTTCAGTAGCTTCTCAAATCCTTTGTCACGCACAGCATTCTCTGCCTTCCACTGCAGCAATTCCAGTACGGTACCGAGCTTTGTGTTGCCATCTTCGCAATTGGGGTACAACCCTTTTTTGTGGTCCTCTAACATGCGATCGAACTTCAGCTTCTCCTTTTGACTTTCACATTGCATCCTTGCATCGACAATGACCCGGCGGAGATCATCATCATCGGGCACATCGTCTGGTTCCTCTTGATCTTCAGCAGCTTCGCCCGTTGTAGCATCATCGTGCACATCGTCTGGTTCCTCTTGAAGTTCAGTAGCATCACCGTATTCAGGGGGCACATAGTTGTCATCGTACTCTTCTTCTTCACCGTCTTCCATCATAACCCCTATTTCTCCGTGCCTCGTCCAAGCATTATAGTGTGGCATGAAACCCTTGTAAAGAAGGTGAGTGTGGAGGATTTTCCGGTCAGAGTAAGACTTCGTATTCCCACATATAGGGCATGGACAACACATAAAACCATTCTGCTTGTTTGCCTCAGCCACTTCGAGAAAATCATGCACGCCCTTAATGTACTTGGAGGTGTGTATTAAACCGTACATCCATTGCTGGTTCATCTGCGTGCTTTATATATAATTAAGTGTGTCAAAAATCATTGCAGAACATCATGAATAGATAATTAAGTGACCAAATTAATAGAAGTTCATCATCACATTAAAACCAAAGTACATACATAGTTCTCATCTAACAACATAAAGCTCTGCAGAGCATCTAAATTAATTAAACCATACACTGAAACTATGTAAAACATTTCAATGTGAAAACAAATGCGATCATAATCACAACCAATGTAACAACTGATCCAACGGCATAATGATACCAAGCCTCGGTATGAATGGCATATTTTCTAATCTTTCTAATCTTCAAGCGCATTGCATCCATCTTGATCTTGTGATCATCGACGACATCCGCAACATGCAACTCCAATATCATCTTCTCCTCCTCAATTTTTCAATTTTTTTCCTTCAACAAATTGTTTTCTTCTTCAACTAAATTTAACCTCTCGACAATAGGGTCGGTTGGAATTTCCGGTTCAACAACCTCCTAGATAAATAAAATCTATGTCACGTTGGTCAGCATAATTGTCATAAACAATAAATGAACCAATAGTTATGAAAAGATAATATATACCACATCCGAATCATAGACAAGACGAGGGCCGACGGGGGCGGATACCAAAACCATCGCACTATATAAGATGCAATAGTAAAAGTAAGAAAATAATACAAGTATCTATCTAAACATACACGTAAGAATATTTTTCCTTTCAGAAAGAAGATAAGAACAAGAGGCTCACCACGGTGGTGCCGGCGATGAGATCGGCGCGGGTGATCGACGACGGTGAAGACGGGGACGGGGCGTGACGGACCGCTAAAACTAGACAAATATTGAGGAAAATGGAGCTTGGCAGTCGAGCTTGGAGAGGAGAAACCCTAAGTAGTGTGGCTCGGGCATTCCATCGAACACCTTGTGTGCATAGGAGGTGAGCTAGAGCACCACCAAGCTCTCTCCCCCTTGGCCAGAAAAAACAGAGCAGTGTGCTATGCTCTTGCGCGAGGGGGTATATATAGGCACCACCATTGGTCCCGGTTGGTGGCATGAACCGGGACTAAAGGGTAGCCTTTGGTCCCGGTTCATGCCACCAACCGGGACCAATGGTGGTGGGCCAGGAGCGAGGCCCATTGGTCCCGGTTCGTCCCTCCAACCGAGACCAATAGGTCCAGACGAACCGGGACCAATGGCCCACGTGGTCCAGCCGGCCCCCGGGGCTCACGAACCGGGTCCAATGCCCCCATTGGTCCCGGTTCTGGATTGAACTGGGACTAATGGGCTGGCCCCGCCTGGACCATTGCCCCCTTTTCTACTAGTGCATAGATCCATCATCAAGCTTGAGCATCTCCTTTTTGTTGGGGAACGTGGTAATTTCAAAAAAATTCCTACGATCACGCAAGATCTATCTAGGAGATGCATAGCAACGAGAGGGGAGAGTGTGTCCATGTACCCTCATAGACCGAAAGCGGAAGCGTTTAGTTAACGCGGTTGATGTATTCGAACGTCTTCGCGATCCAACCGATCCAAGCACCTAACGTACGGGACCTCCGCGTTCAGCACACGTTCAGCTCGGAGACGTCCCTTGTACTCTTGATCCAGTTGAGGCCGAGGGAGAGTTTCGTCAGCACGACGGCATGGTGACGGTGATGATGAAGTTACCGGCGCAGGGCTTCGCCTAAGCACTACGACGATATGACCGAGGTGTGTAACTGTGGAGGGGGGCACCGCACATGACTAAAACAATTGTCAACTTGTGTGTTTTTGGGGTGCCCGCTTCCCCATATATAAAGGAGGGGAGGAGGAGGCCGGCGGCCAACAAGGGGCGCGCCAAGGGGGAGGACTCCTACTACTAATAGGAGTAGGTCTCCCACCTTTCCTAGTCCAAGAAGGAGAAGAGGGGGAAGGAGGAGGTGGAGAGAAGGAAGGAGAGGGGGACCGCCGCCCCTTTCCCTTGTCCAATTCGGACTGGGGCAAGGGGGGACGCGCGCCCTCTCCTGGCTGCCCTCTCTCTTCTCCACTAAGGCCCGTGAGGCTCAATAGCTTCCCGGGGAGGGGGGGTGTTCCGGTAACCCCCGATACTCTGGTTATATCCGAAACTAGTCTGGAACACTTTCTGGTGTCCGAACATAGTCGTCCAATATATCAATCTTTATGTCTCGACCATTTCGAGACTCCTTTTCATGTCCGTGATCACATCCGGGACTCCGAGCAATCTTCGATACAACATATCACATAAACTCATAACACCAATTGTCATCGTTAAGCGTGCGGACCCTATGGGTTCACGAACTATGTAGACATGACCGAGACACGTCTTCGGTCAATAACCAATAGCGGAACCTGGATGCTCATATTGGTTCCTACATATTCTATGAAGATCTTTATCGGTCAAACCGCATAACAACATACCACTACTAGGGAAAAGCCTAGCAGCAGCGCGGGTTTTGGGCCTATTAGTAGCGCGGGGCCGGCGCTACTAATAAGGCGCTACAGCTAACGTATAGCAGTAGCGTGGGTAAAAAACCGCGCTACTACTAACATGTAATCTCTGACTTTTTTTTTGAATTTTTCAAAAAAAATTCATTTTTTCCCTAATTTTAAATTTCTGAATTATTTTAACCTCAAATCTCTAATCACCACTCATCGCTGCTCAATTTAATCTCTAATCACCCCTCATCATTCCAAATCATCTAACTTCCCGGACGGTCACCCATCCTCTCACTACTCCAGCCTGAGCACGCTTAACTTCCGGGTTCTATTCTCCCTCGTTTCCAAGTCTGCACTTGCTGTTTTCCTGACAATAGTAAGATGTCAATCCTATTAACCGCAGGAATTTAGCTTGAGCATGTAGTCACACATTTCACTGTTTGAGTTTGAAACTATTGTTCTAAAAAATTAATAACACTAATATTTCTTGCATGTAGTCGCATATTTCTTGACCATAGTTTGACCAGATTTGACCATAGTTTGACCATAGTTTGACCAGATTTGACCAAAATTCAAAAAAAAACTAAAATAATTATTTAGTAACACTAATATTCTTGAATAATTAGTTTGACCATAGTTTGACCAGATTTAACAAAAATAAAAAAAAAACTGAAATTTCATGAATTTTTTTGCCTCCAGATCTTAAAAGCCCCGTAATTCGGATGTAACATTTCGAGCAGATGATTTTTCATATAAAAAACTTTTTCATCCGAGTTAGTATGCAAAAGTTATGCCCATTTTTACAAATTCTCGAGAGATTTTGCAAATAAATTCGAAATTCATATTTGCAAATTTTCCCAACAACTAGACCACATATCACATGGGAAGCTTATTTTCTTTTATTTTTTGACATTTTCATCATTTTCATTTATTTTTTTCAAACTGAAAAGGCGATCCACGGGGGGGGGGGGGGGGGGGGGTTAGAGTTTGAAAATGGGACCTTTAGTAGTAGCGCGGGTTTTTACCCCTCGCTACTACTATGGCTAAAAACCAGCGCTACTGCTATCAACTTAGTAGTAGCGAGGGTTAAAAACCCGCGCTACTACTATGGCATGTCCCGGGGGCACGGTAGAGACCGCTTAGTAGTAGCGAGGGTTAAAGACCCGCGCTACTGCTATCAACTTAGTAGTAGCGAGGTTTAAAAACCTGCGCTACTAGTAAGTAGCAGTAGCGAGGGTTTTTAACCCTCGCTACTAGTAAGATTCTGTGTATAGGCTTTTCCCTAGTAGTGTACGTTGTTCCCTTTGTCATCGGTATGTTACTTGCCCGAGATTTGATCGTCGGTATCTCAATACCTAGTTCAATCTCATTACCGGCAAGTCTGTTTACTCGTTCCGTAATACTTCATCCAGCAACTAACTCATTAGTCACAATGCTTGGAAGGCTTATAGTAATGAGTATTACTGAGAGGGCCCAGAGATACCTCTTCGAAACACGGAGTGACAAATCCTACTCTCGATCTATGCAAACCCAACAAACACCTTCGGAGACACCTGTAGAGCACCTTTATAATCACTCTTTTACGTTATGACGTTTGGTAGCACACAAAGTGTTCCTCCAGTATTCAGGAGTTGCATAACCTCATAGTGTCAGGAACTTGTATAAGTTATGAAGAAAGCAGTAGCAATGAAACTACCACGATCATAATGCTAAGCTAACGGATGGGTCATGTCCGTCACATCATTCTCCTAATGATGTGATCCCGTTCATCAAATGACAACACATGTCTATGGTTAGGAAACATAACCATCTTTGATAAACGAGCTAGTCAAGTAGAGGCATACTATGGACTATATGTTTTGTCTATGTATTCACACATGTACTAAGTTTCCGGTTAATACAATTCTAGCATGAATAATAAACATTTATCATGAAATAAGGAAATAAATAATAAATTTATTATTGCCTCTAGGGCATATTTCCTTCAGTCTTCCACTTGCACTAGAATCAATAATCTAGATTATATAGTAATGATTCTAACACCCATGGAGCTTTGATGCTGATCATGTTTTGCTCGTGGAAGAGGCTTAGTTAACAGGTCTGCAACATTCAGATCCTTGTGTATCTTGCAAATCTCTATGTCCCCTTCCAACACTTGATGACGGATGGAATTGAAGCGTATGTTGATGTGCTTGGTTCTCTTGTGAAATCTGGATTCCTTTGCCAAGGCAATTGCACCAGTATTGTCAGAAAAGATTTTCATTGGACCCGATGCACTCGGTATGACACCTAGATCAGATATGAACTCCTTCATCCAAACTCCTTCATTTGCTGCTTCCAAAGCAGCAATGTACTCCGCTTCACACGTAGATCCTGCCACGATGCTCTGCTTGGAACTGCACCAACTGACAGCTCCTCCATTCAATAAAATTATGTATCCGGTTTATGTCTTAGAGTCATCCGGATCAATGTCAAAGATTGCATCGACGTAACCATTTACAACGAGCTCTTTTTCACCTCATAAACGAGAAACATATCCTTAGTCCTTTTCAGGTATTTCGGGATGTTCTTGACCGCTGTCCAGTGCTCCACTCCGGGATTACTTTGGTACCTCCCTGCTATGCTTATAGCAAGACATACATCAGGTCTGGTACACAGCGTTGCATACATGATAGAACCTATGGCTGAAGCATAGGGAATGACTTTCATTTTCTCTCTATCTTTTGCGGTAGTCAGGCTCTGGGTCTAAGTCAACTTCATACCTTGTAACACAGGCAAGAACCCTTTCTTTGACTGATCCATTTTGTATTTCTTCACAACTTTATCAAGGTATGTGCTTTGTGAAAGTCCAATTAAGCGTCTTGATCTATCTCTATAGATCTTGATGCCCAATATGTAAGCAGCTTCTCTGAGATCTTTCATAGAAAAACTCTTATTCAGGTATCCGTTTATGCTATCCAGAAATTCTATATCATTTCAAATCAACAATATGTCATCTACATATAAGATCAGAAATGCTATAGAGCTCCCACTCACTTTCTTGTAAAAACAGGATTCTCCAAAAGTCTGTATAAAACCATATGCTTTGATCACACTATCAAAGCGTTTATTCCAACTCCGAGAGGCTTGCACCAGTCCATAATTGGATCACTGGAGCTTGCACACTTTGCTAGCACCCTTTGGATCGACAAAACCTTCCGGTTGCATCGTATACAACTCTTCTTCTAGAAATCCATTCAAGAATGCAGTTTTGACATCCATTTGCCAAATTTCATAATCATAAAATGCAGCAATTGCTAATATGATTTGGACAGACTTAAGCATCGCTACGGGTGAGAAAGTCTCATCGTAGTCAACTCCTTGAACTTGTCGAAAACCTTTCGCAACAAGTCGAGCTCTGTAAACAGTAACATTACCGTCTGCGTCGGCCTTCTTCTTAAAGATCCATTTATTTTCTATGGCTTGCCGATCATTGGGCAAGTCCACCAAAGTCCACACTTTCTTCTCATACATGGATCCCATCTCAGATTTCATGGCCTCAAGCCGTTTCGCGGAATCTGGGCTCATCATCGCTTCCTCATAGTTCGTAGGTTCATCATTGTCTAGTAGCATGACTTTCAGAATAGGATTTCCGTACCACTCTGGTGCGGATCTTACTCTGGAAGACCTACGAGGTTCAGTAGCAACTTGATCTGAACCTTCATGATCATCATCATTAGGTTCCTCACTAATTGGTGTAGGAATCACTGGAACTAATTTCTGTGATGAACTACTTTCCAGTAAGGGAGAAGGTACAATTACCTCATCAAGTTCTACTTTCCTCCCACTCACTTCTTTCGAGAGAAACTCCTTCTTTAGAAAGGATCCATTCTTAGCAACAAAGATTTTGCCTTCGGATCTGTGATAGAAGGTGTACCCAACAGTTTCCTTTTGGGTATCCTATGAAGATGCACTTCTCTGATTTGGGTTCGAGCTTATCAGGTTGAAGGTTTTTCACATAAGCATTGCAGCCCCAAACTTTAAGAAAAACAAGTTTGGTTTCTTGCCAAACCATAGTTCATAAGGCGTCATCTCAACAGTTTTTGATGGTGCCCTATTTAAAGTGAATGATGCCGTCTCTAAAGCATAACCCCAAAACGATAGCGGTAAGTCAGTAAGGGACATCATAGATCACACCATATCTAATAAAGTACGGTTACGACGTTCGGACACACCATTTGGTGTTCTAGGTGGCGTTAATTGTGAGACTATCCCATGTTGTTTCAAATGAAGACCAAACTCGTAACTGAAATATTCTCCTCCATGATCAGATCGTAGAAACTCTATTTTCTTGTTACAATGATTTTCCACTTGACTCTGAAATTCTTTGAACTTTTCAAATGTTTCAGACTTATGCTTCATTAAGTAGATATAACCATATCTGCTCAAATCATCTGTGAAGGTAAGAAAATAACGATACCCACCACGAGCATCAATACTCATTGGACCGCATACATTGGTATGTATTATTTCCAACAAGTCAGTAGCTCATTCCATTGATCCGGAGAACAGAGTTTTTAGTCATCTTGCCCATAAGGCACGGTTCACAAGCACCAAGTGATTCCAAAAGTCCATCGGCATGGAGTTTCTGCATGCGCTCTACACCGATATGATCCAAACGGCGGTGCCACAAATAAGTTGCACTATCATTATTAAACTTCAATCTTTTGGCTTCAACACTATGAATATGTGTATCACTAATATCGAGATTCAACAAAAATATACCACTCTGCAGGGGTGCATGACCATAAAAGATATTACTCATATAAATAGAACAACCATTATTCTCTGATTTAAAAGAATAACCATCTCGCATCAAACAAGATCCAGATATAATGTTCATGCTCAACGCTGGCACCAAATAACAATTATACAGGTCTAAAACTAATCCCGATGGTAGATGTAGAGGTAGTGTGCCGACCGCGATAACATCGACTTTGGAACCATTTCCCACGCACATCGTCACCTCGTCCTTAGCCAATCTTTTCTTAATCCGTAGCCCTTGTTTCGAGTTGCAAATATGAGCAACAGAACCAATATCAAATACCTAGGCACTACTGCGAATAGTTAAGTACACATCAATAACATGTATATCAAATATACCTTTCACTTTGCCATCCTTCTTCTCCGCCAAATACTTGGGGCAGTTCCGCTTCCAGAGACCAGTCCTTTGTAGTAGAAGCACTCAGTTTCAGGCTTAGGTCCAGACTTGTGTTTCTTCTCTTGAGCAGCAACCTTTTTGCCGTTCTTCTTGAAGTTCCCTTTCTTCCTGTTGCCCTTTTTCTTGAAACTAGTGGTCTTATTGACCATCAACACTTGATGCTCCTTTTTGATTTCTACCTCCGCAGCCTTTAGCATCGCGAAGAGCTCGGGAATAGTCTTGTTCATCCCTTGCATGTTATAGTTCATCACGAAGCCTTTATAGCTTGGTGACAGTGATTGAAGAACTCTGTCAATGACACAATCAACTGGAAGATCAACTTCCAGCTGAGTCAACTGATTATGATACCCAGACATTTTGAGTATGTGTTCACTGACAGAACTATTCTCCTCCATTTTGCAGCTGTAGAACTTGTTGGAGACTTCATATCTCTCAACTCAGGCATTTTCTTGAAATATTAACTTCAACTCTTGGAACATCTCATATGCTCCATGACGTTCAAAACGTCTTTGAAGTCCCGATTCTAAGCCGTAAAGCATGGCACACTGAACTATCGAGTAATCATCAGCTTTGCTCTGCCAGACGTTCTTAACATCATCAGTAGCATCTGCAGCAGGCCTGGCACCTAGCGGTGCTTCCAGGACATAATTCTTCTGTGCAGCAATGAGGATAATCCTCAAGATACGAACCCAGTCTGTGTAGTTGCTGCCATCATCTTTCAAGTTAGCTTTCTCTAGGAACACATTAAAATTCAAAGGAACGGTAGCACGGGCCATTGATCTACAACAACATAGACATGCAAAATACTATCAGGTACTAAGTTCATGATAAATTAAAGTTCAATTAATAATATTACTTAAGAACTCCCACTTAGATAGACATCCCTCTAATCATCTAAGTGATCATGTGATCCAAATCAACTAAACCATGTCCGATCATCACGTGAGATGGAGTTGTTTTCAATGGTGAACATCACTATGTTGATCACATCTATTATATGATTCACGCTCGACCTTTCGGTCTCAGTGTTCCAAGGCCATATCTGTATATGCTAGGCTCGTCAAGTTTAACCCGAGTATTCTGCGTGTGCAAAACTGACTTGCACCCGTTGTATGTGAACATAGAGCTTATCACACCCAATCATCACGTGGTGTCTCGGCACGACGAACTGTAGCAACGGTGCATACTCAGGGAGTACACTTGTACCTTGAAATTTAGTAAGGGATCATCTTATAATGCTACCAACGTTCTAAGCAAAATAAGATGCATAAAGATAAACATCACATGCAATCAAAATATATGACATGATATGGCCATCATCATCTTGTGCTCCTGATCTCCATCACCGAAGCATCGTCATGATCTCCAATGTTACCGGTGCGACACCTTGATCTCCATCGTAGCATCGTTGTCGTCTCGCCACCTATTGTTACTACGACTATCGCTACCGCTTAGTGATAAAGTAAAACAATTACATGGCGATTGCATTGCATACAATAAAGCGACAACCATATGGCTCCTGCCAGTTGCTGATAACTTTGTTACAAAACATTATCATCTCATACAACAATTTATATCACATCATGCTTGACCATATCACATCACAGCAAGCCCTGCAAAAACAATTTAGACGTCCTCTACTTTGTTGTTGCAAGTTTTACGTGGCTGCTATGGGCTTCTAGAAATAACCGTTCTTACATACGCATGAAAACCACAACGATTTTTCATCAAGTGTGTTGTTTTAACCTTCAACAAGGACAGGGCGTAGCCACACTCGATTCAACTAAAGTTGGAGAAACAGACACTCACCAGCCACCTATGTGCAAAGCACGTCGGTAGAACCAGTCTCGCGTAAGCGTATGCGTAATGTCGGTCTGAGCCGCTTCATCCAACAATACCGTCTAATAAAAGTATGACATGCTGGTAAGCAGTATGACTATTATCGCCCACAACTCTTTGTGTTCTACTCGTGCATATAACATCTACGCATAGACCCGGCTCTGATACCACTGTTGGGGAACACGGTAATTTAAAAAAAAATCTTATGATCACGCAAAATCTATCTAGGAGATGCATAGCAACGAGAGGGGAGAGTGTGTCCATGTACCCTCATAGACCAAAAGAGAAAGCATTTTGTTAAAGCCGCTGATATAGTCGAACGTCTTCGCGATCCAACCGATCTAAGCACCGAATGTACGACACCTCCGCGTTCAGCACACGTTCAGCTCGGAGATGTCCCTCATATTCTTGATCCAGTTGAGGCCAAGGGAGAGTTTCGTCAGCACGATGGCGTGCTGACGGTGATGATGAAGTTACCAGCGCAGGGCTTCGCCTAAGCACTACGATGATATGACCGAGGTGTGTAACTTTGGAGAGGGGCACCTCACACGACTAAAACAATTGTCAACTTATGTGTATTTGGGGTGCCCCCCTCCCCATATATAAAGGAGGGGAGGAGGCCGCCGGCGTCCAAGAAGGGGTGCACCAAGGGGGAGGACTCATACTCCTAGTAGGAGTAGATCTCCCACCTTTCCTAGTCCAAGAAGGAGAAGAGGGGGAGGAGGATGTCGAGAGAAGGAAGGAGAGGCGGGCCGCCGCCCCTTCCCCTTATCAAATTCGGACTGGGGCAAGGGGGGCCACACGCCACCTCCTGGCTGCCCTCTCTCTTCTCCACTAAGGGCCATGAGGCCCAATAGTTTCCCGGGGGCAGGGTCCAGTAACCCCCGGTACTCCAGTTATATCCGAAACTTCTCTGGAACACTTCCGGTGTCCGAACATAGTCGTCCAATATATCAATCTTTATGTTTCGACCATTTAGAGACTCATCGCCATGTCCGTGATCACATCAGGGACTCCGAACAATCTTCGGTACAACATATCACATAAACTCATAATACCAATCGTCATCGAACGTTAAGCATGCGGACCCTACGGTTCGAGAACGAGGTAGACATGACCGAGACACGTTTCTGGTCAATAACCAATAGCGGAACCTGGATGCTCATATTGGTTCCTACATATTCTACGAAGATCTTTATCGGTCAAACGGCATAACAACATACGTTGTTCTCTTTGTCATCGGTATGTTACTTGCCCGAGATTCGATCATCGGTATCTCAATACCTAGTTTAATCTCGTTACTGGCAAATCTCTTTACTCATTCCTAATACTTCATCCCGCAACTAACTCATTAGTCACAATGCTTGCAAGGCTTATAGTGATGAGTATTACTGAGAGGGCCCAGAGATACCTCTCCGGAACACGGAGTGCCAAATCCTAATCTCGATCTATGCCAACCCAACAAACACCTTCAGAGACACCTGTAGAGCACCTTTATAATCACCCTTTTACGTTGTGACGTTTGGTAGCACACAAAGTGTTCCTCCGGTATTCGGGAGTTGCATAACCTCATAGTCTGAGGAACTTGTATAAGTCATGAAGAAAGCAGCAGCAATGAAACTAACACTATCATAATGCTAAGCTAATGGATGGGTCATGTCCATCACATCGTTCTCCTCATGATGTGATCCCATTCATCAAATGACAACACATGTCTATGGTTAGGAAACATAACCATCTTTGATAAACGAGCTAGTCAAGTAGAGGCATACTAGGGACTATATGTTTTGTCTATGTATTCACAAATGTACTAAGTTTCCGGTTAATACAATTCTAGCATGAATAATAAACATTTATCATGAAATAAGGAAATAAATAATAACTTTAATATTGCCTCTAGGGCATATTTCCTTCACTTTTCCATCTTATCGAACCAATGCCTCCTTCCCAGGGACATCGTGCTCAAGTCCACCGTCATGGTCTCCACCTCCTTCATCATGCAGGCGAGCGCCATTTGTTTTATGCTTTGGCCTTGGCATTGGTCGCCTCTATCTCGAGCTTCTTCGCTTGGATGTCGGCCTCCATCTCTAGCTTCTTCGTTTGCATTTCCGCCTTCATATCTAGTTTTGTTGCTTGCATTTTGGCCTCCATCTCGAGCTTTTTCTCTTGTATCTCCATGCAGGCCTTCATTTGCTCCTCTTTATCTTGTCGACGCTTCTCCTCTCTTGTTTCCTTTTGGGTCATCATGCCTTGCAAAGTTTCTTGCAAGGCAAATATCGCCGCATCATGCTTCGCCTCCTTGGAATTAGTATTTCCACGCAGCCGTTTCTCTCCCTCACCATGGTCCTCGATGGCCCGCGGCCCTCCATTCTAATTGAGGGAGTAATATTGCTCATTGAACTTCTCATCATCTTTTATGATCATCCAATAATGGGTGATGGTGAACGGTAATGTCTTTGATGCCGAGGCCAGTCATGGGACGACCATAGATGCTCTCAAGGGTAGCACAAAACTTGTTGCACTCTTGTTGGATGAGCCCCCACCTCTTCGAGATGGACACCCAACCACGCTTGCTCTCAAACTTTTACGAGGGAACTTCTTACGTTCATGGAGTTCGCGATGAACTCTCAACCAAAAGGTTGATCCTTTTTGCTCGGCGCCGATCTTGGGATCTTATCCGATATCTCTCCAATATTCACAAATGAGTTTGTCATCATCCTTTGTGTATGCCTTGGTCCGAATGCTTTGGCGCTTCTTCCTTTGTGCATTGGCTTGGTTTGTGATCTCGTCAGCAAACAAAGGCTTCCCCTCGATGTCCACTTCCTCTTCTTCTTCTTGGCCATAGTCATCCGGGAACTCATGGCCTTGCGAGAACGTGCCGTCCTTTCCCTCTTGGCCTTGCGGGAACATGCCACCCATGCCATCTTGGCCTTGTGTGAAGGTGTCGTCCATGCCATCTTGACCTTTCACGAAGGTGTCGGCCATGCCCTCCTGGTTTGCCGTGAAGGTGACATGACTGTCTTGGCTTTGGGTTTCATAGGGGTCGAAGGCCGCCCTACCCACACCGCCCTCGAAAATGATGTTCTCCATGATGAAATGATTGGCAGTGTCATTAGTTGTCGATGTTGACATTGATTCGAACAGACCGGTTGTGGGCGTTGGGACGTTTGCCGGCGGGGATCTCACGTGGCCGTTTCTTTTGTCCCACGATGGACAACCCACCGGCCAGAGGTGTGGTGTTGAGGTCAATGGCCATGGGCGTTGTCGTGGCCGACACGACCACACTCACCTCTGGCAAGTATTCCACGGGAGAGGTGGAGAAGCGGGAAGCTTGCTGTTGGGGATGGATGCCGAGCGTCTGCAGGTTGGTGGACGTGTGCAGTGACTCTGCCCATGGCGGACGGACTATCGATGAGCCCATGCTAGGCGCAGCCATGGCGGCAGCAATGAGCCCATGCTGATCGGGGCCATTGTCAAACCCTAGTACGAGGATGACCTACTGTGTGGCTGCAGCAATGAGGGCCTTGATGTCCGCGATGGTGGCCTCCTATTCGGTGGCGGCAGCGAGGGCAGCGGCGTTTACGGTTTCCAGCTTGTCGGCCTGCACCTTCCTCCGTCTAGACCTCTTGGCCAACTGAATGGCCCTCTGCGTGTCCGTTAGCTACTCCCTCTTGGGCCGCAGCGTCTTTTTGTGGACGGTGCAGGGCTTGGCGATGGTGGTTGGCCATCCAAGGGAGGATTTGGACGGTAGATAGACTTGCCAAGCAGAGTTGGCACAATTGTGGCCTTTGTCCCCTATGCAAAAAAGAGCCGAAAAAGTCCTCACACTTGCTCTACAAGTGCCGCTACACGATGAGACTTTGGGGCATGCTTAGAGATTGGCTTCAACTTGTGCATCCTGACACCACTGTTTGGGCTCCGGAAGGATCCACAAAGGTGGATCAAGATGTGTGAATGCAATGTCCCTAATAGAAGTGCAATGGCAACTATCACCATGCTCATGTGTCGGACCATTTGGAATGAGAGGAATGCGAGGACTTCCAACACAAAACCATCCCTACGGCAATTCTTTTGAAAGAGGTAAAAAGAGAAGCAAAACTTTGGGTCATCGCAGGTGCCAAGCATGGGTCAAATCATGCTGGGAGAGTAGTGGCCTTCTTGTATTCGTTGCTGACGCTTGCGTCATAACCTCGAACTCTCTCATTCTTTTTAATTAATGGATGAGGCAAAGCTTTTGCCTCCGTTTAAAAAAACACCTCATTCTTCTTTTCCCTTTTGCCATTTCCCGACATTACTTGGAAGGCTGGGAGACAGGGAGAGGCATGGGATAGTTGGCACATGTCGGTACCATGGATGTTCATGGACTTCACAGCATCTTCACAGTTACAGTAAATTGATGCACGGATCAAATGAAATCAAGCAGCAAACAAACTGCATATAAGATTCCATTTTCTGATCTATTTCCAGGATCAGCCACAACTTCCAAATGACATGAACAGGTTCGGCGCACACAGTCACACACTAAATCATGAATTCATAGACCGAACATGCATTTTTTGAAAACTCGGTTTTTTGTTCGATGTGCCACTTTCATTGGGTCCTTCTGTGAACGCTAGCTACTACTCCCTTCATCAGAAAATATTTGTTAGAGTAATACATGTGTCTAGACGTATTTTAGTTCTAGATATATTTATTTTTATCCATTTCTACGACAAGTACTTCCGGACGGAGTGAGTATTTATTATCATTACTCGAAACTGAACCCTGAAAGTTTGTCCATAGATAAGAAGTGCCTTCTCCTTTTCAAAAGGAAAAGAAGAATGTCTGCACAAATGATTATGCCTCCGCATTCCTGGGAATTGGTACTCCTAACCCTGCTGTCAGGACTTTGTATGCACTCTGGATTTGTCTTGTGACCGAACCGATTTTCCCATCACCAATTTCACGCCCGTCAATCATCACGACCTGTTGCAAATCATAATAGTGGCCATCTAATTAGAATCGCAAAATACGATTCCTTGAATGGAATAGTACCAGTAAAACAAACTAGCATGCTCAAACCATGAGTTGCATATAACACATCACGGGGAAATTTTGACATTTGATCTGTACATAGGTTCATACAAACCGATCTTTGTTGCTTCACAAGAAATCCATAAATGTAGAACATAACACATGCAAAAATTTGGGCAAACACATGATCATATTTCATATGTGCATTTGTACGGAACAATATTTTTGCACATGCAAATAAGCTAACACATCTAAACTACACCTATCAACCGTTGCCATTTTTAGCAACCAAAATTGGTTCATATGATCTGTCCATAGAAGTCGCATTGAAATGTTGTCCAATCTGAAATTTTCAAAATTAAACAAACCACTAGGGTATTGGCCACAACCTATAGCAAATGTTGGCCACAGCCCTCTCTCAATCTCTCAGCTCACTGTTGGTGGACACACACACACGCACATGACCAGGTAGAATAGAGGGGAAGGCAGGGGAGAGACAAATGTCATTTATTTAGTGCTTACCAACAAATGCTACATCTCTCTTACAAGCACAACAACTATCGCCTTACAAGCAACAAATGCATTGTCTCACATGATGCTCATCAGCAACACATGCTCTGAGGCTACCTCCTTAAAGAACATGCTCCGAGGCCCTAAATAAATGGCATTTAAATCAAAAATAATACATGCTCTGAAACTTTTTTTAAACGAGTATTCATGTCAAACGGAAAAAAGAAGAAGAAAAAGGAACATAAACTACGATCAAATAAGGCAGCTGGGCAAAAGTTGCAGAGCACATAGAGGAACATGCTAAGGCTGCACAAATTGTGATGACTTTCCGCTTCTAGATTTCGAATATTTTACATTTCGTTTCAAAGATAGTTTAGAGCATGCCCATAATTCAAGAATCTCATTGCCTCCATAAAAGGGAAACTGGCCCCTCTCCAAATTATACTGGGTTCTCTTTATTAATGTGAGAAAAGACTGTTTATCAGATTGCCCATAATCCATAAGAGTATATCAAACCCATATGTTGTCTTACCATGAAAAGATTTTATCCATTGGGCTGGGTAAATATAGGTATTTTTAATCAAGAATTTAGGATTTTCTTTTGTTTAAATATGTTATTTATATAGTAATTCAACATATTGCACTAGAACGGCATTTACTAGACCGATAAGAATCAAAAGGATCGAACTATGTATTTGTTGCTTGTATATCAATCTTTCAGGGCATATCTAGTTGTATGAAGTACTGGTTCATGATATGAGTTGGGTACTGATAAACAACATTGGGCCTTGACAGAAGTATTGGTACAGAACACAACATGACAGAAAATTCTCAAGAAATTTTCTCGCGTGCCATTTGGTGGGAGAGAGCGGACTTTCAGATCCCGGGTGCCTAGACACCTGGTTATCTGGACCGTTCGTCCAGTCTGGCTGCGTTGAGATTTGTGCCAAGGTATGTAACCAGTCAATATAATAACAGGTCTGTTTCTTGATTAGGCGCTGGCTGTTTGACGCAATCGACATAAACTAGTCTAGTATAGTCCCTACTGTCACGCACCTGCACCCACCTACAACCTATGAAAATTGGTACATGATATGACATGTCTGCCTGCCGAAGTATTCAGAGGTACATGTACGTGTCGGCCGGCGTTTGAAACGAGCCGCGGGCGACGAGACGTGTCATCTTCAAGTTGAAACACAGGGTTTAGGGTTTTGCGTGGGTGGTTGACATCCACCCTCACGTCTCAATATATAGATGATCACAATTACAATTACATACGTATACAAATACGTGTACAAGGACAATATATTAGACCCTACTTTACATGCCCCCTCAATCTGAACTACATACAAGATTCAGATTGGTTCTAAAACGGTCTAGCATCTGTCTAGTAGCGGGTTTAGTAAATACATCCGCTAACTGATCATCTGTAGAAATAAACCTGACTTCCAGTTCACAAGCAGATACTCGTTCTCTCACAAAGTGGAAATCAATCTCAATGTGTTTGGTCCGAGCATGAAACACTGGATTCGCCGTCAGGTAAGTTGCCCCTAAGTTATCACACCACAATATAGGAGTGCGCTGCCGTGGGACTCCAAGTTCTATGAGAACCGAGTCTATCCAAATGGCTTCAACCGCGCCATTGGCTAATGCCTTATACTCTGCCTCGGTGCTTGATCTCGAGACTGTGGGTTGCTTCTTCGAGCTCCAAGATACAAGGTTAGGTCCAACAAATATAGCAAAACCACCAGTGGAGCGCCTATCATCAACATAGCCTGCCCAGTCTGCATCGGTGAATATACTCACTCCAGTGAATCTGGACTTACGAATCCGTAGTCCCATGTCTAGCGTACCTTTGACATATCTCAGAATACGCTTGACTGCTTCCCAATGATCCACCGTTGGCTGAGACAGGAACTGACACACTTTGTTCACTGCGAAGGAGATATCAGGAGAAGTGAGGGTCAAATACTGAAGTGCCCCAACCACACTGCGATACCGAAAGGAGTCATCTCTACCCAGTAGTGAACCACTATGACGTGAGAGACTCTCGGATGTAGCAAGCGGAGTGGAAGTGGCCTTGCAGTTCTCCATGTTGACGCGATGAAGAAGATCTAAAGCATATTTTTTCTGCGTCAAGGTCATGCCACCTGAATGAAAGGACGCTTCCAAACCAAGAAAGTACTCGAGGCGACCCAAATCTTTGATGGGAAAGCTAGCAGACAACGACTGCACAAGACGATCCACCACGGCGGGGGTAGAGCCAGCAATCACAATATCATCAACGTACACCAGCATGTATATCTGTATAGTACCCTCGGAGAAGATGAATAGAGATGCATCTGATCTGGAAGCAACAAAACCGAGCTGCGAAAGGCGCTGACTCAAACGAGCATACCAGGCATGGGGTGACTGCTTGAGACCATAAATAGACCGTTGAAGTTTGCAGACATGAGAGGGATAAGTGGCATCCTCGAACCCAGGTGGCTGCTGCATGTACACATCTTCGGCCAAGAACCCATGTAAAAAGGCATTGCTCACATCAATCTGTCGGAGGCTCCAGCCACGAGACACAGCAAGAGACAAAACCAAGTGAACTGTGGCAGGCTTCACCACCGGGCTAAAAGTATCTCCGTAGTCAATCCCGTGCTGTTGAGTGAAACCACGAGCAACAAGACGAGCTTTGTGCTTATCAACAGACCCATCCGTACGGTGCTTGGTTTTGAAAATCCACTTGCAGCTCACAATATTAACACCAGGTGGCCGAGGCACCAACACCCAGGTGTTAGTGTGACGGAGAGCAGCAAACTCCTCGGACATGGTGGCACGCCAGGCAGGTTCACCCAGAGCATCACGATGGGAAACCGGCGCGACAAAGAAGGCACGACGGCGAGAGTCATACCGAACCGTGCCATCAGTGTAAGGCTTCTCCTTGTGCGTATGATCACGATGGTGTGTAACCATAGCATGCACCGGAGCTGCATCGCCAGTAAGAGAAGACGACGGTGACGAGGGCTCGGCCGAGGGTGTCGCGGCTGAGGGGACCTCAGCAAGAGGCAACACGGGCCGAGAGACGATGGTGTGCGGGACCGGCCCAGGCGAGGGCGGCGGCCCGGGCGACGGACCGGGCGAGGGTGGCAACCCATCCGCACCGGGCGAGGGTGGCGATCCAGCCGCGTTCACGGTCGCGCCATCAGGCGAGGCAGCCGCACCCGCCTCGGGCGGCGGGACATGCACGTCGGGCGCATCAGGAGGCGTCGAAGCAGCAACATGTACCTGGGGGGAACTCAAAGCAATATCACCTGCAAATGACAAGTTAGATGACAAATAGGATAGGTCATATTTGCGCACATGGACATCCGGAACCGGTTCATCGGAGGGAAAAGTGAGTGCATGTTCAAGAGAAGCAGGATCAACCGAAACGCCGGGTTGAGAGTAAGTGAACACAGTCTCGTCGAAAACAACATCACGAGAGATGTATATCCGACCGGAGGTACGGTCAAGACACTTATAGCCCTTATGCAAAGGACTATAGCCAAGAAAAACACACATCTTGAACTGAAACTCAAGCTTGTGAGCATTGTACTTGCGGAGGCTAGGCCAGCAAGCACACCCAAAAATCCGAAGGGAGGAGTAGTTGGGCTGAACATGAAACAGACGAAACAAAGGTGTGTCCTTGTTGAGAACCGGAGTGGGCATACGGTTGATGAGGTAACATGCCGTAAGAAAAGCCTCATCCCAAAACCGAAGTGGAAGAGAGGAGTGCGCAAGCAAGGCAAGACCGGTCTCGACCAAATGTCGGTGTTTGCGCTCGGCAATACCGTTCTGCTGAGAGGTATGCGGACATGACACTCGTTGAGAGATGCCCGTGCGTTGAAAGTAGCGATGAAGTTTGTGGTATTCACCACCCCAGTCAGACTGAACGGCTTTGATTTTATAATCCAGAAGGCGTTCGACATGAGCCTGAAAGTTGTAGAAAACTTGCTCAACATCAGACTTGTGTTTAAGCAAATAAATCCAGGTGAAGCGCGTGTAGTCATCAATAAAACTAACATAATATTTGTACCCTCCCGACGAAGCAAGAGCGGGACCCCAAACATCTGAATGTATTAATTCAAGAGGTACAGTAGTGATGTGAAACGAAGTAGAATAAGGTAGTTGATGACTCTTAGCACGCTGACAGGCATCACAAACTAACGATGAATTATTTGAACTAGAACACGGAAGTTCATGACTCCGAACAATGGAAGTGACCACATTATTTGTAGGATGACCAAGACGTTGATGCCATTGTGACGACGAAACTCGAACACTGGAGGAGGCACGGTGAGACGATGAAGATGACGCACGAGCAAAGGGGACCGGATAGACCCCCCCCCCCCCCCCCCCCGGTAACTTCTACCGTGAAGGATGACGCGCCTGGTTGCTTTGTCCTTAACAAGGAAAAAATGACGGTGAAATTCAACAAACACGTCATTATCACAAAGAAGACGATAAACAGAGAGAAGATGATGGCTGATGTGTGGAACATGAAGGATGTTACGCAGTTTAAGAGATGAACCGGGTAAACGCGAGTGACCAATGTGTGAAATAGACAAACCTGCACCATTGGCCACCTGAACCTGATCCTTGCCGTCATAGCGCTCATGAACCTGGAGGCGCTCAAGATCATTAGTCAAGTGATCCGTAGCCCCGGTATCCAACACCCAAGGAAAGTCGACGGTGTTGGTGGAGGCTGAGTTGGCGGAGCGGGAGTTGTGATCCTGATCATAGCGCTTGCGACAGTCGTCGGCTTCATGACCCCAGTTCTTGCAAATTTGGCACCGGGGACGCCAGCGGTTGCGACGCCCACCTCCTCCGCCATTGTTGTTGCCGCCGTTGCCTCCTCCACCTTGCCGGCCATTGCCGACATAACCAGCATTGCGGTCACGGCCGCCGGTGTTGCCGCCATTACCACCCTGGCGGTTCTGCCCTGGCTGGCCATGTCCATCAGCCGGGCGCCCCCCACATGGGAGGGATAGGGATCGGAGTAGGGCGCGCGTCCGCCCGCGCCGTACAAACCCGAACGGGTCACGGCGTTCACGGAGGGAGACCACCCCTCCACCGCACTTTGTTGTGCCTGCAGCGCCTCGAAGGACAGAACCAATGAGTAAAAACTGGAGTAGGGCATGGATGCGTTACTCACGCCCAAGGAGGCGGCAATGGAGTTGTAGGCGGAGCCGAGGCCAGTGAGGATGTGATCGATAAGCTCATCATCACGGATCGGAGAGCCAGCGGCGGCCATAGTGTCGGCCAGGGCCTTCATCTTGTGCATGTATTCCGCGGCAGACAGATCGTCCTTCCTCAGCGACTGAAGTTGCCGCTGGATGTGGCGGACATTGGCGCGGCTCTGGGCGCCGAACATGGCGGCGACGGCTGTCCACACCGCATGCGCCGACTCGCAGCCAATAAGTTGGCATGCAATATCCTCATCCATGGAGGTGAGAAGAAGCCCCTTGACGCGCTGATCTTGAACCCACCATTGGTGGTACTCCGGGTTGGCGACGGTGGTAGCAGCGTCGCCGGTGCCGACAACGAGTGTTTTTGCCGGTGCCGCCTTGGTGCCATCGAGGTGTCCATGGAGGTTTGCACCGGCAAGAACGGTGCTGGTGATGCCCCCCAGAGCATGAAGTTGTGGCGACCGAGGCGGACGGAGATCGTCGGGATGGCGAGCGCGGCGGGGATCGAGGCGACTGGAGAAGAGACGATCGCACCGCTAGTTTGGGCGTCGGACATAGCGGCGGACGACATCGCAGCGGCGGCGCGGAAGGGACAGCGCGCGGCGGCAGCGGAGCAAGTCGCGGAAGATGGCTCACGCGGCAGCTGCGATCGTAAGCGGTGGCGCGGTTAGATGTCTCGCGCGGCAACAGCAGCGGGCGGATGGGTGCCGATGGATAGCTAGCTACGCGGCGCTGATGGATGGCTAGCTTGCATGGATGGATGGCTAGCTTGCAATCGGAAGCAGCGGCTGCGCGGAGAGAGGTTCGGGCGGCGGCGCGAGGTACTGGCGGCGGCGGCGGCCCGACCTGGCTCTGATACCAAGTTGAAACACAGGGTTTAGGGTTTTGCGTGGGTGGTTGACATCCAGCCCCACGTCTCAATATATAGAGGATCACAATTACAATTACATACGTATACAAATACGTGTACAAAGACAATATACTATACCCTACTTTACACTTCAACCTCCCCACGCCCCCCTCCCCGCATCCTACGCCTCCCAATACTTCTGCTGCCACATTCTCACCTTCCCGACTAAGGCCAGAATGGTGACAAAGGAACAGGAGCCATGCAAGTTGCTAGCAATATAATATCATCTCATGCGGCTGGGCCATGCAGGTGCTGTCGTTTCAGTGAACAGGCCCGTGGACTGGAACACCTTTTCAAGCCTATTCCTGCCATGCCTCTCTCCTCCTGTCGCTATCTGTCTCCCTGAAGAAAGCCTGCTAATCGCTCGGTTACTGTACAACCGCCTGCACTGCAGAATTCACCAGCACGAATCTTGAGCACTGCGGACGGACGGGATAACCGGGTGTCGGGGCACCCGGGTTCCGTCACACCTTTTCGTTTGGTGGGAACCACTTCTGTAATTTGGCTCCGATTATTTCCATGTGGGAGATGAACAGGCTTACATTTGCACCTGGAAGGCAATAGTCCACATGACGTGTCAATACAATTCCCTTCTTAACCATAAACTACAATTGATGCACAAGCACTTTAAGAAAACCACATGGAGAAATATTGAGCTATTTCAACTGATCCTTATTGTACGTACTATGTTTGTTACATTTGTTTCTGATACAAAACCATCTTGATCTAGCATGATAGCATCCTCAGCCTGTGTAAGATTACCTTCTATCTGGACAGAAGTAACAGTGTTTAAGGCCCATTGCAATTTCCAATGCCTTCATTTTCGTTAAAATTCAAGGAGCTTGCTAGATTAGAGCTCCAAATCTTAAGATATATGACCTTTGCCAGAATGTTGTTAATAAGATTGTTGTGATGTATCATCGAATCAACGCTCTAAAACAAGTCATGGAAACAACCAAGGTCAATGTTTGTTCAATAAAGAGATAATAGAAGAGATTTCAGACAAAAATAGAACAGATGGGAAACCAAAGGCCAAATTGTAAAGAAGTTGGTAAATGGGTCTTACATTTGGAGAATTACGTTGTGTGGTGGCTGTTACCAACTTTATGCCATGTGAGTTCTCATAAACTAGTGGTTTCCACTCTGCAAGTACTGAAATATACCAATTGTATGGTCTTACCATTATTAAGTTGAACTATGGTCTTCCAATGACAATTGACTAGACCAAATAGAGTCACAACGGCACACATCATTTCCAACAATAAAGTAGAAATCATGTTGACAGTGAAACCACAACCAGGCAGTCAGCCAGTCACCATTTACGAGTCATTATATTTTTGGTGAAAGCCAAGGAATCTACTCGTATGGTCTTACATGCCAACACTGATTGCTAGTCACGAGAAGTGATTGCAGAATAGGATAATATAATTTAGTCAGAAACAAGAAAATAACAAGTATGGTGTACAGATTTAAGCACATAAAAACACAATCAGGTAAAAAAAAAGTGGGATCAAAATGTGAATACCAATCAAGACACACCCATATAGATTGAAAGCTGGACTCATTCCAGATGTCACCTACATTACGTTTAGGGAGACGGTGCACAAAGTGGGGAAGTAGGTCATGGGAAGACAATTGCAAACACACTGTAGAATAGTGGAAGTAACAATACTGATGAGTAATGAATCTATAAAACATACCCTTGTACTATCATGTGCATTATTGAACATCCCATTTGCGTTAAGAGTCTTAAATATTGCATCATTAATCTGCATTAAAACACGTGCATACCAAACACTTAGTTCAGTAGTTCAAACTTCAAAGTGAGCCTTCAGCAATCCTCTTAGATGAAAATTGGGTAACACATTAGTATTGTAAACCTAAACAGAAAGATGCCTACCAAACAAGCAGCTATATGGTTCTTTCTTGCAATACTATAAATAATAAGTGGGAAGCAGGTAAGTAGAAGTAGTTACCCAATCACAACTTGGCACATTGCTGAACGCCATAGCTTTTGTAGAATCAAACAATATAGAAGAGAATAATATGGAGAGTTACTACATAGTCAATCATAAGCAGAAAAGATATAGCAAGCTGAATAAAATATAGAAGTGATATACCTATCCAAGTGTTCTTCAAGTTTGAATAATTTCCCATCATACATACGCAATCCTTCCCACATAGCATCCCCTCCTTGTACAACTGAATCAAATACTGAAACCTTTAGATCGCAGATGATTGGAAAAAAAGAATGGGCAGAACTGATCAAGTGTGACTAGTAAACAGCAAAAGTTATGAGTAGATACCCTTGCACTATCACGTGGCAAAAGCTCATCTCCAATCCAAACAAGATTTTTTTTAATTTTCTGGTATAGGAAGAGGAGGCGGCGGTGGTGGCAGCAGGGATCCTGCTGTTCTCCTTACCTGGCGCTTCAGCATATTGTAGAAGGGCAAGCTTTGCTCAAGTAGGTCATAAAATGCCAATGGAAAAGTCTGCAATCAAATAAAGTTGATGTTAACAATAAGACATGTTTTAATTGCCAAATAACACATCAAAGCAAGATGAAGTCAATTGTATTGACAACTGGAGCAAGTCCAACAACTCTTCTAAAATACACCCCTATATCTCCATACGGGAGCTCCTCCAAAAAGATTCCTCCAGTAAATTTTTCTCAAGTTTCAGGAGAATCAACAAATCGCATCCCCTATATCACTCTCTAATTAGATAAACATACTTCCAGTTCCGTAATTGACGTTTTGGAAAACATCCAACAGATTAAGGAAAGTGGTAAAATCCCTTTGCTGCACCTTACTAATCCTAAAAACCAATCCAGCGCCCCAAAATTGGAAACGGAGGGAGAGTGCGTGAGAAGTGGGGTGACCTGAGAGAGTGTGGGGCAAATTTCGTTTTTCTCACTTTCTTTCCTTCGTTGGGTATAGGGGACGTGATAGGGTGAGTGGGATTTGCTCTTGGAGACAATTTCTTTTAAAAGGAATGGGATTCATTGAAAGGGTTAAATGCAATACCTAACCTTCTCATAAATACACCCGCTACTCTACACCAGAACGAATTACAATAAGGCTTTATGGCCAGAGGTAATAATTCTTAGGCTCAGTTTTCGGTTGCTGAACTGTTCTGCTTATTGTATAATCTGTTGTGGAAAAGTAGACATGGAAATAGGCGAAAGCGGGTCAAACAAACTCTCAAATAGGGAAAAGCGGGTGGGATAAACATGATTATGGGAATCCATCGCAATGGCAAATGCAGCCTTGGTGTCCATGTTTATTAGTATGTCCTTTCTGATACAAGTATGACTGACTAAATATGCAAAATTAGCTAGAATAGCAAAACTAATAAATTACTGGAAATCAAGAGAGACGTTTGATCCAGGCTTACCATAGGGTAACGGCGGGATTTTGAGAACCCGTAGGTGTGTGTACACTTTCATACCACCAGGGGGCCCAAATACCATCAAAGTCCCTGGGGCCAGCTTTCCATCTACAAAGTTAGAAACAATCCAAATGGTTTAAGAAATCACACCACCTTCTTACTATGTGTGTTCTAATCGAAAAACTTGGACAATGAAACCCATTTAATTCTTATGCACGACCCACATACTTGAGCATTTGTGGCTGGAAAGGAATACGTACCCTGGTCCTCACAGAGTCCACTCAAGACGGCCTGCATTTGACGGGTAAACAAACTGCATTGAATTGGATTGCAATTTGCAAATGTAGTTATTATAACAGTGAAGCAATGTTATACCATTGTAATGCCTTCATGCATTAAAAAATTTAAATGTAATAAATATGGAAGTTACTGCAGATATCATGATTGCAAACCATAAAAACTGAAGTAAACTCAAATTGATGAGATAATTGATGAGTAAACTCAAAATTTCAAGGCGCTGCTACACAATAATATAGATGAGATAATTGATGAGTAAACTCAAAATTTCCAATTTGGTAAATAATCCTAATAGATTGAGGATTCCAAGACCAGATACTTCGAATCAACCTACCAAACAGTAACCGCAGATCCTATGCATACATTTATATTATTATTTGGTGCGATGGATAATCACCACAACCAATATGCAAAGCATAAGGGAATGATGGCTGAGGTATATGGAATGTTATTATCAGGAGGTTATATGTTTCGAATACGCAAAGCATAAGGGAAAGAGTAACTCATGCTGAATTAGCAAATACAACAGCAGAAATTAGGAACATGCATGAGTGTTACACGGAGAAATAGGGGAACATACCAGGATATTCATAGGGTTACGTATTAATATGAAATGTTTTCCCTTCTCCATCAGGTCGCTTGTGAGATTAGGGAGGCGCTGCTTCGCAAGTGCTACACATGAAAAATAATCAAGAGAGCGCTGACACTTTAAGAATTGAAGTTGCACCTTGCAGTAACGATGTGCTCTCTCTCCTGGTCCAAAAATCACTTCTTTGACAACTTCGTTGCCATCTGGAATTCTGGATCCTGCACTGGAAATGCTCAAATGTCTGAACTATACACAGGGCAGCATTCACATAGTTAATCAGAATTGAGGATATGAAAAGAAGGTGCAACATAACATTTTCCACATTAAATGGAAATTGATTAATAAGACAATGAGAATTTTCCTCTTAAATGGTCCTAAAGCCAGAGAATAACTCGACACCAAATTAATATATGTTCAATTAGCATCTACATAAAGAGCTCCTGCCATCTTTCAGGGAAAAACAAGCATGAAAATCCATATAAAGATAGCGCAGTCTATATAAAGTACTCCCTCCATTCCTAAATGTAAGTCTTTTTAGACATTTCATATGGATTACAACATACGGATGTATGTAGACATATTTTAGAATGTAGACTCACTCATTTTGCTCCGTATGTAGTCACTTGTTGGAATCTCTAAAAAGACTTATATTTGGAAACGGAGGGAGTAGTAATAACCAAAAGCAGTTCCCCATTTCTCAACCAGCTCATTGGCTCAAATCAAACCCTGATTCCGGTTCAATCGACCTTATATGTATACTCACATAAATCATGAGGTCACTGCGGCATTATGTGAATACCAGCAGCAAATTATTTATGGCTATGCAACGAATCCCCTCAAGTTGCAGACAACTCAAGCATGGTTCAAGTCTCACGATTTTTAGAGAGAAGCTCTTGGTGGTAGGGCCTGTCAATGCCGGTGACACGCAAGAAATTAGCGTACAGAGGCTCGTCAAGCATATCCAAGTCATCCCTCTGGAGCAAGGCAAGAGAAAAGGTAGAGAGTTAAGAAATCGACAATGAAAATCAACTGTGTCGTGTGCCAAGAGAGAGAGACCGGGCATGACAATGAGCTACAAGTTGCAGTGCTATTCAGGGCGAAACGGAGCGCAAGGGCAGGGCGGCATAAAGCAGTTGACCACCAAACACACGAGCATTGGGTTTGGACGCCCCCATATCTTCTCTCGTGCGTGTTCTCCTTCGGAACTCACACGCGGAGCCAATAAGGAACTAGCGAGAGGTTGATTCGCGCGTGCGAAGGAGGATTGGGGCAGAGGTGAGGGCATTAGGCTAAACGTAGCAAAGTACATTTTAGTACTCAACTATAGCATGCGCATCAGAGCACATATTAGACATCTCCGTCGAAAACAATTAATCCGTAAAGACATGCATAACGAATGTTCAGGGTTGCATGTCAACATTGATATTCTTAAAAACATTTTTGTAGACGAGAATGGCGATAGAGAGCACAGGCACGCGCGCTCCCGCTAAGTGGACCAATAGAGCAAGACCGGATTGGTGGGTCCCTTCGGGTAGACGTATACATGCAGATGAGCTTACTGTCGATACATTCGGCTCGATCATGTACGTGACGGACGCAGTTCCGTCCAGACAACGGCGTATACATAATGGCCCCCGCCCAAAGGACAGAAAAAAAACCATCATTTCGAGTGATCTGCAGAGCCATCAACAAAGACGAGAGCTCATGGCGACGGCGGCAATGGACTGGAGTTCCTATCAGATCCGGTGGACAGGTATGGTTGGTAGTTCATCTTCTGCGAAGTACTAACTCTGAAACTTTTGCGGTAACCAACTTAGGGATGCCTGGGTGTTCTCGCAGGTTCCCCTTGCCGGATCTTGCATCCAGCGATTTCGCGCCGGACGGTGAGCCAGATACTGGTCTCACACAGTCAGCTTTTGAATCGAGCATGGGAGATGTGGGCGACGCGCCGCTTACAATCCAATTGGCCATGAACAACGGCTGCGAGCGCTGAGCTTGTCGATTCGCAACAATCAACAGGAAAATATGACCCTCAAGCCGCCGGGTGGACAAGAAGGTGCCGTCTGTTTGTCTTGTTCATGCTCAGCTATGAAACTAGTGCGCTAAGAGCCTAAGACATATCTGAACAACTTAGAACTCTGAAAGTAAAGCTGTACATCCATGGTGCTCACTTATCAACAGTAAATTCTTGAGGAAAAAGAAGACAAACGTCAGTTTGTCTTTGTTCATGCTCAACTCTGAAGCTAGTACGCTAAGACATCTCTGAATAATTTAGATCTCTGACTGTAAAACTATACTTCCATGTTGCTCACTGATGAATATTGCATTCTTCAGGAAAAGGAAGGCATCCATTTATATTCAGAATTAATTCATTCTTAATGATGCAGGGTTCATATTGGGCGAGCCCTATCGAGCGTGCACCTTGTGCTGGAAGAGTATGTGCCCTTGAAAAAACATTAAGAGGATATGCAGAGAAGAAAACTGATAATGTAGTGGTACCATCTGTTGGATACAACTTTGATTCATTGGGAAATTGGATACAACTTTGATGCATACGACCTCTACAACCTATATTCGTGAGAAATTGGTTTCGAAATAAGATACGAAAAAAGTAGGCTCAACGTCAGAGAACCAAATGTATGCAGGAGATAGTATGTGGATGTTGTTGGAAATATGAGCAATTTACCGAATGATTTTATTAACAGAAATAGTAGATAAAACATGGCTAGTATAGCAGTGATAAAATAAGCCATGCGATTTGAAAAAGAGAAGGTAAACAGCATGTTCATATATGAACCGTAAGTAAACATATCTAGAGCAGACAGTATAGCAGGTTGCACATATGAAATAGAGTCTAACATATGTAGGGCAGAAACTAGAGCCAAGAACTGTAGCAGGACTTCTAACAAAAAGGAGAAGACCACGTACGGCACAACAGCAGCAGAAGCGTTGGACTTGGGGTTGGTGTCCTCGCCTCCCATGTCGTCGAGGAGGTCGTGGACGTCGGGGAAGAAGTCGTTGTCGGGGAAGTAGTCGTCGGCGACCGGATCGTCCGTGATGAAACAGCCAGTAGTCACGCTGAGCGCTCCCCAAAAACCTTATCACCCTTCTCCCGTACAGGACTCGAAAGGTGCGGTTCAGGAGGCCTACTGTCACCGACCAGCGGTGCACGCCGCAAACCAGGATGAGGAAGAACGTAACAGCAGCGCAGTGCTCAAGAACTTGTGGCGAGAGGAGGAAGAGATTCTGGTGCGTCTCTCTGAGAGGAGCGACCTCCTTTTTATAGGCGCAAGAGAAGTGGGCGAGAGGCTGCGCCGGGAGCTGAAGGGAACGCGGGAGACGAAACGAACAGGCAGCAGCCGGAGAGGCGCGCCGTTCGGATTCATTGTCCACTACAGAAAAAATGTTTCAGCTTCCGAGTGACCTTCCGTATACCCGTAGTGCGTGGCAAAAATTTAGACATCGGCTCGTTCCCGCGTCGCGTCATGGCGAGGCGAGGCGTGGCGTGGCGTGGCGAGGCGGGCGGCGGAGGAGGAGCGCACGTGGATGTCCCTCTTGTTCTCATGCTCATACAAGTGGGGAAGGAGCCTCCCTTATAAAGAGGTCCAACCCCCTCTGAACTAGCAATGTGGGACTAAACTTTAGTAATATCCCTTGCCTTGCACAAATGGGCTTAGTGGGCCTCTAGGATTTATTAGGAATTTCTGAAATAGTTATTGGGCTGCCCAAATAGACTTAATTTCAGCAATCCCCCACCAGATCCCAGAGGCACACAAAATTTGCCTTTGGTTCCAAAACACTGTTTTATATACCGGTACTGCAGTGGAGACTGTTAAGTTGAACTTCCACCTAGAACTCTATGCTACACTAGTAAGCAACTTGAACAGTGGACTGGGCCTTGAACTGCAAGTTTTCTGCGAATCTAGCTTCACATAGAGCCTTGACCGATACGTGGCTACCGTGGGTCTTCCCCGCGGGTGGAGCTTATGCGTCATACTCCGTGACCTTTCATGAGTTTACTAGAGAGAACCCTACTCTCATAGATTGCGACGTTTAACAATCAGACTCATATAGGTGCGTTCTTCAAAAGATGTTCTGCAGGACAACATATCTGCTTCAAAGAGCCACTTAGAACACATTAAGATATACATCAACCTGCCATGTAGATTAGGAGAGTATTGCATCTTCATGGAGTGGTATTTTTAAAAGTAAGGATACTCTCCTCCCAGTTGACCAACAGCTTGTCTTCCACATCCAATTCACGGGATCTCCGATCACAAAGAATAGGTTACCACTGTGAACAACTCATATTGTGGGTCTCATACCCATCTCCCTCGATGCATTATCTATCACATTACGTGATAGACCCTTAGTAAAAGGATCTGCCAGATTTTAAGACGTTTGGCTATAATCCAATGCAATAACTCCAGAGTTTTTCATTTTTCTGACAGACTTTAACCTTCTCTGAACGTGTCTTGATGACTTCATGTTATCCTTTGAGCTGCTCACTTTAGTGATCACATTTTGATTGTCACAGTTCATAAGGATACCCGGTACAGGTTTCTCAACTACCGGCAAGTCATTCAAGAGCCGACGAAGCCAATCTGCTTCGACCGTAGCTGTATCTAGTGCTGTGAGTTCTGCTTCCATTGTTGACCTCGTTAAGATGGTCTGCTTGCAAGACTTCCAAGAAACAGTGCCACCTCCATGAGTGAATACATATCCGCTCATGGCCTTATCTCATCAGCATCTGAGATCTAGTTTGAGTCACTATACCCTTCAAGCACCTTTGGGTGCCCGGTGTAGTGAATTCCATAATTCGCAGTGCCTTTCAAATAACGCAAAACTCTCTCTAGAGCTTTCCAATGCACATCTCCTGGTTTTGAGACAAACCGACTCAGTTTGCTAACAGCAAAAGAGATGTCAGGTCTTGTAGCACTGGCTAAGTACATAAGCGAGCCAATAATCTGAGAATACTTCAATTGATCTCTAGCAATTCTTCGATTCTTTCGAAGCAGCACGCTAGCATCATATGGTGTTGGAGAGGGCTTGCAGTCACTATAGCCAAAGCGACTCAAGATCTTTTCCACATAGTAAGATTGAAGCAATGTTATCCCACCATCATCATCTCTCAACAACTTGATGTTCAGAATGACATCAGCCACTCCTAAATCCTTCATCTCAAAACAGCTAGATAGGAAATCCTTGACCTCCTTAATAACATTTAGATTTGTTCCGAAAATTAGTATGTCATCAACATACAAGCAAAGCATAACTCCCTCGCCCCCACCATGGCGATAGTACACACATTTGTCAGCTTCGTTCACAACAAAGCCTGTAGCTGTTAAAGTTCTTTCGAACTTCTCATGCCACTGTTTGGGTGCTTGCTTGAGTCCATACAAAGACTTCAGCAACTTGCACACTTTCCCTTCCTGACCATCTATTACAAACCCATCTGGTTGTTCCATATAAATTTCCTCATCCAACTCTCCATTTAGGAAAGCAGTCTTAACATCCATTTGATGAACGAGAAGACCATGTGAGGCAGCTAGTGAAAGTAGAACTCGAATAGTGGTTAGTCGAGCCACAGGTGAGTAAGTATCAAAGAAGTCTTCACATTCCTTTTGGGTATAACCCTTAGCCACGAGCTGAGCCTTGTACTTTTCAATAGTACCATCAGGCCTAAGCTTCTTCTTGAATACCCATTTGCATCCTATAGGTTTGCACCCATAAGGATGATCAGTTATCTCCCAAGTTTCATTCGCCAAGATGGAATCCATCTCGCTACGAACTGCTTCCTTCCAGTAGTCAGCATCTTCAGATGCGTAGGCCTCTGAAATAGAACTAGGAGTGTCATCTATGAGATACACAAGAAAATCATCACCAAAGGACTTTCCAGTCCTCTGTCTCTTGCTCCTAATAGGAACTTCATTATTCTCCTCCACGGGACTTTCAAAGTGTTCCATCGAAATGGCACGTTCGGTAATTGTAACTGATTCCTGATTCGATGAACTAGGCATCTCCTGATTAGATGAGGTAGCCATATCCTTCATGGGAAAGATATCTTCAAAGAAAGTCGCATCATTCGACTCCATGATCGTACCAACATGCATGTCAGGTACCTCAGATTTTACAACCAAGAATCTATAGCCAATGCTATGAAAAGCATATCCCAGGAAAACACAATCCACAGTCTTTGGTCCAAGCTTCCGCTTCTTTGGAATTGGAACATTGACTTTCACCAAACAACCCCATGTTCGCAGATAAGAGAGTTTTAACCTTTTCTTCTCCCATTCCTCGAATGGAGTTATCTCTTTGTTCTTTGTGGGGACTCGATTTAGGACATGACATTCTGTCAATATCGCCTCCCCCTACCATGCCTTGGAGAGACCCGATGTGTCTAATATGGCATTAACCAAATCAGTTAGAGTATGGTTCTTTCTTTCGGCCACCCCATTTGACTGAGGTGAGTAGGGAGGCGTCCTCTCATGGATTATACCATGTTCCGCACAAAAAGCATCAAATTCATTGGAAAAATACTCTCCACCACGGTCAGACCTAAGCCTCTTGATTTTCCGATCAAGTTGGTTTTCCACTTCAGCTTTATAGATCTTGAAAAAGTTCAAAGCCTCATCCTTAGATTTCAGAAGATACACACGGCAGTATCTAGTGGAGTCGTCAATTAACGTCATGAAATATTTCTTTCCACCTTTTGTCAAAACACCATTCATTTCACATAGATCTGAATGTATAAGTTCTAGTGGTGCAAGATTTCTCGTCTCCGCAGTCACGTGAGACTTATGAGGTTGCTTAGCTTGCACACACACTTGACACTTAGATCCCTTGACAGTGGTGAAACTAGGGATTAAGTTCAACTTCGCTAGTCGCGACATGCAACCAAAGTTAACATGACAAAGACGTGAATGCCACACATTTGATTCACTATTGTTGCAAATATGATTAACAACTTTATTGCAAACGTCTGATAAGGATAAACAAAACAGGCCTCCTGACTCATAGCCTTTACCAACAAAGGTTCCATACTTGGATATTACAAATTTATTCGACTCAAAGACAAGCTTATAACCATCTCTACACAGAAGAGATCCGCTAACAAGAATTTTATTGACGGACGGGACATAATGCACGTTCTTCAGCCGCACGATCTTCCCCAAAGTAAACTTAAGATCGACCGTGCCAACACCACGAACAGAAGCACTTGAACCGTTGCCCATTAGCACGGTTGAAGTCCCTGCGGTCTGGTAAGACGAAAACATGGAAATATCACCACATACATGCACATTAGCACCCGTGTCAATCAACCAATCAGGAGAATGACATACTGAAAGAATAGTGGGAAATATACTATACCCAGCATCCTTCATGTCAATGTCTCCGATGACAACATTAGTGGTCTTGCCGCCTTTCCCAGGATGACGCTTGTCATAGCGATTGGGGCAACTAGGAGCCCAATGATCAGGATCTCCACACACATGACAAGCACCTTTCTTCTTGTCACTCTTATTCTTCAAGTTCGTGTGTTATACAGCCTTGTTCTTCCCATCAAACTTTGCTTTACCATCAAGCTTGCCCTTGTTCTTGAACTTGTGGGACTGGAAGTTTTTCTTCTGTACCAGATTGGCACTAGATCCTCCCTCAATACCTCGAGCACGTGTGTCCTTAGCTCTCGCCTTTTCTTCCACATCAAGAGTACCAATGAGATCCGGGACAGAAAACTCCTGTCTCTTATGCTTCAGTAAGGTAGCAAAGTTCCTCCACGAAGGAGGAAGCTTAGTGATGATACCCCCGGCAACAAACTTGTCCGGTAGGATACAATTGAAGTGCTCAAGTTCTCTAGCAAATGACTGTATCTCATGAGCCTGCTCAACCACGGAGCGCTCTTCAGTCATCCTGTAATCATAGAATTGCTCCATGATGTACAGCTCAGTGCCGGCATCCGAGACCCCAAACTTGGCCTCGAGTGCGTCCACATATCTTTTCCATTGTCAATTGACGCATAAGCATCAACTATGTTCTCACCAAGAACACTCAAGAGAGCAGCCTTAAACAAGGTATCCATTTTCTGAAAAGCTTGTGCCTCTTGGGCATCTTGCTCTCCTTCAGGTTTGCCAAGAGTGGCATCATAGCAACTCATGGTTTGAAACCATAAGCCTACTCTCATGCACCACCTCTTATAGTGGATACCCTCAAACATAGGAGGTCTCATGGAAGCAGCAAAACCATTCGAGGTAAATTGCCTATAATAAGGTTTTTGGATTGTTGGGAATATGAGCAATTTACCGAATGATTTTATTAACAAAAATAGTAGATAAAACATGGCTAGTATATCAGTGATAAAATAAGCCATGCAATTTGAAAAAGAGAAGGTAAACAACATGTTCATATATGAACCATAAGTAAACATATCTAGAGCAGACAGTATAGCAGGTTGCACATATGAAATAGAGTCTAACATACGTAGGGCAGAAACTAGAGCCAAGAACTGTAGCAGGACTTCTAACAAAAAGGAGAAGACGACGTACAGCACAGCAGCAGCAGAAGCGCTGGACTTGGGGTCGATGTCCTCGCCTGCCATGTCGTCGAGGAGGTCGTGGACGTCGGGGAAGAAGTTGTCGTCGGGGAAGTAGTCATCGGCGACCGGATCGTCCGTGATGAAACAACCAGTAGTCGCGTTGAGCGCTCCCCAAAAACCTTATCACCCGTCTCCCGTACAAGACTCAAAAGGTGCGGTTCCAGAGGCCTACTGCTCGACCAGCGGTGCACGCTGGGATGAGGAAGAACATAACAGCAGCGCAGTGCTCAGGAACTTGTGGCGAGAGGAGGAAGAGATTCTGGTGCGTCTCTCCGAGAGGAGCGACCTCCTTTTTATAGGCGCAAGATAAGGAGGCGAGAGGCTGCGCCGGGAGCTGAAGGGAACGCGGGAGACAAAACGAACAAGCAGGAGCCGGAGAGGCGCGCTGTTCGGATTTAGACATCGGCTCGGCTCATTCCCGCAACCCGCGACGCGTCGTGACGAGGCGTGGCGAGGCGGGCGGCGGAGGAGGAGCGCACGTGGATGTCCCTCTTGTTCTCATGCTCATACAAGTGGGGAAGGAGCCTCCCTTATAAAAAGGTCCAACCTCCTCTAAACTAGCAATGTGGGACTAAACTTTAGTAGTATCCCTTGCCTTGCACAAATGGGCTAAGTGGGCCTCTAGGATTTCTTAGGAATTTCTGAAATAGTTATTGGGCTGCCCAAATAGACTAAATTCTAGCAGATGCTTGGTGGGTCCAATTAAATTCATTGTCCATTCCTGCAATTGTTTTGTGAAAATGCACTGAAACATTTGGCGATGAACTTGTACTTTCAGGGCAAACCAAAAAGTGGAAATACACGCACATGCCGCTGTGAGTGCCCTGCAATGATACGTTTGCTTCGATCAAATGACAATGGCTGGTATATAACTGAGCACAGGCCATCGCACAACCATGCTTTTGTTAAACAATGTACATACGGTGTATCTATAAACCGTATATGCGTGCGTGCTGTAGTTAGTTGTAACCATAGTTGGGCTGTTGAGATTGCATCTTATCTAGATTATGACTTGGAGATCAATCCACAGCCCAACAACCTTGTATATCTCTCGGCCTTGTGCCTATATAAACACGCACGCGTTTAGCCTCATTTTCTACATGGTATACAGAGCCTCTCTCTTCCAACGCATCTAGTTATGTCATCGTCCTCCTCCTCCTCTGTCGCCATGGCTTCTCCTTCCCTCGCATCGTTCGGCCACACCATCACCGAAAAGCTCACCAGGGAAAATTTTCTGGTATGGAAGGCGCAAGTCCTGCCGCATTGGATGATGGGCTACCTCGACGGATCCATCAAGGAGCCGGACGCCCTCCTCGTCTCTGAGAAGGAGATCGGAGATGGGAAGAAGGAGGTCGTCACCACCGCCAACCCGGAGTACGCCATCTGGGTAACGCAGGATCAACAGGTGCTCACGTTCCTGATTGCCTCCCTCTCTTGAGATGTTCTCATGCAAGTTTCCAATCACACCACCTCTGTTAGCATCTGGAAAGCTCTACTTCAGAGCTTCTCATCGCAATCCAGGGCGCGCACCATCCACCTTTGCTCCGCCCTGGGTAACACACGCAAGGGAGACCTCTCGGCCGCAGCTTACTTCAACAAGATGAAGGACATCACCGATGAACTCGCAGCCGCTGGAAAGTCCCTTGGAGAAGACGATCTCGTCGACCAAATCCTCCAAGGCCTGGTGCACGAACCCGACTACAACGGCTTAGTCTCTGCCATCTCCACACGCGCCGCCATGGATCAGCAGATTGGGCTCACTGAGCTCTTCTCGTTGCTCCCGGCGACTGAGGCCCGCATCACCACCCAGCAGGCGGCCTTCCCCTCCAACCTCTCCGCCAACCTTGCGTCTCGTGGTGGTCGCGGCGGCGGCGGACGTGGCGGCTACAACAACTACTTAGGCCCTCCCCGCTACAACGACAACTCTGGCGGTGGCTCTTCTGGCGGCGCGCCGCGCAAGCAGGGTGGTGACCGCAAGCGATGCCAGATTTCCAAACAGGAGGGGCATGGAGCGTGGCGCTGCAGGAAACGCTACAACAAGAGCTACAACAACAATGTCCACAATCTCGCAGGAGGTGGTGGTGGCGGCAACAGTGGTGGCGGCGGTGGTGGCAATGGCGGCCAACATCATGCTGCCAACGCTGCCCACTCCTATGGTGTAGATACCAATTGGTATCTCAACACCGGTGCCACTGATCACATCGCCGGCGAACTGGAGAAGCTCGCTGTTCGGGACCGCTACACCGGCAATGACAGATTCACACCGACAGTGGACAAGGTATGGACATTGCACACATCGGTCACTCAGTTTTATCTACTCCCTCCGGATCCTTGAAACTAAACAATATTTTGTATGTTCCTAACTCTGCGCAAAGCCTACTTTCTGCCTATCAACTCATAAAAGATAATCATGTGTTTATTGGACTTCACCCTGAAACTTTTCTTGTCAAGGATCAGGATACCCGGAGGACCATACTCCAAAACAAGAGTAGGTGGCATTTGTTTCCGGTCACCGGACGACACAGTGCTCCACAACGGCAAGTCCTTGGGGCGATCAAACCATCTACATCCCGGTGGCACAAGCATCTAGGGCATCCTTCTCTTCCGGTCGTCCAGAAAATTGTTCGAGATTTCAATCTTCCCATGTCCAATAAACAAGATCATCTTCTAGTGTGTGATGCATGTCAGATGGCCAAGAGCCATCAACTCCCTTATCCTCGCTCAGTTAGTGAATCCAAAGCTCCTTTAGAGCTAATTTTCTCAGATGTTTGGGGTCCTGGACCCGTCTCTGTAGGCAGGCAAAAGTACTATGTCAGTTTTATCGGTGATTTCAGCAAGTTTAGTTGGATCTATTTGCTTAAGAACAAATCTGACGTGTTTGAGAAATTTCGTCTTTTTCAAGCTCATGTTGAACGTTTGTTTAATCGCAAAATTATTGCTATGCAAATGGATTGGGGTGGTGAGTATCAAAGTTTGAACTCTTTCTTTGAGCGCATTGGCGTCACTCATCACGTCCCTTGCCCTCATGCGCACCAACAGAATGGATCCGCTGAGCGGAAACATCGACACATAGTGGAAGTTGGCCTCTCTCTTTTGGCACATGCGTTTATGCCCTTGAAGTTTTGGGATGAAGCTTTTCTCATAGTCGTGTACCTCATTAATCGTGTGCCTAGTAGAGTCATCAAAAATCAAACTCCACTAGAACATCTCTTTGGCACTAAACCCAACTATAGCTTTCTTCGCATTTTTGGTTGTGCCGTATGGCCAAACTTGCGTCCCTTTAATAAGCATAAACTTGAGTTCCACTCCAAACAATGTGCTTTTTTGGGTTATAGTACTCTCCATAAAGGATATAAATGCCTAGACATCTCCTCCGGGCGGGTCTATATTTCTCGCGACGTGGTCTTTGATGAACAAGTCTTTCCCTTTGCTAGCCTTCATCCAAATGTCGGTGCTCAACTCCGCAAAGAACTTGTTTTGCTACCCTCCCATCTTTTGTCTTCACCCAATTTTGTTCCGGGGGGAGTCGATGCTGCTGGTCCTGTGTCAATGGCTAATACTCTTGATGAAGGGTCTGCTGATAGTGTGCAGGAAACAGGGCCGGTCAATCATGAAGAAATTGGCGAAAATAATCATGATTTTATGGCAAACGGGAGACAACACAGAAGATCTAGGCGCAGCCTCCGATGCAGATTCTAGCGGGCGAATCTCCTCGGGATCTGGCGCTGCAGCGGCGTCAGGCGAATCCCCTGCGGGATCACTGCCCACAGGCGGGACAGGTAGTCGTCCAGGCGGGCCCATTGTCGCCCTGTCCCCCGGTCGGGCCAACCCCGCCTCGGTGCGGGCCGGGGCTCCCTCTTCTGCGACGGGATCTCAACAGGAGTTCTCCCTCGGATCCGGTGCGGCAGACTCTGGATCTTCTGCGGATTCTATGGCGAACTCCAATTCTGTTGTTTATGCATGAACCAACAGGCTACAGGTTCGGGCTGATCAACCGGGCCTGCCCTCTCCTATACGTACTCACACCAGGTCTCAAAGTGGCATTGCTAAACCCAAAGTTTACAAAGATGGGTGTATTCGTTGGGAGTATTTTTGTGCCGCAGGTGAACCAAGATATTTACAAGATGCTCTTGGTGACCCAAAGTGGAAGAAGACGATGGATGAGGAGTACTCTGCTCTTATGGATGACAAAACATGGCGCCTCGTTCCACCTGTCAGAGGGAGGAACGTAATTGACTGCAAATGGGTGTACAAAATCAAGAGGAAGTCTGATGGCACTATTGACAGGTACAAGGCTCGGTTAGTTGCCAAAGGCTTCAAGCAAAGGTATGGTGTTGACTATGAGGACACTTTTAGCCCCGTGGTAAAAGCTGCTACTATCCATCTAGTTCTTTCCATTGCAATCTCTCGGAATTGGTGCATGCGTCAACTAGATGTAAAGAACGCCTTTTTGCATGGTGTTCTGGAAGAGGAAGTCTTTATGAGGCAGCCCCCTGGGTATGAGAGCTCAGTCTCACCACGACACGTCTGCAGGCTTGATAAAGCACTTTATGGCATGAAACAAGCACCCAGAGCCTGGTACTATCGCTTTTACTCCAAACTTCAATCTCTTGGTTTTCTTGCTTCAAAGGGAGATACCTCGCTGTTCTTTTATCATCGGCATGCATGGAGTAACTATTTTTATGCTCATATATGTTGATGATATTATTGTTACAAGCTCCTCACCCAAAGCAGTTGCAGCACTCCTTAAGGATCTGATTATGGATTTTGCACTCAAAGACTTAGGTGCCTTGCATTTATTTCTTGGTATTGAGGTGAAAAATATTGCACGTGGAGTTCTTCTATCACAGGAAAAATATGTGCAAGAGATACTTCAGCGGATGGGCATGACAGGATGAAAACCTTCGCCTACACCCCTGTCTACCTCCGAGAAGTTATCCCTTCATGATGGAGAAATCCTTACAACCGAAGACTCCACCAGGTATAGGAGCATCGTGGGAGAACTTCAATACCTAACAGTGACTCGGCCAGATATTGCATATGCTGTCAATAAGGTTTGTCAGTTTTGCATGCTCCTACTACTGTTCATTGGACTGCTGTAAAAAGGATACTCAGATATCTTCAAGGAACACAGAGTCATGGGCTTAAGCTTTGCAAGTCAGACTCCATGCTTGTTAGTGCGTTTTCTGATGCAGATTGGGCAGGCTGTGCTGATGACAGCAGATCCACAAGAGGTTTTGCAGTTTTCCTTGGGGGTAATCTGGTTTCATGGAGTGCTCGTAAGCAGGCTACCGTGTCTAGCTCTAGCACATAAGCTGAGTACAAGGCCCTAGATAATGCCACTGCTGAAGTGATCTGGGTCCAAAACATGTTGACAGAGTTGGGTATTCATCATCCCAAGGCAGCATCACTATGGCGTGATAACTTGGGTGCGACATATTTATCTGCCAACCCTGTTTTTCATGCTAGGACAAAGCATATCAAGATAGACTACCACTTTGTTCGAGAACGGGTAGCCAACAAGCTGTTGAATGTTCGTTTTGTTCCTACTCGTGATCAAGTTGCAGATCGGTTTACTAAACCCCTTTCTTTGAGGCAGCTGGAGGCATTTCGACGCAACCTCAACTTAGATAAGTTGTGATTTGAGGGGGGGTGTTAAACAATGTACATACGGTGTATCTATAAACCGTATGTGCGTGCGTGCGTGTAGTTAGTTGTAACCATAGTTGGGCTGTTGAGATTGCATCTTAT